>VWZX01005204.1:0-661827 GCA_013399015.1 Galbula dea | reverse complement strand
CCTACCCTCAAGCAGATCGACACTCCCACCCAGCTTAGTGTCATCTGCAAACTTACTAAGGGTGCGCTCTATCCCCTCATCCAAGTCATCAATAAAGTAGATATATGATATTTCAATAATGTATAGAAATATATATGTATATACACTCCTTAGCTATATTCTAATGTTTGCTGTTGGGTTTGATGATCTGAGAGGTTTTTTCCAACCATAATAATTCTATGATTTTTATGATCTTCAAGCAGTTGTTTGGGCAACAGGACACTGAACAAAGACCAGAGAAAGTTGTTTTGTTTCTGGTTGTTGCTTTTCCCCTCCAAGTCTATCCTCCTTTCTTTCTCCAGAATTATAGCTAGGTAGTGTCAGGAGAGCTTGAAATCCCATTTAAGCTCGTAAATAAAAGTTACTAAATCTTTTGTTATCTTTCTTAAGAAGGAACTAAGTAAAATGAAGTATGAAAACCTGTCAAAGAGAGATTGTAAACCTCCTATTTGTGTGAAAAGGTCTTGTGATAGCATTAGGCTAAAGTCACTAGAGTAATCCTGTAAAATACCTGATTACTAAGACTTTTTTACCAACCCATCAATCAAGGTGTATGTCAGCAAGGTAGATAACACTTGCAATGAAGCTAGTGCATGGGCTAAAGCCTTGGTAATTTATGAGTATATAATAAGCAATGATGTGAGAATGAGACAGTATCTTTTATTCAAACCATTTTTTTTTCTCTCTAGAAAAAGCACACAATACTGTGGACAAAGACAGTTGATTCAAAAACAGCTGAGTCCTTTCTTGAGGTAAGCTCTAGCTTCTGGAGTACTCAGCTTGGTATAAAATGGTTAAGGTTGGGGGAAAAAACCACATAAATACATTGCTTTTGGTTTGCTATTGTCCTAATGGAAAGCACTCTCTGAAACCCACAGCATCCAAACCATCTGTTCCACAAAACCACAAACCTACCTCACAACTAAAATTCTACAATTTCATCCCAATTTATTGCCAAGATATTGCCTTTTCAGTGTCTGACCTATAAAGCTAGATGTCAAGCACTCAATTATTTTTTCACATCAGAAAGTTCTCCCAAGAACTGATTGAATTCTTCTGCAATGAATTTTTGCTGAGACACACCAAACTCTCTTATAAGGCATTGAGGTTGTACAGCACTAACACTATTACAAGCTCCCTCTCTCAGCAATGCATCTGGTTGTAAAACAGGTTATCCTCCAAAACTGTGACCTTACAAAGAGATAGTCCAGTATTAGAAGTGATCTCAGTATTTTATTTTAATGTTTCCAGGAAGCTTTCAGACTGTTTTAATAAAAACCTGTCTAACAATTTAATAGAGAGTAACTTCATGCAGAATTTTTCATTTTTGACAGGCTATGGAAGTCCTAAGGGGATGCTTACTAGCTATAGTTAGAACTTGTGATTGGCTATAAATTTATAGCTTTTGCAGTAATTTCTGCAAAACCCAGCTGGTGCCATTACTACTGTATCAGATCAGAGTCTGCAAAGAGGAAATGGGAGATGCAGACCAAACCCTCCTGAAACTCATTTACTGTTGGTATCAATACCACCTCTAGAACTCAGTACATCTTCCTGCTAATGAGTGAGCAGAAAGTTTACAGGCATCAGTCATTAAAATGTGGAGCCTGGCTCTCATTTACATCAAGCCCAAGATACAGTTTTGCCCTTCAAAGTTCTCAAGACACTCCTTCTCAGCTGATCATGTAAACATAAATGAGAGAAAAGACCAAGGAAGAGGGGGGAAATGCACCTTTAGATCATGCAATAGCTGTTTTTCAGCAGAGGGATGAGTCTAAAATGGGTGAAGGAAGCCATGTGCTTAATTCCCAGAGGCATCTGCCTGGATGGAGGTGGTTGTCTGGAGCACTGCTTTCTCTCTGCTCCCCTCTGCTGCTGACTTGTCACACCTCCCACAGGAAAATTGATAATATCTTCCAATTATAACTCTATACCTTGTGGCACTTCCAGACAGACTGTAAAAAAAATAATTAAAATATAATATGCAAAAGGAATATAAACCATCTGGATTTGGATCTTAACTAAATCACCAAATAGAAGTTACAAAACCACTTACCCTCAAGGTAAGTTATCTAATAATGACCTTGGTGCAATTGTCAGTAACTTGTACCCTCTCTACCAGAAGTCTTAACAGTTTGGGGTGTTTTGTTTTCAAAAACCTGCCATAGAGGGAAAAAAAAGCCAAACCTTCTGTGAAATTTTTGTTTCAATTAGACAACCAACAAAAATAACAATTACATCCTAATTCTTCTTAATTCCATGAAAAAAAATACCATGAAGCTTCCCCTGGAAGAAAGAAGTTTCTCCTCCTGTTCAGGTGGAACCTCCTGGGTTCCAGTTTGTGCCCAGTGCCCCTTGGCCTGTCCTTGAGCACAACAGAACAGAGTCTGGCCCTAGCCTCTTGGCCACCTGCCCTTTAGCTCTTGCTCAGCTTTGAGCAGAACCCCTCTGGGTCTGCTCTTCTCCAGGCTAAGCAGTCCCAGGGTTCTCAACATTTCCTCCTCCCAGAGATGCTCCAATCCCCTCAGCATCTTTTCAGCCTCTGCTGGACTCTCTCCAGTAGTTCCTTGTCTCTCTTGAAGTAGGGAACCCAGAACTGGACCCAGAACTCCAGATGTGGCCTCACTAGGGCAGAGTAGAGAAGGACAACCTCCCTTGACTCGCTGCTGTTCACACTTCTTAATGCACCCCAGGAGACCAATGACCTTCTTGGCTATAAGTGCATATTACTGGCTCATAAGGAATTGTTGTCCACCAGCACCTTCAGGTCCTTCTCTTTGGAGCTGCTTTCAAGCAGGTCAACCTCTAACCTGTCCTGGTCCATGGGTTATTCCTCCCTAGGTGCAGGACTCTACACTTGCCCTTGTTGAACTTCATGAGGTTCCTCTCCCCCAACTCTCAGCCTGTCCAGGTCTCGCTGAAAGGCAGCACAGCCTGTGGGGGTGTCAGCCACTCCTACCAGCTCTGTATCATCAGCAAACTGGCTGAGGTTCTACTCAATAAACTGAGGTACACTACTAGAAGAGGGTACATTAATAAAACCAGCTAGGATGGACTTTAATATGATTTTATTCTTGATTCCATACACTGGATTGACCATTTTAAATCTGACTACTGGAACCAGAAGAAGATGAGATTCTAATTAATATTCCTGACTGTCATCTGCCACTGCTCACAGGTCAAAGGGATGTTTGTGCTTGTTCCAGTGTTTAGGTGACTGTAAGCAGCCTCCTACATTGTTCTCAGCCCTTTAGCTCCCATGCTGTGGTGCCCTCAGAAGATTACTATTTTGAAGAATACTATATGCAGAGAAAAATGATGCACTACTTTTTTCCTACCACAATCTCTCCCATTTCTTTGGTGGTTTGCTTAATTCTTGATCAAATGGAGAGACAGTTTAAAGAATTTTGGGGTTTGGTGATGTTGCAATACTCTTGGGAAACAGGTTCTGAGCCAGCATGAGCAGTGATCTGTGTGTTGCAGAGAGAAAACCCAGAATGTTGAAGGATTTTTAGCAGCACTGCAGTAATGTATTACCAATGCCCTGGGAAAATTACAGGTGTAATGTAGTATATATGATCTGAGATGAGTTAGGAAACATTAATTACAGGCACTGATGCAGTAAATTAGTTTATACACTTTGCTACCTTTGTACAAAAAGTAATTGTTGTCTGCCTATGTTGCAAAGTTAGGAGTTTGAAATGTTCTTGCTATTTCTTGGCCAGAAGAATCACCAATTTGGGGAAAACCACTTTGATAGATGCAGTATCTATTTGCTAATGATAGGAATATCTAATTTGCTTCTGTTCCTTCTAGGTTTGCTTTTAGTTTTTGTTAATGAATTTGGAGCCCAGTAAAGTTGCCAGGTGACTGAAGCAACATTCATCCACCTGGAATTCTGTCTTCCCTGGTTCCTACTTTGTAGCTGAAGTACTTGTGCTCATAGAGCAGGGGTAGGTTTTCCATCCCATTTATTCATGTTCTCTCCAAACCCCAAAGGAGAGACCACTTATAACAAGATAACATAGCACAACATAACATATAACATAACAAAATAACATAACAAAAACCATTACAAACATAGACATGAAACATAACAAACATAACAACAAGAAAATAATATACCACAACATGACATAACATGGCATAGTGTAACTTGAAGTATAACTGCATGATGTTAATACATTGTCATTTGCTTATAAATGAAGGGAAATTCTGTCCAAATCTTTAATTTTCTGTATTTTTTTCTTTATTTGGAATGATGATGAGGAGGGAGGGAACAGAATGAAATGTAACAGCTGGGCAAAACTCATGTGATTAAAAAAATCATTTGGGGCTATGTGAGTGCTGTGATAAAATGATAATTATAAAATTAGATATGAAAATTTAATCTCTGGGGATGATAATTTGCTAATGATGGAAACTAAAAGCTCATAATGGTCTTTAGATTATTCAGCCAACCCTTTTCCTACCTTGATTTCAAACTGAGTCCTACTCTAGCTTTGTACCATCCTGAATTACTTCTCTTGATTTTTTTTTAAGTGTTGGCTTTCCTTCTTATCTTTGGCTTTATACATGCTAATATATTTTTAAATAATAATATTTGTGTTTTACTTAATCCTTACATGTGTTCCACTGAAATCTCCTCCTCACAGGTACAAGAGGATGGTATCTGTACCTGTCTGAAATAGAATTCCTCTTCAGACATAAGAAGTGAGCAGAAATATTCAGGCACACTTGTTCCATTGGAAGCTTGATGAGGACTTGGGTATTTCTTAGGTGAAGACTGAACAAGCCATGAGCTTCATTCATGACTTAAAATATCACTTTGGAATTTGCTGTAAGTCCTTTCTCCTCTTTTTCTTTCCTTTCCTTTCCCTCATTCATCCTACATCTCATTGGATCTCCTCCAGTCTAACTTGTGAATATCCCTGCTTAGTCTTTGCATTTTTTCTTTGAACATTAACTATGACAGAAAAATTCTCCTGCCTTAATTCCAGTGTAATGTGCTATCATTGTAATGTAGCCCACCATAGATTTTAAAATTCCTTCAACAGATGCATGAACTCATTATCCATCTTGCTTTTCAGTTAGAGCATATGTGGCTTGGGTATTGGTCTATTAATCATGAGAACCCAAAACCCTGTCTTGATTTAAGAACACTGAACTCTCCATTAAACTAATTTCTATCTGTTGGTCATAACATTAATGATATGATTAACACATGCAAACTATGTTAAAGTGACATTAAAGCTTCTGATTTAAACTTGGGAATGAGAGAAAATGTATAGAGAAGATTTTTCTTTTCCTTGGCTCTTGTCTCATGGAAGTTTTTCTAAGTATTGCAAATATCTTGCTACAGGCTATTAGGGAAGAAAAGAGTCTCAGAATCCCAGTGTGGTGGGACTTGGAAGGGACCTCTGAGTATCATCTAGTCCAACTCCTCTGCTCCATCAGGGTCACCCACGGAAGGTTGCCCACAGTCACCTCCAGGTGAGTTTGAAATCTCTCCACAGAAGGAGACTCCACAGCCTCTCTGGGCAGTCTGTGCCAGTGCTCTGGCACCTGAAATGGGAAAACATTTTTCTTGTATTCACATGGAACCTCCTATGCTTCAGCTTAAAGCCATTGCCCCTTGTCTTGTCACTGGGCTTCACTGAGAAGAGCCTGACCCCATACTCCTGACACCCACCCTTCATATATTAAAAAGCATAGATGAGGTCACCCCTTAGTCTCTTGTCTCCAAGCTAAAGAGACCCAGCTTCCTCAGCCTTTCCTCACAAGGAAGATCTTCCAGCCCCTTCATTATCTTTGTGGCTCTGCACTGGACTCTTTCCAGCAGTTCCCTATCCTTCTTCAACTGAGGGGCCCAGAACTGGACACAGTATTCCAGATGTGGCCTCAGCAGGGTAGAGTAAAGGGGGAAAACAAGATAAGGGGGGAAAAGGGAGTAAGGAAGTGCCTGTTGGAATTAGGTCCCTAATTATCTTTAAGAATCCAATGGATTTCTCAAAAGGAAAGGAGTAATTAGTAGTGAACCCAAATCTAGAGCCTAATTACATCACAGGTAGTACTGAAGTCCATTTGATTTCAAAGATAAAATTACTCTTGTCTTGGAGAGTTGCAAAAAGAATTTTTCCTTCAAGGCCAATTGTGGGAGAAGATTTTCTGCTGCTGCTGTTACAGTTGAAAGTTTTACTACTGACTTTAAAAAAACCCCAAAACTCTATAGGCCAATAACTTGCAATAAACCAATGCTGCTATTATTATTTACCCATAATTGGAATTTAGGTAATGTATTATTATTATTCTGCATTTGGCACAAAGCAATATGCACATGTATATAAACAAGTTTTGAGAGACAGTCTGCAGGGTAAGGAACATTTTAGGCAGAGAAATTGAATTTTTTTTGGCTACAATACTATTAGCCTATGATCATTTTATTGATGATTATATATTCATGGAAATACTTTTCAGAGTAATTCCTGTTATGGTATGAATTCTGGATGAAAAATGTGCCTGGTCCCAGGAAAGGAAAGAAAAGCAACTGTTTGAATAACAGAATGATTTCTAGTGGGTTTATTTTTTTGTTGTTGATGGGGTTTTGGTTGGTTGGTTTTTTTGTTTGCTTGGGGGTATTTTTGTGTGTGTCATTTTTTATACCCATGGGCACACATAGCTATCAATTCCTTTTACTTTCAGAGAAGCCAATATGTTGGCAAATCTCGTGTCAGACTTATTTTTGGAGTTGACCTGAACCTACTACCTAATTAGAAGGTACACTATTGACCTCTGCTAGTTTTCATTACATGGAGTTAAAAGTGCTGACATTTCAAAGCCTTTTATTGTATTGCAATTTGAGCCACACAACTTGCTCTGTTTTCTTTTAAGTGCTTATACTCCTTTTTCTCCAGGCTAAAAAAAAAGAAGTTATTGCTATCTCTGTTGCTCATACTATTAGTACATGCTCAGACAAGCATTTCCCTTTACTGCTAAAATATTCCAGGGGATAATTGCTTGTACATATATATAGGCTGCAATAGAGTGGGCTCAAAAGGCTGCAATGGATATGTTTAAGAGCTTTTATATGCTCACTGGTAAGTGCATCTTCACATGTACTTCTGCACTTAGACCTTCAGACCATCTCAATATTTTGTCTTCTACCTCTTGGATGATGTCTTAAGCTATTTTCTAATATGGGGACAATCATCCTCCTCCTCCTTCTTCCTTTTTTGGAGGGTAATGGTTGGGATTGTGGCTTTTGTAGCAAGCCCTGGAATATTAATTCTCTCAAAACATCAAGGCAGTTCACTTTTGATATGAGAGAAGTGGTTAGGGCATTTCAGAGATGCTTTGCTTTTTTGTTTCAGTAGAGATTCTCCTCTGAGTTTGATGCAAAGCCGTGGGGCTCCTGAACCTGAATTGCTCTTTTCATCAACACTCAAAAGATTTTTTTCAGCTTATGCTGACTGCACTTATAACTTCCTGTGGGTTTGAGTTGGAAGACAGATATCCAGCTCAGCACCCAAAATCTTTTTATCCAAAAGCAGTGATGACTTTAAACAGCTGAAACCTCAGTCTCACTGCAGCTTTATTCTGAAATCTTTGCATTTGCTCTCCTCCCCTTTGGGGAATTCAATATCTGACATTGAAATCTTTGAAGAGGAGGTCATTTAAGATGGGGTCCATCTTCCTTTGAGTCTACACTCACCCTGGTACTGTGCACTGAGGAAGACTTGTCTGGGGTAGGGGCAAGGGCTCAGTGAGGCCACAGTTGCCCAGCCCTACTTTGGGGAGTTTGGTGGTTGTCTCAAAGGGCACCTATGTGGATGTGTTTTTGTGTTTTAGCTATATAAGCACTGCATTCTCTTTTCATACACTTTTAAGAGTCAGTCTGTGAATGCAATTTGAATGGTAAATGACAGTGCTGTGCCTTGTCTGTTGTGCTGTACCTAGAGTGTGGAGGTTCAGGTGGTTTCCCCAGACAGAGGCAGAGATTTTAGATGATCTTTAAAGGTTCCTTCCAACTCTAGCCATTCTGTGATTTCAGCTCAGGTTGAAGGCTGGCATGCCTTCAGCTGCTTTATGATTTTATCATTCTGCAAAACCAGACATTCAGGAATGAAATTCCTATAATCATAATATACCAAATTAAGTGTTTACTACATAATGATAAAGTCATAAAGTTTCAAACTGAAACAGAAATCTTGCATATGTTTTACATCAGAGGTAACTCTGTGTATTTGTTGGGAAGGTAGGGTAGTGCCATCCATTATTGAAATTTTAGTCTCTTATAATAATATCTGTCTGCTATTTATATATATGTGTATATATAGATCTATAATAATATCTGATATATATTGGATGGGGCTCTGAGCAATCTTATCCAGTTATAAGTGTCCCTGCTGACTGCAGATGACCTTGAAAGGTCCCTTCCAACCAAAATCATTCTGTAACACTGTGATTCTATGATTTTTGTGATTCTATGTTGGTTAATTAGCTGATATGTGAAAAAAAAAAAACCAAACCAAAACCCCAACCCAATAGATTTAACTGGTTGTTTACCTGCTTTTACATCTAGCATTTGCTTAAACTTTGGCTGAATTGCAATTTATTCAGGTCCCTAGTCTGCAGTTGTGCAGGAAGCATTGTTTACCCTTGTACTTAGAGCATTAAGCATATTAATGGAGCTCTAAACATGCATAAAAACAATTAAACTTTTGCTGATTTCAGGTTATGTAAGTAGCTGCCATGCTGATGAACTATCCAGGAGAAAGCTCTGTTTCCTTCTTAAAAGGGATTGCAAATCTTGTGATCTATGTGACTTACAAATAGCTTTTCCTTGCAGCACATCAAAAAATCAGCAAACTTGGGGTTTGCAGAACAATGCAGAAAATTGCAATTCATATTTAAAACTTTGGGGGTTTGGTGTTTCTTTTTTTCTTTCTCCAATGCTGGTGACTTGGAGGCAAATGAGATGTTCAATGCTGAAGATGCTGACAGAGGAACACAACAAAGGAGTAGAGGTGGTGGTACCCAGCAGTGGTGCTCCAGGGATATAAATCATTTAAAGTTGATAAACCCTCTGAGTCTTTTAGGGATATCACACATGCAAGCAGCAGCTATTGCCTAAAGGTCTTGGGATTTTTTTGTTTGTGTTTGGTTTGGTTTCTTTTTGGTTCCAGCTTGGATGAGAAAAGTAAAGTGATCAGCAATTTTTCCTCCAAGTTGTTTAAAAATTGAAAGAGTCTCTTTTCACCTGGCTCCATCAGTGAAGCAGATGGGGAGGACAAGTTACAGGCACAGGAGCAGTGATTCCCTGTGGAGGACCATTGTGGGACAGGTATTTCCCTGCAGCCCATGGAAAGGAGCCACACAGCAGCAGGCTTTTCTTGAAGGAACTGTGACCCATGGAGAGGAGCTGTGTCAGA
Organism: Galbula dea; assembly: GCA_013399015.1. Classification (NCBI taxonomy): domain Eukaryota; kingdom Metazoa; phylum Chordata; class Aves; order Piciformes; family Galbulidae; genus Galbula; species Galbula dea. Next base: position 652,357 of record VWZX01005204.1, on the reverse strand, counting down.
GCAGCTCCCTCTGTCCTGTTGAGGAAGGGGAATGAGAAAGCAGCTGGGTGGGAGTCTGGAAGCTGGTCAAGGTCAGCCCACCACAACATATTGGGTTGACCTCTCTTCTGTGTTTAGTCATTGTTGCTTGGACCAAAGGAGGAGACAGCACCAGGCAGCTCAACCAAGTCCAGTCTTGTTTGTGCCTTTGAGAGGGAAAAGGGGAGAAAAAGGGAATGAAAGTGTCTTGTGGGTTAATGACTTGAAGACTTTTGTCTTCATGCATTTCTCCCTCTCCTAGGAAAACAAGATGGCAAATTTGGTCTACAGCCTGCTGGACTGCAGTCATATCTTTTATTCTTTATCCCCTTCATTTATAGCCTGCACCTCTACCAGTAAAGTCTTTTATATTTAGAGAGTGCTTGAGTTTCCCAGACAGGTAAAACAATCCTCCTGACACAGAGTTAACTCTGTAATGACAGACAGCAAACCTGCTAGGACAAAGCTTCCATGAAGTAACTTTCTCCACTTGAGCAGTAATTAGAAATATTTTTGTAAATTATGATATTCTCTTAAACCTAGTAAGAAATGTTACCTGGTGGGGCAGTTTTTGATGTAACATACTGTCCTGGTTTCAGCTGGTATAGAGTTAATTTTCTTCCTAGTAACTAGTACAGTTCTGTGTTTTGAATTTAGGGTAAGAATAATGCCAACAACACTGATGGTTTAGCTTTTCTAAGTAGTGTTTATACTGAGTCAAGGATTTTTCCACTTCTCATGCTCTGCCAGAAAGTAGATTAGAAGGGCACAAGAAGTTAGGGGGAAGACACAGCCAGGAAAGCTGATCCTAACTGACCAAATCCAGATCATTTGGCATCATACCCAGTATATAAACTGGGGGGGCAGGGGGAGGAGGGAGCAGATCACTGCTCTGGGACTGACTAAGCATCAGTCAATGAATGGTGAGCAACTGTCTTGGGCATCACTTGTCTTTCCTGGGTTTTATTTCACTCTCTTTTTGTTATCTTCCTTTTCATTGTAGTTATTATTGCTATCAATATTATTATTCTATTTTATTTTTATTTCAATTTCAATTATTAACCTTTTCTTACATCAACCCAAGAGTTTTACTTGTTTCTGGATTCTCCTCCCCATCCCACGAGGGCAGGGGGGAAGGAAGGAGAGAGTGACTGCATGGTGCTTGGTAGCTGGTTGAGATTAAACCATGACACATAACCTGCATCAGAATTTTATCACCTCTTCAGTTCCCAGAACTAGTTCCTATTTTCAAGAGGTTTTAGTTCCTATTAAATCCCTAGTAAACATCTGATCATTCAGCAGCTGTCAATGCAATAGTTACAGCCAGAGTTTTTGGAAGAGGGCAGTGTAGTCAGGTATCTTTTTCATGTAGTTTTCTGGAGCCTAAATATGAGCTCTGGTAATACTTAACAATGATTTGATTTGCCAGTAGCAGTAGGACAGCTGCAAGGATAATCACTCTGTAAGGAGCTCACATTTAAGGCAGGGCACTTCACAGTGGTAGTATCTGCTGTGTAAGGGGAATAATATTGCCAGTTGCTCCATCTCATTCTTGAGGTTGTTAGGAAAAGGAAACTTCAGATTGCTGTAACATCATGGAAGTCAAGGGTTCTGATATAAAGATGAGGATCCTGAAATTTTGATGAGAAGTCAAACCTCAGCTGCTGTGTGAGAAGGTTGGGTTTATAGTTGCTGTGTAGCAGCTTTTTATTTGCTATGAGGTCATTTTGGTATTAATTCATGCCACTGAAACAGTGGTTAAGTATTGGCACAATCTCCCCAGGAAAGTGGTAGAGTCACCATCCATGGAGGTGTTCAAAAAATGCACAAATCTGACTCTTCCCAACATGGTTTAGTGTCATGAGAGTGTTGGATTGAGGGCTGGACTCAATCTTTTCAAACCTAGATGATTCTATGTATTAATCTCTCATATTTTCTTGTAAGGGCTCCTCAGAGATGGACTTGTAGTCCCAAAAGAGCTTGCCATATGCTTGGGGATATTGGTCAGATAGTACAAAGCTTTCCATTATTTTTTTCTGCAAAGGGTATAAAATTTCCTACAATAATTGATCATGAGCTCCTGAGGAATTTGAAGCCATGTGAGCAATGTGCACTTCCTAATATCAACATAATGAGTGTCTCTTCAAAACAGACATAGCTGTTCTGGTCTTGAGAACTGTGCTAACAGCAGTATGTTCCTTGAGAGCCAGGGAAGCTCCTTGTCATAGCTGTCATTTCCTTCTTGGCAGCTGAATGCTCCTCCCTGCTTGGTATCTCATCTGCAGTCTTTTGGGAGGAAGAAGAGAAAGTTCTTCCCTGGTTAGAAGGCCTCCATTTGTGGTGGTGTTCATCTCCAAAAAACATCATCACTGTTATCAGTTCTATGTTAGAATGTTGCAATACAAATTATGAGAGTTTATTGTGGGTTAAAATTACTCTTATTACTGTCTATAAAGTGCTCCAGATGTCTAGACATTGAAAGAATGTGAAAATATTCAGGGGAATGTTTGGAAATGAAGAATAGATTTTGACACAGTATGTCTGAAAAAAAGCATCTAGTAAAATCATCCTGGAGCACAAAATCCTCTGTGTGAAAGGCAAACATGGCCCACAAAACCCCCCTTGAGTTCTAGTGCCACCAAATGAGGAGGACATCTGTTCAAGGCTTAAACTTCTTGCTTTATTCACCAAGATACCCCAAACTGCTGCCTGTAAATCAAACACTTCTGAGCTGTGGTGTCAGCTTAGCACATTCTATAATGAATAGAAAATCTTAGAAGATGTAGGTGGAATAGGGAAGATAATGATGGTAAAAAAAAAAAAAGGAACTGGAACTTCAATATATAAGCTCTTCACTGGAAAAAAAAAAGCAGTGTGGAGGAGGCTAGCCTTATTCTCACTCAATGGATGCAGTCAAAAAATATATCAAATCTTTCCTTTATATTAAAAATAATGAAAACATTCCAGCTTGAAAGCATGGAAAAATGCAGAATTTTTACCCTGGATTCTCTGAGGCTAAAATATTCTCTTTTTTTCTTTTATCCCTCTAGTCCTGATGAACACAAAAACCCCCAACCCTCTACTAGGATCTTGGTAAGTTGCTCAGAAATAGCAGACTGTAGCTCTGCTCTCCTGTCAATCATCAAGGATCAGTAAAAGTAACGCAGGAGAGGCAAACTATATTGTGCTGCTCATCTTGAATAAGGCTGGGGTTGTTTTCTGTGCACACACGATTGCAAATTCTGGAAGATTCTGTCATGAAATGAAGTCAGATCTATATTGCAGACCCAAATTCTACCCCTTCCATTAGTACTGCTAGGATGGTGTTAACAAAATGAGGTTCCCTTGCATTTTTCATATTTAAGATGTGATTTATGAGGGAATGATCATCATCTGTCGTTCTGAACATTTCTAGAGGGCACAATAATCATGTCTGTCAATTACTGTACTGCTGCCTTTTGGGCATGTGTATTGTGGATGTGTTTTCTGGTACTCTGAGGATGAGAGCAGAATTTTGCCCTTTTTAGGACTAACTACAGAACTATAAACAAGCATTAAACATATGGAAAAGCATAGTTCTGTGGAGAAGATTTAGCTGAATTATAATAGTTAACTGGTAGTATTATTATCCTGCGTAATGTTATAATCACAGAAAAAAGTTCTGATTTAGTACCTCCTGGGGTGTTATATATAAAAAAAAAAATTTAAAAGGCAAAATTTGAATACAAAGCCATATGTGTTGTATTATGTTCTGTCTATAATAATCTTTAACTTTGTGCATCTTAAGAAAAAAGTTGACTTTTTTTTTCCACTCAAATAATTTACTCAAGAATTTCAGAGGGAATGATTACATTTAGGTGACAAAAATCTCTCAGGCTCCTTTCAAAGTCCCTGATTTGGTTTTCAGTGTAGAAAAAGCAAGCTTTCCTCCTCTTTTTTTGGATGCTCAAGTTAAGTAAGAAGGTGATCTCGAGAAGCTGGAAGCATTCAGTCTCCCAATGGAGATCTGCATCTCATCTCGAGCAATCTTAACTCCAACCCAAAGGCCCCTGAAGTTAATTGAATGGTCTGATCCCTACTGTTTTGAGTGGGAACTGAATTAGGCCTTGGGACATCTGAAATGGTGTGATGGCATTTATCCATGACGCTCTCATTAATTATGGTAGGAACTGAACTCTTAGCACCCTGTCTAACATAGAGCGCCTGCCCCTTTTCATGGGAAGCTGGACTTTGTGATGAAGTGATTTATACTGCATTAGCCTCAATTCCAACTGGCATCCCAATATTGAAAAAAAGCATATTGAGAACCCCTTTGGTTTAATGAAATATTGAAGGAAAAATATCCCAAACAGACTGTTTTGCATGTGTGTTTGCTTATCCTGATTGAATAAGAAGGTTTGCTTGGAGACATGTCCCATTTTACCACTGGGGTGTAGGAGTGTGCCATCAAAGGGCTTTCAGCATGATGTGACTGATGTCAGATGCTGCTGTAGGGCTGTGGACGCTGTCAGAGCTGCATTAATGGTACCTTTGTGCTTGTGCCCATTGCCTCCTTGATTGAAAACATAATTAGCCAGAGTCATCTACCTCTGCCTTTTGCATCCCTCTGTTCTCTGTGTCCAAATACATTAATATGAAATTAGGCTGATGACAAAAAATTAGCCATCTTTATGGAGTGGTAGTTTTTGTCATGCTGTTTTGTTTGATTTTTCTTCTCCATAAAAGTACTTCTGCAACAATTTCAACTAAACTGACTTCTTGTTTTTACCAAATGTAATCCTAAAGCAAATGGAGTATATTTTTTTCCCCCTCAAGCCTGCTAAAATTAGAGCTGTGCTGCAACGTGATTCATTTCCCAAGGCACGTTATAGAAGTTATAGCATACCTAAAAATGGGCACCATTGAAAATATCACTTTGATTAGAGTTTTGTCCAGCTCATCAAGTTCCCAATGTGGTAAACAATTCCAGTATCTTTTGGAGTTACTTCCCAGATGATCAAACACAAAAAAACAACCAAAAAGACCCCCAAAATGAAATCTCAAAGGCGTTTCTCTCCCCACTCTTCTTCAAACAAGTTGATGGGGGGGAAAAAAACCAAACAAACAAAACCCAAGACTTGTGTAGCCTTTTCATTTTCTGTAGAATACTTCTAACATGAGAAAAACCCACTGAAAGATTTTGAATTTGTTGATTGATCATCATGAAAACTGCATCACCAACAGCTCATGTGGAAGAAGCTGTGAGTTGGTTGTGTTGAGTCCAACTCAGCAACACTTCTTTAAAGGAGAGGTAAAATCACCACATGCCTATTCCACATCCTGTATCTGGATATTGTTGTTACACCATGATGTCATATGAGCCTAAACAAGGGTTAATTGTTTTATCTGGATATATTTTTGTGTCCTTGTAGAAAATAATTTGTTTTCATTAAAAAAAACAAACCAAACCAAAACAGCCTGGCACCCAGCAACAGTAAAACAACTCCCAAACCCACACAATATAAAAAACCCCAAACCCCAGAAACTAATAGAAAGATTTCAGGGTGTTTGATTGAAAAATGTAATTTGGGAATAATGGGATTTTCTGTCAACAAGTCTGAATATTTCTGCATAAGGATGAGATTTTGCATGTGACGCAGCGTTGTAAACTTCATTTTCTGTTACAAACAGCAGCTGGTTTGGTGTCTAGTCACCTTAGCTTAAAATAGGTGAGCTTAACAGATGAGTTCTTAAATCACAGTTAAATTTAACACTGGTTTTGTAAGTGTCAGCTTTAATTAATAAGTGAAAGATGGTAAAGAGAAAAGCTGAAGTAAAAATACAGTCACTTTTCTGGATGTTTACTGATTATTTTTCTTTCCCTTCAGCGTCAAACTTGTTTTATTTCCAAGACTTCATGGACCCTAACAATTATCCTGAATATGGAAATAGTGCAGTGCTAAGGGTGGCCAAGAAAAAAGTATCACCTGAAAATATCTAGTTTCTTGAAAACTAAAACCAAAGTAACTGGATTCATTAATTAATATGGATTAATTGTGAGCTTTTATTTCAGACTGTGTAATATTAAACCTGCCTAAGAAATCTATGAAATAGTGGTCATCTTGGGATTTTGGATTTAACAGAAATAACTAAAAGAAGGATAAATACAGACAAAATAGGTTTTAGAAGCTTTTATGTTTTGCCCTTAACAAGATCTTAAAGAATTTCCTTCTATCTTCAGTCCCTAGGAATCTCAGGACTGTGAGAAATCCAGAGCAGCTTCACAAAACCACAGAATCACAGAGTGGTTAAGGTTGGAAGGGACCACCAGAGGTCAACCTCCCTGCTCTAGCAGGGTCACCTAGAGCAAACCACTCAGAATTATGTCCAGGTGAGTTTGGAATCTCTCCACAGGAGGAGACTCCACAAGCTCTCTGGGCAGCCTGGATCAGGGCTCTGCCACCCTCACAGCAAAGAAGTTCTTCCTCATGTTTAGGTGGAACTTCCTGGGTTCCAGTTTGTGCCCATTGCCTCATGTCCTATTGCCTGGCCCCATCAAGAAGAGTTTGGCTCCAGTCTCCAGCCTCCCTTCAAATATTTCTATCTCCTGACAAGGTCTCCTCTCAGCCACCCACTGGAGAAGAGACTGTTTAGTCCTAAGTATATTTTCCTAGGGTCACCAACTGCTACCTTTACATTCCAGAAACATCATTGCTCTTTGTACGTGAAAGTGCCTTTAATAAGCATTAACAGAAGTTACTGAAGAACTAAACAAACCATGTGCTAAATTATTCTTCTCTCTCAGTTTTTGTACAACTCAGAGTGGCACCTAATTGCTTTAATGTTTTCATCATCAAGTGTCACTCAATGGCCATAGATTTTTACAGCTCTTCAGAGAGCTTTTTGCATACATACTCAGTACTCTCCATTTTCATTGCCTGTGCTCTTAATTCACCATTCAGCCAATTATTCTTGATTCTTCTATAAAAAAAAAAAACAGTCCAGGTTTTGTACCAAGCTAAAGATTATTTCTCCTCATCACAACAGAAATCATTTTTCCATATATAACATTCCCATTTTCACTGTTCTAAAATGTGAAGATAAATTCTTGGCAATTCAAGTGATGAAATATTTTGATTAATATTTTGTACTTACTTCAAAACCCAAATAAGATTAATGAAGACAGTAAGAAAAGCATAACCTAGGGCATATAAAATGGTAACAGAAATTATCAGGGCTAGGAGGGAATGTGAGCAGAAAGTAGCCAAAAAACTTGAAAGCCAATGCTAAGAAATTCTTTTTATTTATCATGGTGCCTACTATAGCCAGAAAGTGACTTGTGGAACTGAACTTCATGGGAGAGTACAACTGCAGTTAAGAGGCCACTGGCAACTGTAATAAATTGGCAGAGCCACAGACTGTTTTGAGGCTCCTTCCATTTAGGTTTGTAATCTGAGCAGTGGCTCCATGGGTAAGTGAGCACCAAGGTGGTGTCCCTTTTATTCCTCTGAATCCTTGTCATTCAAAGGAGATAATGGGGCTGTAAGTCACAATACTGGAAGAGATGATGATGAGGTTACATTTATTTAATATGGAATTTTGGTTTAAGAGAAAGATCTTCAGCCATGCAGTTGTGTCTTGGGTTTTATCTTCTTCATTAACACTGAAATACTCTTACCCCTGCCTGAATTTTCTTTCTGTTTTTTATCATTTCACCTGATTAATCTGCTTTTCAAACCTGCCTCAGCTATTAAATACATTCACAGAATCAGAGAACATTAGGGGTTGGACGGGACCAAAAAAGAAAAGATCATCTAGAAAGATCATCTAGTCCAACCCTCTTGCCAGAGCAGGACATTCTGCATTTACCAAACACCCTTTCTCTCAGGGGCTGCCTGATGAGATGTGATGTGGAGGGGTGGAAAAGACCCTTCAAGTAGGTCCAAAAGGAGTTCCAAAGGACTCCAAAGTAGGTGCTAGTGATAGAGGGTTGGTATTTCAGAAGATGTTGGGTATTTATGGCAATAAAAACATTCTTTTAATTGGCTGGCCTGGACCTAAAAAACAATGATGGAGATTTCACAGGCTTCCATATAATCTGTCCCAGTATTTCAGTCTCCACAAGAAAGAGTTCCTAGTGACCCAACCTCTCTGTCTTTTTCTGCATTTTAAACCCCATAGCACTGTGACTTCCTTTTCTTTTTCAGTTGTGTTTTAGGCATTTGAGAACTGGTATAATTTTAACATAGATACCTTCAGTCTTCTTTTTTCAAGACTAAGGAATTCTCTTTCTTATGGCACTTCTCTTAGGTCATGATGAAAATGCATGTCCATAGTAGTGGGAAAAAAAGTAGCACTTCCAAATAATCTTTTTGGAGCATAAATTCCACTGACTCCCATACATTAAAGTTTCTAATTCAGTCAGTGCTTTTGACACCTCCTTATAAAAAGCCTTCTTGGTTCTTCAGCCATCGACTCAACCAGTGACACTGCACATTGATTCATAGACTCCATTAAGAGGATTTTACAGAAATATTTTCACCACACATGGGAGAGAAATCTCCACTTGAATGATTTATAAAGTGGTGATGTAAATAAATGGCAATGAAACCTCCAGTGTGGCTTTTTAAAAAGACCTAATTATGATTTGTACAATTGCTAATAAATAATGGCATGAGTTAGAAACTAAATCTTATGCTTCTTGGATAATATCAGTCTTTGCATATTTCTATTTAAGTCCACAGGTTTTCAGACGTGGTCCATAGACCCACAGTGCTGAGGTTGATATATTATATGTATTGTATATTTGTATATCGTGTTATATTACTATATGGGTGTTACATATTGGTATATGTGTATTATATCTATGTCATATAAATTTTCCCAGTTCAAGAAGAGACAAGGAACTACTGGAGAGAGTTCAGCAGAAGCTAGGAAGATGCTGAGGGGACTGGAGCATCTCTGGGAGGAGGAAAGGCTGAGAGCCCTCGGGCTGCTTAGCCTGGAGAGGAGTAAACCCAGAGGGGATCTGGTCAATGCTGCTCAAGAGCTAAACGGTAAGCACAAGAGGATGGGGCCAGTCTCTTTTCAGTGGTGCCCAGTGACAGGCCAAGGGGCACTTGGCACAAACTGGAACCCAGGAGGTTCCATCTGGACAGGGGGAGAAACTTGTTTGGTGTGAGGCTGCCAGAGCCATGGCGCAGGCTGCCCATAGAGATGGTGGAGTCTCCTTCTCCAGAAAGATGCCAAAGCCACCTGGAGGTGAAACTGGGCAACTTGCTCTGGCTGACCTTGCTTTTGCAGTGGGGTTGGACTAGATGATCCCCAGATGTCCCTTCCAACCCCAACCATGCTGGGATTCTGTGGTATGTATGTAGTGTATGATATTTTGTTGAAATATCGTTTCTGAATGCTTATTTGATAACAAGGGGAAAGCCAGTACAAGAACATCATAGCATGTCTTTATCTCTAGGCATTCTTGTCAAGCATTTCAGAAAAGAATTCTGATTGCTCCTCACTGCATCAATCCTCACTGTTGTTTCTGTACAATCAGGCATCAAATACCACAGAGAGAAATTAATCCCTTTATGTTGCCCTTATTGATCTAATGAATTTTGTTTATAGTATGTTTCATGGTTTAAATGGTCGTTGAACTTTACAGCCCATGTTGGTTGTTCCAAATGTATGTCATTCCTTCTACATTATGATCCTGTGAGCAATTGCCATCAGGAGACATATTTCTTGTTTAAAACTGTCAGACAGACTGATCTAAAAGTATAGTTTGGTTCTTTTTGCTTCTGCAATAAATTAGTGTATCGTGGTACAAGAATCAATGATGTGATGTAATGAACCCGGCAACTGCTGTGATCACTGCATGTGTTCTTGAAAATCCTGCAACACCTTGAGATGTATCATAGACCATTTTCTTCAAAGTTAACAGATAGCATCCAGATGTGGATTTAGTGAGTCAGAAAAATGGTTTCTTCACATGTTCTACTGTCACTCATAAGAGGACTCAAAAATGAGCTGCTCTGTCTGACACTGAATGACATTCATTTTCTTAATGTGCCCCACATATACTAATACCCTATTCTTATTATAATTTGTGGGTAAGAAATACAGAATTTCCCTTAATACCTAAACATCACTGTGTGAAAAACACAGTATGGACCTTATTAGTAGCTAGACTTCCTTCCCCAGGGAGCACTGAGTAGAAAACCGAAAATGAGTTCCACCCCTCATTGCTGGCAGCACTTGAAAAGTTTTGGTGCAAACGGAATAAGATCGTTTTCACAGCAGAAATACTTCCTAGCACACCAGTAACTAGTTTCACTGTTCTCATGTCACTTTCATAAATCACCCTTGGCAGAGTGTGTTAGCTCTTTTTGATGATCTTGACCTCCCCTCTGGAGTCGTGATTGGATTTGTGCAGACATCGTCCCCTCAAATGAACTCAGAGCATCTGAATTTCAGTTTTCAGACTTGCACCATGGTAATCTCCATACTCTAACATATTTTAAGCCCTTGGGGACAATGCCTCATCCCTGTGAGAGTGGAATAAAATCATATAACCATAGAATCACAGACCATTTGGGGTTGGAAGAGACCTTTCAAGATCGCCTAGTCCAACCCCTTGCAGTCAGCAGGTACATCTCCAACTAGTTTGGGTTGCTCAGAGCCCCAGACAACCTGACCTGGGATGGTTCCAGCAATAGGACATCTACCACTTCTCTGGGCAACCTGGGACAGGGTCTCACCACCCCCAGTGTTAACAAATTCTTCCTTCTATCTAGTCTAAATCTCCTTCTTTTAGTTCAACCCAGTTACTAAAATAAGTAATGCATTCTAAGCAGCACTGAAGCAAGGTAGGTTCTACTCCAATCACTGGGTACAGGAGCTGAAGGGAAGTTTTGCTTTTGCACAAAAAGCTCAGACCAAATAGACCTTCTCTGAGCAGAAACCCTGTGTGAATCCAGTCTTAGTTGTGCAGATCAATGCCCCTTTCACATCACTTAAACAGGAGGCTGCCTGGGCTCCCATCAATAATAGAATCTGGATCTTATTGTGGCCTTTCAATACTTAAGGGGGGCTTATAAGAAGGACAGAAGGGGCCTTTCTAACAAGGCCTGCAATGACAGGAAAAGGGAATATGGGTTTAAACTAAAACAGTGGAGATTGTCAAGGGTCAGAGATGGGCTGGCCACTGGACCAGTGAGAGATGCTTTCTATTAACCTTCTCCCTTCCCAAAGGGAAGAGAAAGGGAGTAAGAGAGAGAGATTGGGCTGGAAAAGAAAACTGGGCTGGAAAAGAATATCAATAAAATGAAATCTGCACAAAGATAGACAAAACCAATAACTAGCCCAACCCCTGATGACAATGATGTCACTGTCCACTGGTTCTATGACATCATTGGGGAAATCCCAGACTGGACTCGGTGGCAGGTGGAAACTGGATTGAGGAGCTGGATTCTGAAACTGGATTCAGGAACACATGGATCTGGAGAAGGCAGAAAGACAGAGTTCTCCTCGGGCATGGGCCATTGAAGAGGAGCTTGACCCCTGTGATCCCTCAGCTTTACCCTGAAGACGACATCCATGACATCCAGTATTGCTCATAACTAAAAGGCTGCTCCCTGCCATAAAATGGCAGCACTCTGTGACAAAATGGAGTCCAAATCCCTGCTTACTGCAGTGCTAAACTGCAGGGTATTTTATTTAATTTACCTTCTGACAGCCCCTTCTTGTACTCAGGATGACAAGGAAAAAGCAAGGGGAGGTTGCACATTGATGGAATAAGATTGTACTTTTCAGATCCTAGAAACTGACCTTCTCACTTGGAAGATTGCCTTAGAAAGTCCAAATAAAAGAAAATTTGGAACCCTGAGCTCAGCCAATATGTTTCCTTATGTGAACTGCACTGTATTTCACGCACCACACATAATGCTCACATGTTCCTCTACTGCATCCTACAAAGAAGAAACCCTTGGTTTCCAGAGGACTAGAGGAATTGCCAATTTTCACTCATTTTGGATGTAATCTGATTGCATGAAACTCTTTGAAAGGGGAACAACAGGGAGTCTGATAGCAGTAACCACGGACTCCTATTTCTGATGGCTGCCATCAAGCTGTTGCCGTGGCTCTCTTGTATCTGGTTTGTGCTGGCAGAGCTGTGCCTGTCTCAAGATGACATCCAGGATGTGCTTGCTGGCCATGGACATGTCCTTTTCCCCCAGCCAAAAGGTCAGAGGGTGCTCATTCAGGACAAGCCTCTGCATTTCCTTTTCTAGAAAAAAACCCCAAAAATTGCTAATATTTTAATGACTCTGAGGCTCCAATTATTAGCCTACTATAAACTAGGGAAACCCTTTAGACAGGAAGAGTTATTCAGAGCCATGGAAATCAAGAAGCATATCTGAACTAGCTCAATATTTTGGGATGTCATGATGTATTTAGAGAAATTTTTAATTCAGTTGGAGATAGTTATTTCTGAACTCCTGGGCAGGCATGAGTCTCTGGAGGCTTAAGCTGCTTTTATTACACACTTTTTAAGGGACTTGTCTGATTCTAGGCTCTAGCCAAAAAAAAAACCAAACTGTTATTGATGAGTAGGCAGAGCAATTCCCTCTCCAGAGGCCTCTGGTCAAATTAATATAATCTACAGACCACAAACTAGCAATCACTTTTTCATATTTATGTCACTTCTAGAGCATTTGCCTATAAACCAAAATGGAACCACTGGAATGTGCCTGTGCTACATGGAGCATCTACAAAACAGGAGAAAGATTTAAAAAACACCTCCACCTTATTGGCTTCATATTTCCTATTTGTAATACCTGCAGCTGTGAACCATGTACAGGTGAGAAATATCAAAGGAATGAGCAACAGGCCTGGGGAGGAATAACCCCATGCACCAGGATAGATTAGGGATTGATCTGCTGGAAAACACCTCATGGAGAAAGACCTTAGGATTTCTGGTAGACAGCAAATTCACCAGGAACCAGCAATGTGATCTTGTGAGCAAGAAGGCCAATGGTCTCCTGGGTTGCATGAAGAAGAATGTCACCAGCAGGTTGAAGGAAATTCCCCTCCCCGCCTACTCTTCCCTAGTGAGACCACACCTGAATCCAGTTCTGGGCTCCCCAGTATAAGAGAGACAAGAAACTACTGGAGAGAGTTCAGCAGAAGCTAGGAAGATGCTGAGGGCCTGGAGCATCTCTAGGAGGAGGAAAGGCTGAGAGCCCTCGGGCTGCTTAGCCTGGAGAGAAGCAGACCCAGGGGGGATCTGATCAACACTGAGCAAGAGCTAAACGGAGTCTCTTTTCAGTGGTGCCCAGTGACAGGCCAAGGGGCACTTGGCATAAACTGGGACCCAGGAGGTTCAATCTGGACAGGAGGAGAAACTTGTTTGGTGTGAGGCTGCCAGAGCCATGGCACAGGCTGCCCAGAGAGGTTGTGGAGTCTCCTTCTCTCGAAAGATGCCAAAGGCACCTGGAGGTGATCTTGGGCAACTTGCTCTGGGTGAACCTGCTTTTGCAGTGGGGTTGGACTAGATGATCCCCAGATGTCCCTTCCAAACCCCACCATTCTGGGATACTGTAAAGGGGAAGGGTCTGTGATGGCGTAGCAGACAGCTCAGCCTTGCATTTAGACTGTGTGGCCAGCAAGGATGCTAAAGGTCTGAAAAGCTGTTTTGATTTCAAATGTTGGCTCTCATCTGCAAAATGTCAAAACCTGATAAAGATATAGACTTCCTATTCTCCTTCCTGTTATGCCTCATTACCCATAGGATGAAGAAATAGAAGAAACTTTTTCTGATTAACAGTAAGAAAGTCACTGAATTTAATCCAGCTCTCTAAGAAAAAGCCCTCTGAGGTGCTGTGGTTACAGGGGCCCAACACACTGAGTATAAACAAGCGTGTGCCAGAAGCCTGTCTACTGACCAAAAGTGATTAATGTAAAAAGTTAGCTGATCTGACGATCAAGAGATGATCACAGTGACTTCATACAAGGAAGCATTGCTGGTTTGCTAGCCAGGCCTGAATCAATTCATGTTGTTCTAACTAATGGCTCAGAGTAATCTACTCCAACTGCAGAACAGATTGAAATCTTCAGAAAAGATGTAATTAATATCATTCTGAATGCATCACCACATTTGATGGAGTTAGCTTCCAGTGATTTAGCCAAAAGAAAACGTGTTTTGACAGAAGATTCTTGAAACCTGAGGACTCAGCTTAGAGTTTGACATGTGAAAAGCAATTAGTGTGTGATTCATTAATCTTGGAGTGAAGAGTGGACGGCTCACGGCTGGGTGGAATTAAAAATAGAGGGAAGAAATTACCTTGCTTTATGGGTTATCATCAGAGGTAGTGTCACTGCTGCTATCAGGCTTTCTCTATGACTTTAATAGTCATGTTCAACAAACTGGAAACTCTCCAGATCCTGCAGTAGCATTGGAAAAAAATCACTCTAGAAAAAAATTTTCGATTACAAAATATTCTATTTCTTGCTGTTATTTTTTATTATTTATTTTTGATGTTCATATGCTGTATGGATTATCAAGAGACAATGAAAATTACATGGAAGAAACAAATTCCCTTCAGAAACTCAGATTAGCTGGTATTGATTTGCTTTCTCTCTCTATTTCTAGAGAGTATGTGTCAGAAGAAATCACTAGCCAAAAGCAAGCCATGAAAAAATTTAGTGAGATGGAGCAATATTTCACTAATGTTGATCTCAGGTGTGGAAAAATCATACTTTAAAAGAACATTCTTCTTGTTTTGTTTGTTGGTTTGTTTTCTTGATGCTGTTTGATTTGAGTATTCTAACAAAGTTTGTTTTTCTTTGTGAAAAAATATTATGGTGCATTCTTCATACCACCAGAAAACCCTAAATTTCAAACTGATGTCACCCTACTTTGTCATTAACATCATCAAAGTATACTATCAATTGGAAGATAAATATGGAGTGGTGGCTAACATCCATCAAAGAATGCTTTAATACATCAAAATTCTCTACCAGTGCAAATTTTCTGATACCTTTTTCCACCATTTCTCTCTGATTAAGCCTAACTTAATTAGAGTGGGCAATGTTTGATTCTTGGTAGATTGACCAGTGTCTTCACAGACACAAACTGAGAAGTTGCACAACTGTCTTGGTTTGAGCTAGAACAGAGCTGATTCTGTTCAGTGATTTGATTTTCCAGCTCAGTCTCTTCTCAGGGCTGCACTTTCTGCAGTTCACAGCATCTTCTCTCAGACAGTCTCTGCTTCTAGCAGTGACAACTCCCCATGGGGAGAGTTACTCCCAAGGCTTGGGCTGTAGAAAGGATCTGCCTTAGAGTTGCTCCTGTGCAGACCAAGGGCACTGCTACATCTTGTGTCCAACCCTAGGGTGCAGGAAGCCAGAGGTAGCAGCTGCGTGGAGGAGGGGACAGGAGAGGTGACCCTAAGCAGACAAACAAGGGATTCCATCCCATGGATGTCATCTTCAGGATAAAGCTGAGGAATCATGAGGGTCAAGCCTCTTCTTCAGTAGTCAGTGTCCAAGGAGGATTCTGTTCTGTCTTTGATGTCAATCTATATGTTCCTGAATCTAGTTCCAGAATCCAGTTCCTGGATCTAGTTGGCATCTGCTGCTGAGTTCAGTCTGGGACTTCCCAGTTCTGCCACAACATCAGTAGTGATTGATGGGGTGGGGGANAAGCTGAGGAATCATGAGGGTCAAGCCTCTTCTTCAATAGTCAGTGTCCAAGGAGGACTCTGTTCTGTCTTTGATCTCAATCTATATGTTTCTGAATCTAGTTCCAGAATCCCGTTCCTGGATCTAGTTGGCATCTGCTGCTGAGTCCAGTCTGGGACTTCCCCAGTTCTTCCACAACATCAGTAGTGATTGATGGGGTGGGGGGGAAGGGTCTGGTGGGTTTTATATTGATTATGTGTATATTTCATTTTGTTGTTTTTAGGATACTTGATTTAGTTTTCTTTTCCAACTGACAAGCCTCCCTTATTCCCCTTCTCTTCCCTTTGGGCAGGGAGAGGGTTAATAGAGAGCACTGAGTCTAGTGACCAGCCCAGCCCTGATCTTTGGTGATAACAATCAGTAGATTTTAATAAATCTTAATATTGAAGTGGGTTTTTTCCCAGACTTGCAGATAGCATCCTGGAATCAACCTGAGCACAGCTGATTTTGTTGTTTTTCTACTAAATGCTTTCCTTGTTCTGGAACTCTGTACAAAATTGGACAAACAAACTGACCAATAATCATTAATCTTGTAGCAAATTTCTCAGACAGAAACAGAGAATAACCTGCAGTCACTCTGGTCACAGATTTATTGTTTATGTTAATGAGATCAAAGCAGAGATCTTGCAACCCTGAGAACCAAATTAATGGCTGAAAATCCTCATGGCTGAAACTTCATGGAGCTGTGCAAAATAAAAACAAGAAAACAAACATGAAACCAAAACAAACAAAACCCCCAACTACAACAAAAAACCCCATTTAGCTGGGGTAAACTCAAGAACTAAAGAAAATAAAGAACAGAGGGATGAATAAAGCAGATAATTTAAGGATGAATTCAGAAAAGCAGGGATATTTTTGGTCTATATTTGCACATTGCAGTCACCATACAGCCAAGGTGATAAGAAATCTTCTAGGAAAAACAGCTCAGAACAATAACAATAAAAGCAGGGAAACCAATAATGGCCAGGACATTCATAATATATTTTTAAAAAATAAATCCCAAAATACAACCACCAGGATTCAAAACCAGCAAAAAAGCCTGAAGGTTAATCGGATTAGAGATTGGGGTGATAGGATTACTGCCTGTATGCTCTGAACAGTGTCACTCCCTCTATCAACACAGATCATGTTCTGAAACAGGGAATCAGATACAGCTTATTCCCAAGCACCCATTCTGAGCCAAATTCTGCTTTAATTGCAGACAGTGGGAATTCTCATGCAGAGAGAGAGCCAAAATGAATAAAAGAATTGTAATCCAGATGCAAGGTATTGGAACAAACCAGCTAGTGATTAAACAGTCAGCTTTTAGGAAGAATCATAATATTGTTATTGGTAGCAGATAGATGAAGGATTTTTCTCTTGTTAGGCTTTATCTGGATTTCACTTTCATTTCAGACTACATACAGTTCTTTTATGCTTAGCAATTGTTGCTCAGAAATACATCCCAGTAGGCTGCACTTTGCCTTCACAAGGAATATCACTTGCAAGAAATATGTAAACTGGAAGAGGTGTGAAGCCACTGCTGTGATCCAGACCTGAGCTGGAATCATAGCTGCTGCAAGGATGTCTTGTGTAAATATAAAAGATGGATAAAGAAACAAAAAGCTGCTCTGATCTAGCAGAAATGAGAGGCTTCTGTGAGTACAGATTGAACAGTCACATGAAAGTCTCCAGTAATCAGCAGTCCATATCTCTTCTGAATGTGTAAAACCCAATATTTACATCTAATAAAAAAATCTTTAAGAACATCCCACTTGCCAGTAAGTCTGTAAGAAATCACAAGATTTACTAAAGTATAAGAAAGTTCATTTCCATTTCTGAAAAAGCAGTTTTCAGAAATAAAGGTTTTCTATAGGTTTCAGTCTATATTTCTTTATACCTCAAAAGTTAATCAATTCTGCAATGATTGCATTGGGTTTTCTGGGTTCTAAGAAGCTATGTCAAAAATTTCTAGCTTGCCTTTCAGCATTTTTCATTCTAGCAGGGCACCCCACTATAACAGGTAAAGAAACCTCTGTTTCTACAACCTGAGCCACTGCAGTAGGACTTCAAGTCAGAATTTACTAACATGTTCATTGAGTATTTCATATCAACAGCACTGAAGCCCTTCAGTCTACCAACATTACAGGTTTCTAGACATTTTATATCTTCCTGAAGATGACTGAAAAAAAATGGAAGTTGTAACAATATCTCATTAATAATGGGGATGTTGATTCAGTGTGGTTCTGCATTGTTCATTTCTGCTGATACAATTTCTTTCAAACATTCTTGCACTTGTTTTTAATGGCAGATAATGGTTGCTGGGAAGTCCATGATGAATCTTGTTTTGCACAGATAATTTATTGGAGATGAATGTTGATGGAGCAGTTCAGAGGATGTTTGAATCAACCCTAAGTCAGACAAGGACTGCACATGCTTATTTCATAGCCTAGGAGTCAAAGTGGTTTATATTTAAAATTCAGTGGTAAGTATCACATGACACCAGAGTATTTCCCAGAAACCACATATTGTGTTGGCAGGTTGCATGAAAGACTGGTTAGCAACTAGAAACTTCTGTTCTGGAAAGACAGCTTAGCACAAGAGCTGCAGTCCCATCAGCCTACAAGGGATGTGATCTCTCCTGTACCAACTATCTGGATCTGCAGTGTGTCAAATGGCAGGTGAATACCATTCCCCAGTCACTTTTTTGGGGGCTGACTACTGCATGAGTCAGCCAAGATTGGTGGTAGGTAGAAGATGAGTTGCATAGAAATTAAAAGGAATTGTTGATGCATTTAGTATTTTATCAACATTGAAAGCTGATTGATTTGATGTTGTTATTCCTTTGATTTTTCATTGATCTGCTCTTGTTCCTTTACCAACAGGAGCTGCCAATGTGTAGGCACTTAGCAGTCTAGTTATGAAACTGCACAATTAAAAAATTACATGGTTTAACTCTTTGTTTCCTAGATGGTGTTCTCTAAACTTGAGGAGCCCTCAGAGTAAAGAAAAGCAGCTTTCCAACCTGCTGCACAGTAAGTAACACCCCCTGTAACTATGTCCTGCATGGGAACACAGCTGCTTCTCTATGTTCTTTTCTCCTCCTCCTTTTTTTAAAGAGGTGTCAGAATTTTGGTGACCCAACATGCTAATAACAATTCATGGAATAACAAACAATGGATCATTGCATCAGTATTGAAGTTACAAAGCCCTGAAATTTCTAGCCCATTGAAGAACTAGGTTCTGATACCTTTGCCTGAAAGATGGTGAAGTTAGCAGCTGACATTTCATCTGCAAGCCTTCCTTGCTGCCTCGTGCACAAAATGAAACAAGGAACAAAATAGTTAGCCTCATAAAATATGAAGTCTGTTCCTTCTTCTGAACAGTTTTTGAGTGCTATTTTTTCTTTATACAAGGTGCCTTTCCAAAAGCATTTAGTGAAGGAAAGAGGAAAGATAATGGAATAGTAGTTGAATGTTGTTTTGTTTTTTCTGATTTAAAATATACATCCATTTTCTTTTTACCTCTAGCTTATGTCCATGTATCACTGTGCCTTCCTGCTCTAAAATGGGAGTAGCAGCATGCAACTCTGGAGAGCATTCTCATTATTTTTACCTTACTCTCACACAACTCAGGACACATTGTGTCAAAGAGGCTACATAAAAAGCAAATTAAAACTGAATTGCAGTAAAGCTACTAAAAGAATCCGTTGCACTTCAGAGAGTTTGCAACTAAATATGTTATGTGGTGGGAATGAACAATTAAATGCAAAGAATAAGTATTATTGTGCTGGTTTGTAATAACTGTGGGTTTGTGTCCTTCATTTGGTACATTTAATTGTGAATAATGGTGGTGATTCAGATATGTTCAAGGCAGCCTCAGTGTGTGGAAAATCTTTCCATTTTCCTACAAGATGGGGTGGAATAATAATTCCTTCTATGCACAGGCTTCAGTAACTGCTTAGTTGGTTGACAGTAACTTCCTATGCAACCACTATTCTTGTGACACTGTCTTTATGTTTTAATATTCCTTAGGGAAGTATTCAATAACTGGAAAGGTTGCTTATGAACTCTTCAGGAGGGGGATTCCATGGTAACTTGCCCTCAAAAATGACTTCCATGAATCAATTGGTACCCTTAGAGAATTCCAAAGATTTTAGATACAATACTCCATTGATTTTGCTGCTGGAAAAACTGAAATTTTACAGTGCCACTGATATATCCCATAATAAAAGAATAAAAATGCTACTTCTTCTAAAGCCACCTTGCTTTTGCACTATGAGAAGTAAAATATTCTACTTTAATTATTTCACTACTGTATTTCACACTGTAAATTTTAAGAACTAGCTAATCACCTGAACTTGTGAAGTATTAATCAGTGCTGGCTTCTGAGGAAGCCACTGGGCTCTAAAGCAGCCTTGCCAGAAAAGGCAGAAAATGAATTTTCTTTTATTTTTTAATTTTTTTTCCCAGAAAGTAATGTAAAGTCCTGCAGTGATTCCAGTTCTTCTGCAGCCAATGGGGGTGAGGTTTGAAACTGTAGGAGGTATAAGGAGAGACAGGTGCTAATTTAGCACTTAATGACTGTCAAGAACTTAAAGATCTGCTTATGTGTATTAACACTGTTAATGACTGAATACAGAGGGAAAAAAATCAACCCTGAGAAAATACCTTCTCCACTTAAAATGTACTTTAAAATTATTTTTAAATAAATAGTTTCTCAGTGAGGACTATTATTCTACTCTATAGCAGTGGGAAGAAAAAATATAAATAAAAAACCATTTCTGCCTAAAAGGGCAGAGGAAGGGAGACAAAGGAGTCTTGCATATTTTGACATGGAGTGATGAGTATGTACTAAAAGAGGTAGATTTAGACAAGAGAGAAGGAAAAAATGTTTTAGACTGAGGGTGGTGAGACACTGAAGAGTTTTCCCAGAGAAGTGGGAGATGTCCCATCCCTAGAACCATTCCAGGTCAGGTTGGTTGAGGCTCTGAGCAACCTGATCTAGTTGCAGATGTCCCTGCTGACTTCAGGGGGTTGGACTAGATGACCTTGAAAGATCCCTTCCCACCCAAACCATCCTGTGGTTCTATTAAATTCTTCTGAGTATTGCACTGGGTAACAGATCCTGGTTTATACATGCCCTTAAAAAGTATTTGTGAGTTTTCTCTGTGAAAACATTTTTCTATGCTTCCAGATATACACCTTTCATCTGAAATTCATTTTAACCCAGTTTTGTGTGAGATTCTTTTTTCTTTTTGCAGCCACAATAACCTTGTCTGACTTGTCACCATCTAGCTATCTGTCCTTATTCTAGGTATCAATCCTTATTCTAGGTATCAGTCCTTATTCTAGGTATCAGTCCTTATTCTAAGTATCAGTCTAGGTATCAGTCTTTGTTCTCAAAGCTCTCTGTAAGAAAGTATTTAGCAAGAAACTGTGTGGATATCTATCAGCATTAAACTATATTATGATTATTAATAGTAATAATGATTTTTTAAAATAGCTAGATATTACCATTTCAGTCATTTTAATGTAATCTTTTTCTGAGTAGTGGAAATTAATACAGTTGGACTTTGCCCAAGTATAAAAACCTGCCACTTGCTGGATTTAGTGATTTAGTTTCAAAATCCTTGGGTTTAACCCTCAAAATACAGCAGCTCTCTGACTCTACTCAGGCTGTGTGATTCATCACATAGGGTTTTTAGTAAGGACCTACAGTTCAGAAAGGGGAGTAACACTACTGATTTCCATAGGTTCCTATTGAAGTTAATACCAGGGCAGCAGTAATTATCCCCAGGATTTTATGTGGCCTTTCTGAAGTGTACCAATTAGTGACACTTCAGCCTAAAAAGAGGTGAAGCTTCTTTCTAGCAAATTAACTTGTTGCCAGATGATAGGAAACCATTTGTGTTTCCTGGTTGGTTACAGACTTAGGTAATTGATGATAGTTCTCAAAAGGCTGAAGTCTTCACCCAAAGCTATGCCTGGGAAAGGTGAAACACAGCTTGGAGCTTCTAAATTTACTCTTTGCTCTGAGATGAACTGTCTCTGAGATGAAGTTCAGGACGTGAAGCATGCTTTCAGAGACCATATTCAGGAAGCAATCAAGACTGTCATTTGTGGACATATCTCTGAAGGTGTCTACTCATTTTCCAGCTGTGATTAAAAATCAGATACAATGCTGAGCTTCTTAGTAAATGGGATGAAAAATGGTTATCAATGATATTATTAGAATGATGTTATAAAAAATCTGCCTGCCCTAGGATGGCTATGTTTAGTTCAGGCCTCTCCATCTCCAGCCTAACTAGGAGATGTAAAAGACTTTGAGAGATATGAATCAGAGCTCTGCTTGACACAGGGAGATGAGATAATATCAACTGACTGACAAAGTTATCATCTCCATCTGTCTGAGGCACACGGATGGAGCACGGACAGCTCAGATGCTCATGCCTCAGCCATTTCACAACACAGCAGCAGTTTAGAGTAAACCATTAGCTGTGCTGACCTAGAGTTTCTTTGCTTGTCAGTCAGATCTTTCCAACTGATTAGGAGCATATGGAACTCCCATGTGAAGCAAGATTGAAAAGATCAAGAACCCTTGCCTGATAAGGAGCGACACAAGTGACAAATGAAAGAGAACATGGCACAAGCACACACGGTAGTGAAGACAGAAAGATGTAGGCGTGAATGTTACTCCTTCTGACCAAGGGAAAACTGAGGATGGCCTGATGACATGAATCACATAATGCCAGAGTCTTAGCTTGGTGGGGACTGGAAGGGACTTCTGTGACCAACCACCAACTCACTGACAGACACTCTTTATTACCAGCCCTCCTCCCTCCTCATGGGAAAGGAAAGAGAATAGGAGAGAAAGACCTGTGGGTTGGAAAAGAAAACTAAAACTACCTCAATGTAATAATAAAATGAAATATCTACAAATACATACAAGCCCAATACCTAAAACCCCCCTTGATGGTAACTATGTCACTGTCACCACTGTTACTGCAGCAGAAAGACTCAGCAACAGATGGGAACCAGGCTCAGGAGCTGCATCCTGGAGATGGATGCAGCAACTTATGGATCAGGATCAAGGGCAGAACAGGCAGAGTTCTCCTCAGATGATAGCCATTGAAGAAGAGCAGGGGGGGAAGAAGGAACTGACCCTCTGCTTTATATCAAATATGACCCTTGTTGGTCAGTTTAGGGTCACTTGTCCTCTCTGCTCCTCCCTGTAGATGTAAACTTTACTCTGCACCCCCCAGCTGGAGACCCAAAATTCAACAGTGACCTTGCTCTGCATACCAATTCTTAGTAGTAAATATAAACACTGGGGTCTTGTCACTGCTAGAAGCAGGCAGTGTCTGTAAAGACATGATGTTAGTTTCAGAAAGTGCAATCACTCAGAGGAGCTTTAGCTGAAAAGTAAAATTACTGAATAGAACTAGTTCTGTTCTAACCCAAACCAGGACAAATATGTAGAAAACAATAAAATAACCTGATCTGTTTGGTTAACAAGTTAATAAGCTACTTGATTAAGCTAATTAATTTAATGGTTTTAAAAGTACTGTAATGTGATAAAGAGTCTCAGAAGAGGCATGTCTTTGTTTTCAGAATATAATCAAATTTTCATTTCTTATGAGAAAGAAAGACCTTCCCCCATCCCTAAGGACTTAGGTTATGTTGTAATTTTCTGCAAAAGGCATTGTCTGAATGAAGGAGGAGAATGCAAAGCTTCCAAAGTCCTGTTTGGCCTGACCAATCAAAGTGAGAAAAGATCAGTGTGCTAACAGCTGGTTTTCCACTGTTTTTGTCCTTCTTGGTTAACAGCCTTAAACATTTCTGATTGTTACCCTTATCTCATAAAACTCACAAATACATGAAGCATATATAATACAAACAGTTTAATTTGGTTTCTCTAATGTCAGGGAAAAGAAAAAACATGCATGAATAGAACCAAAGAAGCTTTTAGGATATCAGGTATTTAGGTAGAAAGCAGGTGGAGAAGTAGCTAGTTGTCTACAGAAAACATAAAGGAAGAATCAATAAAACAAGAATAGATCCCAAAAGGCCACTCCAAAGCAGCTCAGGGAGGCTTGGGCTTAATATTAGACAGGAATTCAACTCATCTCATTACTGAGCCTTGAACAAGCAAAGGTGACCAAGGTTACTTGCATCAGGATTTCAGTCTGGATAGATGGTAAATTCCTCATCCTTCTGAAACCTTCTGTACTGCTGGGCAGAAGATGGATGGAGTGTTACCACTGAGGGAACAGCATGAAAGGAGAAAAATCTGCCTGTGAAAGAGAGCTAATAGAGAGTTACTTTCCTAGCTGAAGTACAGAAGGAAACAGAATTTAACCTGCTGTAACTACTTCAGTGGTGCCCCTGCAGAGAAGGAGATTTGTTTCCTGGAAGTTTGTGTGTTAAGGCTGCTAAAAGTTTATTCTGTTAGTTGTCAACACTCTGTGTTCATGGTCTATTGTCTACCAACCTGTTACCAGTTTGTTTCATCCAGTTTCCAGACTACATTGCTCAAATTCTCCTTCAGTTTATTGTGCAGTTTATGTGGCCCAAAGGAATACACCTTAAATGCAAAGGTAAGTATTTATTGTTAGCTTAATTAAAGTCTTACTGGTCTAATCAAAGAGGTATTAGTGGTTCTTTTGCAATGAAGCTAACACTAAAAGCTGACATTGTATATGTTAAAGCTGATAGATATCTTCTTTACCCCTTTGATGCCATTCTTCTCTTTTTTGTTTTTCTTCCGAGGTTGATTTTAGCCAGGGACAGGAAAGTTACAGTGAGTTGTCAGCATCTTTGCCTGGAAGTGTATCTTGCTGATGGTGAATGTCACCTTCTCTGCATTTTTGGGTCCACTTAAGTCAATTTTTTATGCATTTTCTGTTGCAGATCTTTTACTTGCTCTTGTTTTGTGGTTTCGTGGCAGGTAAGAGTTTATTACATAGTGTGACTGACACACTTTTGGGTCTCTTTGTCACTCCTAAAGCTGGTTTTACCTAGCTCCTGAGTTTATCTTTCTTTGGTGACCAATACCAGTGATGAGTTTTTACAGTACTGGGGCCTCTGGTATCATCCTGTGTCTGTAATTTCAAATTTCAATCTGTTGTCATCCCATACTTGTATCCTTATCTGATGCATTTTATTCTGTTATTACTCTCTATTAGTCAGAGAAGTTGAGCTATTTTTGTACCTGGCAGGACTTTGGTAGCAGAGGAGTGGGCACTTCCAAAGCTACCTGGAGGTGATCCTGGGCAACCAGCTCTTGGTGACCCTGCTGGTGTAGGAGGTTGGACTAGATGGTCCCCAGAGGTCTCCTCCAACCCTTATCAATCTGTGATTATTTGATCCTGCGATTATGAAAACAGAAATGTCCTGGATATTTAGGAGAATGGGGAAGGATACAAAAGAAAGGGGAAAAAAGTAAAATAAGTCCTATGACTTTTTCACCCTTTTTTCCTCATTCATGAGTAAGCTCTTAGGGGTTTTTTGTGGGTTTAATGTTTGTGCCTTTGAGTGCCAAGGAGACAACTTCTTCTGGCCTGCTTGCTCTACTAAGACATTTTCAGATTGTGAAAAGATGTCTTTATGACAATACTTTGCTTTATGGCAATAAGATCATTACATTTTGATGCAGCTGCAGTAAAATTAGAGGATGTGATGAAGTTAAGTGTAGAAAATGTTACCAAAGAAGCATAAAAAGGTCATAAAAACCTGTCTTAATAGACAATTTACTGGAAACTTGGGGAGTGGGAAAAGCAATGGAAAATATGCTTTCATTTTTGCTTATATGATTTAATTTCTCAAAACTTGATTATATTTCTAACAGCACTAAACCCCAAGTCTTGTGGAATATTAATTTTCCTAAAAGTCTCCCTCAAAAACCCCTCAAATCTGGAAAATCCTTGATTTCAGTTCAGCCCAGATGAACACTGAAATTCTGAAATGTTATTTGTGATGGTTTAAGTGTTCACTTCATGGATTTCACTATTTGAGAATGACAAACTACAGATCTCACCCATCCTTCCTAAACTGCATGTGTGGCACTTGCAATTAAAAAGGGGAATGAGTTTTTAAAAAATCTGATATCAGGAGATTAGATCCCCAGTAACAACAATCTAATTTCAAAACCTACTCCATGTAAGCAAACAAAAGCTTTCACTGAATCTTGTCATACTCATTTGAAGATTATATCCTTTTACAGGATCTGCTGCTGCTGCTGCTGCTGCTGCTGCTGCTGGAGAGATTGGTTGCATCCTTTGGAATTTTGTGCTTTGAGCTGCCATGTTAGGAGGCACAACTTCATTTTGGTTTCTGTCTCCACATTTATTGATCCCTCTTCCATTTCTTTCTTAT
Organism: Galbula dea; assembly: GCA_013399015.1. Taxonomy (NCBI): domain Eukaryota; kingdom Metazoa; phylum Chordata; class Aves; order Piciformes; family Galbulidae; genus Galbula; species Galbula dea. Next base: position 626,267 of record VWZX01005204.1, on the reverse strand, counting down.
TTGCTCTTGTCTCAAATAATTCTATGAGATCATTCTGAGAACATTTCTGTTCAACTTCAAACTGGGAGTGGGCACTGTATGGGCTGCTCAGCTAACACTTCTATCTAAATAATTAAATTGACTGTCCATTAAAGATTTGCAGCCTTATGACACATTTCCCAGTCATGACAGTCAATCATTTAGGAGGTCAGCTCAACCTTTCCTGCATTTACTTTTCTGCAAATTAACATCTGGTCATAAAAAAGGGATTGCTGTCAGAACTAAGCTGAAGTACTTTAATATGCTCATGGTGATTGAAAGGACTTCATGCCAATATAAAAAGAAGTTTCCAGGAAAATAGATTTTGCACATCTATTTATCCCAAATCAGTATTTTTTTATCTTCATTGGCACTGAGTTAGCAATGATGAAAAGATAGGGCAGTGGTACCTGACTTTTTGAAGTGGTGAAGAGCACTGCACTAATTCCAATGAAACAAATATTTTGAGACTTGAGAAATGAAATCTAGTTTTGTTATTGCAAAATTAAAGTTAATTTAGTTTGAGAAAGTTCTTAACTCAGATCATTTAATATGAAGTGGATTTGGGTTAAAAACCTAATTATGAGCACTCTTTTTGATATGATTTTTCTTTCCATTCTGAGAAGTTAGGAAGAAATTCTTTACCCATAGGGTGGTCAGGCACTGGAACAGGTTGCCCAGAGAGGCTGTGGCTGCACCATCCCTGGCAGTGTTTAAGGCCAGGCTGGATGTATCTCTGGGAAACCTGGTATAGAGGGTGGCATCCCTGCCTATGGCAGGGGAGCTGGAACAAGATGATCTTTAAGGTCCCTTACAAACCAAACCATTCTGTGATCTGAAGAAGTACAAAGAAAGCAGATTAGCCTTGCCTAGACATTAACATTCCTACTGTGGTCTGCCACTTGATGCCCCTCAGTTTGTAGTGTTGTCACTCAACTGTTCTTAGAAGAGAACAAGTGAATCATAGAATCACAGAATTGTTTTGACTAGAAAAGACCTTTAAGATCATCAAGTCCAACTATCCACCCAGCACTGCCAGGTCACCACTAAACCATGTCTTTCAGCACCAGTTCTACACTGAAACTCCCCTCTAAGGATGGTGACTCCACCATCATCCTGAACAGTCTGTGCCAGGGATTGACAACCCTTCCCAGGAGGACATTTTTCCTAAAATGAGATATCAGGATGGTTCCTGCTGAGATGTTCTAGCTGTGTTACTGAAAAGGTGAATGGCTATGAAACCAGATTTGAGATACCATGGCACACAATATGAAGCCAAACCCACTAAAGAACATTTTGTGCGTGTATGTGCCCCGCATGGCATCATCTTGGAACTCTCAGATCTTTAAAGTGCTCATTAAAGGTCTCTTTCTGAAATACTTTCAGCTTCATACATTAATAAAGAAGCCTCCTTTGTAGTTAGTTCTTTCTTCAGATTTTCCTGGTAAACCAGCCCCTTTGAAATTAACATGCATTCAGAGTGATGTTAACTTCAGATAAAAACCTACCTATCTGACTTCTGAATAACTTCACACTGCAGCCTTCAAATTCCTCCCTAGAGCCTAACCTGGTTTTGTCAATGCCTTTACTAAAGATTGCCCTCTAGAAGGTTAGGCATTGCTTTATGAATCAATCATTGCTACCCTTTCCACTCATTAGTCTCAATTCTCTTCATTACAACTAAAAAGCTTGTAGGAGTTGATCAAAAAACAACACAGCAAGGAGCTAATGGAGGAGAAGTAACATTCTTCATGGGTAAATATTAGCTTTAACTGAACTGTTTTGCAGTGTTTGTTCAACACCACAACAAATACTTTCATTAGACTACATCAGTTTCATTATCTGTCTTTTTCTAGAGGTGTCTTTGGCTTGCCAGAGAGAAATAAAGAGTGAAAACGAGCAAAAAGTGTCAAATATGCAATGTCATGGTCAGGACAGGAAAGGATTCAGTGAGAAGGCTTTGCAGAAGAAATATGATTTGAATTTTAATGCATTTTCTCCTGTTTCCATGTATTTCCTTCTGCTTCTGAAGTAGAATATAATGAGTGCGGTATGAATTAGGATATTATGTAATTTGCCTTTTGTTTCTGTTTCTCTATTGATAAAACAGAGACACTTACCATTATGCTTTGTAAAATCTTTGGAAATCTACTACTAATGAGGTACTAGAGAGGGTGCAGAGAAGGGCAACTAAGCTAATCAGGGGTCTGGAGAGCAGGCCTTATGAGGAGAGGCTTAGGGAGCTGGGCTTGTTTAGCCTGGAGAAGAGGAGGCTGTGGGGAGACCTTATCGCTCTCTTCAGCTACTTGAAAGGCCATTCTAGGGAGGCGGGTGTTGGCCTTTTCTCCTTTGTGACTAGTGACAGGACTAGAGGGAATGGGCTTAAGTTGTGTCAGGGTAGGTTTAGATTAGATATTAGGAAGAATTTCTTTACTGAAAGAGTGGTAAGATATTGGAATAGGCTGCCCAGGGAGATGATGGAGTCACCATCCCTGGAGGTTTTTAAGAAGAGGATAGATGTGTTTCTTCAGGGGATCATTTAGGGGTAAGAGTAGTGTAGGGCTATCGGTTGCACTAGATGATCTTGAGGCTCCTTTCCAACCGTAATGATTCTGTGATTCTGTAATATATATGTACACACATGTAGATGTGTGATGGGACATGTATGGACTTGCATGAACCTCATGAGGTTCAACAAGCCATGTATAATGTCCTGCACCTGGGTCAGGACAATTCAGATAATGTGATTAAGAGAAGCCCTGAGGAGAAGGACCTGGGGACACTGGTGGGTGAAAAGCTTGATGTGAGCTGTGTATCTGTGCTTGCAGCCCAGAAGGCTAACCAAACCCTGACCTGTATCGAAAGAAGTATGACTAGAAAGTTGAAGGAGGTGTTTGATAAAATACCTCTAGAAAGACAATCACTATCTATGTCACACCATTTGGGCATATGCCTACCTTTAGGGCTTAACACTTGGGGCAACACCAAGAGCCAAAGGGTAGTTAAGAACACACTCATCTCAAAAAAGTCTATTCTTCAGTTCTTTCTAAAAAGATTAAATTCAGCTGATGCTTGTCAGAGGTCATTGTGTGGAAGCAGAAGCAGCTTTGGTACTAACATATTTCCTAAAAAAAAATTAAATAAAATTCTGTATTTATTTATAGATATTTTTGACAGAGTTGTCTGTAGCTGTCTCTGTTTCACAAAGAGGACAATGGAAGCCTTGAGATAGTGACCAGCTGGTCAACAGTTGCTCATCACATTCAGGATGGAGCATATGATCAAAATCAGCTTTAACATTTCTGCAGCAAAACCATTTCTTTTCTTCTTCCATGGTTTCTACCTCAAGAAAATCCACCAACCTCCTAAAAAGATTAGAGTTCCAATAATCCTTTTCTTGAACCCACAGTGCCACTCAGATTTCTGCTAGGCGAGACCAACTCTGCTCCTTTAGAGATATGTTTAGGTCTGAATTATGTTGGGTTTGGAGCCACAACATAAGCAACAAGCACACAAACAGCATTTGCATTAAGATATGCAATGTTATGGTTTGGGAAAAATGCAGACTGTTAAGTGTTATTACTGGAAGCAGGTTTAATATCCTCTTGAATGAATCAATATTCACCCCAAGCTTTAACGTTCTCTTGTTTTTATTCCTGTGGCTTTTATGTGTGTTGTGTTCAGTAAGATTTATTAGGTGTACATATGTAAAATGTAGCTAGATTTTGTGGCAGTGGAGTTTGAAGAGGCAAAATACTGCTAATTAGGGCTACCACACTGAAAAGGGAGGATTTAGAGGTTGTTGCTTGTACAGAAATTATCCAGGGCTGCAGAGGAAGCTCGGTGGGGAAAGAACTTGTCACGCATTTCTGACAGGGTATGGGATGAAGGCTACAGACAGAACAATAACTCTTGAATTTGCTGGAGGAAGCTTATATGATGAAAAGCTTTAGAGAGGACAAAAGCAAGGGATGATAAGAGTAGCTGAGGTATGTAGGACAGAGAGAAAAAAGCAAAGACAGACATGCCTGCTGGTTGTCTCCTTTTCTTTATTTGGAATTTTGGTACATGTCAATGTATTAAAAAAATAAAATCTGATAGGAAAGATAAAGCACTGAGCAAAAGAAGAGCAGATCCCTTGCTTTGCAATACACATGCTTTGTTTGGGAACTACAGAGTACACGGCCACCTGAATGATGCAGTATTTATGAGACCTGGAGTCAGCTCCAGCAACAAATCTTGGTGTTTGTTTAAATATTGAATCAGTCTCTGAATGTCTGCAACCTATTTTATATCCTTGTATTTGTTTAAGACAGAAAAGACATGTTTCCTTCTACTGTCTAATGGGCACAAGTGTAGAGCTGGTTAGAATGGGGATTGGCTTGTGCATGTGGGCTTAAATAAATCTCATTTAATGTGTAAGGACCATTTGTTACTTGATAAAGAGGAAGGGATCAGAAGCCCCAGAGCCAGATCTATGAATACAGTGATTCTATGGCTGTGAAAGGAGCTACCATACTGTTGAGTTCAATAGTTAAGTTGTGATAAACATGAATTTTCTGCCTACATATGTATATACTTCTGTATATACTTGGGCATATCTTTATGTACATATTTCTCCTTCTCTTTTTTAATGGACATATTTCTACTTTTATGTATCTATATAAGTGCATGGACCTATGTATTACTTACATTTTTCCTGAAATGTTACATTTCTTTCCCAACCATGTGTCTGCATAAAAGAAAAAGAAGTAAAAAGAAAAGTAAAAAGAAAAAAAAAGACAGTTTCAAGGAATTTATCAGACTACTCCTGTAGGAACTGAGTTTGTTGAGCCCAGTTAATGACTCTTATTTGTCTAAAATTAGAAGCTAGTTCTACTGTCCAAGGATTTTAACAATAACTACTTCTGACTGATTTTTCCTAATGTCCAACCTAAACCTCCCCTGGTGCTACTTGAGGACATTTCCTCTTTTCCTATCCCTTGTTCCTTGGAAGAACAATCTGACCCCCAAGACTGACAAGAAATTGCATCTTCTGTGTCTTTCCCTGTAGTGACAAATCTGACAGGCAAAGGGAAGTATAGCCTGAGGATCAGGCACTGTGGGGAGATCAGAAGAGCTGAGATCATCCACAGTGCAACATGCAGAGGCACTAGAGATCTGTTCAGCTTCCTCTGGGAACATGACAGGAACTGTAAATCACTAGGCAAATGCAGAGAGGATCCAGACAATAATGCAGTTTACAAAACCAGATATTAAAAAATACAGGTAAAGGGATGTTGTAGAGATGTGCTATAAAGCTAAGCTTGTTAATCTGAGCAATTGCCAGAGCTCACAAAGTATTAAGGTATGCAGGCAGATGCCTTAGCCCTGGCCTGAGGTTTAGCTCAAGGATCAGACCCTGGGCATGACACAAAAAATCACTGGACATGGCATTTAACAAAGTGAGGTGCTGCAAAATGTACAACCAGTGCTGTGAGGGATGGGTGTGTTGCACAGAGAGGGGAATGTGAGTGACAGCTGAGATCATGAGAGGGGAGCAACAGGGTCCTTTTAGAGTATGTAGTCTTACAAGGCCACCAGAGCCTTGATAACCTACCAGCAGCTGTAGGTAAAGCCATGTTCATTTTAGTGAAAATATCAGAAGTATCAAATTTAGGTGTGGAAACCACAAGTCTGAAACTAATGGAGAAAAATAATTAAGGGCAGGATGTTTATCTGGGTGGCAATTACAATGGAGAAATGCAGGGGTCAAGGGTGATGAAGAATGAGCCTGGGAAAATAGAAGGGCTGGGAGCCAGCTGCATCTGTGTCCCTTGGGCTAGGGGAGGAGAAAGTCCTGGGTGTGACAGTGCCCTGTGGCAGTCTGTGATGGGTCAGGAAGGACTGATCCTTCCAACCCAACAGCCTGCTGGGCTTGGCAGCTTCCATTCCACAGAAGCAGCAGTTCCTCAGAGTGAGGTAGCTGGATGTAATATGAAGTGACTTTGTGGTTAATGAGAGATTGAGATGGAGCTGCTGAAAATTTTGCTTCTCAAATGTGCTAGCAATGAATAAGAAAACAAAGATTCCTGCAGTTAATAAGGTAGAATGAGACAGGCAGAAAGTGTACAGTGAGAAATGAATGAAAGACTGGGTGAGGAGACAGAAAGGAGGGAGATAGATACGCTGTAAAATGAAGATGGTCAGTGATATTTGCTGTTGCCCAGTAGCAGTAGTTCAAGGAATAGATAACAAGGCTTTCAATAAAAGCATTCCTGTCAGACACTACAAGTTCCTAGCAAACTGAAAGACAAATTCCTGAACATACAGCTAGAAGACAAATGGATGACAATGATGCAGAAGTCTTGCTGGGGCACTTAATACATTCACCCAACATGACAGAGCAACAGAAATAGCCACTTGTCACATGTCACATGAAATAGCTTAGCAGAAAAAGGGATTTTTTTTTTTTGGGGGGAGGGGGGGGGTATTTTTTTTTTAATACTTGTTACCTATAGTGAATCATCACAGCACATTTATAAGAAAAGATTAGTCACTGCCAGATGTTTTGATAAAACTCTAGTGGAGGTGTTCACATAGCCTAATTTTAGTCCTGCAAGATCAGGTGTCCTCTCTTCTTCAAGGCAGGAGCTTCTGCTTTCTGGGACATAGTCCATACTCACATGCAACTAAATAAACCTAGTAAAACCTCTTGAAGCAGAGCACTACTTACCCTAATCTTCCTCCCCTTCAAGCCACCATGACCATCTCCAAACTGCTGCCATCTTTTTGCCATTGAACAAAACCTGCCTGGTGTCTAGTACAGTGCTGGCTGTCATGGGCCAAACAGACACCAAGGAAGCACTGGTTGTCATGGACAATTACTGTGCTTGATGCCCACTCACACCCATGCTGAGTCACTTGTGACTTCCAGGGCTTTATGCTCTGCTTGAGAACTGCTTGGGAACATCCAGAAGGGATGCTGCCAGGGAGTGCTGGCTGAGGTGAATCACCTATTACACAAAGTCAACAGCAGTGAGAAGCAGCAGAAGCAGGAAAGGCTGCAGGTGAAGAATCCACCTCTCCCTCTGAAAAGGCCATCAGATAAGGAACTGCTTGGAGAACAATGAGCTGTCAGAGAGGCATCGTGGTCTAGCAATAATTACCCAACTTTGTCCACACAGACCACAGAGAGCTGTGACAGGTAATCCTCTCAGTTGTCAGATAGACAAGCTGTGCACTCTTATCTCCTGCCTGAGACTCTCTAGGTGTGAGAGACTCTCCATGACCCTCTGTGAGACTCCCCTTGGCTCTCTCTCTCCGCTAATTGCATGAACGACAGCTCCTGGTTGCTTTTAGTTACAGCTTTGCTTTCTTTACATTCAGTTAAAGCAGAATAGAAGGTACAGATGTGGAAATAGCAGTTGCTGTGAGGAAGGGTCTGGTCTGCCAGGTGGCAAGAGCACCATTTTTTCTTTAATTTGGTTTTTTGAAGGCTTCAGATCTGCTTTGAAGTGAACACACTGGCACAGGGGTGTTATTTTTACTTGCAGTTCTCCTAGTCACACCTCTTCTAAATTCAATGTCCATGTAAGATTTTTCTGTGTTAAATGTGGGGTTTAGAGGAAATATATTAATTCTCTTTCTGAAGATATATTTTTTTTTAGTTTTGTAAAGAAGGTTTGTACTTCTAGAAGTCATATTAATAAAACCAGAATAAATTATGTAGTCTCTGGGAGTTTGGGCTGAGTAATGAATTCAGGATTTTGGAATAACAGTCATCAGGTCATTTAAAAACCCCTTTAAGCACCAGAGTGCTCTGACCCATTTAGTAATGAGGGAATAAATATTATTTAATCCTAATCACTTTATTGTTGCTCCAGTACTTTAAAAGCCTATTTATTATTGAGCATGGCTGTTTAGGCAACATTAAATAAATAAATAAGCCCAGGGGCACTGTTCGCTCCCCCTGCCCCCATTCCCTTCATGAGCCTTCGGCTTTCCACCCTTAAGGATGAGTGCTGTTCTGACACTGGGGTGAAATACTCAGAGGCACACATTAAACTGTGGCAATTGTCCTCCACATTGACAAGGCACTTGGCTGTAGGCCCAATCCTGAGAAAAAGTTGATTTAAGGAGGTAAAAAATGACAAGCAGTAAAGATGCTGCCCCTAGAAGCTGATAGAGAGTAGTATTCTTACTCCCCCACCAACATTCAGCTGTAAATCTATTTCAGTCACAGTTCCTTTCCTTTGTTCTAGTTAAGAAACATCAGATTTTTTCCTGATTCTGTACACTTCTTCAGAACAAAACCCAAAATGTTGACCCAGGAGCTCATTCTTTTCTAAGATGAGCTCAGGAGCAAGCCCAGGTAGATGGAGATCTATATTTCAATGATTTCTCACCAAATGAAATCTTTCTTTGGAGTTTTTTGGCACAAGCTGTCCAGGAAGAGGTGGAGTCACTATCCCTGGAAGTGTTCAGAAAATGTGGAGATGTGGCACTTAGAGACATGGTTTAGTGGTGACTTGGCAGTGGTTAGGCTTGATGATCTTAAAGGTTTTTTCCAACCTTAATTATTCTGTGATCTAAGCTTTCCCCAGCCTTTACCCAAGACTAAATCTGACTTTAGGGACTGGCACTTCCCACTGATACTGTTATTTGAGACCAAGTTACATCTTTTACTTCTTCAGCTTCGGGAACATAAAATATTTGTTTTACCTTCTGAACTCTGAACTTCCTTTCATCTGAGTCTGACTCTGTGCATTAAGGACTTTCTGTCTAAAAATTTCTTTGTGCTTCACCAACATCAAGTCCCTTCCAAATCATCACAGCTCTCTTGACATGAAGCACTAGGATCCTTTGTGGAGCCTTTGCTTTTTTTATCATGTGTAACAAAGACAACCTACAATCTAAACAGTTGCTATGGGAGACAGCTCCTTCTCTTAAATCAGGTATTCAGCTTCAGGTCCAGGTAACACCCAATCTCTTCTTCAGCCTTCAAACTATTGAGTTTATGAAGTGAATTCAGCCCTTGATCCTTTAGTTTTCTTGACTCTAACTCAGATGGCCCCAAGCAATGTCTGAGCAAGAGAAAACACTCCTTCCAACCAGCAACCCCCAAGCAAGACATTCCTCTCTCTCATTTTAAATTTTTCCAATCCTGATCTAAATCTGAACCCTCATCTCAACCTGACACTGTAAAACTACTGATTTCCCATTTCTCACAGCTAAAAGAAAATGTTTTTAAAGAGCACAATCTTTGAATTCCCTGTCAAAGTAATTTCAGATGGTTTTCTATTGTGTACCTCCCGAGTTAGGAGACAGACAGATGTGTTCTAGCTTTGATAGCTGCCATCAGCTCTCATCTTTTTTTCTGGAAAGGTAGGTTTTGTAATGAAGTGATTAAGCAGAAGGATGGTTGGCTGTATTTGCTGGAGCAATTCTCTTTTTCTCTCTCAGCACCTCATTCTTTTTTCTTTTTTGGCACCTTTCACTATTTTGCTTCAGAACATTATACATTTCAGATAAAAACATTCCTGAATTGCCATAAACAACACTTAAGGATGTTAAAGCCATATTCTGCTTCCTGTTCTGAATCTGTTTTTTTCTCTGGTGCCACAATAATCTGTCTCACTCATATGCACAGTGGCACTGCTAATTGCCCTTAATTGAGACTAGTGGTATCTAATAGGCTACAGTGGATTCCTGCTGAATTTTGATAGTGTGTGTGCTGAGGAGGCTTTATACCTGCCTATTGCTGTTTGGACAGTCACAAACAATGTAGCATGAGAGACCTCCTCCCTTTATAGCCAATATTTCCAGACTCATATAATTGTCAACAGTTATCTAAAGATTTTAATATTCCCTTACTTCTTTCTGGCTGCTGAAATGCAATCCCTGTGAATATAATGATGAGGAGGCAAATTAGTTTCTTTATGTGGAACTCGTTTTCCTCGACATTTGTGCTGGGTATTAAGAAATAGAGGGACAATAAAAATATTTCTGCCAAGGAAAGTTGATCTTAGCAGGGTTTTACATCCTCCATATTTCCCAGGTGGGCATATAAAGGAAGGAAAAGACAGCATCATGGATTTAATAGTTTCCTCTAACACACATTAAAGGCTGATACAAACACAAGTAATTTCAGCCAAGTTATGATTTGCATTGATACACCTAGGTTATGATGAGGGCAAACTCCTGTTGCCTGCAGGAGCCTTTGAAAAAGGTTTAAATATGAAGGACATGTCTGTTGATAGTTGCTGAATGTTTCTGAGGACACATTTTTTTCTCTTTTCCTATCTGTTGGCTACTAAATGTGCATTTTAGTCCCCAAGAAATGCAATGCTTCTCCTTTTCTGAGCATGCAGCTACAATGCAGAACTTCTCTGGCATGGGTTCAGCCAGTCAGAGGTCTGAAGGGCTGTGATACCTGGACGCTGCTGTGTTGAGGATGGCTTCAGTGACAGTTCAGTTACACCAACCTCAAGCAGCACATGTCACTTCTGAAGTGTTGATATTCTGTACAGATACTAATGAAGTTTTATTGTTAATTCTCATCTACCACAGTAGCACTTTGCAGCTCTGCAATAGTCTGATACTACCAGGCAGACATTGCTTGGTTAACACAACATTGTCTTCAAGTGGAGTAGAAGGTTTTAATTTTGCATCATGGATGGGCACACCTAGCAGTGAGAATTAGGGTGAAGATTTTAGAGTGTTGACTTCTCAGCACTTTGGCAATGATAGGAATGGAATGTTCACAGCCTGAATCTCAGCATGTGACATGGAATGACTGCAGGTCGTTCTCCTAGTGGTGTTCACGACACTTCAGGAAGCACCAGAGCACCAAAATACATTAAAACGTGTTTTTATATGGAATATAAAACCCCCAGACATTAAATACTACAGTAACTCACAACTATCCAACTTTTCTTTTCATAGGCAGCTTCTTAAAAGAGAGACATTTTGCTGGTGCCTGGCTACAAGTAGTAATTGGAGCAGTTTTCCAGCTTGGACGATGATTCATAAATTAATTCACAGAAGAGAAGGTTATCTCACCAGTGGGATAAGCATTTGGGCTGGCCTAAGTACAGTATCAATTCCTCTGGCATTAAATAACCTTTCTTTTTCTGACAAGCATTAATGGCCTTTCAGGTAGTGGCATGTAGTTTTCTCTGCCATTTTCTTTCTGAGAAAGCTCTCAGATCATTCCCAGTTGTTACAACTCCCTTTAAAATTCTGCTCCATACAGGGTAAAGACATAGATCTCATCAAGCCAAAGCCCCATTCGAGAATCAGGTGGTAGAAAACCAGTGCTAAAAGTGTATGGCTATGGTTAATTGCTCATTTGTATTCCACATTAGTGACTGAGGTTATATTTTCCGTGGGAGGGTTAATACCTCTACCTGAGAACAAAACCAGAGGCTGGGGGAGAGAAGTCTTTTTGAATTTGGAAAGGGCAGGCAATTAATTTCTCTCAGAGGCATGGCTCTGGGTGCAATCTGAAATCAAACAGCTGGAGCCATTTGGGCAGATGGAAATGGCATATAATAAGCAGGATATAGTACTAGGTATAGGACAAATAGGCTGCATTAAAAAATAATAAAAAAGGCCAGTAAAGCATCATGCAGAGGGACTTAAAAATGTCCTAAGGGATCCTCAGTGTTACACAGAGTATGGAAAAATGAGGTGAAAATTCTAACTCTTGCCATCATTTCTGAACACACACTGCAAGAGGACACGTCCTTTCTTCAACAATATAGGCACCAAAGTTATCAATCTGTCCTTGTGTATAGTGGGGCAATAAAAAGAAAATGAAGTATTTACCTGAGAAAATGTAGAAGTGAAAAGCAAAGGCCAAATATAGGGGAGGGGTGTGGGGAAAGGCTTAATGGCTTAAAAGCCATCTCTATTCTACTTTGGGTCTCTTTTCATGTGGGGTTAAGGAACCCAGAGCGTTTTTCACACACAGCCCTCAGAAAATAGCTTTGTTCAGTTCACTTCCATGGTTATAGCAAATTAGCTACTTTGTTAAGTATTAACTGTGAGTCTCAGTTCTTTTGGTTTTGGTGGGATGAATTAGCAAACCTTAATTTTAGAAGTAATAAAAGACTAAATAAAAAGAAGATTTGACACTGTCAAATGGTATCTCATATGGCTTCTGATTGTGGGTTCTTTTTCCTGTGAAAACATTTTTGTTTTGAAAGTCTTTGATGCCACTAGCATTTAAAAATCAGAATTTTTAGTTGTCGTCTAAATGAAAAGTTTTGATCATTTTGGTTTTTTTCTCTGTAGAGAAATGTATTCTTAGTTCACATGTGAAGGAAAGAAAGTTGGAATACTTCACAAAGACATGTATAAACCTCTCTGGGCAGCCTGGTCCAGGGCTCTGGTGCCCTCACACCAAAGAATTTCTTCCTCCTGTTCTTCCTCCCTTTAATCCTAGCTGGCAAATTTACAATTCCCATAACTTTGACGTGGAAGACTCTTCTCATTTGGAATAGAAAAGCTGGGGGGAAAAAAGTACTATTCACCAACAGGAATATAGATAATATCAAGGCTGACTAGGGTTGAAAGGAGTGACAACATGAGAGATGGCTGAGCCTCTTCTCATGGCCCTGTGGTTGACTAAACAGAGAAAAGTAGCCAGCCATGAACAAAGGAACAGACAGAGCAGGAGCAGGGAGCTTAGGAGGGCAAAGGAAAACTGGAACTACTATAATGCTGAAAGGAAACTGAGGGTAAAATGATCTTCATGTCTCTAGGGCAGGATTAAAATCTTTGAATCCACTATGATTGTTCAAGTGCAAGTTGAACTGAGCTGAAAGGCTGCTAATCAAGTGAGGAAGAATGAAGCTCAGAACTGGGACCCTACTCAAAATTTGGCCTGCTGACCACCTTTGTCATAACTGCTAACATGATCTAAGTCACAGCAGTGTCTTAGTGACAGCTGAGGAAATAAGACACACTGGAAGTGTTCCTCATGCCTTATTTTCTCATTTTGTTCTCCATCCAAGATGATCAAAAAGGGAAAAGAAATAGCAATTAGGAACTAAAAATAGCAGAAGTAACATTAGACATTCTGCCAGAAGACAGTCTTTGGGGGTAAGGCTTCAGGTATTTAGTCAGATGTTTCATTTAAAGTATCTGACACATGAAACAAACACAGCAAAAAGAAATTCTCTTAGAAAAATGAACATCAAAGTGGCAGCATCATTGTGCATCCCAGTTCCCAAACAATTTGAGTCTGGGGATGATTTTCCTAGCCTTTGGCATACAGAGAAATAACTGTTTCTTTTAAGGATAAAAGCTGACAGCTGTTTATGATGAAGCAGAAGGTTCTTTCCTCTGAGCTTACCAGGACACCTCCCTGAGTTAAATAATTTTTCTACTGGCTCAAGGGTAGATTTACAGGCACCAGATGCAGAAAAACAGTCAGTGACCATTTTTTTCCCTACAGGAGTTCCCACAAAGCTAAACAGTCAAGACCAAAGAAGGCCTCAGCACATGCAAGTGCAGTGCTGGTGAAGCATGACATAATTCTTAACATGAAATGCAACCAGGCACATCCAGAGACTCATTGACAGAAATGACACTGCACATGCTGGCTGTCATCTGCACAAGTGTAGCTTCACAAAGCTGTAGCCACAGGTCTGGGGGCTCAGGGATCAGTTTATTCTATTTTATTTATTTTATACCCACATCCAAACATCTGAGGGAACTTAGTGGCCAGTAATGGAATGGAAATCAGTGCAAGAGGGATGCTTCCTGATGAAATAACACATTAAAGCTGCTGCAGAGGGTCCAATGACTCTTATCTTCTAAATTCACTTTTCTTTACTATTTGTGAAACCAAACTGTATGTTCTCCTGAGAAGCAAGTGACAGGACAAGAGGAACAGGCTTAAGTTGTGCCAGGGGAGGTTCAGATTGGATATTAGGGAAAAATTATTCACCAAGAGGGTTATCAAGCATAGGAACAGGCTTCCCAGTGTGACTTAGGAGTGTTAGGGTAATGTTTGGACTCAGTGATCCCCAGAGGTCCCTTCCAACCCCACCATGCTGGGATTCTGGTATTTGGGGATTGCATTAGATTACAGGATGTTTAGGAAAAGAATCAATGGCTGAGAGCTTGCAGTATTTGTGTGAAGCATGGAAGGTATATCTAAAATTATATTCTTGCCTTATTTTTAGATAAAAACATAGGGCAGTGGGAAGAAGAGGAGAAAAAAAGAGGTTGGTTTGCTTTTGAAGAGCTAAGGGTATCTCAGATAATGAGCACGTTCAGTATATTTACATCTGTGTAGGCAATTGTGCCAAGACTGCAGTCTGTTGTTTAGAACCAAGCTCATATTTCTCAGCCTGCCAAGCTCTGAACAGGAGACACCAGGAGGACCCAGAGAAAGGAAAACACCACGTTGTAAATCCACAAAGCTGAAAAGGATGGGAAAGGGGAGAGAGTGGATTTGCATGTTGTGAACACAGGGTACTGTTCCCTGATCTGTGTTTCAGGATTCAGCTAGCACCCTGCCAATATTTCACCCTAATAAAAGGGAGCAAAGGACAGTTCTGAGGGGACAGAAATAAATCTGGGTAGGAAATAAGGGAGTAGTAAGAGAGATATAGTTAAGCATGGACATATAGAATAAAAACCTCTGATACAATGCTTGCACTGGATATATACACTGGTGTTACATCAGGTGACAATGTGAAAGCCTTGGTAAAGATGGAGCTATTTATTGTTGCTAACAAACAGCATGGGGAAATGTAGCTTGTGTCCATGCCAAATTGCTCCTTTTACAGAGCAAAACAAGCCATGTTGTCCAGTTGAAGATACTTTTGTTTGTTTGTGTGTTTAGAAAATACCACTTGGAGACAGTATAAACACACACATGCAAACACAGAGGCACGAATGTGTGCAAGTGATGAAACAGTCCTGCAGAATTCAAAGAAGCATCCAGCATCACTAAAAACCAGGATGGCAGTAGCTTTTTGATGATGAAACTCAGAGAACTTCCACTCTGCATGGATTTTGGTAGCTGTTTGACAGAGTGCTGTATCAGGACTGAAATTTTTCAGGAAGGCAATTTAAAGGTCAGAAGATAGGACTAAAAATAGTGTTTTGTGCCATCTGGATCTTACCATTTCAGTTTCCTGCCTACATAACCTTACATAACCTGTACTACATGAATATAACTTCCACAAATGCACTACTAAAACTGCAGAGTATGAATATCAGACTTTTTCCTGTTTTCTAACCTGTTTGACTTCCTCACCTTTTCATAGAAATTACAGAAGCAGCACCAGAGAGCTTAGAAGAAAATGGGCAGTGAGGAGAGAGATGTTTTGGAGCACCTCTTCCTTCCCTCTGTCCTCTGTAAACATATGCAGCTCCCAGGTGCAGGCTGGCACAGGGTGAAAGATGCTCAGAGGGGTCATTGGAGCCCCCAAACTACTACAATGTGAGTAAGGTACCAGGGCACCTGTAGCAGCTTGTTCTTGCAGCTGCATGCTCCACATTGGGAAGTGTGATCCAACTACCAGCAAGTAAATGTCTAAACTTTTATTATATTGCTAAATAGGCAGAAATGTGACTTGGATAAGCTGCCTATCAGAGCTATTCACCCTGAGGATCCTTCTCATGACAATGAGAACCTGACTCATTATTACCTCTGTTCTTCTGAGGTAACCATTTCCCTTTGCAGACAACCCCTCTGAGCAGCTGGCAGTCTGCTAGGGGAATTTATTATGAGCTTGCACTTCTCTTTTGAGAAACAGCATTTCAATATTGCTTTTTTATTTATTTATTTCCATCCAGCTTGCAAGATTCATTTACATAAGCAAAACAAACACAAAAGGCAACCATGCAGGTAATTTTCTGCAGTGGCAGGTCACAGGCATTTCATAAAGTTCTGTATCACAGAGAATTTGTCTCCCTAGGGTCAGGATAGGAGGCTTAGAGATAACAACAGCAGCTTTCAGTTATCAAGTTAGCTCGGGCTACCATGCAAATAATTGTTACTGCCATTATCTTTGAAGCCAGATGTTTGGTGTCCCTGTGTGGGGAAAAAAACCCCTAAAATAGGATATCACTCCTATTTCTAAAAAGTCCTTTTTTTCCACTCAGCAAAGAATGATTACTTGAGACTAAAGTGAAATATGGAGGGGGGGAAAAAATCCACATTTCTATAAATGACAGAAAGCATTAATATAATTCATCTCCTATTTATTAGTGGCCTTCTGTTGACAGGATGTGCTAAAAAGAACACATAAATGGAAACAAATTGCAAATTACTACAGCAATGTTCTGTCAGGTGAAGCTGGTATGAAAACTCCTAAATAAATCACCTAGCCTGTTTATAAAATACAAACCAACTAACAAGCAAATCTCTATGGAGGCAGCTTGCAGCTGGTTTATTGCACTGATAAATAAGGAACAAGGCTCAGAAAAAGCAACAAGGAAGCATTCTTCAGATGCTTGAACATACCAGAGCTGAGAAAAAAGGACAGCACATTTGTCACAGCCATGAGGAGGTAAGTGGACATGTTCAGCTGAAGCTGGAGAAAAAGGAAAGGGAAAAAAAAGATCCAAGTAACAAACCAAAGCCCCCCAATACCTTAACTCCACCATGTGTCCACAAAGGAGGACATTAATGGTAACCTTTGGAAATGTTATCCTCAGTGGCTAGTCCATACTTACCAAGCCAGACCCATGGGAATGGTGGCCACCACCTGTCTAGGAGGGACAAGGGTGGACCTTGATGGAGCACTGGCATGTCTGCCTCTGTTGGCTTCTTCACATCAATGCCATGTGGCTCTGGAGATATCCAGCCAGTGCCTGAGACATGAGCAAAATCACTGGTTACCTCTTGGTAACACAGATATCATTTAGCAACATGTTGCTGGAAGGGACAGTCTTGGGATCTGCTACCCCAGAAAACTTCATTATGGTGGAAAACACTTCCCAAACTCTGCCAAAAAATTAATCACTGTGCTTCACATGTTCTCACTCTACCTTTTTTGTTTGTTTGTTTGTTTTTGGTGTTAATGAACATAAAATAACAAAATCCATCCTAACTCAACTCCCTGAAAGGAGGTTGGAGCCAGGTGGGGATTAATCTCTTCTGCCAGGCAACAAGAGACAGGACGAGAGGGAACAGCCTCAAGTTGTGCCAGGGGAGGTTCAGGTTGGGAATTAGGAAAATTTTCTTCCCTGCAAGAGTTGTTAGGCATTAGCACTGGCTGCCTAAGGCAGTGGTGGAGTCACCATTCCTGGAGGGTTCTAAAGACATGGAGATGTGGTGCTGAGAGATGTGGTTTAGTGGTGACTTGACAGTGTTAGGTCAACAGTTGGACTCAATGATCTTAGAGGACTTTTCCAACCTGAATGATTGTTTGATTCTATGCTTCTAATAGAATCTAAGGCTCTGTTTTGTAAAGCTGTCACAGCATCCTGCCTTTTTACAGCTCAGTAATTAAGGACATTGCTTAGCTTTTTCCAGACCTACCTCAAGACTAATGTTTTATTCTCCATCACCTTCATCTTAACAATAATTTCAGAATATGACATTGCATCAAATACTTTGCTGAAGTCAATTTAGTTTACTGCATTTCCTAAATGCAAAAGGGAAATGCATCAGAGAGATGTAATACCCAATAGTTCATAGGAAGCATTTTACCTTTCTTGACCAAGGCAAGGAATGATTTCAGCACATGCCTTCTTTGAGTGTCATAATTTTCTTTCTTGCCCATTACTCTGAATAGTTTTCTGTTGGTATTATCCATTTTGTTTATTTCCTCCTCATTTACAGCTTATATAATTTTTTTTTCCTGTAATTTGACCAAGATGTGTAGTTCCAGCTGGAGTGATAACAAAAAATAGTGAAAGCATTTCAGATCAGGAGTGAAGCAAAGTTATAAAGCTGTTTTCAGATGTTATCATGAAATATCCTTATATTGGGCATGATCCAGCACACAAGTGAAGTGAATTTGAACCTTTCTGTTGAACTTTGAGACCTGTGGAGTAGGCTTTGCATGTTCCTCCCACTAACCAGAAATAACTCAACAGTTTAAGGAAAGAAGTTGTTCACAACTTTAAAGAGCACATTTAATAGTCTTGAAAATCTTTGGAGTGCTCTCATAGCACTTTACCAAAAAAGAAACATCTTTACCAAAAAAGAAAAACCACACAAAAAACCCCACCATAACCCAAAAAACCCCAAAACCCCAAAGGTTTTTGCTGCAGCTCCCACATGTTAATTTGTTTATAAGACATTCCAATGACTGCTAAAAAATAGGGGAAAAAAAAATCACAGAACAGTCATTACTTTAATAGCTTATTTAAGGAGGTACCAAAAACTAGAAAGAAAGCAGTGATGGGTAACCCTATGCACTTAGTTAAGCTGATCATCTGAATGACTGTTATAATGGAGTTAATCCTTATGGAGGAAGTCCTAGGACATCCTTTCCTTATGGAAGTTGCATGAAGAATAGGAAAGTCATAGGGCTGAGAATGAAAAGTGTAGGTTGTAGTGTGCAACGTTACTATTATATCAGCTATTTGCATCCACATAGTGTTAGCATAATGAAAAATAGGTTTGTGGGTGGTTGTTTTCTTTTTCTTCTGCCTGTTAAATGTTTCCTCCTCCTAGAGTTGACCTCTACAGTTGAATCTCTTTGGATTCAGAAATATTCCTGAATGCATATAATTCAGAAGACTTTGTTCCTTACATCTTCCCCTGTCTCCATCACTTTAAACATTCCTGCTGTTATCAATTTTGCAGAATCCAACCCTACACATCATGTGCAACCTGCAGGGAGGAATTATTCCAAGTCCTCTGAGGATTTTTATTGCCCAGGACAGAACAGCTGAGGACTCTGCAGCTGCAAATCCCTCCAGTATTTCTCAAATAAAGATTAGATTTGACTGCCCTTTGCAATTGTTGATGCTCTTAAATCTCTGGTGTGTTTTTTGTGATTGAGAAGTGCCTCCTGAAAGTGCAGCTAGAACAGGAAGAGACCCTTGTAAAACCCTTCATAATAATAAAGAAAGAAGCCACAAAGTTTTCTCACTGATTTTAGTGACACAGTTCTGACTCCAGCAGATAGAGTGGGTTAGATTGTTACCAGCAATAAAGCATGAACAGATTTACTTTTTCTTGGTTGTTTTCTGAGTATCTCCAAACAATTCCCAGAGCTAAAAGAGAAATCCTTAGTTCAGTGACTATGGGCAGGAGAGACATTCCCCTTGCCTTTTGGTTTCTTAACAACATCCTGTGCTCTGCTCCTGACATTACCAATTGTGGCACTAAAGGCAGAAAAACTATGGAAGTGGGAAATTAGTTTAAATGTCATATCTGGTTGATAAAGTCGAATCTGTAGTTCACTGTAGTTGAGTGTTAACCCTGTGCAGGAGCTCAGGTCCTGGATATTAACCCTGCTGAGGGCAGAGTGTATCAGGATTGTGCTGTGTCTAAGTAAGAGCTGTGTATTTTAGCCATTAGGCATACAAGGAGAGAATATACACATATATATGTCCAGATAGCAGCAGGAGTGTGAGAGGTGGAGGTGAGATACAGCCACTCTTCAGCTGTACTGAGGATTCAGGTACAGCAAAGACTGATATAAAGGTTTCCTCAGTGTATTTTCAAGCATTACAGTGTTTGCTCTTCTTTGAACTAGAAGGCAGACACAATTAGCCTTTAGCTGGTTAACCTCTAGATTTATTAGAAAATTTAAGAAACTGCCTTAATCTAGTCCAGTTAAAGGGTACTATTTTCTGTGCTTATATAAGCAGTTATATTTGCAGTATTATAGAGATATAGATGATACAGATATAGATGGTACAGAGAGATGGATAGAGATATAGACAGAAACAGAGACATAGACAGGTAAACATATACATATAGATAGAGACATAAAGATATAAATATATAAATGTAAATGTAGATATAAATAGATAGACATGGTATAAGATATATTCTATAATAATATAATCATGTATCCTAATAATAATGGTAATAATACTAATACTAATAATATTGGTACTGTCTCAAACAGGTTGGTAACATCTGAAGCCTCAATAGGGACTAGAGCTTCATAGATTCAGCATGTCTGGATTTTACAACCCCAAATAAGAGTTACCTAACCAACAGGATTTAAAAGTGCTATAGAAATGAAAAAGATGCTACTAGAGGGGAGAAAATTTAAAAAAACCACGAAAAATAAAGCAACAAACAAAAAAAATTTGCCTCTAGTCAAACTGCAGGTCACTGCTGGAGATGGAATTTGCCTCTGGAGCTGTTGATCTTTGCAACTGCAGCACTTGTCTATTTTCCTAAACCTTTGCCAGTCCCTTTAACTAGCATACAAAAAGGGAATATGCAGATCAATTAGAAGCATAAATTCAAGAGGCAAGATGGAGTGGCTGCCTCCTAGAGCCCATCTATTTCCAGATGATGACTCTCACACCTGAACAAGTGCATGCTGACAATTATGCACTCAGTTCATAGTATTAGTTTAGTTTTAAAACTAAACTAAATGAGTTTAGTTTAAAACTAAATTAGTTTAGTTTTAAAACTAAACTAGTTTTAGTTTTCCCTTTTATTCTGTTGAATGCAAAGCTGTGCCTGGCTTCCTCACTGCTGGCACTTCTAGCACTAACAAGATATCTTCTCCTGCTTGCTTGATTTTCACACAGATAACTACTAACAGTAACAACTGAGCTGCTATTAAAACATGTCAAATAGCTCCCAAATTCTTTGCTTTGAATCAAGTACCTTTCCCCCCTACCTCACTCCACCCCCTGACTTAATAGGAAAATTGGAAAATGTTTAAGCAAGTGATGTTAATAGAGCCCCACTTGGTACTTCCATCATCTATTAACATATCAAACACAGTTAGAATTCAAAATATCTCCTGTCTGGCATCCAGGAAATTATGCCATAATGTTAATGTACATGCCCTTATTAAATTTTGCCTCTATAATAGACAATCTGTTATAATGTAAAGGGAAGAGCAATATATCACAGATATTACCACACAGACCAGCACTGCAAAGATAAAATTTCAAATACACATACTTATACAGCTACTATCTGACTATCTTTATTTTGAATATCTTTACTGAATAACTTTATTTCTCCTGCAAATAAACCAAAGACTCAATAAACTGTTACAGGCAGGGAGAGTAGGCACATGGGGAAAGGGGACGGGGAGGAAAAGGAAAGAATAATAAGGAATAGATGTCGTGCATGATCAGCACAAACCAGAGCAGAATCACATGGGACCTGAAGGCAATCCTCCCTTTTATCTGCAGCCATCCCTTCCCACCACCATCCCACACTTGCCTGGACCCAGTGAGGTAAGATGAGTTCACTGGTCTGATTGGAATTTAACAGCTGAAAGGACACAGCCAAGGGAGTAGTGTGTGGAAGAGAGGAGAATATACTAATGCACACAAGAGTAGAATCCATCAGCTGAAGCTGGTTGTGAAAATTCAGTGAAATGAGTTAGGATCATCAAATGGTTTGGGTTGGAAAGGACCTTCAAAGGTCAACCTCCCTGCAACTAGATCGGGTTGCTCAGAGCCCCTAACAACCTGACCTGGAAAGGTTCCAGGGATGGGGCATCTACCACCTACCTGGGCAACCTGGGACAGTTTTATACACAAAAAATTTCTTGCTTTTCTTTACTGTAAATCTCCCTCTTTTTATTTCAAACCATCACCCCTTGTCCTGACACAACAGGCCCTGCTAAAAAAGTCTCTCCCCATCTTTCTTCTAGGTCCTCTTTTATGTACTCAAAGGCCACAAAGTCTCCCTGCAGCCTTCTCTTCTCCAGGCTGGACAACCCCAACTCTCTCAGCCTGTCCTCACAGCAGAGGGCTTCCAGTCCTCAGATCATTTGTGGCCTCCTCTGGACCCACTCCAACATGTCCATGTCTCTCCTGTGCTGACGACTCCAGAGAGATGAAATGTAGCAAGTTTTAGGCAAGTCCTCAACAAAAATGATTGAAACTTGAAATTTACATTTTGTGAGTTTAAAACAGTAGAAACAAATGCCCACATTGCCTAGAGTTAAGGGTTTTTTTATTTTTATTTGTAATTTCAAAGCAAAATATTTATTTATGTATATTGAATTGACACTGTGCCTGAGAAATCCAGCCCTGAGAACCTTTACTCTGTTCCCTCTTCTGCAGTTCCAGGAGCCTCCTATGAAATACAAGCACTAGAAATTGGCATCCTTTCTGCCCTTTTTGTGTGCATGATAGTATTTCTCTGGAGCCACAACATCTGGAAGCAGTGGAGTCATATATTCCTTCAGCTGGCAGTGCCACCAGAAGGCTGCACAGTCTGGAAGCAGAATTTCCCAGCAAGCCACCTCAAGGAATTTATACAGATTTGTATTTATAAATGTGTGTTCTCTGAGGCTTACATAGTAATCTGAGGAAGGAGAATCCAACCACTCAGGAAAAGAGGAAGAAAGAGAAATAGTTTGTACATAGGAACTAAACTGAGTCTCTGACGAACTTTCACACTCAGAAGTTCTGCTTGTCTTCCTCTTAAGAAATCCAGATAAATTTGATAGTCCTCTATAAAGAAAAAGAAAATATTCCCTTTGAATATGGAGATCAGCAAAAGGAGGCCACTAGAAAAATGGAGAAAAAAAAAAAGGTTTGGAGAAAAGGCAGAGCCTTAGTGCCATGGTTTAGTGGCATGGTGGTGATAGGTTGATGGTTGGGGCTTGATGATCTTAGAGGTCTTAGAGGTCATTTTCAACCATAATTGCTCTGTGATTCTGTGACTGATTCTGTGATTCTGTGAGTCAAGTCTTTGTGCCTCACATGTCCCTTTTACCCTGAGCACAGCAGGCTTTCTCCTAAGCCTGTCAACACTGCACAGGGAGAACAGGCAAAACAACTGCAAGGCTGAAGGAAACAAACATCAGAAAATCTGAACCAAGAGAACAAAAGGAAAGAGAAGGAAGGAAGGAAGGAAAGAAAGAAAGAGAGAAAAAGTATTGAAAAGAGATCTAAATTAACCTAAGGAGGAAGAACCTGAAAGTAATAGAAAGCTTTACTCAAGTTCTAGAGGAAAGATGTTCTTATTCAAGCTAAAAACTAAGGTCAGATTTTAACAGTAAATATTTGGTTTATATTATGCTGGGCAGGAGAGCCTGACCCCACCCCTCCCATTCCCTGCCTTTCCTTATCCCTTACCTGACTAAGATGATTGACTGCCCTTTTCTTTTCATCTGGCTTCCTTAGTGTCTCACTGTACTCACTCAAATACTGACTTCTTGCCCTCCTGGACCCTTGTTCCTTCTCCCTCTGGGTCTCCACTGTCACCTTCTTTGCCCTCATTCATCCCTGCTGCCATGGGGTATCAAAGTGCCAGCCTGGTTGACTTTGCCATGGGTTGATCTTGCAGAAAGCCAGCATGTCAGGTAGCATCCATGAATGTGAAGTCAACTGCATTATGCTCCTTCTGAGATGGGAAATGGTGACCTGGAACACCCTATACCTGGAATGGACAATTGATGCCTGGAAGCATCCTTCTGAGCTCCAGCAGGTTGGTGTGGCCCTGATTCTGTGTTTCTGTTCCTTTTTCATCCTTGGTTTCCTTTGTTCATACTGAAATCTCCAAAATCAGAGAGTGAGAGGACATCAGAGGATGTTCGTACACCCTGCAGCACATCATGCCTAATATGAGGCAGAGCTACATCACTGAGGTCTAGAAGAAAATATGCTCTGTTTGTCAGGTGAATGATTTTATTTCTTCCCCCTCCATCCTCCCCAAAAAACAAACCACCAACAGCAATGCCACTATAAACAGGTTGTTGTGTTATGGTCAAATAGCTCATGGAGTCATGCCACCTTCCTACACACCTGCTGCTGGTTGGTGTTGCCATGTTATGTTCTTGTCAGCCTCCTGCATCATGCTGCCCTTTAGCCTGCCCAGCTGCTTACAGTTCACCTTGAGCACACACTACCTAACCTTGGCATTCTTTTAGAAATAAACCTGGGTAAATGTAGCCTTGGTGCTGGATTTTATACTTCTGGCCTCCTTGGTCTGTTCCCAGGACCTGCAAAAGTCAACAGAATTAAAGCTTCCTCCTGAATTCACTGGAGTTTTAGAGCTTTCTGCTGTGGCTAATTAATCTTGTTCATTAGTTACTCCCCAGGTCCCATTCTCTTTTCCTCATCCCTTCGTACTAGTGCACATTATTCTTGTCTTTTAAACATTAATTGTTGCTGTGCATGCCCTTCCTGTAATGTATTAAGATTAAATCCCTCCAGATATCCAACTTCCTTCTTTTGCCAATGCTTCAGAGACTGGGGAGTCAGAATGTGGCAGGTGCAATACAGGCCAATTAAAAAGCAAATTTGTGCTAACTGATGGGTAATCTTCAGTGGAAATCACAAGTGACAATATTGGATGCCTGAGGGAAAATGTTCATTAAGCAAATTCTTCCAGTGCTGGCACAGCTCTGGCACCTCTGCATGTTGTAGCTGTTGCAAGGTAAGTTTCCTAGACTTCCACCCTTGGATTTTTTTCCTGTTGCTCACTGACAGTTGTATATACTACTAACTGTCTTCATGTTTTAAAGCAATGGGTAAGGGAAGTCAGGGTAAAGTGAGTCAAACCTATAGTAAATCTGCTTTTTATTTACTTCATTTTTGTAACTATGAAAACTACAAAAGACCCTAAACAAAAATGACAGCAACAACAAAAAAACCCCCTAAAACCACAAGCAACACTTCTTTTCTATTTCTTCTTACTTAATACTTGTGGCCAGTAGGTGAAGGGAGGGGATTCTGCCCCTCTGCTTGCCTCTGGGGAGAACTCACCTGCAGTGATGGGGCCAGTTCTGGAGTCCTCAGCACAGGAGAGACATGGACCTGTTGCAGTGGGTCCAGAGGAGGCCACATAAATGATCTGAGGACTGGAAGCCCTCTGCTGTGAGGGTATGCTGAGAGAGTTGGGGTTGTCCAGCCTGGAGAAAAGAAAGCTGCAGGGAGACATTTTGGCCTTTAAGTACTTAAAAGAGGACTTAGAAGAAAGATGGGGAGAGACTTTTTTATCAGGGCCTGTTGTGACAGGACAAAGGGTGATGGTTTGAAATTAAAAGAGGGAGATTTAGATTAGATCTAAGGAAGAATTCTTACATGCTGAGGATGGTGAGACACTGTCCCAGGTTGCCCAGATAAGGGGGAGAAGTCCCAGCCCTGGAACCATTCCAGGTCCAGTTGTTAGGGACTCTGAGCAACCTGATTTGGTTGCAGATGTCCCTGCTGACTGCAGGGAGCTTGGTCTAGATGACCTTGAAAAGTCCTTTCCAACACATATAATTTCATCATTCTAAGATTTTATGAAAATAGTTGTTGTTGTTAGAATTAAAATAATTGTTATTATTGTAATTATTTGCAGAGCAGAGTCACCTATTACCACCATCAGAATCTCAGTACAGAATCAGAGTTCAATCTTTATAAGAATCTCCCCTCTTTCAGTTTAAGCCATTACCCCACATCCTATCACTGCACTCCCTGATAAAGAGCCTCTCCTCATCTTTCCTCTAGGCCTCTTTAAGTCCTGGAAGGCTGCTGCAAGGTCTTCCTGGAATATAGAAATATTCCCAAATATATATATATATATATATACATATATGAGATGAAATTCATATTCAGCAGCTGACAAAACAAGTCTGGCATCAGCTGAGTTTATGATCTGCTCTATTTCACACATGAATCCATGACCTAGTAACTCAATATATTAAACAATTTCCACATTTTATATAGATGAAGTATCACACAATGTATGGTATATTATACATAAATAGTATATATTAGCATGGAGCAGAGACTAAATAGTGCAAGTCATTCTTTTCCCTCTGCACAACCCAACATTTGGAGGGTTATCCCACAGTAGCATCACATGAAAGCAAAATGAAATGGAATTGTGAGAGCCAAAATCCTTACTGAACTGCAATTTCCACTTACCTCTTTCAAATATTGATCAGAGATTAAATTACTTCTTTTACTTGCATTGTGTGGAGTTCTTAAAAGATGTTTGCTGTTAGTTTGGGGGAGTATTGAGTATGAATTCAGTTCACATAATACCAACAATGCAGCTTTTGCACATCTTGAGATCTTTTATCTTTGTTCATTTCCCTTTTCTTTTTTTGACAACCCTATACTTTCACAGTGCTCCCAGGACTCAAGGTAATAACCTTCAGATACAGTCATTGTTTCTACTGTTGGCTTTCTCCTTCAGTGATTTCGAGGAGTATCCTCAGGTTTTAGAACTGCATTTTAGAACAAGCTTTTGAGTAATTTCCTTCTAACTAACTGAGTGTGTGATTGTGTCTGCAAGCATATATATGTTTATTCAGAGAACAACATTTAAGCATAAGTAATCTACCCCTCCAGCACCATGTAAAAACTCTTTGCCCCAGGATTTAAGCCTATGTGACATGACTGCAAAACAAGAGCACTCAGCTTCCACTAAATACTTTAAAAAACTACATAATTCATCTTCTATTCCAAAAAGATAAACAAAGAATTTGGGTGACTTTATACACCCTAAAGTGCTCTACTGTCTATAAGCAGAATATCCACCCTGTGTCACTAAGTGTCTTGGTCTGAGCTAGAACAGAGCTGCTTCTGTTCAGTGATTTGACTTTCCAGCTCAGTTTCTTCTCAAAGAGGCACTTTCTGCAGTTCACAGCATGTCCTCCCAGACAGTCTCTGCTTCTAGCAGTGACACCACTCCATGGGGAGTGTCACTCCCAAGGCTTGGGCTGTAGAAAGGCTCTGCCTTAGACTTGCTCCTCTGCAGACCAAGGGCACTGCTAAATCTTGTGTCTCACCTTGGGGTGGAGGAAGCCAGAGGTGGCAGCTGCTTGTAGGAGGGGACAAGAGAGGTGACCCTGAACTGACCAACAAGGGATTCCATCCCATGGATGTCATCTTCAGGATAAAGCTGAAGGATTATGAGGGTCAAGCCCCTTCTTCAAGGGTGTCAGTGTCCAAGGAGGACTCTGTCCTTCTGTCTTTGATCCTGATCCATGAGTTCCTGATCCAATTTCATAATCTGGTTCCCATCTGCCGCTGAGTCCAGTCTGGGACTTCCCCAGTTCTCCCACAACATCAGTGGTGACAGTGACATAATTATCATCCTGGGGCTGGGTTCAGTATTGATTTTGTATCTATTTTTATCTATTTCATGTTATTTTTATTCTTAAAGCTGTTTTAGCTTTCTTTTCCAGCCCATAAGTCTCTCTCCCTTATTCCCTTTCTCTTCCCTTTGGGAAGGAGAATGGTTCAGAGACAGCATCTATTAGTTATTTAAGTACCTTTGTTTATCTAGAGGAGTCCCTATCAGTATGATACAGACTTTTCTGATATGAATACATATGCATAAGGTAGTGAAATATTTGTAATTATATTAAAAAAAAAGAAAGATCCTTCAATTACCATTTCCATATTTTACCTTCTTTATGTGTCTTTACTTATGTCTTGACTAAAAGAATAGCTTTCAGACCAGAATTGAAATGTCTGGTGTTTCTGCAATAAAAAGAAAAAAAACCCCTATAATTCTTGTCAAACAATATTAATAAGACCAGTTGCAAGCAGCAAACCTAAGAAACAGATGCTTGAGAACACATGCTGACAAGAATTTAGAACTTTCTGACTTCTTTTTGATAAAGCTAGGTGAGAAGACAAATCATTGTCTTCTTTATTTTGTATTCCATTCATAGGGCTCAGGGAGGAGGTAGGCTAGTGGGCTTGGTATGGCAAAAGAGTGAAAAACTTGCAAGGTAAGCGAAAGAGAGTCCTAGAAGGTTCAGTGATGTAGGCTACCTAGAAGGTGACAGTGCAAAGTTGTATGATGATGTCAAAGTCATGAATACCAGCAGCCAGAACATATATTCCCTCTGACAAGATTATTAGCTGTGCACAGTGCAAGTATTGATGTATCTCTGACAAAAAATTGAAATATATTTCAATTATATACATGGTCATTTACTTCTTCCCATCAACCTCCATACTGTGTAATGCCTTTATTTCATGGCATGTTTTGGATTGGGGGAGCTTGAGGACCAGTTTCAGGGACCTTCAGTGCTCTAGTTTGCTTTTCAGAGATAAAGGAATTCATTCACTGTTCAAGAAAGAAGAATGTCTTTTCACTTTTTCCATCAAACTTCTTTTATTACTTAGTCTAAAGCCACCCAAAGGAGAGACTCTACCAGTTGCCATGAACCATAATACACACAAATGTTTCAAATGTTCAACTCTAGGTTGCTCTTTAATGAATAGTTGAAAAATTTCCCCCAAAGACACCACTGTCTCAAATAAGATGTTGAGAAGATACTTATTTCTGCTACAGAAAATATTTCCAGAGGTTTCAACTGTGTTATTGCAAATGTATATCACTGGCATGGAGATTGCTCTATTGTCCCAGAAGGACAAGAGTTGAAAGGTTTCAAAGTGAGAAATTAAAAATTTAATATTCCAGGAAGATAAAACCTTGAACAGTCTACTTGTAATGCTAAAAGATTTTAGATAGGCCAGGAGACTAAGGAGTGCTCAGAGGAAATCTCTGGCTTGAGATGAGGAGGTCTTGTACCATGCCCTGGCTGGTACAAGACTCTGGATGTCTTCTTGTGATGTAGAAATGCAGTGGCTCAAGGTTCCCTGCACTTTGACAAGCAAGAGGATGAGAATTAATTATGGGAACATGCTTAGGCATCTGTAATCCTTTAGTATATAGAATGGACCCTTTCCTGTGTTTCTTTTAGAGATGTATGTCACAATCCTTATGAAATACACCTCTCAACAGCATAGACATTGTCCTGCTCTATGTGAAGATCATCCTCCAACCACTGCTGTGAGACATTGACTTGGGAGAGCCTGGCAGAGCCCTTATGCTAGTAACTTTACAGAAGGTCACAAAAAAGGCCAAGAAAAGTCAAACTCTCCTAAAGCTAGATTTCCAGATGAGTTTCAGAAGAATTCCCCTAAATTCATGTTTAGGTGATCTTTAGACCTGCCAGTACTGACATTTCCAAAGGCAAAGCTAGCAACACTTCTCCTTTTGTCTCACTTGACAGATGCAGAACTGCCTATGCTCCATTGTTAGATGTAGACAAATCCAGCAGAGTTTGGTACCCAAGGGATCTCCTTCTTGGACTGCTGCAGCCAAATCCAGAGACCTCCCAGCTCCAAGGAGAGAGCCCTGGGGAAATGCTGAGGACATTCCCAACCAACACATAGTACCTGTGAAGACTCTCACAAGTCACCACAGGGAGATTAGTGCCCTTATTGGCATCCACGAGTTGCAGTCATGTTAATATGGCCACCACCAGCAGCCTATAACTGACCCTTTCTGCCCTGATCAGTGCTCAAGTTCATCAGTGGAGCATAATGACCCCTCTTTCTCTGAATTCACACCACAGTCACCAATCCCTCAAAAGTCAGTGGCACTTTCAGTCCATCCAGCATCCATGCCTGAACCATCAGTCTATTACTCAGCTTCCAGCTCTTTTTTTTGGTGGAGGTCTTCCACTACTGGCAAGTTTGCCAAGCTTGAATTCAAACACCACACCCTTACCCACCTACCTTTTAGAACAGAGACTGTCTCCACAGAAAAAGTCACAGAATAGAATCATAGAATGGTTTGGGTGGGAAGGGACCTTTAGAAGTCATCTAATCCAACCTCCTCAGTAGTCTGCACCAGAGGCTTGAGACTATGGAATAACAACTCAGCTTTGCTACTCAGATGTGCTTAGGGCTGGCAAACAGACATCAGCCAAGGAGTGTGTGCATGTGCAAGGCTGGTCCTTAGCCCCTTTCCTGGGACTGCTGGGAGGTGGCTGAGGAGTTGCAGGGCTCTCCTGGTCCTCCCCTGAGAAGAACTTGTATTTACCCTATTCCAACTGTCCTGACTTCATTCTTCATTGTGTTGGTGTAGTGAAGGGCTGGAATTAAAGCAAAGCCAGTCGTTTTTGGTGTGTTAGGAGACTGTAGAGCCCCAGATGAAGGAGCCTAGCACAGCTTTGACACAGACACTGCTGTATCAGAAGAAAGCACTTCAGTGTGTGCTGAAGTTAGGCATGGTTAGTGCATACCCTGACCCAGATACCTGCTGGGCTCTCTTCTCACCAAGGCAGAAGAGCAGCATGCCCATCGAAGTTCTGCTGACCTGGGCTAGGGTTTTATTGGCCCAAAGGGTCTCAATGCTGGTTATTTCTGGGACTTCAACCCCAGCATTCTCCAGGAAAGGAAGGTAGGGCCTCACCTAGTGACTTAGAGACATGCTGCAGTTTCCCTCTGCAGATGAGCTGGATGTGGAGGTATGGCCAACACTGAGTTTCATGGCTTTTCTTTTGTTTTCTTGTTTTCTTTCAAACATTATTTTTCTCTTCTCTGCAGTTCATTAGCATCTTCCTTTTCCTTGCTTGCTTTCCCCCCCTCCTTGCTTTCTTCTGGAACCTAGAAGTATTTCACTGGGGCTTGCCAAATGATTTCTATCTCAGAGAAAAAGAACTTGCTATTTCCTGAAAACCTACCACTGTTTTCTCTCTCTCCTCCTCCTCCTCTCTCTCATACATTCTGAGCATTGAAACAAATCCAGGTAACTTGATAAGAAGTTAATGAAAACAAATGAATTCTGTTTTGCAAAGGTGCATTGAGGAGAAGGGCAGTAATGTTTGGAAGGGAGGGAATTGTCTCTGCTGAAAAAGAGATTTCAAGGGACATCTGCCTTTTAAAATCCCCTGTGCCAAGATGGGCAGGGGAGAAATGGCAGAAGAAGAGGCTCTGTAGTTTTCCACTTCTAGTTGTGTTGTTGTTGTTGTTATTTTAGATGTTGTTTGTGAGGAAACTCTGGGCTGCCACGGTTTGGTCAATCTGTTTTGATGGGGTCTCACTGCTGGCTGTTTCACACAGGGGGATGACTGGGGCTGTGCCTCCCACCTGTAGGACCCCCAACCTTCTGAGGAACCCCTGACCACCTATTCCACAGCTCAACCTGCCCCAGCACCCTGCAACACCCCCAGGAGAAGCGTGGCCATTGCTGCTAACACCAATAAACCTCTCAGTGGAGCTGTTTGAAGAGTTGAGCCAATCCCTTGAGGAGCTGAGGCCACCACATCCAGCCCAGCTTCAGCCACTGCTCTCGGGCTGCGGCGTCTCCAGCGCGATAGAGATGTCATCGTTTCAGGGGGCATTTGGGTAAGCTCTTCTCATTTCTTCTCCATGGAGACATTTTATGGACTTCCCTGGGCACAACACCACCAAAGTCTTTGTGTAATGAGCTGGTTCTTTTCTGAGGCTGGTTTTCAGCTGCAGGTTACCTTTCAGCACAGGGGAAGTTTAGCTTTGAAGAAGTTTATTTCTTTATCTTCCCTTCGTTTCCAAAGGCTTCGCTGTCCTCCAGGGTAGATTTCTGTTTGGTTTGGGCCTTGGAGCCCTGAGCCTTTGAACTGATCACTGGTAGTCTGAGCTACTCTGTTTGCTAGGTGGGTTTCTGTGTTGCATAGCTCACAGATATCATCCAGCACTTAAGAAAATGGATGATCTTTATTTCTTTTCTTCACCCCTTCTCCCTCTGCCAGCCCTCTCCATCTTCTGCCTGATTTTTTTCCTGTGGTCCATGATTGGAAGCAAAAGGTCTAAAAGAGAGAGAGGAAATCAAGCCCGTCAATAAATGCTAAAAATATTTAGTGTGGCAGCCTCTGTATTTTCTTTTTTGTGAAAGGCTGATTAATATTCAGTGGTTGAAGGTTAATACCCCATTCATTTTATTCCCTTTACATCCTCTGCACAGCAGTTGCTGCTCCAATTTCGACTTCTAATTCATGCAAATCTGGTTCCAATCAGGATATTAGGAACTCACTGCATAAGCAGGAGGGGAGTGGAAAAAAAAGAATGAAGAAGAAATCACACAATTGTTCAACTTCTTTCAGCAGAGGCCTATAGACAGATGGGGACACCCCCAATCCACAAGGCTGCTGGAATGAGAAGGTGTTTATTGTGCATTTCTCTCCTTCTTGAACATACAGAGGGAACATCCATCTAGAAGTTTTCTTGGCAGGCTTAGGCAGAAGTGATTGTTTTGATAGAGCAGTGAATGTCTCTGGCCTGGGATACAAAGGAGGTGGATGGTTAGAATAGCTCCTGCTGAGCTGAAAAGCTCAGCTTCAGTGCAGGGACAGGACTGATCTGTGCTCAGGTGAGGTTATTGAGCCTGGCTTGGTGCAGGAGTGATGCAGGAAAAGATGGGATTTGTTTCCTCTTGCCATCAGAGAAGAGGCTGTTCCCAGCCCTCCAGTGCTGCTCTGTATGCATGTGTCCAGCTTTGCCATCCTCTTTGGGGAGTGATGGGTTGGGCATCTCCTGCCCTGAGGCTGCAGGACTGGATCCAGGACCTCAGGTCCTGGGAGGAGAACCTCAGCTTAGCCCTGGTGCTTGCACTTCCATGGGCTGGATCCTGCAGCAAGCTGCCTCTCCATTGCTTCTCCACGGGGAGGGACCCCAGGGATGGAGGTGGCTTTGCTGCTGACTGATTTTTGCCCAAACTGAGGATGCTATGAGAGCTATGGCATGTGCTTGCACATCCTCATCCTAGGATATGTGTGTTCCAGTCCCCACAGTGCAGCAGCTGGAAGGAGAAGCCTCTGCCTGCCACTGTCCAGGTGGCAGCAGTTCTGGTGTCCTCAAGCACCTCTCCAAAGTGGGAGTGGAGAGAGGAGGGTTGGTGTGGTTTGATTCAGATGGGATATAAGAAGGAAATGTTTTACAGTGGGGTGCTTGAGAAGGGGTGCTGAGACACTGAAACAGGTGGCCCTGCTGAGGATGCCATCACTGGAAGTGCTCAAAGACAGGCTGGATGGGGCTTTGAGCCACCTGGTCTAGGAAAAGATGTCCCTGCTCAGGGTGGGTTGATTAGATGATTTTTAAAGGTCCCTTCCAGT
This sequence comes from Galbula dea, assembly GCA_013399015.1. Taxonomy (NCBI): domain Eukaryota; kingdom Metazoa; phylum Chordata; class Aves; order Piciformes; family Galbulidae; genus Galbula; species Galbula dea. Next base: position 593,289 of record VWZX01005204.1, on the reverse strand, counting down.
GCAAACTGTCCTATGGTCTATGACAGCCTTTCACCTGTGAACAGGAGGAGTTGGACATCTCTCTTATGGGGAAAGGCTGAGGGAGCTGGGGCTGGGTAGCCTGGAGAGGAGAAGAGTGAAGGGAGATCTGATCAATGCTGATCAATACTTCATGGGTGGGGGTCAGGAGGATGGGGCCAGGCTTTGTCCAGTGGTGCCCAGGGACAGGGCAAGAGGGAACAGGCACAAACTGCAACATGGGAAGTTCCATCTAAACATCAGGAGGAGCTTCACTTTGAGGGCCATGGAGCCCTGGCCCAGGCTGCCCAGAGAGGTGCTGGAGTCTCTGTCTCTGGAGACATTCCAAACCTGCCTGGACACCATCCTGTGCAACCTGGCAGTACAAAGTCTGGTCTTCAGCCATACATTGTTGGACTGGGAGACACACACGTGTCCCATGGCCCGCTTTACACCCCCCAGGAGCAGCTGTGCTCCCTTCCTTGGGAAGATGCTGCTCCTACAGCATCTCCCTCAAAAGGCAAAAGCATTTTGTTCCTCCATGGATCACCAGTGACTTCAACTTCTCCAAACAAGCCAAGGCTCCAGCACAGCCCTGCATGCAATGTCTAGCCAAAATGCAAAACTTCCCCACACTGCACAACTGGGCTGTGTTTTTCCAACCAGGGAACAACGTTGGGACCCTTTCATCACCTTTCTTCTGCACTTCTTGGAGAAGTGATTTAAATTGGAGGCAATAGTATTGAACCTCTGACACTCAGACAAGACTCTTTCTGAAATCACACACTTAAACTGCATCCATTTTCTGGAGCCACTTTGCTAAACAGCTCTTATAGTTTGGTTTATATATATATATATGTTTTTTTGGTCCTAAGCATTTCTTTCTTCCACTTGGTTTGCTGTTTGTGCCACCTCAGGGAGATTTCATGTCATTTTGTTTTTGCCTTGCTGTAGGGGAGAGAGTGCTGGTGTCTGCTGGGGGTTCATTTCCCAACCCTGCCCTCCAAAACCCAAGGCTTGCTTCCAGCCCTTCTTGAGCAGCAGCATTAAAAACGTGCTGAACCCTCAGTGCCCACGTCTGCCATGGAGGAGAACACACAGCAGAGGAAAGGCAAATTCCAGATTGCTCAGCAGAAAGGAAAAACCAGCTTGGAAGCCCCTCTGGAAAGGAGCCAAGCAATCATCTCCTATGTGGGTGAGAATGGCAACATCTCCCTTGGACTGAGCTGGAGGAAGAGCTGCTTGCACCCACTCAGCATCCAGCTATGCTCACAGCTCTCGTTTTGAAGCAGCTGAATGAAAATACTTGTGGGCAGCAAAAATAGCTGGTGCTGAAAACCTGTGTCTGCTGAGGGTGGAAATTGCTGGGAGTTCCTCTGTGGCTGCTGCCCACTGTCAGAACCCGTGTCAGAAATAAGATGTGGTGGTTGCAGGGCTTGCTGGGGGGGTGGGATGTCCTCTGCTGAGAGCGAGCACCCCAGCCACAGCTCAGCATGCTGAGTCCTTTGGCCACAGGCAGTTAACTGGGTGATTTGGGACATGTCCCAGGCTCATCTCCTCCTGTTGCCTGCACTGGGAGAGGAGAGAGAGGGGCAAGTGCCCTGTGCAAGCAGCAGCTGAGGCTTAGCAGTCCAAAGGAGCAGGAAGAGCCTGGCTGTTGCCTGAAGGTCTCTGGGCTCCTTTTGATGGACAGCACTGGGGAAAAGCAGGATGACAGTCACACTGGTAGCTGCACCAGTCACAGGGGGTGCCTCAGCTCCCCTCTGCCTGGGCTGTGCCACCCCTTTGCTGACCACCAGCTGTTGGTACCTCTGTACTGACTCATTCCTTTATTTTTCTGGTGGTTCCAGGGCTGGCTCTCAAAGCCCATGTGGAAATGCTTGAGCAACCATTCTAACCTTTGGGCTGCAATAATTAGCCTCACATGGCATCTGAGCTGCAACATGTGGCTCAGGCCATTACTCTGCTTTAGCTGCTTGTTAGGCTCTAATCTCTGTTTGATTTCAAGGTGAAACCCATTTGAGTTTTCCCCAGGTTCCTCAGATAAGCTGCAGGGGTGCTGCCCCCTTCAATCCCACTTGTCTCCCACAGCCAAGCTGGTGTCTGGAAGGAGGAAGGATTTGAGGATCACCTGCTGAACCTACTTCTGCTGCTACCATCTCTGTCACCACAATGCTGCAGGCAAGGGAGATGAAATCTGATTATTTTTTGGTCCTGACTGATCTGAAGTGTCTGTGGAGCTCATGTGAGAGCAGGTGAGTCCCTGGTCACCTTGAGAGGGAAGCTTTGCAGGCTCCTTGGTGGGTAGCTTGTAAATTAGCCACTTGTTGTTACAGATGGTTGAAGCTTTCTGTGTCAGCTTTGCATTTGGTTTCCCTTCTGCCCTAATTGAGACCAGATATCCAATTAGACCAGAACCCTGTTCTGTTTGAAGTGCCTAGCTCCAGAGTCCCATCAGCCAAGCCGGGAGTGGCACGTTGTGTTAGTGATGGGACCGAGCGGCCGTGGGGAAATGATGGAATGGGTTCCTCAGATCCACCCGTGGCAGGACACGGCGTGTGCTGTGCTCTGGTGTTCCTCTCAGGGCCAGCAGATGTTCAAACAAGAGGCTGAGGCATGCAGAGCCTTCTGGCTGTTACTGATGAGGCGTGAGCCCGTGCCGCATGCCCGAGGGCTGGCTGCTGCTTGAAGTGGCTCCTCTTTGTTTGCACAGATGCGCTGGGGAGAAGGGAGGTGGGGCAGAGGTTGCAGTGAGGTCCCTTTTTAGGCAAGCTCCCTAAAAGAAGCTTGTTTATCAGTAGTATTTTCTTGACTGAGATCTTGGAGGTAGCTCTGAGCAGTCCCTGCCCAGGGCAGTGGTGGATTCACCATTCCTGGAGGGGTTTAAAAACCTTAGAGATGTGGTGCTTAGGGCCATGGTTCAGTGGCATGGTGGTGAGGTGTTGCTGGTTGGACTTGATGGTCTTGGAGGTCTCTTCCAACCTTCATGATTCTGTGTGCTTAGTGCTGGCTGGAGAATTGCTGCTGCTAACTCTGGTAGGAGCCTGTCTTGTGCCTGTCTGAGCAGCTGGGCTCAGCACAGAGCCAGGTGAGGGCTGCTGTCATTTAACTGCTCCTTAAAATATGTTAGTGCCCTGAAAATTGCTAACTTTAGAATGCCTTCAACATGTGTGTATTATATATTTTCATTGTGAGTATGTATGTCTGTAGTGTGTGTCTGTATGTGCTGTGTGTACACACATTTATATGTCTACACTCCTGGTTTTGTGTGTGTTCTGCAGTTTTTGAGGAGTTTAGGTATTTGTGTCATCATTGTACCTGGAGAACAGTGATGAAGTTAATGCTCCTGTGTTTGGGGCTGAAGCATTATAGACTCAGTGGTTTCTGCTGCTCAGCAGCAGCAGAGCCTCCTGAAAGCCACAACATGGCAATTGGAGGCACAACTCTGTTGGGTTTTTCTTCCCTACCCCAACAGCAGCTGTGCCTTAGGCCAGCAACCTGATTTGGTGTCTCAGCCTGCTAAGAAAGCAAGAAGAGAGGGGGGGGGAAAAAATGAAGCTTGGGGCCACCCATTGCATTGTTTTTACCCTTTTCCATTCCTGGAAAAAGAATTAAAATAGCTCAAACCCCATTTTTTTTTCCTGCAGGATTAAATTAGGCTGAAGAGATGACAGAAAGCACTGTCAGGCTCTTGATGCTTTTCCGCCTCGTTGGGCAAGGCAGAGTCATGTTGACTTTGTGAATGTGAGTGTTCTGGTGGAGCTGGGCTCCAGCCACAGCTCCAGAGAGGGTTCAAGGATGAGTTTTTCTGCCAGCAGGTTTCCATGGGCAGTGCAGCTATGGCTGTGTGGTACCTCCTGTGGCTTGGCACATCACGAGTGGTGACGTGAGTGCGTCAGCGCCGCTGAAGTGCTCTTAGATGGTTGTTGTGTGGCTGTGCTTTTGTCTGCTTCAAACCCAAAAAGAATAAATCCCAAATAAACCTCAAAACCTAACATGGCATCATGCAAGAGTTCAAGCTGGGACTGTTTCAGCCATGACTTTCAAGTCTGTTTTCTTGTGATGGGCATCAACAGCACCAGCAGTGGAAAGGACGTTCTTGTACCTGGGAGATGAATGTTTGCAGGAATCATTGTGTGATGAGATGATGCCCAAATGGCTGAAGAGTGAGATTGGGAGCTTGGGAAGGGGGGAAAAAACCTAAAACTTCTTTCTGGGAATCTGGAAGCCTGTGCAGAAGGGAAAGACAAAGCCCAGGTTACTAATTCTGGAAAGGGTTATAAAAGTGGATTAAATTTGACTTGGAGGTGCTGGGTAAATGGCTGGACTTGATGATCTTAGAGGTCTCTTCCAATCTAAGTTATTCTATGATTCTAAATACAACATCCAGAAGCAGAAGCCACTCTGTTTAAGAGTTTACCCAGAGAGGCACCAGAAATCTCCAGGGAAAAGAAGTAGAACCTCCCTTGAGCTGCAAAGGCCTGAGCTGCTCACACTGCTCCAGCTCATCCTCTCCCCAGCCTGAAGATGTACCTGTTCCAAGTGCCATTGTCCTCAGTTCAATTCAGAGTCACTTTGGCAAGGCTGGGAGGCCAGGCAAGGGTAGCACAGAGGGATTCAGCCTTTATTATACCAAAAACTGGATTTTGTTTCTTTCTTCCCCCTCCTTTCCCCCCTGCACTTCCAGTGTTTCCCAGCCTGCCAATTCCTTCAGCCTTGCCTCAAAGGCCTGATTCTTAGCTGGCAAAATTCCCCTTGTGCCTGTGATTTGACCTATTATTTGACTTGTTTGCTTTTGTCTGTCCTCCAAATATGCCTTGTTCCCAGATGCCTCCATTTGTGGATGCTTTGGGTTGAAAGCTAACTCTGTGTATTGGTGATTTCAATATAACCTCAGTTCTTATTTTGAGGGGATAAAGAGAAAAGAAAAATACAGACAGAAAAAGGGTAGGGAAAGAATGTTTTGCAACACATGGCCCTTAGGGTGCTGCTGGTTTGGGCTAGTTGAGGCTGATGCAGCTTCACCCTCTAATGGGGACCTGCTCCTCGAGGTGGCCGCAGCCACCAGCCCACCACTTGCAATGGGATCCTGAACCTGGAGCCAGTTGCTGTGCATCTGGATGGGGACCCTGAGAGCTGTCACCCAAGGCTGCCAACTTCTTCTGCAGCTTTGGGCAGAGCTATTAAAGCCAAGTGGAAGCCCTCAGGAAGACCAAATTCTTCCTCAGCCTTTCAATTAGCTTCTAATCCCTGTGCTCCCATAAAAATCTCAGCTGCAGGCTGCCCCTGTTTGTGTATTTCCACTGGCCACCAAAGCCACCTCCCTGAGCATCTGTCTGCGTGGTTTAGGCTGAAGCCTCTCTCTCTGTGCCAATGGCCACACCTCTCTGCAAAGAACATGTAATTGCACACTTCTTTTTAGGGTTTTTTCTTTTTTTTTTTTTACTCCCTTTTTTCCTTTTCCTCCCATTTAACCTAAACCAAGCAGACACCCATGCACTCATCCCCATCCTCTGCTTTGGCTCTGATGCAGACTTTTCCCACCTGGCCAAGTTAGGCATTCAGAAGAAAATAGAAAGAAATATGAAAAGAAAAGGGGGGAAAAGAGAATAAATAAATAATAATTAAAAAAAAAAAAAAGGCTGTCAGTATAGATATTTTTAAACACATGACACAGAGGAGTGTGACACACTTGGTGTTCTCAGTGGGTGGGTGCAGTGTTATTTCATGTTATTCTTGTCGCCAGGCCCAGCATTACAAGTGTATATGTTATTAGTGGTGTCTGATAATAGTGGCTGGCATGGCTGCCTGGTCCCTCAAAACCTGCTGTGAGGGGCTGGGGTGCTGAGTGGTGGGGATGGTTTGGTGGGTGGTGTCCAGCTGCAGCCCCATGCCGATCATCCTGGGGTTGTTTAGGTTACTGAGCATCAATAGGATAGGGAGGCTCCAAGTAAAGGGCATTTCCTCGTGTCATTCGTACCCTGTTTGGCTTGGGCACGTCCACCTGAGCTGGTGTTGCTGCAAATCCATCCTTCCATCTCTGCTTCTCCAGTCTGGGAGGCACTGGTCCTCAGGTGGTCCTCTGGAGCTGGAGACAGCAGGGACCACGTGTGTGTGGGAGCCAGGGAGGTGGTGATGGAGGCGGCAGGGCCAACATCTGACAGACTCGTACGTGAACTCGTGGTTTTATAGCCCTATAAAGGGCAGCTGACAGAAGAGGTTCTGATTTTTGGAGGCTCCAGCTGAGCTGGGAGGAGCTGGACTCATCTCCCGGCGCCAGAGCCGCGTCTGCTGGTGCCGAGCCCCGGCCGTGACGTTGGGATTCCCGGCGTGCCGGAGGGCAGGGGCTGAGCTCTCACCCCAACCATTGCCATGGCCCTGCCAGCAGTGCTGAGCTGCTGCTTTCCTGGCTCGCTTCTTGGAGACTGTGTGCAATGCTTGGAAGGCAGTTTCTAGCACCTTGCTCGGCAGGGCAGGCACACGTCTCCCCCTCCCCTTCCCAGGGTGTGCTGTCGGTGGTTACGTTGCAGGTAGCGGAGGTTGCAGGGAAAGGATGAGGCCAGCTGAGGTCCCACGGCTCCGTCTGCAGCGCACGTACGCCAGCACGTTTGGGCAGAGCCGGTGGAAAGCAACAGAGCTCCATGGGCTGGTCCACAGCTGGCTTCCCTGCCATGGCCTCTCCCTCGTGGCTTTGCTTTCTTCTCCTCGCCTGCTTCTCGCCACATCCACTCATGCGTTTCGTCTGTTAGATACCTCAATACCTTGCTGGAGCCAGGCCAGGTGACTTGGCCCAGCTCCCTTCTCGTGCTCTCTGCTTTCTTGGGAGCTGTTGCTGCTGCCTCTGGGGCTGAGCCCCAGGACAGGACCGTGTCAGTGATGGAGCAGGATGGGCACAAAGTTTAGGATTACGGAAGATCCTTCTACTTGAAACCTTAGAGGTTTCAAATCAGGGCAGGGGCAGGGCTGGGGATGCAGCTTCTCCTCCTGATTATTCATGGGACCACCAAGGAATGTTTGCTCTTGTTGCAATGTGTGCTGGTGGGAAGGTTTAATGTTGGACTTGGGGATGCTTCATCTTAACCAGACTTTAGCCTTTGAGATAGCAGCTCAGAAACGAGGGCAGGGTCTTCCTCATCATGAAGGAAAGGCACTGAGGAGAAGCTGTGGACTTGAGAAAAGAATGAACCTTTTAAAGAAATGGCATTTCTGTTAAATCCTGGTAAGATGTGGAAAAAAACCAAAAAAGAGGAAATGTTTGACTCAAACAGGTTTGTTCTGTAAAGCTGGAAACTGGAGGAAATTCTCTTCTGGCCCATTTCTGTGTGAAAGAGGGGGAAAGCCTCTGTGAAACTCGGCACAAGGATGTGCCGCTTCATCACCTGCTCTCTGCGTGGAGGTGCAGGGCCAGCTGGGAGGCTCCTGGACCTCAGCTGGGAGCTAGACCCCTGAAAACCAGGGAAAGAAAGGGAAAAGCAGAGGCCTGAGTTCTGCCTTTCTCCCACTCAGCCTGCTCAGACCTCTCTGTGGTTCTCCTCTGCCTGATCCCCCACCACGACCAATGGATCCTGGCTCTCTTTTTATGGAGACTCCCCACCGAGGTAGACGCTAGTTAAAAGGTTACTGCCCAGCTGTGAAATATGTAGACAGGGTAACAGCTAAATGGCAGAGTGACCTCATATCTCATATTTATTGACTAAATGTGGCTTGAACTAGTCACCACTAGTAAAATAAACCACAGCCCCAAGTACTGCAGGAATATTCCATGGCAGACAGACTCTGGGTTCCTTGTCACACTCTTTCACCTGGGAAGGGGAGGGGAAGGAGAGGAAAGGAGACAAAAACTTTGTTAGTAATCTCACTTCATTTACAAGGTTAGCTCCTGCAGAAACCCCTTTCAGTGAAAGGTTGCTTTCTCCTACCAGAAGTGCTGTGATTCTGGATGCTGTTCAACCAGAAAGCCAGTTTGTCCCATTGCCTGGCACCCTGATTGCTCTTAGCATCTCTGTCTTGACATGGGACATGCCCTTTGCATCAGTCCCTGCCACACTCAGCCTGGCCCAGGCTCTGCACTGCTCTGGTGCCCACACAGCATCACCTTCCCCACTCCCATGAAGTCACTGGCAGGGTGACTTTTGCCTCCTGACCCAAAACCCTTCAGGGTGTTGTAAACTGTCTGCAGTGTGGCTCATTAGCTCAGGGCTGTCTGTGAGTCCTTGGTGGGGGGGTGGTGGTGGTGGTGGTGGTGGAAGCCCTGGGTCACAATCACAGTAGTCTGGGCTGGAAAAGCCACAGCAAGTTGCAGGTGTTGCTGTAATGTACCTCCTGGGATTACCTTTTTGGTGATGCAGTGTTTCCCTTTGGAGGTTTACACACAGATGGGGGAGGGATAGAGAGCATTGGAAAAAAGATGAACTTGGCACCAGGATGGGATACAGATGTTAGAGCCATGAGCCCATGTCAACATGGGCTGTAAACTGCAGGCTCTGAGCCGAGCAGCATTTTGTGGCTGCCTTTCAATATGGTAATGATGCAGAAATCTCCACCCCCCTCCATGCCCTCCCCCATCCTTCCCCTCCCCACCTCCCAATTTCTTAGCTGAACTGCTAAAAAGCCTCAAAATTCAAGGCTGAAGGAGACTGACTCTTTAGAGGTTACCAGTGATATGCCATGTTGACACCAAGAGCAGTCAACAGTCTTCTTGGTCCTGTCACCTGGCATCTCGTGGGAATGGTGATCAGGGTTAGTTTTCCCAAGCAAATCTAGAGATGGCTAAGGAGGGTCAGAAAAAGGAGAGGGAAATAGCCTTGTTAATGCTCTGCAGAGAGAATTATTCCTGCTGCTGGCTGGGGGAAACTCTGCCAGCAGGGAACAACAGGTAGCATCTTTCCCTGTTCCTCCCTAGACAATTGGGTGACTGAGGCTGAAGCCCTCTCATTCCTCTGCTTCTTTTCCTACCTAAAAAAACCCCCTGTGTCTCCTACTGCCTAGGATAATATTTTGATAGGGGAATAAATATTAAAAAGCCATTTAAAATGTCCTGAAATACCAGAGCATGATTGCAGGCTTCTGCATTTAGGGAAGTGCTGTTTAGAAATGCTAGAGAATAGCTGCTTTTCAATCAGAGTGAAGGGGGGGGAAAAATCACTTTATTGCTTGCTTGTCCTTATTATTCTTTGATTTGTTTTAATTTCCTGCCTCTGCCTCCAGCAGGACACAGTTTGGTTTGTGTGTCAGCTACGTTTACCCAACACAGGATGAAGAGGGGTTGAAGGCTTGGTTGGGATGTGTTTGTGGTGTTCAGTTTCATCTGGGTTTCTGCCTGTCCCAGTTCTTCACCCAGTGCAGGCACCTCTAGGCTTGGGGTGGCCAATGGTCCTCCAGGCTGGAGCTGAAGCCCTCATGTTTCATGGTTTCCACCTGAGCTCATAAATCATGCCAGAGCTGGATTAAAGCTTAGGTTAGATTTGCTGGCAGTTTTGCTGTTTTCACTGAACCTTGCAGTGATTTGGACATGAACTGAAGATTTATGTGTATTTGCAGAGCCCACGGTTCCAGGTCAGAGCTTGGACTGAGGCATTACCATGGAATCATTGCTTCCCCAAACGTCTTTGGTGGCCTCAGCTGAAGCAAAGAGACAAGGCTAGGAAAAAGAAATGCACCCAGGGCTTATCTCCTTGCTGAGAAGTGAGAGACTTGATAAAAGAAGCCCAAAGATGCTGATCTAAACGTTGCTCAGGAAAAAAAGGGCATCTGCCCTTCTTGTTCTTCACTCAGGCAGTAGCAGTTTGCCTGTAATGATGCTGGGAAGAGCATATGGGCAAGATCAGGAGTGGGAAAGGAGAAGAGGAGTGGAATCCAGGTTTTATTTGCCTTTTTCTAACCTCAGTGCATGATGGCTCAGGTCTCTTAGGGAAATGCCACCTCTGTGTCCCTGACATCAGTCTCAATGGGCTGACATGCTACCTGTGCTTGAAGCAGGCTGACATCCTCCAAAATGTCCTGTCCCAGGGCATTTTTCTCTCTGGAAAGGTAACTTGGATGACCTGTTTGTGCCAGCTGTTCCCTCTGGATTTGCTGAGGGATTCCCTGCTGTGATCTCCACCATCCTGCAACCCTGGCTCTGAGTTTTTCCTTTCTCTGTCCATCCAGATATCACTGTCAGAGCTCAGGCCACAGGTGAGGCCATGTTTGACCTGTGGGCAGGAGGGACCAGGCTTTATGCATGTTCCCTGGGGGATGCTGCCACCTGAGCCCCCTCAGCCCTTCCCCAGCTCCCTCATCTCTCACTTGTGCCACCTCAGGCAGGCACACACAGGCCTTCCCTTGCCAGCTGATCCCCAAACCTCTTCTGGGGGAACTGGAGCCCTAACAATATGGCAGTTAAAAATAATGAAATGCCATCATAAAAAAAAACCCAAAAGAGGTGGAAAAGCAGTTATTTATTTATACCTAGGGAACTAGGAATAATACACCTGTTTCACAGGGATGGCTGGCACAAAGCTGGCATTGCATAGTGGTACTTAGTAATTTCTTACCATGGTTTATAGGTTCTTTCCTGCAATTAATGCTAAATAAAATCAACATTTCTCCAACTTGTGTTTCTGGCTCTCATTAACTCCCTTCTTGCCATTCACCATCTCTTTCCCTTCCAGTATCTCTTTCTCCTTTTGCAGTTTGCTCTGCTCTCCACTTCTCCTAAGCTCTGGTCTGTGAGAGCTTCAAAGAGCAGGGCTTGCTCTCTAATTGAATTGATTGAGATTTCTCAGCCTGGTGCAGGATTGTTACAAACCACAGGGCTTAAGAAGGGCTGTTTTTCTAGGGGGAGCATCAGCACCTACCAAGGTGCAGAGATCAGCCCCAGCAAGGGGCTGGGTGGCAGCACCTTCTGAGCCCTCAATGAATTGGGCAGCAGAGCAGCTTGAACCACAGAAAACCTCTGGAGGACTTGATTTAGAGCTGATGTGTGGCAATGCAAGAGGAAGGCTGGAGATTGAGATCATCATCTGCTCAAGTTAATTGGGAGATGGAAAAATGCATGAAGCAAAATGCTATTGATGGTGCTGGGAGATGACTTCAGGACAATGCTAGTCCTGATCTCTGCACTGCATTTATTGTCTGTCTTTCTTGGGTTTATTTTAGGAAGGAGAAACTTCAAGGACTAGGAACAAGTGAGATCCACCTAGATGGACTGGAAGCTCTTGGTAGTGGTGTTTGTCCAGCTCTCAGGAAGTGTAAGTCCTCCTGCTCTCTTGTTTTTGTCCATCTCCCCAAATTCCCAACTGTTTTCAGATGATGGGATCTCAACACTGTCCTTTGTTGGGAACCCAGAGGCCAAGGGAAGGTTGCAACTTCTGAAGGAACAGAAATCTTCTCAATGGTCCTCTTCAAACTGTGTGCATTTTCATGTGACAGGTATCAGGCAGAACAGGCTGATGGTGAAGATGTTCCCAGTTTGGTTGATGCTTTCCCTGTTACTTTGCTTGATCAGGATTCTTTCTGCTGTGTCCTCTCCCCACACTCCAAATAACTTCTATTAATTGCAATCCCAAAAAGAAAAGAGGGAGGGGGTTTTTTTGGCTTCATTTTTGCTCCCCTTCTGGTTTTAAAATTGCAGATTTTCTGCTTTTAATTTCTCTTCCCTTAAACAACAACAACAAAACCTCCTCCTGATTGTTCACACTGAAACACTCTGCCCCTCTCAAAATCTGCTCCAGAAAAGCATGGGTTTATTCCTAATGCCACTGAAACTATTTAATGCATTTAATACTTTTTTTAGTAGAAGGAAAAAAAAACCCTGGTTTTAGTGAGCAGGGAGAGCAATTAAAAGGCAGAGCAATTAAAAGGCAGAATATACCCTGGGCCAGTGAACTCTAGGTGAGAAAGTAGCCTGTAAAGTTGAAGGCAAGAGAGAATCAGCTCCAAGCACATGCACCAGGAAGCCAGAGAGCAGCCCCCCCAGGTCCTTTGGGATGGTGTGGGGAGCCCTCCTGAGCCTTGCACTCATTACAGTCAGAGACTTTTTCTTGCTTTTTCTTTCTTTTTTTAATTAAGAGCAGTCACAAACATGCCTCAGATGGCAGGACAGCTTTATCTGCCATCCAGCTCAGACCTGGGGTGGGGAGGGGGGGAAATAAGACCCACATGTTACCAGCTGATGGATGAAATAGAGAGAGGATTATTAAGGGGGATGAAGAGCAGGAGGAAAGAGGAGCTGTGCCTGCTGTTGAGACCCTCCTCTCCCTCTTCCCCTCTAACTCCAGTTAGATGATGAAAAGGCTGGTGTCAGGGCTCCAGGATTGATGTGGCCAGCAGCACAGCAAGGCCTGGCATGAGAGAATTGGATCCACGTGTTGCTCCTGCAGGATGATCTATGGGCAGGTTCCTAGGGAGCAGCAGAAATATGTGAAACCAGTGAAAAATGGCTAGTCCTGATCCTGCCCCAGCCCATGTCCTCTGCCTGCCAGTGGCTCCTCCTGGCTCTGTGCTCAGCTGCTGCTCTGTGGCTCGTGGGTGCTCCTCTTGGGTGGCCAGCCCATGAGCAGTGGCTTGGGAACAGCAGCCAGGGCCAGGCATCCTGGGATGCTCCAGCCCTCTTGGTTTCTGATGTTTTCTTGATAACTCTTATCTGACTGACACGAGCACTGTCTTGTTTTGGCTTGGCTTGCTTTTGTTTTCTGACAAGAATGATGTTTAGGATCTATAGACACACAGAGATGGAGCTGATGACATGTGGATGATTGACAGCATCAGCCCTTCCCCTTTCCAGTTTCCTGCACTCTGCTACTCCTTGCTGGATGAAATGCTTTGCATTCATCCTTCCTGAGATGTCTTTGGGAGGGTTTTTTCAGGCTTTAGCTCCCATTTTTGTTCTCATGCTCAAGCTCAATGCCTGCTTTTTGGCATTGCTACTTAGAAATTGTCCTCCTCGGACTCTGCTTAACTTTCTCCCTCTTTCAGAGCAGGGCTGACACTAATTGCCCATTTGCAATGCACTTCCAGATGCATGGCTGTAAAGTGCTGTATGAAAAAAACAGGCATTGTGATTATCAAACCTTCAGGAGAAAGAAAATAATTAATAGATTCATATAACTCTATGGTCATTAAACCAAGCCTTATGTGGATGAAGAGACCAGAACTGAACAAACCTTGAGCAAGCACAGCCTGCCACAATGAAACACACACTGGCTTTAATCAGCAGTGCCAAATCAGTTTTATTTTCCAAGGTTCCTTTCCCTCCCATCTCCTTCTTCCAACATTAGCCACTGGAGAGGAGCACCTTGGCCTGATGGAAAGAGAGGACCCTGGCCTGACTCCTGCTCCTCATGAATATCACTTTGGAGAAACAACAACAAAACACTCAGCTTGGGCTGGCCAGGTCTCAGGTTGCTCTCAGCTGCACTAGGATCTCAGCCAGCCTTTCTGAGCATGTTCTCCTAGAGCTCAAGAGCTGCTATTTCCCCACTGATTTGGGGGCAGAGTTGGGTTTAAGCCAGAGTAAGAGAGGGCTGGTGATCACCTCCTTGCATTCACTTCCTTTAGGGAAGCCAGGCAGCAGTTTTCTATTCTGCATCCCCAAAGCTTCTCCTATGTCTCTTTGGGTCAGAAATAGCTTTTTGCTTAGAGGGTGATAAGGTTACGCATCCTGAGCTGTCATGGTCAGTGACCAGTGGGCTGCCTGCAAAGCAAGGAATGGGGAAGCACCTTCAGAGGGGAGCCCTGTGCCTGTCCACCCCATCTCTGCCTGCACTGGAGACCTGTCTCCAGCAGGACACCTTCCCCACAGGGATGTTCTCATTGCTTTTTAAGTGCTCCTCTCTGAGGCTGATAGCTTGATCCTGAGGAGGTCACCATCCTTACCTTTCACCAGCATGAGACAGCCTCCAGCTAGAGCAGGATGGGAGAGCTACCTTGACAATGACATTTGTGTGTCTCTCTACCCTTTTGCCTCCTTCCTCCATCCAGACTTGAGACTTCCCTTCTCACTTTCTCTTGCTTTCCTCACACAGAATGCAAGCTCTCTCCTGGGGTGAAGAAGGGTGGAGACTTAGCACCTTGTGAGTTGTCATGGAGGAAGAGCTGGGAGGAAATGGCCAAGCAATTAGCACCCTTGCTAATGAACACCTAATCTTCAGTAAAAGCTGTGATGTCTGCTTGCAAGTTCATTTGTAAGGACTAACTGTAGTGGCATGTCTGGCAATGACATATGTGGAAGGGTGGCTTTGGGATGATGCATGAGCCAGTCACATGGGAAACTTCCAGTCTCTGCTGCTTTCACTGTCTGGAATAAATGCACCTCCTCCTGGGGATGCTCTCAGACCACGTGAGCAGCAGCAAGCCCTGGAACAGAGCAGGTTGATGGCTGTAGCAGTGTTAGATTGTGTAACTCCTTGGCAGAAGTTGTGTTTATCTATTTGCAATCTATTGTTTCCTGCTAACAGGTTTAGGTCCAGATCAATCTTGGTATTTAATCACCTACCTCTCTGTAATGACATTGGTATGCAGACATTTAATTATTTTGTCCTCAGCTAAGCTAGGTCTGTGGTTTTTCATCTGTGGCTGGCAGAGGCTGTGCACAAAGCTGTGTAATAACTTCTAAGCAGCTGCCAGCCCCTGGTGATGCTGAGGTCTTCATTCTTCAGCTCAGCTGGCCAATGTACACCAGGTAAAGCTGATGATCCTGCACTCCAACCTAACTGTCAACAAATACTTTCCAACAGTTCTGACAGTGCCCTAAAGCAACTTCCTTCTCAGGTTGCTTGAGATGATGACAGTGGCTCCTGAAAGCTAGAAGCCTCCAGGTTCCTTGGCCAAGCAGCATGTGGCCCTGACGCTCTGAGGGTCTGGCACTCGGGTGAGTCTTTGTGTGCTATCAACCTGAAGGATGGGTGAATGGGTGGTGCCTGGGCTAGGCTGAGGAGAAAAGACAATTAGAGAGCAGTGGGATGAGTTCTGGGGTTTGCAAGCAACAGGGGCAGATTCCTCTCTTCTTCGTTTCTCTCTGGCCTTTTGGAATAGAGAGGCCTGGGACTGAGGAGAGAGTGGCCAGGTGGCCACATCCCAGCCCTAGGTCTCAGTGACAGCCCTAGGCAGATTCCCCAGTGATGAGAGAAGTGCAGTGCTGCACATGCATGAGTGGGTTCAGGTCTCAGCAGCTCTGCTGGAGCAGGGCTGACAGGTGAGCCCAAGGGGGCAGGAGAGGCACTGCACAAATGCTGGGTAAAGGAGAGTCTCCTTGCCAAAAACTCTGCAGCTTGATAAGAGGTAGACAGCAGCAGAACCCAATCCCATCCCCTTCCTGCTGACTCTTCTCCAGGAGATCCATCAGTGCTCTTGACCCCCTCTGGCTGACAGTGTCACCTGCAGACCTTTCCCCACATGAATGGGAAGCATCAGCAGAGCCAGTTCCTGGAGGTAGCAGGTCACAGCAGCCACTCTTCCCACTGCCTTGTCACACCTCAAGTTATCACATGCTGCATCCAACGTGACTGCAGCATTACTCACCATGTTTATCTTCCAGCCAGCTCTCTGCTCCCTGCAGCACAGAACCTGTCATGCCAGCTGAAAAAAAAAAAAGCCATCTAAACAGTGTGGAATGGACTTCTTATGTGCTAGATATGTTAGGTCATGTAAGTCCTTCCCCAGGGGTATAATTAGAGATCACCACACCCTCCTTACACATGTGGAGCTTGACAAGGCTTGTTGGGCTGTGGAACCCCCCCCCCAGTAGCACCAGTAAACAGCTTGCAGTGCAGTCTGCCCAGAGGACTGGTTGTTCCAGCACTGTGGCACATCACCTGGTGCCAAATTCACTGAAGCTGAAGACCTGCCTGGGGGTTTGCACATCATCATCATGACAGATGGATGATGTTCTTCCCCCACAACCCATGGCCATTTGCTTGCCACTAATGTGTGGCAACCAGCATGGGCTCAGAGGCAACTTGTAGCTCTCTGCTAGGAGATATTACTGGGGGAAAATACCCTTGTCTTTGCACAACTAGTGTAGCCAGGGATATTTCCTGTTCAGAAGAGATTAGTCTCTCCAAAGTGAAGATATTTTGCTTTTTCCATTGTTGCAGCTTCCTCCTGTTTTCCAGTGCTATAAATAGAAATGGAATATTTAGTGTTTTTTAGTTTTGGAGTCTTTTTTTTGTGAAAAGGCAAAAAAAAAAAATGTGAAGAGGTGAATGGAGCTGGTGAAACCTTTGCTGATTTATAAAGAAATGAAAGTCATCCAGCTTGAAAGGACACTTGCAAGGGATATGGGAAAATGTAAGATCAGGTCTATTGGAGGAGTTGCCTTCTTCAGGTGACAAGTGCTGGAGAGGAAATCCTTCTGACATAAACACAGCCCAAACCTGCAGCTTATAAACTTCCTGTTGGCCTCAGGCTTGTGGTCTCTGGTTCTTTTTGCTTTTCAATCTTCAAATCTGGGGTTGTTTTATCCTTTTTTGCTGTCATGCCTGACTTCTTTTCCAGTCTCATGCAGGAGCTCAGTATCCTTGCATCCAAGTATCCCAGCATCATGAGGGTATTCAGCACACACAGGCTGCTGTCTGAGCTCTTCAAGCAACTTCCTCTGAAGCACCTGGTCTAGGCTACACAGATACCTGAACTGCTGCAATCTGGAGTTACCCATGTTTCATGGTCAAACATCTCAGAAGACCTGTGATCCTCCAGACAGAAAGCCTGCCTCCTTCAGAAGGTGAGGAGGATGCCTGCAGTTCAGCCCTCAAGAGGGAGGGGGTGGGGAAATTCCTTTGTTTCCTTCTCATTGTCTGTTTTTTTTACCCACTCTGTCCTTCCAAAGAAGCAAACTAAACCCCAAGGTGCATGTAGGTATGAAACAGAGCAGGATGTTAGAGACACAACCTACGTCAGCAAGGAGCTTGCTCTTAATCAACCATCCACCTGAACTACCTGGGGGCAAGGAAGGAGCTGTGGGAACATGTTGCAACCGACTGGAAGCCATCTCAGAGGAGAGCTGCCACCCAACTGGTGAGCCAGGAGGGTGGCTTTGGAAGCCAGGGGTTACAAAAGAAAAAGGTCTCCTGTTTGATCCCTGCCTACCAGGGTGCCAGAAAGCAGGAGGAAAATGTGAATACCAAGACAGTCTCCTCCTCTCCCCAGCAGGTTTGTTAGCCTAATTGACTTATGGTGCTCAGTTTGAAATGAGCCTGCTGGAAATGTGATTGGCACTGGTAATTTTCCACTTTATGCCCTAATTTATAATAAATAATTCTCTAAATCATAAATAGCAGTGGAATTAGATCACGAGGGCTTGTGAACTGGCAGTAGTTTAAAGTACAGTGGAGAAAAGAGAGGTTTATTGATGATCCATCCTTAAAAAACCCATCTCTATGTTACTCTTTTGCCATAATGGAATTATTACTTATAAGAACTTTTGCTTGGTCAAAAAAAACCCCCATACCCCAATTATAATAATTCCACTCCAGTCTTTTCCATAAGCTCCTAGCCAAGTTGGCCAATAACTAAGGCAAAAAAAATTTGGGGGGGGAGGGGGGAAAGTAGGCATTGTATACTCACTTAAAGCTTGGCTAGAAATGACCTTTTATTGTCTAATTTTTTTTTTTCCATGCCCAACTTGGCTACTTGAGGCAAACTCATTGCCAAGTTTTCTATAGTGTGTTATTTTCCTACGTGTTATGTGTTCAAAACCATTTTCAAAGCTGCCCTCTAAGTGTTCTACAAAGGTTTTGCATGGAGGAGGGTAGAGAAGCCTGCATTTGATAGCATGGCCAAGGAAGATGCTGCTCTTTAAGAACTAGTTCTATTTTGCTGCTTTTCCTTTGTGCTTTCTTCTTTGGTTGGGTTTTTTTTTTTTTTGTCTCCCCCCTGTTCCTTATGCAGCTCAACCATGGCAAGATTTCCAAAGGAGCTTTGCTAACAAATGCAGCTGAAGACAGCCATGTGATGTTAATCTAAACCTCCTCTGTCAGCTTGGCCAGGCACCAGGCAGTCTCCCCGGGAAGGCTTCCTGCAGCGCCTGGCTCTGCTCGGTGCCACGCGGTGGCATTTGTCAGGAGCACTCAGCCACAGCTCTCTGGAGGGCAAGGACTCTCTCTCTCTCTTTTTTTTCCTTTCCTCCACCCCCTCTGTCTGGGTCACTGTAACATGTGTTGTGTCTGAGCACATTTTAATTGAAGGAAAATGAAAAGGAAGCAATTCTGGGTTACGAAACCCAGCTCCCAAACTCAGTCCCTGCCACTCTGGCTCATCTGGGCAGAGGCAGCCATTGCAGAAGTGATACTTGAGTTGTGATAAAATAAGAACTTGCTATTGCCAGGGTAATTTTTCTTTGAGTCCCTCATTAAAAACACCACACTGGAATAAATCTAAAGAGCAGACTCTCAGGCATATTCTTATTTGGGATCATTTCATTTGAGAAAGGAAGAAAAATGATTGTAAAGTTTGATGCCATTATTTTTCTTTGTGGTCGTGCACTTGAAGTTTGCATTTCACTGCATTTGCCTCACAGATATGTTTCAGTTTTCTCTCTCTTTTTTTTTTTTTCTTTCTTTTTCCCCTAATAGATTTAATTTCATTTTCTGGTTTTTTATGAACTCCCCCAATGTGGGTTTTTGTGGTGAGCTGCCATGGTGTTACCAGTGCATCTGAAACATTACAGGCAGTAAGACAACCACTTGAAAGCATTAACGAGGCTAAGTCTGTCCTAGTTTTGATTTCCTCTATGCATTTTGCCCTTTAGAAAGTTATACAAAGCAGAAAGCTTCCAGATATCCAACTGCTTAGAAACCTTTTAATCTTAGAATTATTTATTCTATATATTAATGATGCCAATTATTAATTATCATATCATTATCATAGATCACAGAAAGGTTTGGGTTTGAAGGGACCTTAAAGATCACCTATGTCCAAACCACGGGCAGGGATGCCAGCCACTTAGATCAGGTTGCCCAGAGCTTTGACCAATGCAGTGGTTCAAGCTGAATACATCTCTAATACAGAGATGTAAGCTCTAGCTTTTGACCATAGTTTAGAAACTCATCTCCTGAAAAGGAAATGAAAATGCAGTTTTCAAACATTGTACAAGTTTTCTCCCTGCATCTTGTGATCCCAAACATCCACTAAGCCCCTACCTCAAATGATTCAGGAGGCAAAAGTTCCACTGACTCAGATAGGAGCCAAAATCAGTCAAAGGTGGCAGGAGATGATTGTGTTCCTGCTGGGTCCTTTTCCCTTGTAAAATCATCTTTGTTTTTCACGTGCTTATTTTGACTCAAATGGAGGTGGACTCTCTCTTCATTAACATGTTAGGAACTGTGCATATTGAACTCCACTAGGTGTCCTGCTGCCATTTGTTGGGTTACTTAAATGTAGGTCAAATCAGAGAGGACATGGAAGAAAAGTGATGGAGACCAAATGGAGAGAGAGGAAAGGTCACGTGCAGCACGATGTACACAGATGGCTGCTTCTTGCTAGGACCATGTGGCAGAATCCAAACTCATCTGACAGTCTGTTTTCAGGATACAAAACTCTTTCAGGGACTGCTGAACCTCTGAGAGTATCTGGGTGCATTCTGCATCATCTTCACACTTTGGTGACCTTGCAGAAGCCTTGGAGTAGTTGCAGTTTCAAATCTAGTTTTGCAAACTAAGAAGCTTAGTGCAGGGTTTGTGGCGGGATGGAGATCCAACCACCCAGGCTGGTGTTTGCCAGCTCTCTCAACCCAGACTCACCAGCTTTCTATAGCTTCTACCTTCCCTGGCATCTCTGCAGGAGTGAAAGTAACTCAAGAGCAGCTATTCTCTGAGGGTCAGGCCTTCCCTTTCTCCTGCTCAAAGACTACACAAGAAAGCAAGAGCAAGATGCAAGCGACTGAAGGATTTATGTTGGAATTAGATCCCCGTGGATCAGAACAGGAATAACACCTCCATCCACCTCCCAAATCTTCCAGGCCTGACCTTTCACAATCTCCATTTCCTGACCAATGACTCCAAAGAAAATAGAGCTGCTAGTTGGTATTTAATGGAAATCTGCACAAAACTTGTCAAAATACACCACCATGCCTGTTCGATGCCTGGGACAAGACCTCTACAGTAGTTTCCAGCAAGCCAGTGCAATTACTTACATTTTAAATTATCTTTAATTGTTGCATGTGAGCTACAGAAACATTTTTTTTCCCTACTCTGAAGCAAGACCTTGCTATTAAGAGTCACCCCATAATTACAGCTCGACTAGGGGACTGCAGCAGGTCAGGCAGGAAGGTGAGCGCAGGGCACGGCGAGGCGAGAGCCGCTGCCGAGCTCCTGTAACTGGGAATGACACCTCACAGTGCTCCCATCCATTACTGGAGGGGCAATTGGGAGGGTAAACTTCTGAGGGAATCTAATTACCTTGCCAGATGTTCTCATCCAATCTCCTTGCCCCTCCTCTGCCACCAAGGGCTATGCCCTGGTTTGAATTCCTGATGGGAAGAAGTCACCTTGATGATCAGCTCTAGGATAAACCTGTTGAAGAGTGGAGATGGTTGAGTGGCCTGGTGGTGACAGGTTGCTGGTTGGACCTGATGATCTTAGAGCTCTCTTCTAACCTTCATGACTCTGCATTGAGCTGTTTGTTTGGTTTTGGGTTGTTTTTTTTGCAGGAGTTGAGCAGCCTTTTGCTAGCTGGGGGATTACTCAGGTTCCTGTGTGACTTAGTGCTCGTGGGGTTGTGCTGATTGGAACAAACAGACTCCAGAATCCATGCTGGTCTCCTGAAGGGTGCAAGACAGATGGAAAATAGAGGAGCTGGTGTCAATGTGCTCAAGGACTGAATGACAACTGTTAGCCCAGCAATGCCAAATTGAAGCAGGTCCTGTTGACAGCTTTAGAGAGGCTGCTCCAGGCTTTCTAAGGCTGTTTGCAGATTGACCTAATGTTCCTGTTGCCACAAAACCTAAAAGCAGCATTGCTGAACACTCCTGATTTGCTCACAGACTGTGCTCAGATGTGGGTATGAAAGAAAATACTTGCCTACACATGCAGGAGAGGGGAAAATAGTGAACTACCTGTGTACACAGATGCATGTTACCTTCCAGAAGTGTTGAGCAGGGAAGGAAGCAGCAGCAGGAGGAGTTTCCTTGTCATTCAGTGGACTGTGGCTTTTGGTTTGTGGGGAAAAAGAGAGAGTGCACATGCAAGACTTGGTCAGTCTTCAGCCTGTGGTGCATGGAAAAAAAATCTCTTGACATCTTAAAACCCTAATGTGGAAAAAGCCCCAACCCAAATCACAGAACCATGAAGGGTGGAAGAGACCTCTGAGATCATCAATGCCAACCATCAACCTATCACCACCATGCCACTGACCCATGGCCCTAAGCACCACATCTCTAGATTTTGTTTAAACACCTCCAGGGACAAAGAACCTCCAGGTTCTTTGTTAGAACTCCAGCTGAATGATTTGATGGTCTTCATTTTCACCACCTCATCACATGAATGGTTGCTTTTCTTCCCTTCTCACCCCATCCTGTTCCCCAGTAAGAGACCATTCAGACTGGTACCAGGCACAATATTGGCTGCATGCTCTTGGGATGGGAATGTGCAGAGCAAACAGTGACCCAAGGCTGTTTATAAAACCTTCAACACATTAGGCAGTGGAGAAGAGCCCAAGTTTCCATGTAAAGGTCTGAATGGACAAGAATGATGTGAAACACATGGAAAATGTGGAGTAAGTAATAAAAATATAAATAAAACAAATACAATAAATTGGGAATGCAGTTTTACTGGTAATGATTTGTGTTCCTAGTAACCCAAGACTCCCTTACCTTTGGAAAATTGCATGTTTTTCCAGTGGGGGAGCTGACTGCAGGTAACAGACCTGATGGTTGGAGCACTGAAGAGCTCAAGTGTTCATCAGGGACTGCTGCAGCCTTGCATAAGCCCTTTCTCTGACAGCAACCTGCATCACACTATCAGGGGGAAAAAAAGAACCACTTAATCAAGCAGTGGTTAGTGTCACTGCAGGAATGTTGGGCCAGAAATGAAGCTTGTTCTGCACAGAGAGATTTGCCTGCTGGAGTTACCCAGTCCCCCTGAGCTGGGTTTGCCTTCTCCCTAGGTTGTGGCAGCGCTTCATGCACTTTCCCCTCTCCCAGTGCCACTCTGGGGGTGTACTGGTGGGATG
The DNA here is from genome assembly GCA_013399015.1 of Galbula dea. NCBI lineage: Eukaryota > Metazoa > Chordata > Aves > Piciformes > Galbulidae > Galbula > Galbula dea. The sequence continues at coordinate 571,146 of VWZX01005204.1, read as the reverse complement.
AGGACTCCAGTTTGTCATTGCCATGAAAGCTGGCAGGTGCTGCTGCTTCTCCTGCTGCAGGCTTGCCTGTAAAACCTCTACTTACATAAAGCACTTGTGCAGAGGTGCTCATTGACAACTTCAAGATCTTCTCAGCTCCAGAAAGGAATGCTCAGCTCTGGGGGGAAAAAAAAGTAGAGCTTGTCTGTTTTAACTACTGCTGATGCTCTAGTCTTAGATTAACAATACCTGGAGTTATAGAATAAGATTATTAGATCCATGAAATGTGGCTTGTATTCCTAACTAGTCAAAGGTCTGCTGGAGCCCAGGGGCTGGCAAGGTTAAGGGCATCTGTAGCCAAAGCCAATAGGACAGGAAGAGTGATGGAGCAGGACCCAGCTGCCTCTGACCCTTTGTCCCAATTAATTAGGTACCAATTTAGATGTAATTTATGAGGAATGGCTTTGGCACAAGGCAAGAATAAGGCTTAAATTCATGACTTCCAGACAGAATCATGTCTATCCAAACAGATCACCCTAAAGGGCAGCAGAAGCCTGGAAGATTGAAGCAAGTTGCCCAAAGTCATGAGGAGAACCAAAGGGTGCACAGAAAGCACTGTGCTATGCATGGTCTGGGACAATTCAGTTCTGAGCTGTATGAAACTGTCCCTTCTGCTGTGCAGCAGCAGCCTGGAAAAGCTTCCTCTGCTATCACTGTGACCAGAGAATTAAAACACAGAACTGGGGGAGAGGGAAGTAGGAGCAGCATATGAATTGCAGTTAGTTATTCTTCAAGGTGAAAGATCTGATTTTCCCTTTCCCTCTGCCATTAGGGCTCTCATGGGTCTGACTGGCCAGGACATGGTGAAAAAGTCCCTCTGTGTGCCAGTATTGAAAGCTGTTTGTGCCTGAGCTGGAGCTTTTGCCAGTGGAATAATCTCATCCCCTTTTGTTTATTATATTGAAACTCGATTAAAGCAAGTGCTGGAGAGGCTTGAACAAAAAAACCCCTCAGGCTGCAGTGTGACATGAATGTTCTCATCTGGGCCTCAGGATGCAGCCAGGAGAAAGGCCTGGGGCATCACTGGGCATCCTGCTGCAAACCCCAACTTCTGCTGCTGCAGCTGTTACCTGGGGCTTTGCTGGGGGAGGGATTCCCTCCACATCAATTACAGGGACTGGCTCCTTCCAGGGGCATTGCCTCCTGGTGGGGGTGGTGGTGGGGATGATGGCATAGTCTCTGTAAGGAAATCAAGCCCAGTTCCAGATGCACCACCCTGTTACTCCTGAAAAAGGCAGAGCCATGAAAGCTTGGTTTGAGGGCCAGCATTATCTTGGTGCCCCAGCATTCAGAAAAGCTTCCACTCCCTCCTTCTTTTCCCCCCAAAAAGTGACTGCTTGTTGGAGCTATGGCTGGATCCCAAGCTAGCTTTGCTGCACTGATGATCAGCAGAGAAGACACCAGCTTTCAAAGGAGAAAGGTAGACTCTGTGTGTGGTCAAGGTGCTTGCAAGTTGATGGAACCTCTTTACAACAGAGCGGCAAGAAATTGCTTTAAATCACAAAAGCAAAGCCAAAAGAAAGCCAAAACCCTCTACAGAGAAAAAGAAACCCCAAGAATATAACAATCTCACATGGATGAATTGCTGCAAGATTCCAAAATTATTAAGCAACATCAAATTGTAAGGGGGAGGAAAAGCATTAGTCAGATTGTAGCTGCCTTGGGCCAGTCCTCACCATGTTATTTCACAGCTGTAAGTGTTAGCACTGAGGGCTCTCACTCCCTGACAGGGGACCCAGGTGTTAATGCAAGAGGAACTGTAGGAATAGCAACCCCACCACCACTGCCACCAGTAGAAACAGTGGCACCCACCTCACTTCTGGGCTCTCAGGCTCTGCTGACTTTGACCTTGGTGGCTAGAACGTGGCTGGGTGAGCAAAATAAAGCAGCAAGGCACTGGTAGGACAATGGAATTGCTGTAGTTCACCTTCCAGAGACTGAGCTGACCCAATTCTAGGAGGGAACTGCCAGTCCTGAGGAAAGCTTTTGCAGTTCTTTGGGTCCAGGACCAGGCCAGCAACTTCAATATCACCAGAACTGTCTGGCAGAAATTGTTTCTCCAAGGGAAAGATATTGGCTAAATGAATGAAAACAAGAAAAGGTTTGTTTGCAGATGAGGAGTCTTCATCTTTGGGTTTGAGTTTTTAAACCTTCAGGGGGTGTTTCAGGTCATGGTTTCTGGTATCTGTGGAACAAGTGCACTAGGAGCAGCTCAGGTTTTAGTGCAAGCTGAGAGCCACCTGACTCCAAAAGCTGGAGTTTTAGGAGAGAAGGAAAACTAACATCCCTCACTCCCAGCTTACCTCATGGCAGTGTGAGCTGGAGAGATGAGATCTTCAACCAGATCAGGTCACTCAGAGCCTCAAACAACCTGACCTTGCAAACCCCCAGGGATGGGACAGCTGCCACCTCTTTAGGCAGCCTATGCCAGTGTTTCACCACTACCACTGGAGTAGGAAAAGAAATGCTGCAGCTGGTCAGCCAGTGCCTTCCCTCCTATGCTGCTCTGTATGCTAGCTACCTAGCCTTTCCCTCTCGAGATGAGGGCTGTGCTAAAAGGATGCTCCATCAATTTAACATAAAGAAAGAAAGGAACAGAAAAGAGAAAGAGCCCCTTCTGGCATCAGAGAGCTGCAGCTTGGTAAAGTTTGAGAGCAGGGCATCCTAAGGGTTAAAGTAAGACAGCCTTTCCTTTTAAGAGTGTTTATGCACACACTGAAATGTCTAAGCTTGAATTTCACTCTTCACTAGCAAACAACAAACACACACACACACGTGCTCAGCACCATCCAGATCACTGCAATTTCAGGAGACTTCCTAGCTTTAGAGTGTTAATGGAAATCAGTCTTGAATGTAGGGTGGAGTAGGGAGGTGAGCTAGAAGGTCTGGAGGGGGAATTTGCTCTCTGAGGTGTTGAGTACTCAAAGTGGCAGCAACTTCTGACAGCTCCTGAGAACAGCCTTGTTGTGGTTCACTCCCTTTCTGGGCCAAGACCCTGTGAGCAGAGCTAGAGAGCAGCCCTGTGGCAGATGCCCTGGAGATCAGTATTAAACAGATCAGCTCCCTGGCTGTTGGATAGAAAGACAACTACATGCTTCCAGCCAGCCCTTGCAATGGGTTCACAGGGGAGGTCTCCTTCTAACACCTGGCCCTTCAAGGTACAGCCCAAGATGGTACTTAATGTGCTGGGGGAGCAATGACTGCTGTGCAAAGAGAGCCCAGAGAGGATAGACAAAAGCTTTCTCACTCACTCTGCCTCCTAGCCCAAGCAACCCTTGTGATTTTCCATATTGGCATGTGTGACCTGGGGTTGCTCCTCAGCCTTCAGCTGCTGCCAAGTCCCTCTGGGCAAACTCACATCTCCATTGTCTGCTTCCCTCCATGGCTTCAGGTGCTGCTGCAGAGCTGCCTGAGCTGGGTGAGACCAGGAGGCTGGTCCTGGAGTTCCTGTTTAATGCACCATGTGTTCATTTGGGGCACTTACAGGGTAACACACCTGGCAGAATACTCATCTACTATGTGACAAGGTCTTTATGCTTTCAAATCTCTTTGCTCTGACAGTCTCACCATTAACAGCACCACTGAGGTGTTGCCAGTGCCATGTGCTGGCTAGTCCTTGGCCACCACTAGGAGCTAGACCTCCAGCAGCCCAGCTCCAGCAGTCACAAAAAGCCTTATAGGAGTTAAATACAGGAGCCAAGGTGGGGGGTGGCAGGAGAAACAACAGCCATTGTCCCTGCTTGCAGCTCTCCAGGGCACAGGAGCAGCAGTGGCTCCAGAGCTGAGTTCTGCAGACCCCCACCTCCAGAAACACCTCCTCCCTCCTGCCCTGTGTCCCCCTCCCTTGCCTAGCATCCTCAGAAGAACAGCTCCAGCTTCTGGTAGGAGACCTCCAGCAGGGAGTCAGCAGCCAGGGAACTGCCCTGCACCGCAGCCCCGTGGGAGCTGCTGTAATGTTCTAGCACTATCAGTCACATCCCTCATATTTACATCTCTTGGCCACATTCACTGCCTGCTGAATCAATCTGCAGCTGCTGGGGCTGAGCTCTAGGAGAAAGCTGAAGGATTTACTTCCAGCTACTGAAAGGTTTACAGCTGAGAAATGTTAAGCTGGACAGATTCTGTTGCTGGAGATGAGTCCTCCTCCTTTTCCTCCCCCAGATGCTGCTGGGTTAGAGGGAATATTGCATCATGGCCCAAGCTCAGCTGCTCCTCTCATCCACAGAGACCAGCTCCAGCCTCACTCGTTTGAGGGCTGGAATTCAGAGGCAGAACTGGGTCTTGGTGCTGGGAGTAGAGTGCTTCATGGCTGCAGGCAGGCCAGAGACATCTCCTGGGCACTGTCTGGGGATGAGCTGGGATGAAACATTCCTCCACATGCTATTCCCAGCTGTCCCTGTTGTTTCTGCTCCATTAACTCTGGGATTGGCCCAAACAGCTTCGTTACAAATGCCTGTGTCTGGGGAAGGCTCCCGAGCGCCTGCCGCAGCGACGCCAGCGGCAGCGCTTTTGATTTGGCTAAAAAGGGTCATTCTGGACAGCTTTTGAGTTTAGAGAGGTGAATTGGGAGTGTGTTTGGATTGAGGATCCATTGGGAGAGAGACTGTGCTGTGGTGGGGAGCTGGATCAAACAGGAGCAGCCCCTCAGAGCAGACACTGCCTTCCCTGTGCCGTGGTATTTAGCACTGGGGACCTGTATTGCTGCAACTGCTGCAGCCCCTGGGCCACCAACTGCCCTGGGTGGCTTGGTGCTACACTTAGAAAACAAAGATACACCTGCAAAAACCAGAGCAAGGCAGTAACAGAGAGAGAACATAGAAACAGGGCATAAAATGCAGAGAGCTGGGGAGGGAGAAGACATCTGAGGCGAAAAACATTTGCTAAAGGACAGGAAGAAGATGTGGCTGAGCACAACAGAGAGCTTAGGTAGCTTCACCTGAGAGCCTCAGTGCCACCTGTGAACAACTTCCCCATGGTTTGGTCTCTCTAGGAGATGTGAAGTAGGAGGAAGGATGGATTCCCTACTCCCTAGCCTGTGTGCTGCCAGCTCTGCAGGGATCCCAGTCCTGCTTTGTGCCTGGGAAACCCCAAGACAACTTCTAGCTTTAACCCTGATGGTTCTGTGACATATGACAGAGGTTCAGAAGAACAGAAATGAAATCCCTGAGATTGCTTGTCCCAAAATGGCCCTTTTCACTGTCCCCTCTTGGCTAGGGGATGTGGGGCTACTTGGAGCAAGCAGGGCGTGGAGGGTAGCAGCTCCCTTGGTTTCTCTTAGGCTGAGCTCGAGCTCGATGATGTTGGATGCTCTGTGCACCCCTCAGGGTGCCAGCACTCACCCAAGCTGCCTTTATTAAAGCAGTTGGTGCCTCCCAGATTATTTCCAGGCCCCTTGAGGCTAGAAAGTCTTTCAGCTCCTCTAGCCCTGAGACTAATCCAACAGCTGTAACTATTTCAGTTTTAATTTACTCAATGCAACTTCTCTCTGCTTAATCCTTCAGGAAAAGTTTGAGGGTTCCTGACCCATAAATCCAAAGTGGGGAGGGAGGGTGGTGGGGTTTGGCAGGGAGGGAAAAGAAGGGAGAAAATGAAGGGAGAGAACAAAATGCAAAGGGTTTTGACAAACTGTGTCTAAATCACAGCCAAATGTATTCTTCTAGCTGACTGCAAAGGTCAAGAGCAGCCCCAGCAAACCTGGCAGGTCTCACACAGTGCTTGGAGGTGAGGCAGGACCTTTGCTTCTGTCATAGTGACTACTCCACCACACTTCACTTCTTCAACAACTGAAACCACCTGGATTTGTCTGGAATGGACCTGAACTCTATCTTCCTGCTAACCTGTTCCTTTTGCTTAACACAAACACTAAAGAGGAAAAAAACTCCTCTGCATCTTCTTCACATAAACACACACAAAGAGCTTTTGCATCATCAATTCTTTGAGGTAAAACCTCCTTACCTTCAAGGTGCCACTGCCAAAGGCTCCATGCTCCTTTTTGGGTGGGTGGTAGGACTGCTCTAAATCAATCAGCTGCCATCAGGCTCATGTCTAATTAGCTATGGGTGGGCATGTGCTTTGATTATAGGAAGAACCTGGGGCAATGACTTGTGTTTTTAAGGCCCACTTCTACATGTATCAATCATCTCCTGACATGCAGAGCAGGGAGAAAATAAAATCAGCTGCAATTAAAGAAAAAAAGAAAGCAAAAAGAACTCTAAAGAAAGACTTCTGAACTAGTCCAGGGGAGGTGAGGGTGTGCAACCATCTGGCTACACACTGCAGGTACAGCTGAAATCAGAACACGCTCCTGTACCTTGGCATTAACAACAAGAGTTCCTCTGGCTTAGGAAGAAGTCCAAGAAATAGTTTTTTTCCTTTATCATCCTCTGTGATTTCAAGCAAGGAGAGAGGTTTCCTTTTTAGGGAGAGAAAGGTGAGATGTTTCATCCCAAGGAGACTTGATACCACTTAAGCTATTTCAAGCAGAGCAACCAGGCATCTCCCAGCAGTGTAACTCCTTCTTTGGGAGGTATAAACCCACCCTCAGTTACCTCTGTCTTGTGCTGTGGTGTCTCATGGCCATGGGTCTCTCTGCCTCCTGCTCTGTTCCTTATAGCCTGGCTCTCATGAGACTGGGCTTCACTTTGGGCTGCTGGACATATGTTTGGGGGTTATGTTTTTGCCAAGTGAGAACATTTCAAGGTGGAGAAACTTTCTGCCTCAATAAAACAACCAACAAAAAACCCTCAACACAAAACCAACCAACAACAACAAAAACCCAACCCAAAACCAAACAAAAACCCCAAACCATAAAAAAAAGCAAGAAAAGAAAGACAAAGAAATAAAAAAAATACCCAGGCTGTCCATTTCTCACATTCATTCTCTCCCTGCAGTCTGTTTAATCATGCTTTAATTTACTGGGAAGGACAAGAGAGATCTTTTCTTAGTTCCATGTAGCTAGAGAAGCTGTGTAGGAAAGGTTGCAATTGTAACTCTTAAACTGGGAGAATAAAGGGATTCAGTCTTCCTAGCTCACTCAGTGGTTAGAGTCAGGCAATACTTTCTGTGCTTTAAAATGTGTGGCAAATGATGTGAGTTTTGGCTTGATTTGAATTCAAAGGAGCAATTATTTTGATTTTATTCAACTGGGCCTCACCATTGCTCTCCTTTGGGTGACTGCTTTTGCCTCTTTCCATGCAGAGCAGCTGGGGAAGAGGTTTCTGTGAGACATGCCAGGGCTGTACTTTAACTAATAATGCTGGTAATGCTAATAATGCAAATCCTCTGACAGGTAGACTCTGACTGCTTGACTCCTGCCTCCTCCTGTAATTCTCTGAGACCACATTTTACAGTTGCTGGCTGCTGATTATCCAGGGTTAGGGATTAGCAGGGTGGTTTAACTGCTTGTCAAAGCCTTTACCATAATACACAGATTATACAGTAATTCCATTTCCTCATCAATATTGAAGCAGATGATTTTCAAGCCCTTGTGACCTCTAATGGAAAAACCCCACAGCAGGCAATGGGAAAGGACAGATTTTCTGAATGGCTTCAGGATCTCAGCCTCAGCTGGGTCTGATTTCTGCAGAGAGGTCTAGCACTGTCTGAGGCAGTCCCTTGCCTTTCAGAAGCTCCTAGGTTGGCAATCACACCTAGTGTGCACATCTCTTGAGGGTGCAGAGGTAACTCTAACAGAGCTTTATCAGATGATGACCTGGCAGCAGAGTCCAGCTCTTGCACGTTGTGCATGTTCTCACCTATGGAAGACCCAGAGGAGGAGGCTGAGGTGATGACCACCCTATAGTAATCACCACCTTCTAGTGATGGCCACCCTACAGTAATGACCACCCTATAGTAATCACCCCCTATGGGCTCTCTGCAGAACAGGGGAACCAGGGATAGCCCTGAATCCTTGCAGCCACATGAATGGCCCTGGATCTACTTTGTGTGTTGATTCACAGCTTGGAAGAAGGTCCCAAACCACAAATCCTGCAGTGAACCACTGTACCAGGCTCATTTACTCAGACTTCATGCAGGGAGTTAGGCTTTTTGTCCATTATTCTATTTATTACCAGCCATGAAAAGAACAACTCCTTCAGCTGAGGCTACACACCCACAATCGGTCAATTCAGACCTTCTCCTGGACTCCCTCTGCCTTCAAACTTTCAAAGCTTTCACTGGACAGTTGCTGAGAAGAGTTTTTCCTGTCTGTACTTAGCTAGGAAACTCCATCCCACCCTGGCACACAACGATATGGATGGAACTTCTCACAGTACAGGTCTGCTCTGTGAGACTGCAGCAACGACCATGCCTGGGGTTGATGCTGTCAGCGTGTACAGAGCTCCAGGTGGTGCAAGACATGCTTTGTTTTTGGCAGTTCAGGTGCTGGGAGGCACCACATTGTTTCTATGTCTTCCCCATGAGTTACAAAGCCTCTTTGAGGACATTGGTCCCCATCTGCAAAGCATTTCACACTAAGAGTACCAGAAACGTTGGGTGAGCTGAAGCAACCCTGCAGAGCTCAGTGCTGGAACCTCTGCTGCACCACACATGTCTCCTCAGCAAGGGGACAGCAGAACCAGCAACAAGATGGGTATCTGTCAGAAAGGTCAGCACACTCCTGGGAGACCTCCAAGCTCTGTAGGTGACTCAGTGTAAAGAAGGACCCAGCTCTGAGCAGGGCAGCAGCTCTCAGAGTGTCTTAGGTGTCTAACAAGAATAGACTAGACTCACGTAGCTCCTTGGCCACTGGCTGCTGGCTGGGGCTTCACTAAAGCCTGCTTGTCTCAGAAAGTGTGCTGTCAGGCCAAGAGTTAATCTCCCAGGTACAAAGTTGGTATTGAAAAATGCTCTTTGGCTTGCAAAAATCTCCAAAGCAATGGTTGAGAAGCTTTGGTCCAGGAGGGACTGGACATTTCAGAACTGACCACAGAGGCAGATTGTGGTGTGTCTCTCCACGGTGGGCCTGAGCTTCCAGCTGCAGCTTAACGCATCTCCATCACCAAGAAAACCACAAATGATGAAAAAAACAACCCCCCAAAAAGGCCTGTGTGTGGCTGCTGCAGAGATTTCCTCTCCAGTTGCTCATTATGAATCCTAGAGAATCAAGAAAAATGCATTTATGGCTTTAAAGGTGTCATGACTTTGAATGGTGCTACAGAAAGCCCAGGTTACAGCTTCAGGTCCCTTCCCAGATCTGATGTTTGCTCATTAATTCATCCTAGCTTCAGGCAATTAGATGACTTTTTAATGTTCCTCAGGTGAAAAAAAATGAAAAGACCATCAAGTGAGGTGCTTGTTTTTTTCCCCCTTTGCAAATGGAAAAGCAAAAGCCAAGAGAACTTCTTCATTTAGAGGCAGCTACTTTTTAATTTTCTTTTGAAAAATGCTGCCAATCCCCAGAAGTGTCAAATTCTAGCAGGCAGGGAGAATAATGTTGTTTTTTAGCTGGTGTTTTTGTGGCTGACTCTTGGGAAATTTTTAACATATTTCTTCATCCTGTATTTCCAGGAGATGAGATGACTTTTTCATGGTCCAGGGGAGAGAACTCATCAAGAAAGTGCATCTTCTCCTCACTAATCTCCAGGATAAATTGTACTTAGAAAGCAAAAGCAATTCCAGAATTGGGACTCTTTATATGTATGTCCTTAAAGTCCTTTAACAACCAGAAACCTGACAGCCACAGAATTAGGAAGGTTGGGGGAGACCTTGAAGATCATCTGTATCTACTTTTGGCATTGAATTCAGCTACTTGCAGACTTTGCTTGGGATTTCAGTTGCATGCTGTCAATGGTTGGGACTTAGAGGTGTGTGAGGGGACAGAGCAGCCCTGCTGCAGGCTGGCTCCAAGGCTGCCCCATGCACTGCACCTGCTATTTGCTGTGATTTTCAGAGCATTTGCAGAGTTGAAGCCCATTAGGAGGACCACTGGCTTTGCTGATGGTTGGGGAAGTTGACTGTTGAACCTTTGAAGCCAGTTGAACCTTTCCAGCAAAGGAAACTTGGGGCTTATTGGTCCCTGCACCTTCATATGGAGCTGGAAAATAACCAGTGAGCTACAGAATACCTTGTGGCATGTCCTTGAGGCAGCCTCTCTTTGGCAAAGCTAATGGGGAAGACAGATTTCAACTCTAGCAAGGGGTAGGCATCCAAGAGACATGGCCACACACTGCAGGTCACCATGCAGGCACTGACCCAGCTGCTGAGCTCAGAGCATTTGGTGCCCAGCTGTGCCACACAGCAAAGCCAACTTCACTTGTGATCAAAAGGCCAAAGCTCCTCAGATCCTGCCCTGAGAGCAGGAGCTAGCTGGGGTAGGGAAGGGAGGGGAGGGGAGGGAGATCTGCTCTGTGCTTTGGGAACCTGACCACAGGAGTTGGACTTGGTGCAACCAGGAATTCAAACTGAATTCCTAGAGCTTCTGAACTTGTGTCAGTGCTTTCCCTCCACACTGCAGCATCTCATTCTGAGCTGTGATGTTTGGGTCTGGTTCTGGTTATTCTCAACCCAGCAAAGCCCAGGAAAACCTCAATAACCCCACTGAGGCTTCTGCTTTGGGCACTGCTGTGAGAAGAGAGTTAAACCATGGCATTGTGAGCTGGAGGTAACCCTGGGAGGCAGAGACACTCTGGGCACTGATGCTAGCTCTTGCTTGGACCAGCACATGGGCTTGGGTGCTCGTGGCAATGCCCCTGTTCCTGGGGCTCATCTCACTGAGTATCTCTTCTGTGTCCCCTTAGCCTGGTCATTGCTGTATCAAAGCCTGTGAGATCAAAGAGGCTGAGGAAGCTGAAGGTGCTGAACACCCTCCAGGATTTTATCCCTTGGTTTCAGACCTCTGGGTCACCCTAGCAAGAGCAAGAGCAGCACACAAGTGCTGGGACACTCAGCATCTCCACGTGCCCTCTCCTCCACCCTCACACCAGCAGAACCAGGATGAGCCAAGCTGCTGCAGCTTTGGCCTGCTGCTCTGGGACCTCTTTCAACGTTTACTTTGTGTCACTAAGGACACAAACCCAGGCCTATTTCTTGATCCCCCTGTGCCTACAAAACAAGCCTCTCTGGGCAGTTTCCTTCTGGGACTAAACTGTCATTTTTCACCACATCCAGTTTTATAAGTTTCAAGCAAAATGGAAAATGGATTTTATTCTTTTCTTTGCTTTTTTTATATATATACTTTTTTTTCTTTTTCTGGTTCTTTTTTTTTTTTTTCTTCCCCCCTGAATGTTTTATGGCTTCCAAAACAGAATCTGTGGTTTGAACTGTTCAGGTTTGCTGCAGAGGGCTATGGAACCTTTTATGTAACCCACTGGCCTGCATAATTATCCAAATATTTTCCTTTCCACTCTTTCTAAGCCTCTGCATCAGAAAAAAAAAATAGCATAGGCAACCTTTTGACCACAAAATAATAATAGCAAGAAAGCCCCCTTCAGAAGCCCTGCTCATGGAGCTGCCACAGAGCCTGCCCTGGGGAAGGCTGGTAGCTCACAGCAGCAGCCACAGGACCAGGGCTTATCAGGGCTTGGATGGGGAGAGGGCACCTGGGAGAGCTAAGCTGGGGGATGCAGGAATGGACCTCACCTAGGGAAGGACTGTCCTGAAAAATGGCTGATTTCAGAAGACAAGGAAAGTGCTGAGAGGAGTGAGATGCACAGGGGAGCTCCATCTGGCTCAGTGGGAGGAGAGGAGGGCTGCTGACATCAGGGACAACTTCCAGCTTTCCAAAGCATAACATCATATATGATCTGTCTCTCTGAGAAGCACCTTGGATCTAGTTCATCTCCTCTGCCCTTCTGTTAAACACCATTTCTGTTGTTATGATTAGCCTGACAGAAGGATTTAAAATCCCCCACCTAAAGTGTGGTTTAAGTGAGGTTTAGGTTGGACATTAGGAACAATTTTTTCCCTGAAAAGGTTGTCAAGGCCTGGCCCAGGCTGCCCAGGGCAGAGGTGGAGTCACCATCCCTGGAGGGATTGAAAAGCCCTGGAGATGTGGTGCTGAGGGTCATGGGTTGGTGGTGAGCTGGCAGTGCTGGTTACTGGCTGGACTGGATGATCTGAAGGGTCTTTTCCAACCAAAAGCATCCTGTGGTAAAAGGTAACCTCTGCAGCCCCAAAGCTCACCTGGCCAGCTGGGCTTTGTGCACACCCCCCAGTGTCAGGGATGAGGCCAAGCCCCAAATCCAGTGCCTGGGACAGAGACAAGATTTTATAATCAAACTAACAAATACAATGGGGAGGAACTTGTCTGTGTGCTCCAGAGCAGGGTCAAAGCTGATAGCCCCATCCCAGAGGGATGCAATGTCCTTTCTGCCTTGATCCTCTGTGCTGAGCTCACAGGGAAACTCTAACACTTCTCTAGCAGACACAGCATGAAGTGGGAGCAACTCCTCCACCTCCAGTCTTTGGCTGCTCTTTTATTCCCAGAATTGCTCTGGTCTCCTCAAGAAAAGGCACTGCACTCCCACTGCTCCCTGCAGCTCTGCTTTTGGCTGGTTAACTTAACTTGGACTCCTAAATGTTTAAATATAGAAGTCCAGGTGCTTTTAGAGGGGAAGGATGGTTATGGATTTCTTGCATAGCAAGCAGGGAATTGCTATGTCCAACCTGAGCCATTAATTTCATCTTTAAATGGAAAGTTAGGGGCTTGATCCCATTCATGTTTTCATTACAGCTTTCCTTTCCTAGAACATAGATTGGATTTGTTTGTTTCTTTCTGATGCTAAGTCCTTCAGTCTTCTCAGCTTTTGGACAACATGTGTTAATTGCTGAAGATCCCAACTCAATGTTCAAGCAATGTTCTTTCTGAGTGGCTCACAGAGTTACAACTCTCTCTCCTAAAAGCTAAAGATGACCAAAGCTGGTTTAGAAACTCTGCCTGAGTTCAATTCCTTTTGATGCAGTTTCAACCCTAACAAACCATCAGGGATGCTCTGGCAGCAGCTCTCCCAGCCCAGTCCTGCCCAGCAGGAGGATGCAGCACCATCAGCTGTGCTGAGGATGGGGCAAGTCTTTTGGGTCAAGCCCACAAGCAACATTCGTGACATTCTGGACCAGAAGTAATCAGGAATGGCTCAGTTATGGCTGGTTTTTACCTTGGGGCAAGGGAAATGGGCTGGATGACCTTTGAGGGTCACTCCCTGCCCTACAGTTCAGGACTTTTTTCATGGCCCCCCAGGGATGAAGGCTTTTAGCTCTGCCTCCTGCAGCTTCTCCCTGCAGCCTCCCCTCCTGGCTACCTGCTACACAGGGCAGAGAAAGACAATCTTGTTCTGCTTCTGCTAGCTCTCAGAAACACCCAGGCTCACTGAGTCTGGGATGAGACCCAGATACCTGCTCTCAGACCCCCCTGCACAGTTACCTTGCCTTTTGGTTTTGGTGCTGCCACTCTCTTTCCCCTTTTTTCTTTGAAAGAAAGACTCCAAGAAAGCAGTTTCTCTCCTTCTGCTCAGCAGCTCCACGCTGAAAGGTGGGCTGAGGACAAGCAGGACTGTGGAGCTTACTGCAAACCTTTCCCCAGGTGCTGAGCAGATGTCTGTTCTGCACTGAGGGTTTCCTCCTGGGACATGACTTGCCTTCCCCCATGTGCTTGGTCCCACACCATGGAAGCATCTTCCAGAGCCATTTTCCCAGCCCCTCAGTGCCACTCTCCCTTTCCACCTGCTGAAAGTAGGGAAAACCAGAGGCATTTGGTGGGCAGCTGCCCTTGGTGTGTCCTACCTGGAGGAGAATGGGGAGTGTCCAGCCTTCCCCTGCTGTAAATCCATGCCATTTGGCCAAATTTAGGAGCCTGCAGCAGGTTGGATGAGGTGGCAGTTCAAGCCTAGATCCCACCCTTACACCAAGGGACAGGCTTTGGTCCTTCTACATTGCAGCACTAATTAGGCAGGGTTGGGAAGGAATGGTGATGGCTGGGTTAGAACTGGAAATTTGTCACTGATCTCATTCTTGTGAGCACCCAGAACAGGGTAAGGAGAGACAGAAATCCCAATTAGATGACTAATTTGGCTCCCTGAGCAGATTTTAGCCTTTGGCCCTGGAGCCAGAAGAAACACTTCTTGCTTCTGGGTTTACCATGCTTGGCTGATTATTGGTTAATTGAGGTTTTCCACTGAAAGGCCTGGAAACACTGGCTAACCTGGAGGAATGTGTCTTATGCCCTGGAGTCAACCATGCTGCCTCCACCTCCCTCCTGCTTCTCCCAGCAGTTAAAACGAGCTGAAAAACAGCTGGGGGAGAAGCCTGAGGCCATGGCCAGAGGAGCAGGGATCCCAGGGGAGGAAGAGAGACTTCAAAAGGATGGTGACAGTGGGATGCTCCCTTCCCTCCTGCTCCCTGTGCCTGAAACCATCCAGCTGGGCACAGCCAGCAAGTCCCTCCTTCATTACCCAGAGGCTAATAAGAGCACTAAATGAGGCCACTGATTCTCCCAGCATAGGTCCCTGCATGCTGGGGCTGTGCTGCCTGCCAGGCTGCAGGGGTTTCCAAAGCCCCAGGGTCCCAGCAGCACACCCAGGCCAGCAGTGCTGTGTGTACAGGACAGAGTTGGGGACTGGTGGCATTCCTGCTGTCCCCAGCTGGGGTCTGGCTGGGGTAGCTCCCACCTTCACAAAGCCTAAAACCAGACTCCACCTCACCGGCTGGAAGCTTGAGTCTCTCCTCCCTCTCCTTTCCCTGCAGGTCAAGAACACACCTGTGCTATCCTGAAGTGTTTAGTTAGGTTCTGCTGAACCCAATGAAAAGCCCAGAACCTCTTTCTCTCCTGTCTGCAGGAAATCTCCTAGAGAAATGGCTGCTTAGAATTGACTGGAGATCAGGTATGAAACCTTCTGTCTTCCCTCCCTTTGCCTCCTAAACCAGCCCCATGCTAGAAGTGTCTCTGCAGTGGCAGATGCCCAGAACCAGAGCATTTCCAGCTCTTTGCAGCACTAATTGGGAGGTTTACAGGCATTAAAACAAAAAAGGTTCCACAGCTGCTAGGGCTTCCCTAGAGTGTTGCACACCTTGAAGGTCTGCTTTCTGAAAACACCCAATCATGCCATGACTGACTGCAAAATGAAGGGGGAAGGGAAGGGGACAGGCAGGCTTCCAGGCAGGCTCACCCATGACCAAGCAGGGCTTTGCCTAGAGAGGATCCAGCAGCTGTTTGGTTTCTACTTGTCTACCTGACATGATGAAAGCCTTCACTTCCAGCTCTAAAAGTGCTCAGGTCAGTCCCAAGTGTCCTCCAGGTGAGGAGCATCTGATGCTCTTCAGTAGCCTGCACCTTTGTGAGCCTTCCACCTGGAATTCAGATTTTGGGACCATTATGAATAATCCTAAAGACCAGAAATAAGTCTTATTTTTATGAAGAAAGCCAAAAATCTTTCCACTATGGCTCTGAA
This sequence comes from Galbula dea, assembly GCA_013399015.1. NCBI lineage: Eukaryota > Metazoa > Chordata > Aves > Piciformes > Galbulidae > Galbula > Galbula dea. Next base: position 555,727 of record VWZX01005204.1, on the reverse strand, counting down.
GGTAACTTCAGAGCAGAGACTTCCAAACATAACATCTGATGCTGGGAAGCTCTCAATCAATAACAAGTCCTGGAAACCAGGGTGCTCCTCCCTCTTCTTCACCCTGGTTCTAACAGCTTTGAGCAGGTACCTTGTAGCAAAGCTGGCTTGCAGAAAGCTCTGCTCCACAGGCTCCCAGTGTTTTTTACCCTGATTAGTGAGGGGTGTGTTTTTTTTTTCACCAGTGGAACTGGATTTCATCCTTACACAGCACTGCCCAGTTAGAAGTGGGTTGCAAAAACAGCAGCCTTTGCCAAGATATCCTAAACACCATTTTTATAGGTAGAGTATGCAATCCAGACCCTCAGCTGGTGGAATTTGGCACTGCTCCACCAGAGCCAGCACAGGGACACCAATTTACACCAGGGCAGGAGCCAGCCCATGAATTTTCTCAGCCTGTTTGCTTATCTCAATCTTCCTCCCCTCAGTGTTTGGCTTTGGTTTCAACCCTCCTGTAGGAAGAGAGCTGGTTTGGAGTGTGGAGAGGGATTCATCTGCCTCTCCACAGGAGCCTGTCACCATTTCAGGGACTCTGGGGCTACTTCTGATGCCTCTTTGCAAAGGGACAACACCCAAAAGCTGGAACTGGAAGTGACATCCTTGTTCTGCTTCTTTCCTGAGCTTGCTGCTCTCCCTCCTCTGCAGGCAACAGGGGAAAGGATGAAGATGGGTGACAAAAACCAATCCCTTTCCTTTGGATTTCAGGAAATAATGATCTGAGGAAAACCCAGGCCTCACTAAACTGATGGACAGGCTCAGAAGCAGGCAGGGAGGTGCCAGAGTCAGAACCCTAGGGAGAGTAAGGCCCTCAATTACTGCAGTGATAGAATTAATGAATTTATGGCTGCAGCCAGACAGCAGTGACAGCAATACTGACTGACTTCACTGCCATCTACATTGCTGACTAATGCTCATATCAACACCTACAGCAACCAACCAGCCACCAGCCCCTTCACTGGCTGAGATTGAGCTTGATTTCTCCAGAGAGAACCTTTCCAGATCATTTGAACTAATTGAGGTAATGGAGAAATTGTTCTCATGCCAAAACACTTTCTATTTTTTTCCCCCCTTCTCCTCCTCCTGTTTGGGCAAGATAATAATATTTAGAAAGCTTCTGGTTACTACTTAAAGGAGCAAGGCAGTGTCTTTAGGAGCAGCTCAGAGCCTTGCTGCTACTCCTCATCCCCTTTGGGGTGCCAGGAGGAAAACTGCACCCCAGCATCCTCTGAAGAAACTGGCAACATCCCTTTAGCAGGAGCCTGTAGCTCACTAATTGTGTGATTATCAGCAAGCAGCATTTACAGCCTCTCTGGACACAGAGGCTGAAGGAGGTAGCAATGTGGTTTCCATCAGGGCTGTCAGAGCAGGAGATTTGTGCTGCCCTTCACCTCCCACCTTGTGCAGAGGCTCTGCCTGGGACAGGGGCTCACCCCTCCCCATGGCTTCTCCCCCTGCCTGGGCTGAGGGATGCTTTTCAGGTGCATCTTTAGGCACCTAAACACCATTTCTTTCTTGTCCTGAAGCAGTGCCTTCATTTAGCAGGCTGGTTCCCCTTGGACTCAGGTGCTTACTACAACTTGGGGCTCTGTTTTCTGGGGTGTCAGCAATGCTGCACACTTAGCCAGGCCAGGCTGAAGCTCCCACACTGCCTCAATCTCTTGTCACCAGTTGTGTAAAACAACTCTTCAAGAGTAAGTTGTTCTGGGACAGCACCTAGAATGGCAGTTTACAGATCCATCTGTGACTAGAACTGCTGCTGCACAACACCTACCCCAGGTAGGTCCTGCACAAGTTTGGGATCTCAGTAGGACAGCCCTTCTGGAAAACATGTTACCTCTTGCAAGTTAGGTAATAGAGGAACCATTGCCAGGCAGTCTGGAGTGATCAAGGTTAACAGACAGATTGCTCCCAGCAGCAACCTCAGCCCTTGGAGGAATACTCTCCATGAGCAAGCCTCCTGTGTGGCCAAGCCAGACTGTTCAGATGCTGGGGCAGGGATGAGAAGAAAACCAGGGAGGGGACAGTGCTGGGACAGCAAACTTCCCTCCACAGCAGACCCCTTAGTCCCACCAGGCAGCAGAGGGAAGGACCCCCTAGACAACACAGCTGGGAGTTCCAAGGAGGGAATATTTTCCTGCTCTAAGGGAATTCAGCCTGAAGCCTGCAGGAGAAATGCTGGGATGGAAAGCCAAGCCAATGGTGGTGGCTCTACCCTAGTCTGCTCTAGGCAGCACTGTCCTGGAAGCCCTTTGCCTTCAAGATGTGTGGGCTGGTGGAGTGAAGGGGCAGACATGCCACACTGGGTGGCCCAGGCCAGGTTTGCAGTTTTTGCTGCAGAACAGATATAAAATTCTCATTTTCATGTTTCATAACTTTCTCTTAATGCACATTTTTGATTTGTGTCCAAAGACACAGCAACCCCCAGATGCTGCCTGGGTGTGTTTCTACATGCATGGAGGGTTGAGAGGGAGACTAATCCAAATCTCTGCTCAGCCAGCTTCCCCCAGTCCATGTTCTCCTGGAACCTGACTGCTCACCAGGTACCTTCACAGAAATTGCTCTGACTGTAGTGGACAATATTTGGAGAGGAAAGAAATCAGCTGAATGCCATCAGTTCTGCTCTTCTGCTTCAAGGGAAGGTTAATTAATTACACAGCCTGCCACCATGAGCATTAATCATACCAGAGTATCTAGAGGCCTCTAGTGTCCAGAAGGTACAAGAACTAGGGTCAGCACCTCCACACAGGCAGAAATACTCCTGCCCTAGAGCCATGCTTAAAGACCCAGGACAGGCAGGATGGGGTGAGCAGGCTGAAAAAGACAGTACTGAAACTCCTTGCTTTGCTGCCACACATGGCTTACCCAGAACAAGAAAACCATCACAGCTAGGTGCCTTTTCAGTGCCTAGACACAAAATAAATCATTCCATAGCCAGAACACTCTAACTCCACCAGCACCTGGCCATGCCAAGCTGCCCCAGCTATGCTCCATTCCTGCAGGAGAGACCTCTGCCCCTCACGGCATCAAGCAGTGCCCAAAAGTACTTGCAACCAGAACAGCCTTTGCAGGGACAGTGTCTGCCAACAGCCACTGAGACAGCACATGCTGGGTGTTATCTGGTGAGATATGGTGCAAGAGATGCCCTCCCTTTGGCCATACAGGAGCTCCTGGACACTTAGATCCAGGACTTGGACACTACAGAGAACTGGATGCTGAGTGTTGGGGAGAACAGCACCCAAGGCAGAGGCAGCCCAGAACAAATGCTTCCAGCCTGGGGGATGGAAAGGAACTGAGAGAGGAGAGAATATTGTTTTATTTGCTTCCCCAGGCAAACACCCTGGCTGCCAGAAGTATGTTACAGGAGGTGGGAGCAGCACAGGTCCTCTCTCCTCCCACCTGCCCATCCTAACAAATTGTGCTCCTCTCCCTTCCCCATCAGTCCCACATGGAAATGCAAATAATCCACGGCCACTTTCTAAGGAGAAGAAAAGGCTCCTGCTTTTCCAGTAAGTCAGAATAATGTGAATTTAAAAGAGAAGGTGGGGGAAGGGGCTTCAACAACTTATTGTTTTCCAGAGCTGCTTCAATTAGCAAACATCCCAGAAGGAGAGAGGGAGGAAGAAAAGAAATTTCATGCACTGCCACAGCCCCAGCCAGTGGCAAACGCTCCCAGCTCCTGCATGGAAAAAAACTTTCATCTCCCCTCGCTCCCTCTTGGCATGACATCAGGGCAAGTGCATCCTGGGCAATATTGTTATGCTAATAAAGCAGCCCATGAGACTGGATTCTCCTGCACTGGGAGAGACATTCCCACCAGGTCCTGGCACTCCAGCTTATTCAAACGGAGCTGAATTGCCTCCAGAGAATAAAAGATGCAGGCTTAATTAACTACTGCTCTCCGTTCCCAATCCCAGCTCGATTGTTGTGCTGCCTGGCCTGGTTGCTAAAGAGCCAGTGCCAGGATGCCTGATACTGGGACTGGGGCTGCTGGACCACAGCAGAGCTGAGCCTCTCCTCTTGCTGTTTTATTTATTGCTATTGTGGGGCTGTGGGTGTTGCTTTTCCGTGCCAGTGCTTTGCAATGCTCAAATCAGTCATGGAAAAATTCAGGATTCTGGTGCCAGTTTTCTTCCCCCTTCCTTGTTTTCACTATTAGGTGCCTGTCTTTTCCGGTTTGGATCTCTTTAAAGGCTTTTATGACTCTGGACAAGAAGAAAGAGAGCCAGCTTTTACATCCAACAGCATCCTTCATCGATTTGACTAGCTGCCTATGCTACTGATTCTGGAAAAGAAGCTGGATGCTGTAAGGCAGAAGAGCAGAGAGGTACCATCTGGCCTTCCCTGACCCTCTCCTCTGCCCTCCTGGAGAGGAAAAGCAAGCAGGAGCCTGGCAGGGAATGCAGACAAGTGACAGACAGCACAGCCAGGGCAGCCCTGAGGTTTGGGATGGAGGGAGGGAGGAATCCACATGCTTTCAAGACAGCAAGGCCAAGGAAGGTGGACACAGGGAAAAGCAGCCTGGGCTGAGTCCTTCTGGGCAAAGCCTCTGCCAGTAGCTGAGGAAAAGCAGTTGGGAGTTCTGCAGAGTCCTTCTGGGGAATAGCTCTGGAGAGGAGAGAGAGCCCAGGCTTGGGGGCATCTCCCAGTTGCTTCAGGAGGGGAAAGGCAGCTGCTGAGACTTGGTGTTTTTTCTGCTGGTCAGGCAGGTGAGGGTTTAGGACTCCCCCCTGGACATCATGCATAAGAAACCGAGCTGCTTGCAGAGAGGACTTGGACCACACCACGAGCCCAGCAGCCCTAGCAAAGAGGATTTCCTTGCTGCAGAGGTGTGCCACACTCACAGCAGCTTCTGTTTCAGAGCTGCTCAGCATCTGAGTCTGAGTTTGCTCCCATCTGCCTGCAGACCACCTGTAGGCAAAGCCTGGGTTCAGGACAGCAACACTGGTGTTAGCTATGGGGGAGCAAAGGGGGTTCACAGCAGGGTGAGGGGCCTGGGCTTGGAAGCTGTCACATCCTGGGGGGATGAACCTCTCCCATCTGCACAGCTAAGGCTCTGCCCCTCCAGTTAGTCAGCAATTAATGCAGGAGAGGGCACTTAATGGTGCTGTACATTAGCTTATCTCAAATGGCAGCTCAAGGAGGAGACCACTCTAGCCATGGAAGTGGTTTATCTCTTAGGGAGAAGTGGAGTATTTCTTTCTCTGTCCCTGTGATTTATACTGCCCTGACATTTGCATTTACACCAGTAAACCAGGTTCTGACAAGAATCTCATTAACTGTTGCAATAAATCAGTGCCTCTGACAAGTATCTTTTACTGCCTTTGGAAATGACAGATGGATAACCTATTCTAGGACTTCTGCACAGGCATGCCCCCTCCCTGGAAGTGTTCAAAACCAGGTTGGAGGAGGCCTTCAGCAACCTGGTCTAGTGGAAGGTGTCCCTGCCCATGGAACTAGCTGATCTTTAAGGTCCCTTCCAGCCTGGGCCATTCTAGACTCCTATGTGCACACACGACACACACTTGGCTCAGCATCCTGAGAGGCTTTCCAGGGATGAAATACTAGCTGTGCTCAACAGCAGGGGCAAAAATGCAAGTTAAGAGTTATAGACAAGGGAGAAGAGAGGCACTCCACCTGAAATGAGATGGGTCACCTGCCAGAGGGATCCAGGGATCCTTTCCAGACCACAGAAGCTCTGGAGGCAGTGGCTATCACATCCACCAGGCTCAGATGGTGTGAAAGTTGGGCCAGGGCAGGAGCCAGCTTGTATATGGAGATCTGTATGTATAAAGACAAGCTAGAATGAACCCTTTTTGGAGATTACAGTCAGAAAGTACACAGAGGTTAAAATGAGAAAGAAAAAGCCAGTTAAAGTTGGTCAAAGTACAGAATGGAAAGAAAATAAACAGCTTAGAAGCAGCAGCTTCAGCCCTCACAGGAGACTAACTCCAGTTTCAAATCCTTGCAGATGCTGTTTCAAAGACCAAAAGAGTCTGATGAAGGGGAAATTATGATGATGAATAAAAGAACAGCAACACACACACAAAAGCCTCTCCTCCCCCCTTACCAACTGGGACCTAAAAATAAGGACAACTTCTACTCCAAGGAGACACAGGGCAGGTATTTGAAGCAAGCTGGATGTGCACATAGCCCTGGGCCCTCAGGAGCACAGCAAGTCAACATTTCTCTCCCAAAGCCCCTGTAGACCCCACAGCTGCCACACAGAGCTTTATTTATCCACACCAGCATTTCCTGCAAGGCACTGCCTTGCCTGCCTTTAGGTTTCAGCTTAAGCAACTACCACCTTTAAGCCCTTAAGGAGAAACTCCTACCACACCAATTTAACCTATGAAATGAAGCAGTTCAGCTGGGATGAGCATTTGCCAGGGCTCCTCACCCTGGTAATGAAAGCTCTAATCTGACTCTCTGTTGTGAACTGCTACAAATGGAGCCTTTGCCTGAGATCAGTGCTCAGCTCATGGTTCCCCTCTACAAAGGCTGCTGGGGGGTGAAGGATAAGAATGAGTTTTAACTCTGTGTACCAAGCCTTAAAATCTTGGAGGGTGTAGGCTTTCCTTCTAGAAGATTACCAAAGACAGAGGAGAGAAGAAACCTCCCTGCAGGACCTAGGACATGGATGGATCATGTCCCATATCTGTTCCCTTGCCAATCACCCAATGCCTCCTGACTGAATGAAAAGGTAATTTCCTCATTTTGCCATAACAATATGGTCTAAAAATAAACTCTTGCTTAAAAAAAAATACCTCTGCATTGGCCTTGAAAAGAGAGAGAAGGGGGAGGGAAAAAAGAGGGGGGAAAAAAATTGATAGAGGGAGAGAAGAAAAAAAAGCCCAAGTCCCCAGTTGTGCTGTTCTCCTTGCCAACATCCACAATCCCTCTTCCAAATAACCTCTCATTTACATGCATGTTTATTTAGTTTTCATGGCTGTCTGGAAGTCAGAACTTTTTTCCACCTTCTTGTCTAAGACAAAGATGCAGAGAGGTAGAGAGAAATGTAACCTCCAGTAGTCAAACACATCACCACCACCACCACCACCAACCACGGCTGAGCAACCAACCAGTTCATGTGTGCTGAGGGCTGATGTGCAGGGGAGGTGTTTTAAATGTGAGCTGAGCAGAAGCAGAACAAAGAAAGAAGGATACACACAGGAAACAGCCCTTCCAGCTGCCTCCTAACAACCTTAGCAATGTTTCTGAGCTTTTTCCACCTAGCCTTGCTTTGTGGAAGGTGATGTTGCCCCTGAAAATCCCTGTGGTGGGTTCGTTAGATCTCCTTGAGTACACTCTTTTATTTGCCTTTATTAATGATGTTGTGGTTCAATGGACTGAGTATCTCAAGGAGTCATTGGAACTAGATGCCACACTAACACAGGGGCTGGAAATCTTCTGAAGACACATGCAGAACACTTGCTTCTTGACAGAAAAGGCTTCAGCTCGTGTCTCAGAAGGACAAACTGCATTCTCTGAGGATCCAGAAAGCCCAAAACACAGAATACCATTTACTTTCAAGAGCAATGAAATCTGCACTGGAGTGTGAAATGGAGGAGGTGCAATTAAATATTCAACAGCTTCTTGATGTTCTTTCCTGGTATGTAAATCCCACCTCATGTGGCTCTCATTATCCAAACACTCCCACTCATGCTCAGCTTTGGCCATGGAGACATGGAAGGGAAAGCAAGAGGAGTATGCCCCTGCACAGGAGAAGATGCAGTGCCATCTGTATGGGATCAGATCATCTCTGGAAGCAGGTGCTGATCTATGTGGTCTAAGAGATGACCTCTCAAAGCCTTTAATTGATTTTGTCTTTCCAGGGAAAGTGCAAAAACCTTCAAAGGCATAGGAGTGACAGGGGCTGGGAATGGTCCTTGCTGGGAGGTGACACTGGAGGACAGCTTGGGGATGGAACAGGTTGCCCAGAGAGGCTGGGGAAGCTCCAGCCCTGGAAGCTTTGAAGGCCAGGCTGGCTGGGGCTGTGGGCAACCTGCTCTAGTGGGAGGTGTCCCTGCCAGGCAGGGGGGTTGGAGCTCAATGATCTTTCAGGTCCCTTCCAACTCTGGCAGTTCTATGATGGAACAGGGTCAGAGTGTTCTGCAAAGCCTCTGTGGTCCTTCAGAGAGCTACTGGGAAGGAAGAGTGGAGCAATGTCTTTCCCTATTCTTCTTCTGCATCACCTGATGGTCTAAGAGCAGAAAGCAGAGTCAGAAGCTACCATTGTAACCCTGGGGTATCCAGTCTGGGCCTTGCTTTATGCTTTGCCACTAGTCTAGACACAAAGAGGGTAGACTTGACTGCTTTGGGCTGTCAAATACACAGGCAAGTCCTGGGCTTTTTAGGAATCCCCTTCCTTCAGTGTTTTGAAGCTCCATCTGGCTGGGCAGTCGAGAAGCATTTTGGTGATCACTACCTACACCTCTTCAAGGATCTTCTATGGAAAAGTTTATTTTTCTCTGGATGGCTAAAACTGTACATTTTCCCTGATGTGGGTCAAGTTCTACTCGTACAAAAACACTTATATTCATGCAGCTAATTCCTGTAGGAGAAAAGGGAAGGAGCTTAGCTGGTACAAGGCACCCTTATGCTGTCCACACTACAGGATATGCTGCTGGAACTGCATGGGTAAAACAGCAGAGCCTTAGCCAATGTAATTATACCAGCACAAAAGACACTGTGTGTTGACTACAGCTCCATCTGCCACTTCCTAATGCTTTCAGATGCCACTTCTGGCCACTGTTGTACCCAAATGAAAACATCTTGTTTAGTCAGGTCCTTGTTAGGCCCCAAACAGCAGGGAAAACACTGGTTAATCTACCTGGGTCAATAGATATTTCTGATAGTGAAAGGCAGAGCCAGGGCAGCAGAGCCAGGGCAGTCCTTTTGTTGGAGGAAATGGTTTCCCTCTCGTTTTGCTGGTTGCTGAATTGGTCATCTAGGACTCTTGCTCAAGAGAGAGCCTGAGAGTAGAAAGAGAGAGGTGTCCCAGGGCAAGAAAACCAATCCAGCTAAAAATAGGGATCACTTTTGTTGTTCCTGGGGCTAGTTCTCCTCTGCCTGACAGGTTCCATCTCCACCACTGTGCCAGCCACCATGGAGACCAGAGTTTTTCTTTGCATAAATGTTTGAGGACCACTGCTTGGAGAGGCCATGGAAGATAGGAAGAAGACCTGCCCTGCTCTTCTCCTCCAAGGGTGGAAAATTCAGAACAGCTGGCACTGCCAGAGGGCTTTGCCTCTCTGGGAGAGGATGAAGGGCAACTTAGCCTAAGTCTCTGCAAATTCAGGAATGAAGTGTTTCCACCAGACTCTCCATGGGATTTTGGGCTGGGCAGAATTTCTGGGGGTGTCTCTTTGTGCCTTCTTCAACATGGAGACAGCAGTGGAGTGAATGAGTTGGATTTTGGCCAGGCAGGCTGGAATACACTGAACTCATCTAACCACGGAAGTTAAGTAGCCTTAGGCCCCTCCAGTGCTTGGATGAAAGGCCAGGCCAAGCCAAGGGGTCATGGTGGAACATTAAACCAAATAAATCAAACCAGCTGGGAGACTCCATTTGCTCTCAGCATTACTTTGGAGCTGATGGATGAGGAGGATAAAGAACGGAGGAGTTCAGTCGCTTACTCTCTGGGAATGGCAGCTGCTCACTCATCTGAGGGGCAGAGAGAGCAGGGAGATCAACTGTTGCTATCAATCAGTCAGTCCCTGCCTGGGGAGAAGGCTCCTGAGAGTCAGAAGAAGAGCAGTTTAGGGAATGGTGGTGAGCTGTGTTCAGAACTGCAGTGAGATGTGGAGGTTGGGGGCTGCCTGGCTCCTTGCTGAGCTGCTTGGGGCATCCTGGAGCTTCCCTACAGGGAAGGACTCCCCAGGTTGCCTTCAAACTGATGCTGAGTGTTTAAGAGCTGTCAGCCCAGCAGTAATGGAAGGGCCTGAAGGACACTCTCTGAAGACAGCCTCTGGAAGCATGTAAACCCACTCAGGGAATCATCAGGGCAGGAAAGTCCTAGCTGGGTCTGCATCAGAGAGAAAGGACAGTCTGTGTCAAGAGGACAAGAGGAGTTCTGAGGGCAAGAGCAGAGCAGAAACAATTGCTGAACTGGATTTCATCCCCATGGTACTGTTGAGTCAATCTCTTGTGTTAGCAGAGAAGCTGGGTCTGGTAACATGCTCCTGGCTGTAGGATGCTCTTCTTCCCACTGACACTTCCACATCATGTGGAAGAAGAAGGGCTTGGATATGACACTGAGCAAGACCCCATCCAGCAAGGACTCATGGAGGACAGCTGACTAGAACTGAGTTACAATTTCCTTGGGATGAGGTATGGAATGTGTTATTTTAATGAACACTAAAAAAAAGAAGTGAAACCCTAGAAATCCAACCCCCTTGGAAATGGTTCTGAAGAGCCAGATGCTGCTTTCCTTGGGAGGTTGAGTGCTGTTTGCATCATAAAAAATAATCCTGAAAGGACTGTAGTGGAAGTGAACCATGAGAGCTGGGAGAGCAGGAACAGCAGGGAATGTTGAGATAGTTCCTTTTCCCAGTCCCACTTTGTCTTGTTCTTTGTCTAGGAGCTGCTGCAATGATTCTTTGAAGATGTGCCTTAGGAACAGCTATTACTGCTCAACCTGTAGGAGACAGAGCCATTGAAATCATAACACAAAGAAGAGCCTAACAATACATTAGGGCAAAGATATCAGTGCCTCCAAAAGACCTGAAGCTTCAAGAGCCTTGGTGCATTTTGCCTTTAACTCCTCTCTGTGATGGCAGCAGTAAGCTGATGCTGAAAGACCCCTGTGGCTGGGGGTGCTTCATGCTGTCAGACTCATCCTGCTGCAGTACTTTTACAGCAGCACAGAGCTGCAGCCAGGTTACTCACCAGGTGCCCCTAAGGGCTGAGCTAGTTTGGAAGTTCTTTATGCATCCTGCCACCCTTCTTTCTTTTGTCATGGTCTCTTTGAATCACAGAATCATTTGGGAAAGAAAAGACCTCTAACATCAGCAAGTCCAACATCAACCTATCACCACTATGCCACTAACCCATGGTCCTAAGCACCACATCTCTAGGGTTTTCCAGCCCCTCCAGGGATGGTGACTCCACCACTGCCCTGGGCAGCCTGGGCCAATGCCTGACAACTCTTTCAGGGAAGAAATGTTTCCTGCTATCCAACCTGAGCTGCATGCACAAAAGAGAATCAGCATCCTCCATGCCCAGGCCTATGGCAAGCACTGGCCCAAGGCTCCTCCAGCAGTCTCTGAAGGAGAGGGGGAAAAAAATAACCTGTGTTAGCATGCACTTCAAAAATGGTGTTAGGTCTACCAGGAAAACACAAACTAGTCCATGTGGGGGCATAGATACAGAAAAGTAACCCAGCCTGAGAATTTAGTAAGCTCTGAGTGTGTCAGGTTTGCAAACTATTTCCAAGTACCTTGTTGTTTGATCACCCAGAGGAGCAGAGAAAAATCTGAACACAGCCTTTGCTACTACTGTGAGCATCCCAAGGCCAGAGTAATTCGACTTGGACTCCCCAGGTGTGGAGTTAGCAGGATGTTTGGGTTAAACTCTTCAGACAAATCATAGCTGGGACTTGTCTCAGCTTCTCTCTGCCCCCACAGTGTAACCAGCCTCTGTGTTGGAGAATGGTTTGGTCTCCAGTTCTGTTATTCTATCACTTCTTATTATTAGAAGTCTTTCTCCTACCCTGATTGGTAGAAAATGTCATCACTGATTGCCAAGAATAACCTAATATTGTTTAAAAACATTATTGCTGGGGCTGACCCAGGGCATGTCGTGCTGGGAACTGAGTACACTTGGAATCACAAACTCCTTCCAGCTTATGGAAGCCACAAGGGCCAATGTGTTTCATGTGCTTTTGGGGGGCAGGCTGGAGGAGGAGGAGGTCACAGCAGCCTCACCTTGGCACTGCCTGCCAGGCAGCACAGCAGCAGTGCCCTGCCATTGCTCTCAACCCACATCTTCATCCTTCTCTAGGTGAGAAGAGAATGGAGAAAGTCCAAACCTGAGGGTGATGGAGGTATTGACACTCCTCTTTCACCTCATGTATCACCATCTCCATCACCAGAGGTTCTTGCAGACTGCTGGCAACCTCCCTTTCAAAGAAAATAAAAGCATCTCCCAACATTGGTGTCAAACTTGAACCACAGCTTTAGGGACTTTGAGAAGTTCTGGATGGTGTTAGAAAAGTTTTGCCACTCCAGTTCCCCCTCATCTCCAGTTACTTCCTGCCTTTTGCATAGCTCTGGACTAGCCTGGTGCTTTCTAGGAGAGGAAACTTCACAACAGTTCTTGCTGCTCAACTGCAACAAGACTTGCACCAACTGCTTCTGATGAGGCCATCCAAAGCTAGCTGCTGGCTCCATGAATTCCTCCTCTTCCTGGGGGTTTCTCATTGTGACCAAGGATGACACAGGATAGGATGAAAGACCAGGAATTCATTTCATGAATAGCATTCATTTATGGCCTGAAGCTGTGCTGGGGGAAATTCAAGCTGGATGTTAGGAGAAGGTTCTTCCCCCAGAGAGAGGTGCAGCATTGGAACAGGCTCCCCAGGGATGCACTCGTGGCACCAACTCTCCTGGAGTTCCAGCAGCATCTGGCCAATGCTCTCAGCCACATGGGGTGACTTTGGGGTTGTCCTGTGCCTAAATAGGAGTTGGACTGGATGATCCTTGTGGGTCCCTTCAGCTCAGGCTACTCTGTGAGCTCTATTTGTGTTTGATGTGCCTGACTGGAGGCACAGGGAGAGGCAGTGGTTTGTCCAAGCACCCAGGAAACCTGTGGCAGAACCAGAAGTCTTAAGACTGAACCTTGTATTTGACCTAAAACACCCTCCTGTTGCCAACCCAAGAGGTTTAAACCATTTAGAGGTGAAAGAGGGAAACAATCCCATCTCTGCTTGGGCTAAAGGAGAAGCTGCTGTCTCCCAACTCCTGCTTTTTGACCCTCCAGAGATGCTGCTGCTGAGTGAGCTCCAACACCACACTGCTGGTAGGTCCTTAGTTGACAGAAGAGCAGCTCCCTCCCACCCTTCCTTTGCCTCATTATAGCTATTGCAAATGTTGAGTGTAAATAAACTACACAAGCCAATTTATTTCACCATTTCCAGTAATCTCTTCTTGGTATCTCTGGTCCAGCTCTAAAGAGGCCAACATGCCTTGGGAAAGTGGAATGCTCAGTGATTCATCCATGACCATCCCACAGCAGATTAATGTGCTGTTGGAGTAAGGAGACATAAATAATTAGGTGCTTGCTGATTTATTTGTTGCCATGAATATTTGTTCACAATTCAGGCTCCTTTTTTGGTTTTTTTTTGGTTGTTTTTATTTTAGTGTCTGTGAATTGTTCAGAACTGACTTTGGGTTTGCTACAATAGTCATTTTTTGTAAGAGAAGTTTGAGAAACTGGAAGGAACATCTGCAGATTGCATGGCATCTGCATGGTCTGACCACTTGCTGCTTCCTAGTGTCAGGGTGTGGGGATCACCTGGCTCCCAGGGCACTGTTTCTTTGCATGGTTAAACTTCTTGGGGGGAAAAAAAAACCCCAAACCCACTTATTATTATTGATTTCATATGCCTTTGAAATGTGTTCATGGCCCTCACAATCCTTCTCCCCCCATCAAGTAAAGGCAAGAAGTCTTAGTGTAATAAGGGAATAAGCTCTGAGGGGAAAGAAAAGGAACCCAAGACAATGTGGTGACTCCATGGGCTGCCAGCTCACCTTGATTTTGCCATTTCACCCCTAACTGAGCTTGCCTGTCAGGCTCAGCCTTTGCCATTTCACCCCTGTCTAACTGAGTTTGCCTTTCAGGCTCAGCCTTTGCCACTCACCAGGCTGAGATTAGCCCCTTGCTGGTTTCACTGTACCACTGGCAACCGTCAGTGGTAAGCAGTGAGTCACACACAGGAGGATTTCACCACAGCAGGGCAGAAATCTGACTGGTACATTGGAATAATCCTGTAACTTGGGGTCTCCAAAGAGTTGAATGCTCCAAACAATGGCTTGCAACAGGCTGCTGTGTTAGTCACCACCTGCATTGTTCTCTTCATTAGCTGGGTCAAGCAACCAACTGCACTCATGGTCTGGCATCTGAGCATAACCACTGAACTCTTAACTGGAGTTTTCTTTCACCTATGGCAGGATACAAAGATCCTGGAGCCAGTGAGTGTGCAACATGGAAGAGAAGATGGCTGGAGACAACAGCATTAGATCCTACAAAGAAATGGCAGGACAGTAAGAGCTGCAGCAAACCATTTGTCATCTGAGATGCTGGTGAGACAGGAAAGAGTAAAGAAGAGTCAGGCTGAGGCTGGGAATTACAAACTACATGCTCAGAGGAAGAGGTAACAGGATAATATCCCCCAGGGCACACAGAGGAATTCATCACTGCAGAGATCCAGCCAGGAGTGATTACACAGAGCATGGCTGAGGGGCTCTGGAGAGCACAGGGCTCAGACAGGATGGCCCAGGGGACCTTCTGCTACTCTACTGTTGACAATTCCATTAGCTGAGATGGCCAAAGCCACTCTGCAGTCATTTGCTTCCAGACCTTGTCGTTTGCAAACTGAACTGTGGATCAAGAAGGAGCTATAAAGAGGAATTCCCTGGCTGTGCTGCTCTCCTGGAGCAGCCTGAGATTTAGCACTGTGGTAGGCCACTCGTGCAGCTTCCCATCTTCAGGGCTCTGCTGCCAAAGCTGCCACTGGAGAAGACATGTTTAACTGTCTGAAAGAGAGGATATAGCCACATCACTCTGCAAATTCCCCCTGCCAACTGTTCCATGGTCAAACCATGCTATGGAAAAAGAGTCCCTGGCCAGCTCTAGAGGGAAACTTTAATGCTTCTTGCCAGGTGGGTGGAAAGAGAATCACTCAGCAGGCACCAACATTGCATTTCTGATAGCAACAGAACAAATTCTCCTACTTATTAGGGTTTTTTTGCACTACCTGTTGATCAAAATTCCTTGCCCAAGTTCTCTCCCTGGATGTTGAACATGGACACTTGTTGCCAGAACCAAGGCACTGACTCAAACTCACTGGATGGAGCAGCAGAAAAAAGGCAGCTCAGTGGGGGAAGATGCTGGCTACATCAAGTCTAGTTGAGTGAAATGGCCAACTGTAAAAGACAACTGGAAGAGAAGGGAAAGACTTGCAGTCTTTGGCTGAACCCACATACAATAGAGTTGCAGGGAGCAAAGGCTGAGGGTAGGCAGCATTTCTTTTCAGGATCTAATCCTGAGTCACTCCAGCAGCTTAGGCAAGGTTTCAGCATGGTGTGACTGTGACCAGACTTAGCCCTGAACACCTGATGCACCAACCAAAAGCTGGAACTGAAAACCAAAGGCCACTGCTTGCTTAGATGCTGCTCTCCTTACTGATGGACAATGTGGCTCAGCAATTGCAGTCTCTCAAGAGCTGTTTTTAATGAGCTCAGTTGCAAGATTGGCTTATTCCAGGTTATTTCTTGCCTTCCAGGATCAGCCCTAGTAACAAGGCTAATATTCTATCATGTTCTCAATTTAGACTGCTGTGTGACAAATGCTGGACCATATGCATGCTTAATCTTTTCCAGTCTCTGGAAAAAGTTTGCCTTTCCTTATGTTGAACACAGTAACCTCAGTATGTGTGGCTTGCTTGCCTCTAGTGATGGACTGGGTGCAACTAAAACTCCCCAGCTACAAGCTGCTCCTTTAGCAAAGGGCCTGGGGTTGGTGGTGTCCATTGCTCCAGGGGACACAAGTCCTTACTCAGGAAAAGAGTACAGAGATCTCTGCTTTTCAGGCATGCTTAACCCAGGGAAGGAGGGGTAGATCCCAGTGCTGGGGGTGAAGTGATGCTGGGTTTGCTCTCTGTTGCCAGTGTTTTGTCTCTGCCTTTGCAAGGAGCAGAATTCCCCTGATTTATACACAACAGCTGATGCAGTTTGAGTGATAATTGAACTGACTGGGCAGGCTACTCCAGGCCTACTCAAGTTGTACTAATGGCACCAGCTGATCCTTAGCTCTGTTTGGAGACCCTCAAAGCTTCTCCAAGCTGCACTGACCTTTGTCTCCTCCAGGGCAGCCTAAGCAGGCAGATGTCTAACAACCACTGGCCTTACACCAAATACAAACAATAGGAACTGGGCAGTTTTCATAAGAAAACCTTTCTGAAGCCAGGGTAGGAGCCTGGCAAGCCAAAAATAAACCCCAAAATAATCCACAACCAGGCTCCTTGAATCAAAAGAAACCAGGGGCAGATAACAGCATGGGGCTACTTCCTTCAGTGCAAACTGATAATGAAACATTCCAAATAATGCTGCTGCCTCCCTGTAAGCTGAAGGATTGCATTGGAGTTGTGAAAATGCTGAGAGCAGCACTCTTTGAACACATATCCCAGTGAATATCATTTGCTGTCCCCCCATCTAAGTCTCTATGGTGGCAGGGAAGGGAAATCAGCCACTGTTTCTCTATGCTCTGTCTTTATTTTGTATTTGAAAAAGGAAGTTTCAGCCACTGTACCATTACCTTGCACAGCTTTGGTTATTTTCATGCTCTGCTTAATCACTTTGTGCTTTCAGGATGGCACAGCAAGTATCAAAGGTGGTTGTTTATCCTGTGGCTTCAAGACTAAAGATTCCTGAGAGCCTGGAAACCTAAGTACTTGCACTGCAGAACTTCTAACCAGTCCTGGCATCCTTAGAGATTCACATCAACACAGTCAAGGAGAAGTGAAGACATGGCTAAAACTGTTTGTAATCATTTAATGCTGCTCAAAAAACTAATGCCATTAAAACTCAGAATCAAATGGGTAAAATTCAGGACAATCTTTGTGCTCAGGAAATTGAAGCTGATATTTAAAAGAGGCCAAACCAGTCATCAGACAGATTCTTGAGAAGATAAAAGGAGAAATATCTCCTATCAGCACTTTAATCCATTGCTTCCAGAGTGCTACTGTGCACTCTTGACCTGGGAAAGGAATGAATCCTGAAGGGGAATAGCAATCACTGCAGTGAAATTGGAGTTCACAACTGGAAGGTGCTAATTTTGCTTAATCTCATTCAAGCCACTTAGAAAGTAACCAAATATTAAAAATAACACTTTTATTTCATAGAAAAGAAGGAAAAGATTGGCAGCTCCAAAGCTGAGAACCCCTGTGGCTCCACTGCCAGTGCAAGAAAGTCTGTGGATCTGATAAGGAGATTAATCCAATTTGAAACTCCTGAATGAACTCAAGAAATGGCTGCATTTTCCCAAGGCACCTCATGGCTTTCCCATGTACCTAAAAAACTTGAAAGCCACACAATCATTTTGAGTAGAAAAGATCTCTAAGATCATCAAGTCCAACCAGAAACTTACCACTCCCATGCCACTAACCCATGCCCTAAGCACCACATCTCTAGGGTTTTTCAACCCCTCCAGGGCTGGTGACTCCACCACTGCCCTGGGCAGCCTGGGCCAATGCCTGACAACTCTTTCAGGGAAGAAATGTTTCCTGCTATCCAATCTAAACCTCCCCTGGGGCAACTTGAGGCCATTGCCTCTTGTCCTCTCCCTGGTAACCCAGGAGAAGAGGACTAACCCCCACCTGGCTCCAACCTCCTTTCAGGGAGTTGTAGAGAGAGCTAAGGTCTCCCCTGAGCCTCCTCTTCCTCAGCCTAACCAACCCCAGTTCCCTCCTGAAGAGTCTGATGGTGTGAGAGTTTGCCTTTTGCAGACTCTTGTTCACAGACAATCTACTCAAAGACAAAAAAACCCAAACCAAAGCTTGTGTGAGCCTGGAAGCTCATTCCCTCTGCTCTTCTAACACCCTGATCCTTGGAGGAGTCCTTATCTCCTGCTCATTTCCACCATGTGTTTCACTAGGGCACAGTGGGGTCATTTCCATCATGAAGTTTAGTGAAAGAACTTGGAACAAAACAAAGCAAAGTGATCAGGAGCTGATGATTCTCCTCCTTTTTCTGCTGATGTGGAACGTTAGAAAAACAAGGAGGTTTCCTCTTCCATTTTTCACTGGGAGCCTGAGGTTGCCTGCTGGCAGCCCACAGGTGGGGGTTTTGAGTGAAAGCTGTAGGCTGAGTGTTAATTGTCATGCTAGTCAGTCCCTCCTGTGCCAGAGGACAAACAAAGTGTTTGACCATCCTGTTCATCACCCAGCTGCAAGGAGGCTAACAGGCACCTGACCTGCACAGACAGCAGCCTCGGCCACTTTCCAGCTCTGCTTCCTGAGACCAGAGCAACGCCTGCAGCATCCAGTGTTCACTCAGTCTCTAGCCAGCTGCTCGAGTCTAGCCACAGATAAGCACATAAGAGGGAGAGGAAATGAACAGGGATGGAGCTGTCTTAGAATGAAGGCAGAAAACAGTTGTTTAACAAAGAGCTTTCTGAAACACCCCAGCTTAAGGGATCTGCTCCCTGCTATCTTCTTCATTGCTCTAACTAGAAAGTGATCTGATTACAGGGTAGCTGTCTGGCTGGGTTCCCTCCAGCTGACCACAAAGCAGCTGGCAGAAGAGAATGGCTTTGAAGAACTCTTGTTGTCAGCCCACAAACAAGATGCTTGTTACCCAGGATGTAAACCTCAAA
This sequence comes from Galbula dea, assembly GCA_013399015.1. Lineage (NCBI taxonomy): Eukaryota > Metazoa > Chordata > Aves > Piciformes > Galbulidae > Galbula > Galbula dea. The sequence continues at coordinate 537,097 of VWZX01005204.1, read as the reverse complement.
CCAAACCAATTAAACAGCAACGACAATGCTCCTGCCGTGCTGCCAAGGCATTCCCCTTTGCTCCCAGCAACAACTGGGCACGGAAAGGCAAGGAAAACACTGCTTTCCAGCTCAGCAACAGTGGCAGGCACAGGGAAACAACTTCACAACGCTCTGAAGGATATGAAACCTACACTGAATATCAACCAACAACTCTTCAACTGCTAATTCGTTTCCTTTCTGCTGTCCCAAAACACAAACCCCTGGGGTGTGCAGACATTTCCACCCTTGATGCTTAGTTCCTCCCTGAAAGATCCCCCTCCTCAAAGACATTTCATCCTTACCAGGCAGATTTGCTTTCTGCAGCTTTTACTCACACAATCTCTTTGATTTATAGACACAAAAATCATCTAAAAGATGACTACTTGAGGCAGGTCTTGACAGACTTTACAACTGCAGAGTGAGCAACAATGATCACTTTTACTGCAGAGATAGATCTTCATAAAAACATCAAAACCTAGCTGTCAATACCTTCAGTGAGTTTTGTTCTCCTTTTACCATCCAGACCAAGGTAACAGATCTTTATTTTCAAGCTGGCCTTTGTTAAGGAAAAGTTAACTGGAAAAGTTAGATCCAGAGGAAATGAAAAGCAAGCCCTCCTCTGGAAATCCACCCAGGAGGAGACAGTCCACTTTTGTTTAGCAGCATTTACAACACAGCTGCAGCTACATCTCAGTTGAAACCAGTTCTCTGTGACATCTTAACAATGACTTGTATATCCCAACCAGACTGTGGCAAGAGAAACAAGGTTGTCAGTGTGTCTGCTGCAAGGGGGTGCGTGCGTGTGAAGGTCTCCAAAGTGCTGGAGACAGGAGCAGGCAGAACTTGTAGGCTCTGACCTGTCCAAGCCATGCCTCAGTCCACTGCAAGCCTGATTCATTGCATACCATCCAGTGACCCATGGTGTACTGTTTGCTTGCCTTGGCTTAGCTGAAGAAACCACGATGCCTGCCCTACCCAATACGCCCACAGGAGAGGTAAAAAACCTCGCTAAATCCTTCTATCCACAGATACCCCCAGCTCTTCCCCCCAGTTGGGCATTGTTTTTTTTTAGGGGCCCTTGCATCAGGGCAGACTCCTCTAGAGCAAATGAAAAATCTCTTTTCAGGAGAAAAATGATAGGAAAAAAAATCTCCATCAGGTGTGGAACCCTCGCTGACGTGAGCACCAGAGACGGGGCCGAGTGCTGGGTGGTTGGCTGAGTATCAGCTGGTTAATTCCCATTCTGCAGTTCCCTATTCCCTACCTTCAACAGCATCCAAAATCCAGGCTTTCAGAACAGCTTCCACTGTGGGGAGCTCAGAAGTTAGATGGCAGCATGGAGCAAAGCAAACATCTATCCAGAGGCACTCACACACCTAACCCAGGCCCATAATAAAAGGTTCTGAGGAGCTAAAGAACGAAAGACCCAAGCACACACAGGTATGTAACCACTTTTCTCCAGCTGAAGGTCAGGTAATGTGAGATTAACAATGGATTACTGCAAGAACAACTCAGAGAAGACAGTTCTTGAGGTCACAGAGTCCCACAGTTTGCACCTTTCCCATCAGCAAGAGCAGTGTGGAAGTCTAGCAGGAAAAGAGTCTCTGGCTTAACTTGACATTTCCAACTCTGACTGTGCCAGCCACTGGCCAGAACTGAGGTTTACCTAGAGATAAAACACTTAGGCCAACTTAACTAACCAGCTTCTCACCAGAGTTCTTCTTTGATCCAAAATGCATTACTCATTCAACTCTGAGACAACCTTACCAATCTCTGTAAGGAGGAGAGACCTCCATCCATCTGCCTTCTCTGGCTGGTTCTAGGGCATTCGACCTCTCAGACAAACTGCTGTGTTTGCATGTTTCCCTTCTTTGATCCCAAAGTCCATGGCTGCCCAAATATGCACTTCCATGTGGAGGAACAGCATTCCCCACCCAAGTCAGCCCAGTGGGAAAACAAACAGTGAGAGAGCAAAACAAACTTATAGCATCAGAAAATATCAATCACCAAAGGTGTCAACGGCAGAGGCATTTGTACTGACACCATCAAAGCCAAGCAATTGTTTTCCATCCAGCTCAGCTGGAAAGGTTATTTGTTTTACTACAGAATTGAAGGAAATGTAGTTGAGAGACAGGGCTACTATGACACAGATTTATCTTTTTAACATCTTGCTAAATATTTACAGAAGAAAACAGGCCCAGAATGCACAACTGCTTCTGGGGAGGGTGCTAGAGGTGGTTAACATCTCTGGGTTGGTGCACAAGAAACTTGCAGGTGTATACAGATAAAGGATGTGCAGCCATCTGCTGAAAGCAGCAAGGTGATTCAGAGACCTGCTGGAGGCCACATCTCATGTCCCAGGTCACCTCCTTCAGCCACCAAGGTCACATTACAGTTAAGGGACAGGATAAGGAAGGTTCCCTTTCACTACAGTGACATTTCAGACTGAAGACTTAAGGATGCCAGGAATGTACTGCAAGGCCATTAGGGTGGAAGTGGCACTGTCAATGCAAAAGCTACCAGGTCTGTTATTTAGGCTATGGTTGCCAAAGCTCTTGCCATCTGATCACCTCAGAGCAGCTAACACTTTCCTTAGAAGCACAACTCCTAGTAAGGATGGAAATAGAATCATCACAGTTGGAAAGGACCTTCAAGATCATCCAGTGCATGACACTGAGACCACCCTGCTTCCACCCTAAGCTCCTGTGAGCACTTTGCAGTGCCATGGGGACCTGCATTCCATGATGCTGTCATTTTTGCCTTGTGGAGCAAGGAGGAAGGAGGAGCTCCCACCACCTGCTGAGCTGTGAACAAGGGGATGTCCCCTGCTAGCAGCCAAGGCCCACCACAAAAGCATTTCAAGATTAGCCTCAAGGGAGAGGCTAGGAAGGAAGGGATATTGTTTGTTTCTCTTACATCTCCCTCCTGCACTAGAAATTCTAAATTGGTTTATATGAGTTGCAGGCTAAGCTAAACATTTTAACTTGTCAGTCAACCTCTGTTTGTTGACCTAAGATTGGCAGATATGGGAGACAGTTATTAGGAGGAGAAAAAAAAAAAGAGCAGAGTGGAAAAATCTTTTCTTGGGCTTTGTTTCAGCTATATCATCTTGGCATCAGCTCTGAGCCTTTTTGTTGTTGTTGCTCAGTTCAATAATGCTGTAAAAATAAACACACAACCAATTCATCTCCTTAAAGAGACACCTGTGTGTGTGTGTGTGTAATAACCTCTCACTTGTTTACTGCATGGAACTCACAACTCCTCACTCTGTTTCACTGATTCAACCCTTTCTTTGGAGCCAGTGAAAGTTAAGGAGGTCTGACATCTGCCTGTTGCTGGGCCTTTAGCATACTCCAGAGTAAAACATTTTCTCTTTGGGGGGAAGGGAGCAGGCAGCTACTGCTGAGGAGCTCTTTGCAGTTGCTTTGCAGGAGTCTGGGGTAAATCTCCACTTCCATCTCACTCCAGGAAGGTTTGCAATGCATTTCAGGAATAAGCAGATTAAAGCAAGCAAGTGGTACCTCAGTATTTGCATTCTTCTTTCCAGATCAGCTGTTGACTTGAAGTCCTTAGGATCTGCTGGTCCTCAGCATTACTCAGACAGCAAACCAGCTTCACATCAGGATCAAGCACAGCCACAGGGTCATCAGCTACCCAGTGTATTTGCTGGCAACTCAACAGGTATTTCCCCAAGCTGCTCACAAGCCTCTGCAAGGGTTGACTAAACAAGCATGGGTGACCACACTTGATGGTCCCCAGCAAATGCTGAGGCCACATTACACATTGGAGAGAAGTTCCCATAGCTGATTCTTCTGCCTGATGGCTTCTTCTTGTCCAACCTCTTGTTACAGAACAGAATGGGAACAAAGCTCAGGGAAAGAGGTGGCAACCACAACAGGCTGACTCCACTTGGGTGGGGGTGTGGAAAGACAGTGGCTGTCATCATTTTGGGGGGGATTGCACAGGAACACTGGTGAGTTGCTACACCCCAGAGTAAAACCTTGCTGGTCCTCAGTTTTTGAAGCAAAAGGACAGGACAGAGACCCCAAAGGAGGGTAGAGTTGATGTAAAGAAGAGCACAACACTTCCTGCAGCACTTTCTGCCTTAAAAATGATTTTAAGCAACCCTTTCCAGTTTATTTAAACCCTGGGCCACCAGCAGAGCTGATGTAGACCAGAGTGGTTCTCTTGAAGTCAATAAAGTTTATATCAGCTGAAGATTCCCTCAATCCTTAATTTCCAAATATTATTTCTTCTTCTGGCAGGCATTAAACTTGCATCATAGCTAGATGAGAATTGACTTTAAGGTCTGAGGCAGGCAATTCCCACAGGCCAGAGGTGTCATAAATGTGGTTGGGTATTTAGCAAAGGGCCACTGCTGGCAGCAGGCTTAGAAACTCCTTTCATACTTGGGCAGATGCTGTACATAAGCAGAAGATGACTCCAGCTGCATTCCTTCCACAAGATTTAGCAGCAGGTCAGCTCTTCAAAATCTAATACTACTGGTAAAGAGAAAGGGTCTGATCCACTCCTGCCATCAAACCTCTCTCCCAGATACCTGTGCAGAAGGTTTCCAGAGGAGAATGGCTGGGAGTTAAAGATCACTGATGTTACTCTAAAGGACTGCAGCAGATAGCAGGAGGTGGAGGCTCAGCCTCAAGGTTTTGGTGTCCAGGAGAATGCCTGATGGTCACCTCAGAGGCAGTGGTGAGGTGTCAAAATAAAGTAAAGCAAGCCTGATGGAGTCTGCTTCTTGCAAATAGGCATTTCTAGCTTCCTGGCTGCCATCTAAGGCAGGGAGAAAGGAAGAGTGCTCAGTGGTTATCCCCATCCAGTGCAGGAATGCAGGCTGCCAGCCTCTGCCCCAGCAGAAAAGGTGCAAGTTATCTGGGAGCTGAAATCCTCACACAACAGTCTGTGTGTTGCAGCAGCAAAGTCTCCTCCTTGGGAGGTTTGTGTGAGCTAATTAGGGTCATAAACATTTAGGGTCTTACTGAGCTCCAGCCACTGGCTGAGGCAGGGGGCAGATGCCTTTTCTGCATCACTTTCCTCATGTATAAGATGGGAACAGCAGCACTTGGGGCAAAGCCATCCCACTGACTCTAAGAGATGCATCACCCCAGGAGATGGGATCTGCTGCTTGCTGCACCAAGTGTTCTCAGGCTGCTTCTGTATCACACCTGCATCCTGAAGTGGTATCTGGAGCTGATGGGTAGAGACACCTCACAGCCACTGGAATTTGGCCAGAAATATGAAAGAAAACCTCCTCCCTCCAGATATTTCTCCTGCTAAAGTTTAATTACTGGAAGACATTTCCCCTAGAAGCTGCTGAGAATCTCCAGCCAACAGAAGACATCTACTCCTCTAAAGCTCTCCACACCAGAGAACATATTCTTCCTATTATCCCAGCACCACCTGGGTTTCCAGCTGGTGTTCAGGTGTTTATGTGGACCTATAAAACCCCACAGTTTGGCTGCTGAACTCTGAAGACATCTTCTGCAGGCAAGGTTGCATTCACACAGCTCCAGATATGCCTTTAAACACGTGTCACCAAGGGATGCACACACATACACTTCAGAGGAGCTGAAACCTGTATTTTGCTGGCTTGATCTGCACCAAGAGAGCTCCAAGGCACAGCTGAAGTAGATATACAATGACATCCTATCAGCCTCACCAGTGTCTTTGGAAATTACTGCTCTTTTCCTCCCCAGAAGCAAGAGGTTTGAGGCTTTCTCTGGAGGCCAGAGCCTTCCAAGCTGTCTGAGGATGCTACTTCCCATCCTCTTTGCTCTTTCTTCTCTGGGAAGCAAAGCATCAGCACAGCTCTGAGCTCAGCCTCCCCTGGAACACCAAACACCCTGAGAAGACACCTGTGTGCATTACAGACCTGCTGGCAAGGGGTGGATCTGCTTCCTTGCTCCCAGCAAGTTCTGCTGCTGAAACCTCAAACCTGCAGCAGAGAGGAGACCTTCCTATTGCAGAGGATAACAGAAACAGGTGGGGAACCTCAGAGCTGGGACATAGCATCCTGCAAAGCCATGAGGGTCAGCATGGAACAGGACAGGGTCTGCCTTGCTGTGCTGTTCTTCCCACTGCTGAAAGGCTACTGCTAAGCTCTGGGAGTGTTATGAAGAAAACTGCAGCCACTGCTGTGTCCACAGGGATTTGCTTCACCTTTAGCACTGCTTACACACAAGGGACTTGTTTCCAGTCATGGGAAGAAGAACAATCTCTAGAAGCAAGACAAGCTGTGTCTCCTATCTCCATTACAGAGGGAGCAGCTTCACCTCCAGAGCTTGTCCCAGGCTGGCAAATGCTTGTGTGACTTCCTGCAGAGGGCTGGGGTGTGAGGACTTGGCAGGGCCCCTGGGTTCCTGGGAGTACAGGATCATCCAGCAGATCACAGGCAAATATTGAGACACTAGTGCAAACAAAAGCATTCCCTCAGCTCTTTCACACAGGGATACAATATTTAATCAAGCCCTGGGCAGAAAACAGCAGCTCTGAATTGAACAATCACTATATAAGAGACTCTGGCTCTGGAAAGGAAAGCAAGGGCTGGAGGAGGCAAACGTTTCCAGACTGTTTCTGGGTGGAGGTCTTCTGGGGCTTCCTTATTTTCTGCCCTCCCCACACCCCTCAAAGTTCCCATGTTCTCACTTTAGTTATGCAAAGCCTCAGCTGACACAACTGTAATGGTCTCTTCTAGTTTCAAGAGCAAGACTCTTTGCAATTTTACTTTAACTCTATGAAGTCTGAAGGGTCCTGGATGGCAGAAGATTCCTGTGGTCATCTTGGTATCATACTGAAGTGATAACTCTACCTGAAACAAAGCCTCCATTAGTTGTTCTGCAAATCTTACAGGCAGAAAATAAATAGAAAAAGGGATTATTACTGCTGTGACATTATTGGACTCAGTACAAACATTGCCTGATAGAGACAGCACCAACTTCAGCCAAATGAGCAGGCAAGACTGCTGAGAACTGAAAGAGTTGAAATAGAGGAACAATTTGCCCCTATCCTTTACTCAAGCACAAGAGCAGTTTGTCATCAAGGGTTGGGGTGTTTTGGTAACTCTTACACAGCTTGTCCTGACTAAGAATACAATGGTTCTGGGGGTGCTAGGGAGCCTCTTCCCTTGCCAGGTTTCTAGACCTGGAAATGCAATGAGCAGCTTCAGCTGCCCCAGCCCATCAGCAGAAGTGTTCCCTATGGGCTAGGGAGCAGAAGGTGGAAAGTTTCCAGGCCTGTAACCATGCAAACCCCATCTACTCTGGAGATAAGCTGTACAAGTGTACTTTGGTTTGAAATGACTTGTAATGCCTTTTGTATTGTGTGCCACCGAAGGGGAGCTGTCTCCAGGAGGCCCTTGGTCTGCCTTGGCTCAGCAGTGGGATGTTTGCTTATGCAGTGATCTGTTTCTAAGTGCTGTATCCCCAGCTGGGCCACTTGACCAGAGTGCTTCATTCCTGAAGCTCCAGCCTGAGAGCACCTTGATTCTCCACACCTATTCCAGCAGCATCCACTTCATGCCCTTCTGTGTCTTCTCTTTCCCTCCAGCAGCCAGGGTGAAGTCTAACACTCAGTAAATCACCAGTGAAGCAGTTTGTTTACAGGCAGCACCAGCTCATGTGTGACCCAAAGGGTTGGTCTAACCCAGCCTTGCTTGGAAAAAAACAAGCAGGAGAGACATCAGGTGGGAGCTTGGCCCATCCAGACACTCCCCTGCAGCACCAGTGGATGCAGATCAAATAAACTTGGCCTGGGCTCAGGTGGAGAGGCCATAAATCTCCAGGCTTTCTTAGAAACTGCCCTTCTTTGTTTGCTTTCTTCGTTTGTCTTCTCGAGCTCTTTCCTGGTGTTTGATTTAAAGGAGCAGCTCGAAAAGTCCCACCTCAGCCTGGGTGCTGGAGCTGGCACAAACAGGAAACTCCAGCTGCTGGCAGCAAAAAGCATTCCCAGCAATGAGCATGTTTTCCAACCTACAGAGCTCTCTGCTTCTACCTGCCCCATGATTAAGGTCAGGAAGCCTCCACTTCCACCAGTGGACTGATGAAACTCCACTGGGAACCAACTGATGGCTCAGGTCTCTCTCTCCCCCTTGAGCTACCAGACCCTTTGCAGCCTCTTGCATGAACACCGTGAGGCTGAGAGTTCAGATGCAGCTCCAGCAGCGGTGCTGTCGGGGCTGAAGATCACGTTTAGGCTCCTCCTGGAGCTGGAGGGTGTTTGTGTGAGCCTCTTTGCATGACTATAGCCAGGAGGATACCGTTTTGCTGCAGGGCATGATCTCCAGGCTGCAGGACAGCACAGCCTGACATCCAATTTGCAAGTGAATCTGGCAGTCGATGCCAAAATTGCTCACCAATAGATGAGGTCTATTGAGTAACATCAGGTTAATGTTAATTGGCTTCTACTGCCAGTGACTCATGCAGCCTTTAGATTGCTTTTAAACCACACAGAACCAAGAAGTGTCTGGCTTTTAACCCCCACATTGATTTTTTGCCACTGAAACTTGCATCATGAACAGATGTTTAATATATTGAGGTCACGTTTTTCCTCCAAAGTTAGTTATCAGCTGCTTGCTTCCAGCCCATTGCACAGCAGGCTTCTCCCCACCTTCCCCAGATCACAGCAAGCCTACAGGATATACAGACACAACACATCTGGGCTGCCCAGATGTGCAGAAACCCAGTACTCAGCACTCCACTGGGGAGAAAACAGGGCTGCCAAGTTTCAGCACAGAAATTCTCCCTTCTCAAAGCTGAGCAGAACAGTAAGAGATGGACAGAGCTCCCTGTGTGTGTGTATGGGGGGGAGAAAACTGAGCCCAGATAGCAGCTCAGGTGTGATAGCCTGAAGCAGAGCTGGTGTGGAAGGAGCTGGAGCCAGTAAAACCTCTGAAGGTGACATCTGATGGTGTTAAACAAGACCTACAAGTAGACTAATCAGTTTGGGTTTCTTTCCTGCATACCCTTTTTCTACATACATTTTTCTGTATATATTATATAGATTTATATAGGTTTTTCTCTATTTTTTCCCCTATATACACTTTTACACTGATTTTTGCTTGTGTTAGCTCTGCAAGAGAAAATACTGGCTGAAGGACACAGGGCAGAAATAGGAAAAGCTGCCATTATTCCCACTGCCATTCCTGCATTCCTTCTGTCCTGACACACAGAGGGTCCTAGGTCATACCTTCAATGTCCAGATCTTCTGGACAAATGGTGTAAACAAGCTATTTTACTGAGAACTTAGAACAGGATTTAACCTGAGATGAGTTTCTAAGTGTACTGGCAATTTGTTAGTGGAATTAAAAACCTTTCCTTGTTACAACCAGCACTGGTGGAAGCTCTGGCCAAGATAAGGATATTTACCACCTGGTTTGCTCTCTAGCTTACAGCAGGTGTAAGACCAGCCCTTAAGAGAAGGAATCTGCTTGGAAGAGCCCCAGATTGCTCTTACATTTTATTTTCCCCTCTTAGATAAAGACACATCCAAGAAAGTATTTCAGAAGAAGACTATTAAATACCATAAATATTTGGGAGATGACAGTGCAGCCATTGTATCCCAGGCTGCAAAAAACCCTGCTTCTAAGAACATTTCTTTTGCAGCTCTCTCAAACCACCTGCACTTTGCAATATGCTTCTAGCCCCTTTCTCAGGCTCTGTTTAATACAGATGCTCACTGGATACCTGTGCACACAGCTCAGGGGTTTCTCTGCCCCATCCCCTTCTTCAGAAAGCATTTTGCTCTGAAGATATTTCAGCTGAGGAGGTTTCCTCCAGGACTGACTTCCCAGCATGTTTTCCTTCATCAAGCTGTAGAAAAATGGGGATACAATGAAATCCAGCCCTTTGCTTATCATTCATCAGTCACTGATGGAACTATGGTCACTTCTGTAGTGTGATGTTTCTCTAACTCACTTTTTCCTGCTCAGAGAGCTAGGCAATTTGGTCCAGTGAGATCTGCTATTGCCAACAGGTAATTACTGCTGACCCCTCACCACCATCCCTCTGAGCACTCCCTGGCAGTGATGGGTGAGGTCCCCTCAGAGCCTGGGCACAGCAGAGCTCCCTAGCCCTAAAGCAAGGCAGCTGATATGGCTCCTGGGATCCAGAAAGTAAAATTTGGCCAAACACATGAAAGAGCTTCTGAAATGTAAAGGAATTTACATCTAAACATTGGGCAGAAATCCATCATTAAGTGTGGGGCTGCAAGGGAAGAAAAGGAGAGGACAATTCTGGTGAAGAGCCACAGGAACTCAAGTCCTGCAGCTTCAGACACTCAAAGGCCACTCAGAAGCAAGGTCTGAAGGCTAAGCAGGAGATGGATAGTAAAATCTGGTCTCCATCTCACCCACCCTTGAGAAATGAACTGCTGGATAGATCCCCCAGCTGGAAAGCTGGTTTGCCTCTTCCAAATCTTGGGGGCTGTTTCCAGGAGTTCTTACTGACCCTTCCCCTGGACAGCAGCTCACACTGCTTAGCTGCTTCTTCTGATAGCAGAGGGATTCATCCTTCCCCAGTTTCAAAGAGGAGGCATGATCAAGGCCCTGTGGCACCACCAGACAAGCATATTTCTGCCAGATGAGCATGGAGACTTCTCCCACCTGCCCTGCTCGTAGGTCCTAACCTCCTGTTGTGCAGGAGAAGACAAAGGCATGACAAGGACTCTGCTTACCTCATTGCTTTATCTTTGGTAGTAGAGAGTGGGACTTTCTCAACACCTACTTCTGACCCTAGCCACAGGGAAGACTTCTAGCAGCTTGCCTAAACAACAGCAGCTCATCTTTATCTCACTTCACTGGAGAGAAATCTGCCCAGAAGAGATACTTTTAGCCTTTTGCTTTAAAGGTCAAGCTATCCACATCCATTCCTCTGCATTTCCTACCCAACCCTGCCATCTCTCACTAGACTTAACAGAAAACTACAGCTTTATTTTGGCTGCAGAGCTTTCCTGCCCTTTGGGGACAGGGAGAGAAATTGTACTATGTAGCCATTGTTTCTGACAGTTCATTTACTGGAATGAAACAATCCATTCATCACCAGGAGTCCATCAAACAGAAACTGTCTTCAGCTGGGGCTAGTATAATAAATATACAGGATTTCAGCACGAAGGATTTACATTCAACAGTGTGTATCCAATACAACACACATTTGCCTTAGATCCCTGGGTAATATATTCATGGTGTTGCTGGTTTTGCTACTGTACCAGCCCTCTGAGTAGCTGTTCATTCAGCTGGAAGCTGCCCTCTCTTAGCCTGATAGTCATACAATATCCCTTTTAGCAGAACCAATTGCCCTCTCCTGTTCCACTCAAGCACCAGAAAAATTGATGGCCATGTTTTTCCCCTCCTTTCCAACAGCATTTCATCAGCTGCCATTGCCACTGCAGCCTCCCTTGCCCAAGTGAGGCAGGCTCCACCTTATTTTTTAGCTTGCTGAAAGTGAGGAGTCTTGTCTGAAGCAGCTCTGGGTGGTGGTTCCATAGGCAGGGGGCAGAGGGAGGGATCTCCAGAGAGTGCCCCAGCACTGAGGGCAGCCAAGATGAAATATTGGGACATGAAAGGAGAAGGAATTCAAACAGATAGGTGTTGATTTGGGTTTTTTCCCCTAGGTTTGGGGTTTAAGAGTGACAGTTCATTCCTGTTTGCAAGGTTCCACTGCCTGAGAGTTGAATGTTCTAATGAGAGGAACAATTCAGTCTGGCACAATGACAGAAAAAAAAAAGGATCAAGGAAGAATCTCAGGATGCATTTTTGGAAGAGAAACCTATAAACAACTCATGGATGTGCTGAAGAGCAGCAAGAGCAGGGCCTGAGCCTTGCCAGTTGTTGGCTCCATGGCAATGGTGACCTGGAACCCCACCCCCCCAATTCAGCATGCCATTTTTGGTTGGGGAACCACAGCACTGGTTAACTGACAGACTCCCAGGCTCTATTCCACTAACAACACCTTTCCCCCCCCTCTTTTTTCCTCTCTGGTGGAAGAAGCAGAGGAATTGAACTTCCTCAAAGATGCTCTAGGAAATTTAGAATGATTAGAAGGAGACCAATGAACAGTGACAAGACTAGAAGACAAAGGAGGGGGTTTTTAGCCCTAGTCTGGTCCACTCCTGGTCAAATCAAGACAAAACTACCCAATAACATGTGTGGTAATAGAGAAAAATGTTAGATCCCATAAACAACTGCAATCTCTCTCCTAGGCTGCTGCCTTGTGGCAGGAATGTCCCCTAGGGGCTGGGCTTCCAAACCATGGCCCTTCAGCTCATCACTGCTGCTGCCCAAGTCCTCTGCTTGTGTGTGTAGCTTTGGAAAAGGGACATGCAGACCCAAACCCCACCCAACACAAGAAATGGTTCCCTCCAAAGCCCTACTGTGTTTGTCCAAGGCCTTTTTGCTGTGCTTACATTTCCAAAATGATTACTGAGCATGGAAGTGGTTTCCTGAGAGACATGTCCTGCTGGGGTGGGTGGTGGAGGGGGGATTTGGAAGAGGGGGGGAAAAAAGGAAGAACAAAAAGGTCTTGAAGTTGGAATTAAATTGCTTTTCAAGCCAAGATGAGAAGGCAAAACTGGAGGAAGTACTGTGGGATCACACTGTGATGAGGCTGGACATTTAATTAAGAAAGAACAAATTGCTCATTCTAGGAGTAGGTTTTATTCCTTTGCTTTCATCTTTTGGGGCTGTGCTGCTCTGCAGCATGAGAACACAGCCAGCCAAGGACATTTCTCAAGCCCTGAGGCAACAACAGTCACCCACACATTTGTTCTTGGTACATCTCCTCCATCAAGTGTCCAGTCAGCTGGTTAACTCTAATCACCATTTGAGCTCAGAGAGGACACATGAGCTTTGGTTATCTTGTTCCAGGCCAACTGTGTCCTCTGAACAATCAGCCACACACAGGCACAGAAGCACTGTGAAACAGGCTTCAGGTTCCAGAAACAACAGCAGGTAGAGGGGCACTCCAGCAGCAGACAGCAGGACTGGTGTCCCAGAAGAACACAAATAATCACTGTTGTTCTTGTGTTGACTCCAACTCCTTCAAAATGTGAGCCATTAAAGGGGCTAGGCAGAAGGAGGGAAAAAGCTGCCTCACAAATCACTCCAATGAGACCCTGGAGTGAAAATGGAGTCTGCTTACAATTGCTAATGAGGTGTCAAGCAATTTGTTTCTTCTTCTACTGTATGTTTTATTTTGGGAGGAGATAAGTTCTGACTAGAGACTATTTGGCTTGATTCAATTTAGTGAAGTTGTGAGCCTTGGGCACCAGGCTTGACCCCTGCCAACTCTGGCTTTAAGTGGACAGTCTCTGCTGCTGAAAAAGGGAGGTGGGAGTTTGCAGGCACTTGTCCCTGTTCTCCCTGGCACTCCAAGAGCCCATGCAGTGGAGCTATAATGTCCATTTGTCCAGGGGAGCCTCTGACCCTGGGCTACCAAGAAGCTTGAGACAACAGGACATGGTGCTAGAAGATCTCTGGACGTTTGAGGCTCCTTGAACAGAGTAAAACATTTTTGGTCTCAGCAAGTTGCCTTTACTGAACCTCCTCCCCCCCAAAACAGAAACATCAGCTTGCTCTTAAGAGCCCTCCTTGAGCCACTGCAGCTAGGTGTGATCCTTATCCAACTGGTGAGAAACCTCAGAGGTCTAAAAACTCAATAGACATCTCTTGAGAGTTCAGGTTATCCAGAGCCTCCAGAAAGAAAAGGCAGAGGAGCAGCCAAATCTGAGGCACTCTGGCAACTTGAGGCCATTGCCTCTTGTCCCCTCCCTGGTAACACAGGAGAAGAGACCAAGCCCCATCTAGCTCCAACCTCCTTCATGGACACTAAGGATAGCAGTCCTGCCTTTGAGTGATGAAGACCCAGGGCATCCCCTGAGCTCTTGGAAAAGAAGAGTGGGCTAGGGATAAATCTACAATAAATCTGATTTGAGAGACAAGTGCTTCTGGCATGTCCTGGCTTAGCTGCAGGGGTTGAATTGCAAAGGGGAGAAAACATCTTAAACCTGAAGTGAGATAAGCTGGATTATCACTCCCTTCAGGTTTAAAACCTGTTACTTTCTGTTCTGTAGGAACACCCTGAGCAATCTGAGCATGAGGCTTCCTCCAAGAGTCAAACATAGAATTGCAATGGTTGGAAAAGAGCTGACATCATCCAGTCCAACTGTTAAGCTAACACTGCCATGCTCACCACTAAACCATGCCCCCAAGTACCACATCTACACAATTTTTTGAACCCCTTCAGGGACAGAGACACCACCACTTCCCTGGGCAGCCTGGGCCAATGCCTGGTAACCCTCTGGGTGCAAGAAATCCTTCCTAATATCTAATCTGAACCTCCCATGGCACAGCTTGAAGCCATTTCCTCTTGTCCTATCACATGTCCAGGAGGCACCTGTAGCTCTTGGACTCCCAAGCCCTTCAGAGCATGACCTGACCAAACCATGCTGCCCTGTCACAAGCACAGGTAGTTCACAGAATGGCCCAAGTTGGAAGGGACACACAAAGATCATCAAGGCACAGGACAACCCCAAGATCTCACCATGTGTCTAAGAGCACTGTCCAAGTGCTTCTTAAACCCCAGAATTGGTGCCATGAGTGCATCCCTGGGGAGCCTGTTCCAGTGCTGCACCACTCTCTGGGGGAAGAACCTCTTCCTAACATCCAACCTGAACCTCCCCTTGCACAGCTTCATGCCATCCCCCTGGCTCCTGTCACTGGTCACCAGAGAGAAGAGCTCAGCTCCTGCCTCTCCTGAGGAAGTTGTAAGCTGCCATGAGGTCTCCTCTTCTCTAGGTTGAGCAGACCAAGTGATTTCAGCCCTTCCCCATATGACTATGACAGTTAAGAAGGTCTCCATACATCCTTCTCCTTCCAAACAGCCTGATCTGGATCTTGAGTGCTGGAGAGAATGGGGAGGCAGAGAAAGGGGGAGGAGGAGTGGGAGTGGTGGAAGTTTCAAAATGCCAACTCTTTGCCATACAGCACTTTGGGAAGTTGAAAAAAAAAAAAGGAAAGAAAAGAAAAGATTTAAGAAGTGACAGCTTTGAAATGTGGCCAAAGCCAAAGCATCAACATGGGACAGTGTCTCCAAGTGCAAGGCTGCACAAACCAAGGGAAATGAAGAAAGTTTGGGAGGTTGGTGTGGCGCCGGGGAGAGAATACACAATCTGGGCCCTGCATGCCAAAGGCAGGATGGAAAGGAAGGTGAGCTGGCATTTTCTGACCCTCCCTCCCTCTTTAAGGCAGTAAAAATTTGAGGATTGACTAAGCAATTACCCAAATTAAAGAAGCTGGAAAAGCAAACAGCAGTAAGAGCTCCATTTTGTTGGCTTTTTTTTTTCTTTTGGGGAAAAGAGGGTGAATGA
Source organism: Galbula dea (assembly GCA_013399015.1). Lineage (NCBI taxonomy): Eukaryota > Metazoa > Chordata > Aves > Piciformes > Galbulidae > Galbula > Galbula dea. The sequence goes on along the minus strand of VWZX01005204.1, from coordinate 521,704 downwards.
GATGCTGATAAATTGGAGCTGTTGGTTCCATGTGCTCCTTATTAATAGAAGGAACAGGAAAATAAAAGCAGCTCACAACAACAGTTAACTCTTTCATTGCCCTGTCCTGCAGGAAGAATCTCTCCATCCCATTCCCTGCTGGAGGAATCTCCTCCTTGCTTTGGGAGAACCAGGCTGAAACTGGAGAGATGCATTGCTGGGAGACACTTCCCTGCAGTACCTTCCCACCCACTTCTCCCACCCTAACCCCACTATTTGGCTAGTGCTGATCTGGAGGGCTCCCACCACAAGGTCCATGGCACCTCATGACCCCAGATTTAGGTGGGGGAGAACCAAAGGAAACATTTGGCTCTCACCTTCCTGGTGCACACTGGCTGCCAACCAGCCCCCACGCACATCACACTGAGCTGGGGCCAGGTCCCTGTGCCAGGGCTGCTTGCAGAGTGCTGGCTGAGTGGCTGCAGCCCTGGGCATGGGGCTGGGAGCTGGAGCACAGGCTGGTGCTGCTGCAGGGAGAAGCAAAGGCATTTCTTGTGGAAAGGGTGATTTTCACACAGGCAGAGCCTGCAGTTTTCTGCAGCCACCCCAGGAGCCACGTACATGGTGATGTCGGACAGAGCTGCAACTGGGAAGAGCTTGGTGCTGCTTCTCCCTGGGCTTCAGCTAGTGTCCAACACAGGTCTCCCAGCCATCACCTGGGAGCACCATCCTGCCCTGAAGTCTGAAGAAAAGGAAAGGCATACAAGAGAATGCTGCTGAGAAGCCAGGGCTCTGCTTAGCTCCAGCACCATCCCCTTGGAGCCCACTGCCCAAAGGACACTTCTGCTCCAGGACTAAGGGACTCTGCTCACATCCTCTCCTCTCTGCCCTAAAGGGCTTTTGTCTTCCTCCTGCTGCTACTGAAAATCTCAACTTGAGGCAACTCTCCTGGGTTGTTCCTGAGGAGAGAGTCTAGCTCTTGGCAGACAGGAGAAAAGCAGAGGCACCATTAATGCCATTTATCTGACCCTGTTTTACAGGCTGGGTTTAAAATACTGCCACAAACACCAGTACAAAGCCTTCCTAAATCTCACTGCCTTGGCTGTTTGGGCTTTTCTCTAGGACTTGATTTAACTTTTAGCTTTTCCTTCATTAGGTGCAAGACTTCCTTCAACAGAAAGGCTTCAAAGACCTGACCTGGAGCCTGCTCACACACAGAGGGCAATGCTCAGCATCAGGATATTCAGTTGTTTCAAAACACACTCCCATCATTTAGAAACCTCTGCAGCAGGGGGGAAACAAAAAGGCACCTTGTTTCTTTTGGGGAGGGGGTGACTGCTTCCACAGATTAATGCCCATGTTGATTTCAGGACAGGTTTCAATGTTACATTTCGTTTTTGTTTTGCTTGTCTCAAATGTGTCATTTTCAAAGGCTTTTAACTCAGCTGCTTTTCAACCTCACCAGGGGCTCTCAAGTCCCACAAGCTATTGGGGTTTTTATGTCTTTTCAAATAACTTACTCCATTGCCCTAAGAAATAAAGCAGTTGGGATCAATGGTGCCAATTAGATTTTCAGCTCTAAAATGGGTTTGAAGCTGGTCTTAATATCTCTGGACTTCTAGAGGTTTTCCTGCAAGTTTCTGGTTTTCTTCCTGCACTGACTGCACAGCAAGCCAGGTTAGCATCTGTTAGGAAGTGTTTAAAAGCACAGGCTTAACTTCAGCTCTGCATCCTCTGGGACACAGCCCTTTGGAGTCTGTGGCAGCCGAGAGAACTTGGCCCTCAAGAGGATCAGAGGCTGACTCTTAAAGGCATTGTCAGCAGAATTCATTGTATTTCTGACAACTAAACAGAACAGGTTACCCCAACAGGGATGTGAATTTGCCTTTAGGAATGTCATAGATCCTAAATTACACTCCCAAACCAGGAAAACAGTTAATGCCATTTTACACGAGTAAATCCACTCCAATATTCAAGGTTCAAGTAGTGTTTTCTTGAACATTAGCAAGGGAATCTAGGGAGAAACCTTCACTCAGAAGTAGAATCAGAGCAAATCCTTTATGTATGTCTATGTACATGAAGAGTCCATGGGGATGAGTTAATTGGCTCTTGCCTTCCAGCCTGCATGATTTGGGTGCACAGTAGAAGGCACTGCTCCTGTTCCTTGCCTTGTGTTACATTAACTCAAGCCACAGCTGCCTGAACTCCTTGCTGCCTCATCCTTGTGTCTGAGGCTGCATCTCTCATGGCAGATCTCTCCTCATGCTACAATTATTCTTTTTTTTACTGGAAGTATCTTAAAGCAGAATGGTTCCTGCTCTGGGGCCTTGGCAGTAAGGAAACTTTCTGTTGAGCTCCAGAACTGCATCTAGCAGTAAGCAGGAGCCCACAGGAGCCAGTCACCTGCCAGCAGACAGGTGAGAGCAGAAAGCCAGCAGCAAATCCTGCCCTGGCTCCAGATAAGGAGAACACTCCATTCACCCAGCAGCAGCAGTGCTTTTGTCTGGGAAAGACTGGTTTAGCAGTTCCCTCCCAATCTGTATTTAATGAAGGGCCAAATCCAGATCAACACAGCTTCAGCACAGAAGAGCTCAGGAACCATGACTCAGAATCCAGGGAGAATGAGAATCTCTTACAGAGAGGATAATGCCTGGGACAAAGTTAGCTCTTTTGCCTGTGGCTTTCCCCTTCAGTTCTGCATCAACATGCACCAGAAGTAGAGAGGATTTCCAGCCCCTGCCCAGGGAAAGCCCTTGTGGGAGAGATCTAGCAAACAAGAAGTACTGAGGCTTCCCTCTTGAAGCTCCTTTCTCCCCCCTAGCTGAAGGGTGATGGGAAGGGAGAGTTGCAACCTCAGACCACAGCCCAAAATCTCCAGAAGCTCTGAAATTGTGGCACTTGAGAAGCAGGTGAAGATACTACACCCTGGAAGTGTCTCAGCCTGCTGTGCTCAGAGACTCCAAGCACCAAAGTGCAGAGGGCAGCAGCTGCTGCCCAGAAGAGATTCCCTGTGGGCAGCATGCAGGGGCTTGCCCTTCACCAGATACAGTTCTTATTGAAAGAGAAAGGGAAGAAAAAGCTGTGGTTTGCCTGTGCCTCCTTGGCTGCTCCGGAGAGGGGCCCATGGGAGCAGCCTGACACAGAGTACAGTCTTTAGCAGGCTCCCAGACACGAGGTCTCACCCTCACGTTGTAAATAGCAGGTTTCCCCTGAGCTCCTGCCTGACCAACATGAGGAACCCTGGGGCAGAAGGATAAAAGAGGCTTTGCAGCCAAGCACCGTTTGCAGGTTTCAGGGGTGGTTTTGAGCCATGAGCTGAGCAGCAGGGGCTTTGCTTCTTCCTGTCATGCACTAGGGAGGGAAAAACTCAGGCTGGAAAATGAAGAGAGTCTCCTTCATGCTCTGCTCAGTCCTACTGCCTCTACAAGAAAACCATTTAACTGCATTGTGCTGTAATGAAGCATGCCCAAACTACTGTTTTCTGGCCCTCTGTTTATTTTATTTCCTTATTGTAATGAAAGTCAGATGGCTGCTGTTTACACTAGTATGGCACAGCAAGAGCATGCTTGACTCTGTAAATTAGCTGCAAGTCACTTTTGGAATTAGGGCAGAGGAAAGAACAAATTTTTAGTAACTACATTAATTTGGAGCCCTGATTTATTTTCATTCCTGCAAGACAACAGCAATATGATGTTTCCTAGCCCTTCCCACACACAGCCTTTGCTGTACTGCCTACAGCTGCACTTTGCTTGTGGAGCTTCCCTCTCCTGACTCTGCTCCAGGGATGGGGATGCTGCACTTCTCCAGCAAGGGAGCCAACCAGACATTTTGGGGCAGCAGGAACAGAGGCTGAGCTGGCCCCAGAGCTTGCAACCTTTGAGCACACAAGTGACACAAGATGACAAGCAGCTGTGTCCATCCTGTGATAGGCTTAGTGCTGGTCATGCAGCTGCAGCAGCTCCTGTTTGCACTGCCAATGCAAAGGAGCCAGGAGGTTCTGGTTTCAGTTCCCTGCTGGATGGATCCAGCTCCTGATTAAAGGAGACACAGGAGACTTGATTGCTCACTAAACTACCTGAGAAGAGGTTGGAGCCAGGTAGGAGTTGGTCTCTTCTCCCAAGCAACAAATGATAGGACAAGAGGAAATGGCCTCAAGTTGTGCCAGGGGAGGTTTAGGTTGGGCATTAGGAACAGTTTCTTCACAGGTTGAGAGGCATTGGAAGAGGCTGCTCAGGGCAGTGGTGGAGCCACCACCCCTGAAGGGATTGAAAAGCCCTGGAGATGTGTTGCTGAGGGCCATGGTTTAGTGGTGACCTGGCAGGGCTGGTTAACAGTTGGGCTGGATGGTCTGGAAGGTCTCTTCCAACTCAAACAGTTCTATGAAATCCATGAAAAGCCTAACCCTGACTTCAAGCCCTGGATAACATCTGATAAGTTGCATAAAGTTTAAGCTCTCTAGGCTGTGGATCATATCCCAGTCTGTAAGGAGGAAGCATGTTGGGGCTGACCCCCAGCAGAGCCCTCAGGTTGGGTTGGCAGCCCTGGGCTTGATCCCTGTGCATGGACTGTCCTGCAGTGATGGCACCAAACCAAAACCAGTACTGGCACTAAGGCAGGGAGTGGCAATTGTTTGGATAATGATGAAACCAAACCCATTTGTAGCTGTTAAAGATTTTCTGAAGTTATTTGCTCTCTGATTTCAGCAACAGTTCATGTTGTGGCTTTATTGTGCTGCCCAGATTTTGCCTAAGATTATTAAAATGCAATTTTTTTCCCCCTTCAAAGCAAACCAGACAGCATTTCCAGAGAAACAAATATGTGGATGTGCCTGCTGATCAAAAAAACCACCAACAAACCCACCATCATGCTGCATTGAGAGCTTGACAAGGAACTGTTACAACCCAAAGCAAGCCCTGAGGCAGGAGTGCTAGAAACACCTTCCCAGCTGGAACAGCACCCAGGGATCCTCACCAGGGAGGGTGATGGAACTGCAGAGGGAAAGATCCTGCTCCCCTTCCTCACCTCCTCCTCCTGCTGTGAAATCTGAACATCTAGGTGCTTTTTAAACTCATTTTTCAGCTACTAAATACCACTAGAGTCAGAGACATCTGGGATCAAGGATTCCTCTATCAGATCCATTCTAATTCTAGTATCAACCTTTGATCAGATCATCATCTATTTCCATTGTATCTTGAGCAGGTGCCACCTCAGCATGCCCACAAGCTCCAGCCACCTCAAATCCAAGCCCACATGTCGTAAGAATGCAGACAGCTAAGCAGCCACACAGGCACAAATGATTTCTCCCTAACCCAGCTCCTGATTGAAATGCAAACAATTACCCCTGACCTTAAAGGATCCAGATTCTCCACCCTGGCAGGCCACTAGCACTAGATCTATCCTCCAGAGTTCCAGTGAGGACTATTCAGAGAAGGTGGCTGGTTTTTTGCTTTAATACAGCTTTTCAGATACTGAAATCATCTTTCCAGGTCCAATAGCTTTTTCAAGAAATATATTGGGTAACACATTTGTTAAAACCACTTTGAGCTGAAGCACACTCAGATTAAGCTGCAATATATATTATTTACAATAGATCTATTTTCCAAAAGGGTTCCTGGGCTGTTGGATGCAGTGTTGCCAACTGTCAGTAAATTTATGAACAGCTTGTAAATTTAAGTGCTTTCCAGAGAGCTATTGGTATGTGTGTAAAATACTCATTTTGTTCCTAAAACATGGCAAGACATTTTTTTTTCTATGCTTGAAAAATAAGGCAAACCCCTTCATAAATAATGTCATTGAAGTGATGACATATCAGCCCAAGAAGAAGAAACTGAATTAACTCACTTGCTGAGCCAAACTATCACCTTTTCCTTGCCTTCAGAATATACCAATACCTTGCTATACTGTCAAGGCAAGAGTCTCCACAAGACCTAAGGGCTGCTTCTCTCCTCCCATGAAGATTGTGCTCTTGAATCATATGATTCTATGATTGTGCTCTTGGGGAGGAGAATAATTAGCAGTAGCAGTAAGGAAGACAGCAACTGCCTGAGTCCCATTGTTGGAGCTGACTCTTGGGTTTGGAAAGACTTCAGTCAGAATGGGTTGTTTGATGCAAAAGTAGCTGAAGGAAATAGGTGAAGGAGAGAAAACAGCAAGGAAGGTTTGTCATGTCCAACTCCAGACCTCAGGATGAGAATTTTTGTTTCAAGAATAGGAGCCAAGCCTGGATACTCTGCTACAACACAGAAGGACAGCAGCCACCCAGCAAAGATCCACCCTAAGACCCAAGGAGAAACAACTCCTTTTCCCAAAGGAAGAGACTGCAGACTGTTTCCTACAGACTTAGCAACCTATCAGCAGATCCTGGACCCATGGCCACCAGGAGCATCCCCTTCCCTTTATGGGCCACCCACAGAACTGTCCTCAGCTAGCAGGCTAAAGGTGTTTGCAGGTGTTTTAAAGTGGAGGTGCCAAGACCCTAGAGAAACATCCTTGTTTGGTAGCTTCACAGGTCTCCTATCAACTGGCTTGGGAAAGATTCCCTTACAGAGAGCTGAGGGAGGGTAAAGGACAAGATTGTGCTAGCTCCTACTGCCAGCAGCCAAAGTCTGATTCCTCCTTTACTCTTGGAGCAGCTGATAACAGGGTTGTGAAGCCTGAAATCAGGACAAGCACCTTTAGATATCTGGGATTTCAGTGGAAATTCAGAGGCTTGAACACAAGTGGAAAACTCTTTGCAGTGCTTAGTTTAAAGCTCTTTTGTGTTTAAGGTTTTATTCTATGCATCAGGCCAAATTCAGCCACAAAACCCAATTGGATTTGGGTAGGGGAAAAAACCCAAGGACTCAGGATGTTCTGAGAGGTTAAGGAGGTAATAAATGTAGGTGGTTTGCTCTCATTTTCTTTTTTATTGAGGAAAACAACCCAGGCTCCCCTTCAAAGCGATTCTCTTTACAGAGAGGGACCAGGAGAGGGGAACAGAAGCTGAACCTGCTCAGTCAGCCAGCAGCAGATGGGAGAGCAGCAGCCACCCTGCCCAAGCTGCAGGGTCTCCAGCCCCTGGACCACACTGCCTGGGGCTGCCTTTCCAGCTGTTTGAAAACTGTTACCATTACCTAACCTACACATCCTGCTGCCACAGACAGCACCTCAGCTCTAGAGAGGGGCCCTAGAACACATTGCAGAACACTAATAAACATGATTGTTATAAAAAGATAAGGTTACAGAACACTGCACTTTGCCAAACTCCAGTTTGACTGCAACTTTCAGTTTTGGCTGAGCCAAGAGCCAGAAAAAGAGATTTTAAAATTCAGCAGTAGTAGCTATTCAGAGGTTGTTCTAGTACTCCTGCCAGGAAAAACTTGGAGTGAAAGGTCTAATTTATCACACATTGGGGTTGCAAACCTGTGCTCTGAGTACCCAGGCAGTTGCTTGTCAGGTTTCAGACAGGCTGGAGGAATCCCTGGCTTGGGAAGTGGCAAGAATTCCAGGTTGCTGTTTTGAACAAGCAGCCTTGCAGCAAGAGGAACATGCCCTGCCTGTGCACACACACACACACAGAGGATGGATCTGTCCCTGGGTTGCTTCTCCATCCTCCCCCCAATCACTAAAAGAACAGCCCATTCCTGAAGCAGACTTTACATTAGAATAATGTTCTTTTTTTCATACAGAAGTCTGGTAGTGCAGCCTCCTGTGGGGACAGAAAGTTGCCAGAAAGGGAAAATGGTGCTGGGGAGAACACAAGAACCCTGTGAAGTCCCTGGAGACTGAAACAGTTGAATGGGGAGTTTATATATTTTCCCCTCATCTGTTTATTTACATTTCCTCTCTCCCTGCAGTTATCTCCACTATTGAACTGCTCCCAGTTGCTTTTGACAGTAACTTTCCTGCTTAGGTTTCTTTCAGGCTGTCTGAGAGTATAAAGCTTTCATGAATCACTTCAGACATGACAATTTGATGGGAAAGTCAATACACACCTTAGCCTTTGAATGTGAGGAGCTCTGCAGTTTCCATGGGGTTGAGACTGAGTACATCACTCCTGCTTCATTTGATCACCATAAACCTCCCAGTGGGACAGATCAGCACATCCCAGAGCAGAAAACATGATCCCCCAGGAAAGGGATGGAATCTGCTTGAGCAGATGCTTACTGCATGCTGATTCCCACCACCCAGGACCTCTGCACTCATGAGCTTACATGGTTGCTCAGGCTCCCCTGGGTTTGGTTAGACTGATGCAGGGGTTGGGAGTGACTAAGGATGGAAAGGCAGGTGACTGTCCCAGCTCTTTCCCCAAAAGGAAGGCTTGCTCAATCTCCACCTGTAAAGAGCCAGACACAGCCACTGCCTTTCCATGTGACTCAATGGAACTACACTACTAGATCCAAAACTAGAACAAAATGACTTTGGCATCAAATCCTGAGATCTATTGCAATGGACATTGGGGCACAGAAAGGAGGCATTTTAATTAGAGAACTAAATGTGCTGGAGATTCCTCACTGATTGCCCTTGCACAGCTGTCAGCCCCTGCTAGAGGTTCAACCAGACCACATCAACAAACCAGTCACTAAACCCTCTGCCCCCTCCATCATTCACTAGCCACACCAACAGGTTTCCTCAGAGGGAATTCTGCAGCCTGCTGCAAAACCATTAGAACCCCAAACTCTTTCCTTCAGAAAAAGCATCTATAAATGGAATGATTAGCTCCATCCACAGCCCTGATCACATGCTTCACTAAATGGATCAAGCTTCACCAAGAGCAGCACAGCTGCATGTGCTTACAGCAGAATTTGGGCTGAGGCCCAGATCCTCAGAGGGAATGAATTGCCTAATTTCTATTGAAATAACTTGGGGTTAGACACCTAAATGCTTTTGAAAAGCCAGGTCCAATGTTTTGGTTGTTTCTCCCCCTTCCCCCCTTTTTTTTCTCCTCTAAGATTAACTAACAAATCCAGGCAAAATTAGTATTAAAAAATCCTTACTGGGCTATTCTGAAGTAGCAGACTTAGGGGTTATTGCTCTTGACTGGCTAATAAATTAGATTTTTATTTGCCAATAAAACAATAAGAATAATTTTGGTTATTCTACTTTCAGAAGAAATAATTTCTTCCCTCACAAGTGTTGGCAAATGGTAAAACATGCTCTAGAATCCTTGATAATTCATGTATCAACAAACAAATAGGGGGAAAAACCACCCTAAGCAAACAGAAGTAATAAGCACAAGTTGCAATTTGCCTCTCTGAAATTCATTAGAGTGCAGTTCTCCATCAGGGAATGACCTGGGAGAGCCTGGCACAAGACACAAGCATGTGCTGGACTATGTGGTAGGTGGATTTACTGTCTGGAGCCAGGAGCAAAACAGCTGCAGGAGCATGAGAGTCCTGGCTTTGTCCTAGGGAATGCAGAGAAATGTTTCAGCAAATGACCTGAAACTGTGGAATAAGAAATGATGCCTTTTGGTAAGGGCACCTAGAGCAGTCTGTCACCCATCTGCTCTTGCCAGCACCAGCAGTTACACTCTCCACAATGAGGAGAATGCAATCAAACTGCAGAACACCAGTCCCTGGTGCAAGAGGACCCAAAGAACCTTTCCAGAATGGTACTGAAGTTTCCCTTCAGGTACAAGTGGCAGCACTGCCTGGGAGGGAGATGTCTTAATTCAGGTATCCCCTATAATGTGATTTAAAGGCAGTAACCCTGAGCTCCCCGAGAGCAACACTCCCCTTCTGCAACAAACAACAGAATTATCCTTCCCCAGCCAGGGCTGTTTTCAGCAGAGAAGGGGTTTTTAGACTAGGCACAGGTGCAGATATTACCCTTTGGAAAGAATAAGGGCAGAGGAACAAAAGAGCATAAATATTACACCCAATCACAATGGGAAGGAGAAAGCATCACACAGGATAGATCTTTTTGTCAGTGTTCCATTGCTATTCAGGATAAAATCCCTTCACTTCTCAACTCATAACCATCAGCAGCTGCCTTTCAGGAAAGCTATATTTACACTGAGGTAGTGACTTTCTTCTCAGAGTCCTCAAAACATTTCACCAAGCAGTCAGGTTCAGAAATCTTCTACTGCAGGTATTTAGTAAACTCATCTTTGTCCCACTGGAGCCTGGAAACTTCAGGTTTTCTTGCATAAAGTCCTTTCCCACCTCCACCTCCTGCAACATTGCCTGCTCACTCCTGAGGGAGACCTTCCCAGGGGAAGCCTTAAGCCTCTCTTGAAACAAAACCATAATAAAAGCAACAGAAACACACCCACCCACCAAAAAAGGTTACTTTGAAACAACCAAGTGACTACTTCTGTCAAGGCTGAGTTGTAGCAATGCTCTAAACAAGCTAGAACAGCCAGAACCACAGCACAAAGCAACTGCTACATCCACAGCTGCAAGGCAGCAGCCACCCAAACTGAAGATGGCTTTTCTGTGTTGGCATCTCCCAGCAGGACAGCTAACAACTGAGCTTCAGCAGGGAGGCAGAGCTGTGATGTGGAGACAAAACAACACACAGAGCCTCTTACTTTTTGTCCATGGTGCAGACTGGGAAACCTCCAGAGACAAGTCCACTCCTTCACCACTCAAAGGAGGAGGAAGGCTCTTTGGAGCCTGGCTTTTTATCACCCTTTATCCACCTTGGCCCAATTGGTTTCCTGCAAAGGGCTTAACTACAAGCACCTGGGACCTGGAGGTCCCAGCCCAGAGCACCACAGCTGCTGGCACTCACAGGATCATGATGGGGTTGGGTTGGGTTGGGTTGGTTATTGACACTGGAGTGCTGGTAGAAGCTCATGGCAGATCATTTTTTGTCCCAAGGTTCCATTGCTGTTCAGGATGACATTCCTTCACTTCTCAATTAATAGTAATAAATTCCTCTGAGCACAGGAGCTAATCAGGACACAATACACAACTGCAAGTCCTTCTGACTCTACAGATTTTGTAGACCTGGATTTCCCATCACTTGGAGATTGTTGGTAGGGCTGAGGTTTCCCACACAAATTTGCTTTCTTTTCCCTCCAGAGATTTTAAAGAGGGAGAAGGGAATATCTTTCCCCCCCTCCCATTTATAGTGTGTTTTCTTGATGAATTTAGAGTCATACACAGATTTAAGACTAAGATTTAACTTTTCTCTATTGCATTACATAAATGTGGTTTTGCTAATCACAGCCATAAGCCTGATTGTTTGGGCCTTTGTGCTCATGCTAACCAGTGAAAAACTAGCTGCTCACCAAGGTGTACTAAACCCCAGACTGAAGTTACCACAGTTACCTTGAGACCTTAGAGGTCTCTCCCAACCTTCCTGACCCTGTGATTCTGTGAGTTACTGTAGCATAGCAGGGAGAAACAGCAGGTTCCCTTCTACCCCTTGGTACTCCTTGTGACTCCAAGAACTGAAGCACATCAAGAAGACACCACAAAGGAACAGGGCACATGGTAGCAAACCCACCTTGAGATTGTCACTCTGCATGAGCTGATGTGTGGCCATTTCTTCCCCACAGTAAGTTAGGAGACCTAAGCTCTATGCTGCCAAATACAACTGCTGCTGAAAGCTCTGAAACTGCCAAGAGATTTGCCTCTGTTTTGCTGCACAGTGACTCATCTCTTGGTCTAACCTTCCCTCCTTCTGTCTTCCCCCTCTTATGCTCAGGGCTTGCAGCAGAAGTGCTCACTGACAGCTCTCCTGGAAACACACTGAGAGACAATGGTAGGAAATGATCCTCCAACAACTAGAAATGGTTCCAGCAAGACAGTAACACATGTCACAGAACATCTGGGGCTAATTTATATATCTATGGAACCAGATTGTCACTGGCTGGCTTGGCATGGTGCAAAGGGTGCTGTTGAAGTGGTGCCAATTCGTGCCAATGGAGGAGCTGATGCCAGTATTTGTGGAGGTAAAATGGAGCCAAAGATGTCCTGGCTTTTGTCATTTTATCTTGAGGCTCTGAGGACAAGAAAAATAAGAAAAGCACTTCCCTCATGAGGCTTATGTTTGTTCAAGACATGCTTCCCTTAAAGAGAGACTCATATCACACACACAGAGACTCTCCAAGCTCCTTTGAATCTGGAAAGTACACAGGCAGGGAATCCAGTGAGCCAGCCTGCAACACTTGGCTACTTGTTCTATCAACCTTCTCTAATTAGCTGAATTAACAAATATGTTGTTGCCACAGCAAGGATAAGGATAAAGAAATGAGTCCTCATGTTTTGGCACTGGTGTCTAACCCAGCTGTTCCCATGCTGGTACACACTGTTTCAGAACAGCTTGTTACCTGACAGCTAAGGAAGGAAAATAGGCACATATAGGTGGTTATCCAAAGCCACAAACCTAAACCTAGGACAGAACAGACTGGGCTTATGAAATTTCACCCAGTTTAGAGAAGAAAAACAAGGGGGTCAGCCACTTTTCCAAGCTCTCTTGGTGCCTGTCCTACTCTATGGGAGGTATTCTCAGTGGATCCCTTGCAGCCATGAAAATTCTCCTTTCCTCCTCTGAATTTCAGCTTTCACTCTTGCATCTGCAAGACAGAACCAAATGTGTGGCCAGATGGAGCAAAACATGCACTCAGCCTTCAGACTTAGGGACTAGAGGGGAGGGGGAAGGGCAGGGCACACTCCCAGGTATCAGTTGGGATTAGAACACAGATTTTGACATGAATTTCAAAATAAATCTTGGATCATAACTGCCTGAAGGAAATTGCTGCTGTCATTGGTAACCCCCAACCCACAGGTGGCTCTCAGCTGATGCCCTGACCCTCCTGTTCCAAGCCCAGTAGACTTTCTTGACCATTAGGGCTGGGATTTAATCTAAATCTAAAGCTCAAAGTGGCCCTTTTCTTCTGTAGTTTTGTTTGGTTTTTGCTTTATTCCTATTTTCCTGTACATATCTAGCAGGACTGACAACAGCACTGGCAGCAAGGGTTTGGGATGGGGCCATTTGCCTCCAAGGGCCTTGAAAATGTTTTGTGGCCAGGAGCCAGAGATGAGTGGCCACCACCTTCCTGCAGTGCACTACACATCCCTGTATTTGGGCTCTCTTTTCCAGCACCTCTTTCCATCTCTGATTTCTCACTGCCCTCTGCCAGCTGCCTGTGCCTGCAGAGTATCACACACTGCAGAAGAGCTGCAGGATGGATTTCACATGGCAGTGGCACAACAGTTGTCCTGGGCCAGAGCCTCAGTGTGGGCTCCTTCTCCAAAGACCAAGGTAGGTGGGAGAATTTCATGGCAGATGGGGGAATTTTGCTGATCAAGAAAGCAAGGATCTTTCCTGGGGAGGTTGCTTCATTCAAAAGCTCCATGACTTGGCAGCCCAAGAGGCCTTTTTCTTGCATGCTTGTCAATTCTGCTGGCAGCGTGTGGGCAGCCTGAGCTTGTGCTTCATGGCTTTGAGAGCCCCTGGATGGCTTTGTACTGTGTGCCAAAAGGGGAACAACAGCCCAGGAAAACAAAGCCTGTGCTATCATGCAACCTGGGAGGGATTTAGTCTCCATGTAAATATTTCCAACCAGCAATTGTGTGAAGGTCACAATTTACATTACAGTGATTGCCCACTGCAGGAGGCACCAGTGTGGTTAACCTCCTTCTCCATGTGCATCATATCAGCAGAAGCAGGATGGATTAGTGTTACATTGTCACTCTGCTCTTTGGGGATCCTGGTTTACATTTCAGTTCTGGCTGGAACACAATATTCTTAATTCTTCCATGTGAGAACAGAGAAGACCATTTCAAACCAGGCAAGGAACAAAGCACTGGCCTTTGAAAGCATGGGGGGAGATGATTTCTGGGAGATCCTCTCTATCCTCAGCAGCTCAGGGAATGCTCTTTGCTATGTATCTGTTGCTGAACCCCTTTCAAGTCATCCTAATACAAAGTGTGGGAGTTCACCTTGGAGGTTGACCTTTCTTGTGCACACTGAGAAAAGTGTGCCTCTGCTTTCCCACTTCACCACCATGGTCCTCAGCCTGGAGAGCAGTAGAAGAGCAGAATGGCACCTTGGGGTTTCTAACCTTTAAAGACTTTTTTGGGGAAAAAAGTGGGTTTTGTTCTTTTTTTTCAGTAGCTGAGCTTTAAGAAGCAGTTACCCAGCAGAACTGGTACTATCCATCAAAACATCTGCCTGCAGCAGCCACACTCTCCTTGAAGGATTTCTTCCCCAGGAGGGTTACCAGGCATTGGCCCAGGCTGCCCAGGGTGCTGGTGGAATCCCTGTCCCTGGAAGTGTTCAAACAATGTATAGCTGTGGTGCCTGGGGCCATGGTTTAGTGGCTGGATGGTTGGACTGGATGATCTCAGAGGGCTTTCCCAACCAGAATGATCATCTGATGTTCTTTACCTTTGCCCCTCTAAATAACCTTTACATACAAGGAGCTGGCTGCACTGCAGAGAATTCCTTGGTTTGGATATCTTTGGCTCTTTGAAGTGTTTTGTTTTGCAGAAGCAAGCCTCTGGAAAGCAATTAGACAATTCCAGGAGAGAACTGCACTAGGTCAGAAGGTTTATGCTGAGGAGCTTCTGCATCCCCTTTCTTCCCAGCCACACCATCCCTTTTCCTTCCCCTCTTTAAGGACCATTTCAACAGGTGCTACAGTGAGATGCATCATTTCTTTCAGCCATGATAAACATGTCTTGCTACCAGTGGTGTGCTCTGACTGGACTTTTGAAGGAGATGCTGAATGAGTTGTGTTTGGCTCAGCCTGAACTGCTTCCCAGCAGTGACCTTTGCAGGGAGCAGCAAGGATGCCTCTCCCTGGGAGCATGCAGGCACCCAAACGCTGGGGGAAGGGCACATGTGGTGGTACTGGAGGTTGTGCAGTGTGGCACTGGAGTTGGAAGCTCTTTGAGACTCTTTTCTTTTTTGCTTGCTGTGTTTGTTAACAGCCTGGCACCACGGCTGCTCCTGACCAGGGCTCCTAGACCAGAAACAAGTACATACAAATAGTAGTGGTCAGCTGAAGAATCAAGCAGCCACTCAGCCCAGAAAATGAAACACTTGTGCAGTTGTTAATTCTCCTCATCCTGTCCCTCACACTGCACTGGAGATGATACCATTTGCCATCTGCCTCCAAATATCCAACTGGATTTCCCTGCTGCTGTGTTCTCATGACTCCATCAGCTGGTACTGGCTAGGTGTGAACTGGCAGCACCACCAAGAACCCCAGGGGACACCTTCTTACAGCCCTGAAGCAGAATGGCCCTAAGCAGGGCAGGCAGACAAAATGAGGCTCACTGACAGGTGTGGTATGGGAGGCAGATTGGGACTGACAGGGCAGGAGTGAGTGGCAAGGGCTGGGAGGGAGATCCAAGGGAGCTCTGGAACTGCCAAGGCTGACAGTTAAATTGCAGGCAGCCATGGGCTCATTCCAGGAGCTGCTTGTGGTTGGATGCAGTTTGGATCCTTTAGACAAGAAGTAGGGGGGAAAAAATAAAAGGGGGGAAAAAGGGGGAAGGGAGGGAAAGAAAAATCAAATTGTTCTCGGAAATGATGTTTAATGTTGAAATCTGGTTAATATTAAACTGTAATCTGCAGTGTTCAAGTATACTATTCCTGGAGGAAAATGTTTCCTGTTTGAGGGCTGGGAGCATTAAGGGTTCCCTTATTACATCACTTCCTATGTCAGGCCCAACAAGCCTTCAACATGCATTAGTGTATTGATAATAGTCATTTCAAAATGATTGTTTAGGGGGAAAAAAAAAACCCCAAAATAAAACCTCTGGGCACCACTCCAATCATATGGATCAATTTAGCTGCAGAATAATGGGGCAAAGCTGGGATTTCTGACACTGTATCCACAGAGTGTTTTCATGGGAGGTGTTCTCCACTGCAATTCAGTTTCAGGAGCATGGAGAGCTTGGCCATCAATTCCAGCAGCAGTTAGCAGTTATTCACTGCTAGCCTGACTTTGCAGGCAGCATTCCTCTTAATCCTGCACAGATTGCAAATTGATAACTGTGCCTGGAAGGGAATGAACATTATGCACCCAAGTGTAATAAATAATCACAGAATCAGAGAATGTCCTGAGTTGGAAGGGACCCACAAGGATCATCCAGTCCAACTCCTCTATGCACAGGACAAGCCCAAAGTCACCCCATGTAGCTAAGAGCATTGGCCAGATGCTGCTGGAACTCCAGGAGAGTTGGTGCCATGAATGCATCCCTGGGGAGCCTGTTACAATGCTCCACCACAATAATAACAATAACAACAACAACAACACCCACAAAGTATCTGGACACAGCAAAAACCTCTATTACCCCAAAGAAGCAACCACTAATATCCAATTCTGCCAGCAAATGACACACACACAGCCCAGCAAGCCTCCCAAATTATGAGGAAGGAATTTCTGCAGGAAGACACCAATTACACTTTCTATACAGCACTGGTGGAAAGAGCTTTGCAGAGCTGGTGACAAGAACAGAAGAAGGCCAGAAGTCTGCTTTTTACTCTGTCAGGCTTAAAGCTCATCAGTGGTTTAATGCTTTAGTTATCATCATGTGATCCATGAGTCTTCAGAAGGAATGCTCCTGGGCTGCTCATGGTGTCATGGTTATGTCAGGATGAGCTGGATGAAAAACCTTTCATGCTAACAGTGGTTGGAAGTGTTCACAGGGAACATCAGCTAAACACATTTCTCCTGGTGAAAACAAAGACATTACTGATAGAAAAGTCCAAAACAGGGTTTTCATTTGGGAGAAACAAAGAGAAAAAGATCCAACTGTCAAAGAAGAAAGTGAAACTCTTAAAGAAAATGTTTGTAAAGCAATCTAAACAGAATGTTTGCATCCACTGCAGAGTGTGTTAAGCTGAACTCCAGTCCTTATGTCATCTGATGACAATGAATTCTTGTGTGGTGAACACACTGCTCTTGGAAGGGCTGAGTTGCTCCCAAGCATTGTCTTTCAGCACAAGAAGTCACTGCTCTGTTAGATAAGGAAGTTGTCTCCTAAACTGGGCCCACAAGAAAGCTGGGGAGGGACTTTGGAGGAGGTCAGGTAGGGATAGGGCTAGGGGGAATGGATGCAAGCTAGAGGAGGGGAGATTTAGATTGGATCTTAGGAGGAAGTTCTTCACTGTTAGGGTGGGGAGACAGTGGAACAGGTTGCCCAGAGAGGCTGTGGAAGCTCCATCCCTGGAAGCTTTGAAGGCCAGGCTGGCTGGGGCTGTGGGCAACCTGCTCTAGTGGGAGGTGTCCCTGGCAGGCAGGGGGTTGGAACTAGATGATCTTTAAGGTCCCTTCCAGCTCTGACAGTTCCAGGATTCTATGAAATTGTAGCCCTAGTGCCACATACACTTCTATGTAAAGTACATCACTGCAGCCAGTGACTCTTTAATCTTCTGTTCTGACAAGGCTGCTGTCAGTTGTTCTGATCACATGAAATGATTATTCTTTGTGATAGGCAATTGAGTGGTCTGTGAAACCCTCTAGACCCTAAAATATCTTTTAATAAGACTGTTGTCTCTTTGAATGGACCTTTGGACTACTTGATGAAAAATGCTTTTATGTTTAACTGAAATCCAGCTGTATTTGCATCACTTGATGCTAAGTTCTCATTTTCATTTGTCTTCTTAACCATTACCCTGCTACTGGAGCTGCCACTGCAAGCAGAATAACTGCCCTGATTTTTGCAGAGCACCAGCAGCAGTGCCTTGCCTTCAGCAGGATTTCAGTGAGCACAACCCCAAACCTTGCCCCTTCCTAAGGAATACTGAATGTCAGATGTGCTGAGGCACAGGTTTATTGCTGCTGAATCCAAACAGTATAAATGACCTGCTATTTATTTAACACCTAAAGATAATCTCAGTGCAATAAGTGATAAAGTTAACCAGAATACCTGTAGTTCCAGCAAAAGGTAACATCCATTCTACATTGGGAGTCCAACTCTTTCTGTTCCTGGCAAAGAACACAGCCTGTGTGTTTCTAGCACATTCAAAAGTGTCTGACCCCTGTGTTACAGATTAGAAAATGGATCCATTTTCATCCTGCTCGAGTTATGTGGCACTGTAGATTATATTGTTATGTATCATCATAATATATAACTCAGATGCAATGAAAATTGGTCACTTTTGTCATACTGTCAATATGCTGCCTTTTAGGTAGGTTAGTTTTGTATATTGTATTATGTTTAGGTATGTTTTATTTACCTATATATGTAAAGAAATAGTACCAAAACCATAACACTGGCTCTTTCCCCTCTACTAATTAATCTTATTTTCTTCAGAGGAGGTAAGGAAAGAGGTAAAGCAGAGAAATGATCCTTTTCTAAGCCTTGTGCCCTAGTGTCATGCATCTGAAATCAGTGTCTGGCTGATGAAAAGAAATTGCTCTTGCATTCAAAACAAGCTGAGAGCTAAAATATCTTCTCCCATCACTTCTACTAGGTAAATGCAGAAAATCAGTTCAGAACAAGGGGTCAGTTTTGCTGTTGAAATAACTTCACTGGCTTCAGACATCAGCTCTGCAGAACCTGCCCTTCTCCCTCTCCAACTCACCTAAAACCTGCAGGAACTGCACAGATGAAACCAGTCTGAGTTCCCTTGGTGCTCATAGCAACACAGACAGGAAGATTTATTCTGCACAACTCAAGCGACCTGGACCAGAGCTAACAGCCCTCACAGTGGGGGCAGACTCAGTCCCTCTGCCTTTCACAGAACCACAGGATCATGAAGGTTGGGAGAGACCTCTAAGATCATCAAGTCCAACCAGCAACCTAGCACCACCATGCCACCAAACCATGGCCCTAAGCACCACATCTCTAGGGTTTTGAACCCCTCCAGGGATGGTGACTCCACCACTGCCCTGGGCAGCCTGAGCCAACGACTAACAACTCTTGCAGGGAAGGAATGTTTCCTGCTATCCAATCTAAACCTCCCCTGGGGCAACTTGAGGCCATTGCCTCTTGCCCTCTCACAGGTAGCCTGGCAGAAGAGACCAACCCCCACCTGGCTCCAACCTCCCTTTCCTGCAGATCCTCCAGACTGAGATGAGCCTGAAGTGAGCTGGGGACCAGTGACAAAACGGGTGCAAATCAAAGTGCTCCCACTAAATCCTGCAGCCAGAAATTTGGCTCAGGACCCACCCAGACAGATTTCTCCTGGGCTAGCAGAAAGCAGACTTCATCCTTCCTGGCACCTTTCTGCTTGTCCGTCTCCATCCCACTAACCCAGGAGAGCTTGGTGCCAGCCCAGCCTTTGGAGCTGCAGCTTGTAAAGAAGCTTTTGCAGACAAGCAGAGTCATACCCTACAACAACAAAACTCACTGGCAATAAGAGCAGAGAGAAAGCCACTCATTGCTTGGGTTTTGTTTTTTCTTTTCCTTCTTCCAAGGGTTTTCCAAGCCTCCTTTCTGCTCCAGCTCCATCCAGGAGCCAGCCTTACAGACTTCCCAATATTTTCATAATGAACTGAGCAGAATTTGCAGAATTTGTAAACACAGTTAAAATAGCTTGGAGACATAGGGTGTGCAGTCAGAGGAGTGTGTGTGTGCTGGGGGGAGCGGTGCCGGGCTGAGGGGCAGGAGGGGAGGGGAAGGGGGGGTTCGTTTCCTCAGGCAATTCACATTTGACTGAGGAAAGCTGGGAGGGTGCCCGCTGCACTGAAGTGATCAGGCTCACGGCTCAAAGCGATTTTTCTTGAAGTGTCACTGCAACACACAACCACCATGTGTTCTTTCTTGGCTCCCTTTGCTGTGCTGATGCTCCAAAAAAGTTGGCTGGGCTGCTCCCAGCCTGCCCGGTTTTCATCCATTTGCCTCGGACAAAACTGCGTTTTGATGCATGGGTGAGTGCTCCCCTAGCCCCCCCTCTCCTCCTCCTCCTCCTCCTCCTCCTCTTCCCCCTCTCACTTCCACACGAAGGGGCCCTCCTGATTTTGGGGATTTGGACAAAACTGCCAGGAGTTAATGGACAACAAGGTCTAGGATGTGTGTCTCTGCAGAGGAGACAGAGGGTATGTGAATAAGAGGAATAAAGAGTTTCAGAAGCAATCCAAGTTGTGTTTGCCAGACTCCATCACCTCTGCTGGTCTGCCAGCTCCTAACTGAAAGTGATAGACCTGACCCTGGAGTGCTCTGCACTGGGGATCATCCCTTGCACTGCTGTTGAATGGGTACAGAAAGCTTCAGCTGGGAACTGGACACACACTGGGACCTCTGAGCTTGGGATTAACCCAGGGCTGGGAGCACTCAGAGCATGAGGAGAGCATCATGTCTGAAAGCTATAACTGCCAGTCCCACCGTGCCAAAAGAGGACACTGTTTTGGTGCTGTTTCACAGGGCTGATTTAATCCTCACCACCATCTGGATTCTAGCTGCAGGCCACCCACCCAAGTGCTGACCAGCTCATATATTGCTTGCCTGGATGATTTGATGTGATCATGACCTGAGGCTGTATAGCTGTCATAGGGGAAGGAGTAAAAAACAGCTTTGTTTACAGAACTGAGTTCAGTTTCAACTCCCAGTGAAGAAAAACAAAACAAAACAAACCCCAAATTGAAAACACAGTAATTCTGAGAATTGCCAAATCTCCTGTGACTGACAGCAATGTCTATAGGGCACAGGGAAGTGATTTTAGGTCTTGAAAAAAGCAAGTGCCATGGCTGAAATCAGAGCCACGGCTCTCCTGACTGCTACCATCACAACACTGCCAAGCCAGCATAGCAGTGATGGGCCAGGTCCCAAGGCATCTATCACCACCCTCTTCTCCATCTTGGGTTTCTCCTCTTGGCAGCTGGCAGCATGGCTGCAACACAGGATTATGGCAAAGAAGGATGCTGGACATGCTTGGCAACAGCAAGTGCTTGAACTGGCCACAGACACAGCTCAGCTCAGGCCATGGAGTGGGAGTGAGGTGCTAGAGGCAGTGGTAAGTAAAAAATGCTGATCCTACTGGGTGTGGAAATGCATCTGAAGAGGCCAAGAGCCAGCCAGCAGATGCTTGTGGATGGAAGGACCATGCCACACTGACTTTTCTGCTGTGCTTTTCTTTCTTTGTTTCCTTTTAAAGGCTATTGTTTTCCCAGGCCAGCCTCAAGTCAGTGATATGGGAGGCTTGTTCTGGTTCATCTTAACTCCTCTGTTGCCAAACTCTAATATTCCCCTGGTGCTGTGTATCTGGGATCACCTGGATTTCTTAGGCCACCTTTGCAAGGATACTCCTTATTTCATATTTTGGCTCTCAAGTAGATCTCACTGACCCATCTCTGACTTGCAGAAGCTCTCTCCTTTTGCAATGGTGAGATCTGTACAGCACAGCTAATGTATGCTCATCTTAACCTACAGTTTGGGTCACTCTCAGTCTGGTGTGCTGGGACCTAGGACTCCTGATCTGTGGCAGATGTCATATCCCAACCTGAGATGCCATTAGCACCAACCCTCTGAGCTGCCCCACCACTGACTGTTGGTGGCTTTCACTTCAGCAGACCTACAGAAATGAAATGCCTTGACTAAGGATGTCAGCATAGGGCTTTTTGGAGGACTATGAGTAAAGATAAAGAAGAGTGCAGCCTCCAAACCCACCTTGCTTTTGGATCACACTAATGGTTTGTTCCCAGCACCCTACTGACCTGCAGTAACTAGTTTCCTCATTGAGCTGTTGAAATGAGGTGTACAGCACTCCATGGTGGAAGCAAGCCTCAGACCTTATGAGCCTTGGTGGTAATGGATTTAACAATGTCAGAGGGAAGGGACATGCCCACATGCTCTCCAAGCCAGCCCCAGCCTAGCAGCCATCTAGCTGCATTACCATGGCACCTGGCCCACACTAACAAACCCCGTGGAGAGGCTCCATGTAACATGGCCATAAAGCCTCCAGCCTGGAACAGCTTCAGGGGTAGGGCTGCTGAGGAGCTGGGCTCTGTCAGCACAGTCAGATGTAGACCTCCCTTTTGTTGCTGTTCCTCAACTTCAGCTGAGGCAGGAGACCTCCAGAGCTTAGGTATGACCCTTAGCATGGGGCAAAGGTGCTGCCTTTGTAGCAGTCTCCAGCACAAACTGTTAGATGTCAAGTGGTTTGACTCCTTCCCCTGCTGCACAACACATACACAGTCCTGGGTGTGCTTCTGTGCCCAGGCAGCCACCAACACACAGGGGTTTGGGGCTGATTCATTCAGTCTTGAAAGCAACCTGGAATAATTTTGCCCAATTACAGAAAGGAATGCCACCTCCTGCCTGTTTTCTGGTGATTTCTTTGCCTTTCATTAACTGAAAGATAAATGGCAGATAATGACTCACTCATCTCCATCCACCTTCATAAGCCCCACAATCAAATCTTATTGCAAAGGCATCTAAGGTATGTAGTGCTGGAGAAAAGTGCTTGTCAGGAGGGATAGAGAACAAAGGGTACCTGGAGGTTAGTAAATGTTTTTCATGGGTTCTGTAAGCTGTGGTTTCCTCTATTGGGGGTGTTAGATACTTTCAGCTTTCTAGCTCCTCTGCCAGACACTCAGCCAAACAAGGGAGTGATTAGCAGAGCTCCCTGGTTGAGGCTATTGTTGTAGG
Source organism: Galbula dea (assembly GCA_013399015.1). NCBI lineage: Eukaryota > Metazoa > Chordata > Aves > Piciformes > Galbulidae > Galbula > Galbula dea. Next base: position 499,244 of record VWZX01005204.1, on the reverse strand, counting down.
TATGGTTTTAATACACCCACAGTTCTTGGCACTGAGGCTCATTTTCTGACTCCAGGAAAGCTTGAACTGTTTATTGATTCAAAGGCAAGAAACAGAACATTGAGATGGAGCTAATTGGCCAGAGACATAATCTGCAAGTCACCCAAATAAATATTTCCATTAATTGAGACCAAGTTTTGTGGGAGGAAAAAGTAGCCTTGTTTAATCCTGATAATTTCTTGCAAATCTACATTTTATCAGTTTGTTTTTCCACAGACAGACCCTTAAGTGCAGGCTCAGTTGAAGAGACCCTGATGTCACAACACAGTTTGCCTGCAGTGGCACTGGGGAAGGTTGGCCTTGCTCTGAAGAAGGGAGCTTGGTCTGCCTAAGATATTCCAGTCTTTGCACAGGGAAATGCTCTGCAGAGACCTCTGGCCCTGGCAACCTGACTGCTGTTCCTGCCTGTGAGTGCTCTTCAGTGGTAGATGGGATAGGATGTGCCTCAGATACCTAAACTGGGCACTCACTGACCCAGTGAAGAGTCACTCAGGCCTGCAATCAATCCCTGAAGAATATTCTCTGCTATTTTAGACTCTTTTTGCCCTTCCATGCTTAGAAATATCCATGGGCTGCTGCCTTCCAAGAGGTGACATGGTCCCAAGCTGGTTTGGGGAAAAAAGCAGCCCATGCTTTGATAGGCTTGTGGCATGACATGGGAAGGGGTGTTAGAGGATGTTAGTGGGAAAACACAGTCCCTCCACCCTCCAGTAACTGGCACCTGACAGAAGGAGAAGCTTTGGCCCTCTGCTCCTCCTTCCCTTCAGTCTTCACTTGTCAGACAATCAGGAAGGCAGTGATCCAAAGGACTTGGAAGAGAAATAGGAATAAAGGCAGAGCTGAGAGCAATATTGCTAGTGTTTCATTCTTTGGAACAGTAAGGGCTGGGTTATGTGCATGGAAGCTCTTGCACTGGAGAGAAACACTCTGCTGGCTAACACAGCTCAGCAACCTTTTCTTCTTCTAATTAAAAAAGACTCCTCTCTTCCCTGCCTCTCATTTTACAGCAAATGAGATATGAAACCAGATCTGCTTTCCCTGCTTCTCTGAACTCTAATGACAGCTTACCATTTGAGAAACATGTTGTTTGGGCCTTGGAGAGGGGGCAGAAGCCAAGAACAGTCTTCACAGTTTGAAACACACCGAGAAACGTTCAGGAACCTCCCTGACTGCTACAGCAACAAGAGCAACGAATGCCACAGCCTGGGAGCAGAGCCTCAGGCCAAGCTGCAGAGCAAAGGAGCTGGGACTGAGAGGGAAGCCACTCCTTCTGCAAGTGAATAACAATACAGGCTAAGGTGTGCAGGGTGCAGTGCTGGGCACATTCAGGCAAGCAGAATTTACCCATTTCTAGTCTGGACAATAACAGATTGACCTCTTGCTGCTTGTCATGGAATATCAAGCAGGTAGATGAAACCCTTCACACTTATCCCACTGGAAGGCAAAGAAAATCCAAATCACTGTCTGTGCAAAGTGACAGATCTTCTAGGGGTATAAAGCCTACTCCTGCTCCTGTCACTGGAGTAACACCAAATCCTCATCTTCTCTAGAGGGCAGGTTTGCCTCACCCCTGGGAACTGCACAGAGAATTAAGGACTGAGCCCTTCTCAAAGTATGTTATGAAGAGGATAAAAAAATCTTACTTCATCTTTTCCAAAGCCTTGGTAAAGGGCTAGGGTTAGGAAAAAAACCCCTTGACTTCAACCAGTGCAAGGAATAGAAGGCTGAAATAGCCCTTTCCTCGCTGCCCAGGCTGCTGCTGTTTCCATCCTGTCACAGCATGAGGAGACCATGGCTGTAGGCTCCCCTGGACATCAGCTCAGAGTGACACTTTCTATGAGGTACACTCCCTCCCAGATCTGCTCCATCAACCTTGTTCCTGAGTTCCCTTGCTCAGTTCTACTGGAGAAATCCCTTCAGGCACACAGCCCTATCTTCACCAGCAAGAGTGACCCCAAGCCTGGCATGCCATGGCCTGCCTAAGCCTCTGAGTTTATTTTTCCCTGGTGTAGAAGTCCTCTCCTCTTTATCAATCTTTGATAAACTCCCAGGGGAATTTTCCAATCCCAAAGGACTGGCAGAAAGGGAAAGGAGTTGGTTGACTCTGAAAAACCAAGGAGTGCCTCTGTTAATCTCTCTGCCACTCTTCTGGCATCCCTGAAAGGCAAACAGTGGTGGCTGGTGATGATGGATGGGTGGCTGCTGATGGCAAGACAGCCCTGAGCCAATCAGCAGCCCAAAGGCTCAGCTACACCTCCAAAAGTGAAGCAATCTCACTAAATTGAGTCTGATAACACTCTAATCTATCAGCTATAAAAAGCTGGTCAAGGGAATGTTGTGGTGCAGTTGTTGAGTGAGAAGATAAACAGGATTGGAAGAGATGAGGAAGTTTCTTGTTTAGCTTCTAGTCACCTTTTCCCTCTTTGAGGCCATACCTCATCATCATTGCTGCCAGGATGAAGGCCTTGGTGCTTCTGTTCCTGTCTTGCAAAGGGACAAAAATCATCTTCTAACTGCTGGGATCTGCTGATCAACCAAGCTGGCTTACAGCACAGAATCAAAGAGTCCCAGAAGAAGTCCCAACTTCACAAGTTGGAAGGGAAGGGACCCACCAGGATCATCCAGTCCAACTCCTGTTCATGAGCAGGACAGCCCCAAAGTCACCCCATGTGGCTGAGAGCATTGGCCAGATGCTGCTGGAATCCCAGGAGAGTTGGTGCCATGAGTGCATCCCTGGGGAGCCTGTTCCAGTGCTGCACCTTTCCCTGGGGGAAGAACCTTCTCCTGAGAGCTACCCTGCCCCTCCCCTGGCACAGCTTCATGCCATTGCCCTGGGTCCTGTCTCTGGTCACCAGAGAGAAGAGATCAGCTCCTGCCCCTCCTTCTCCTCTGGTGATGAGGAAATGATAAGCTGGGATGAGGTCTGCTCTTCTCCAGCTCTTCCCACTGCAACCTCAGAAGGGTACTGGTGGATCCCAGAAACATGTCCAAATCAAATAACAGCAATAACAGAAACAATAACAAACACTCATTTGTATGCTCTGGGGTAAGATGTCACCAAATGCCTTCACAGAAAGAATGAAAAATCAAAATGACAACAAACAAAGGCAAAATGCTTCTAAAAAACCACCTCACTTGGAGCTCTCCTGCCACTTAATCCCTTCTGTCAATAACACAGCTCCTCTGCAGGGACTCTTCAGTATCTTTCTTTATTTTTCTAGGCATCCTGGCTGCAGGGAGCACATGAAATGACTTAAAGTTCCAACAGGCCATTTTGAAAGTCCCTCTCTGCTGCCACCTTTGCTTTTCTCTTGACCTCACCTCTCCTTATCTTGCTCTTGTTGCAAAACTAACTCATGGGTTGGAGCCAAAGAAGTGGAAACTGCACTCCCTTCAGAGTCTTGCACTTCTGACAAAGTTCTTCCTGCTTCCTGTTTGTGCTCTTGAGAGTGTTTCCAAAACAACATCTCCACTGCCTTTGAAAAGCAGAGAGCCACCACGCTGAGCAGGAATGCAAGCCCCAGCTCAGGGGCACATCCAGTCCAAGCCAAGAGAGTGATGTGCTTGTGGAGAAGTCTGGAGGCCAAAATGATACATTTTGTGCATAAAAATGAGTCTTCAGGTTTCTTAGTGTCTCCTGGGTGCAGATGAGATATGGAGCTCAGCAGGCTGTGTCACCTAGCTGACCTCTCTCCCATCTAGACTGCCATGAACATCTGCAGTTGGCTACGTGTGGCTGGATGTTGACCTTCCAACCAAGGACCAAAGTTAAGTCACAGGCTACTCAGGGCTCATTGAGCCCAATGGTGACAGTGCAAGCTTTCCCCACAGGTACAATAACTAGCAGGCTTCACCCAGAAGCCTGAGGACAAGCTGAGTTGCTGAGAAGCCTTCAGCTCCCTTTGGGTTCCCCTCCTTGGTGCCTCTCTTCTCTTCATTATCTTTTCTCCTTCATTTGATGAGAATCTGGTGAGTCTTTAGCTCAATTGGCACAAAGATCTGGAGGTTATTAAATGGAATATCTCCACTGCCATCTCTGCAGGTATGAAGCAAGGCAGCTGGAAAGTGGCTGGAGGTTTGGAGGGGATCAGGCAGTGGAGCCTGCAGACACCTGGGCTCTGCACGTTACGCAGCAACTTGTTTTACAGCTTCCCTTGCTGCCAGATGAAAGCTCCCTGGACCCAGGAGAGGGCTGCAGGTGATGGTTTATCATGGCAATAGAGTTAACTATGGCTAGGAGAAGGCATGATTACACTGCAAACATCCACTTAGGTCTCTGCTTTCTTACTATTGTGGCAGCTTATCTGGAATTCCTTATTCTGTAGTTTCAGGAAGAAAGTGGCTACATTTTCATGTTTTCCTGGGGTGGGTTTTTTTTCCTCCTTTTTTCTGTTTTTAGTGGCATCATTATTTATTATTTAAATCTCAAACCTCTCTTTCACAACCAGAGATCTCCTGCAATTACACTGTCAGTCAGCATTAGCCATATTACCTGGGTTTCGTAATGTGTGCCTGGCACCTGGACCTTATCTGAAAAAATCCTCATTTTCTCTGTGCCCAAACACTGACAGAAATGTATCCTCTGACAGATCCCAGTGGTACCCTGGCTACAAACAAGTCTGCTCCAAAATATGGATTTATTTCTGTTTTTTTTTAATGAGAAAAAAAAAAAAAAGCTGAAACAAAACCTTGCAACTTTCAAAGCCTTTCCACAGGTTGACTCTGGGATGAAGGGACCTGCTTTGTCTGTGCTGAAGAGAGAATGAGCTCCAAACCAGAGAGATTCACTCACTCTACTCACAGCACATGGAAATTGAGCAGAGGATGGAATTTGGACCTGCCACATCCAGTGCTGCTGCCCTTCCTGCACCAGTAACCTCTCTTTCTGGAAGAAGAGAGGTATCAAAGGTTCACTTTTCTTTTCCTGGCATTTTAAAACCCCTTTTTTTCCTCCCTATCTTTTCAGCAGCAGCCATTAGACCTCCTGCATGTGATGCATCATGGTGAGAGTAAGATCTGGATGGACAGTGCTGTTCAGAGAGATCTGCCAGGTCAGCCAGGCCATGTGGCAGGATGGTTGCACTGTGTGAGGGAGGAGTATCTGAAAGCTACAGGATTTTCATAGTCTCCTAGCAGCTCTAGTGTGTGTAGCCATGGTTCAGTGTAGCTGCTTTTCCTTTGCTCTAAAGGAACCACATCTCCATCCTGCTTTGATCATAGCCATGCACAACCCCAATGCATAATTCCTCCTCTGCCACCACCCTTTGAGATGTTTCCCCAAACTGGCATCACAGAACCAGGGAGCCAAGGGTAGGAATGTGGGAAAAACCCTTTGTGCATGGAAGGCAGAACATCAGCAATGAACAGGGAGGTCTCTGGGCACAGGGAGACCTCAGGGAGCCATTCCCTAAGGCTATTTAGAGCATGGCTGAGCCTCTTCTCTTCATGGCAGGTATATGGTTTTCCATTTGGCAACAGCTTGGCCATTTGGGATTTGAGATGAGACAGCATTCCAATAATTCCCCATGTTCTGTGCAATCAGTTGACTCCTTTTTCTTTTTCCTCATTCTTTTATGTCTACTTCCCTGCACCCAGTTCCACAGAAAAGCCTTATCACAGCTGGGTTATCAGTGGGTTCAGACTTCCCTTGGCTGTCACAGACTGTGGCAATGTGTTCAGGAGGGTCATTACCCTGCTCAGCGTCTGCCCTTCACATGTTGGGCAACACCAGGGAACAACAGCTCAATAAGACAGCAATAAGTGACATCTAAATGCAAACAGCCTGAAAGAAGACACAGAGTCAGCACAGGGATTCCTCTGGGAGTTCTAGGACTGGGATGGGCAGGATAGATCAGTGATCAATCCATATCTTCTCCTTGAAGAGGAGTGTTCAGAGTTGGGCTTGATGCCAGAGTTGGTATCAGGTCTCAGCCATAATCTACTCTGTAACCTTCTGTGCCATTAACCATCACTTCTGATGGATGTCACTGGCAGGTGTTGCCCAACTGCATCAGGATCACTCACAGCAAGAGAGGAAAATGAACTGGCTGTTAAAAAGCTGTGAGCCCTGTCCTCTTTTAACCTGCTGTAACTATCTCCCCATGCAGCACTGAGTGCTCACCCCTATGAAGATTAAGTTCTTGCTCAAAGACCATCCAACAATTACCAAACACTTTCCAATGTCATGTTGCCTCTACCTGGCTGAGGTAAGCTATTATCTACCCTGAAGACTTTCCAAGCCTCCCCTTCCCTTTTTGAAAGTGGTTTGTGGATGACATGAGATTTTTCACTTTCTTTTGAGGTGTTTCATGTAGTAAAAAGAGGATCAGTTTAATTTACACCCAGGAGCCAAAGTCCTGCTGATGTGTGAGGTTATCTGCCTGGTCCTCTCTTCTACAACCTATGTGCATCAGATCCTCTGTGTTTCTGAGCACAGCCTTTTTCTCATCACCAAATACTCTCATTTTTGAGAGCCTTTTGAGGCCAAAGGGAAACATCTTGTTTGTTCCTGGCTCTGAAGACTCCTGGTAGTGATGTCCCTGTCACCCAGAGCTTCCTTGTGGCCATGTCTGAACTGAGCTGAGAGCCTGTGCTGGAGCCCCCCATGCCCTTAGTCCTGTCCTCACTGTGTCCATCACCACTGAAGGAAAGAGCAGAGAGAGATTCAATCCCTGCTGATTTGGAAACAGAACATGATAGCAACTGGAGTAACTGCTTCCCTTTGGGCAGCTGAGTTCTTCTTGAAATAAACAGGTAAGATACAAGCCTTGGGGAGGGGGGACCAGGATTTTAAACCCACTTGTCCCTCAACCAGCCTCCCCCTTGCCAGCTACTGCTCAGTACAAAAAGACTTCACTGCTATTTCTGTTCCTGCAGAGCTGGCAGCAGGGCTCTGTGCTCATAATGGGCTATGTTTTTGGAACTTGGGCAAGGGGGAGGGGGAGAAATTTCCACTCATTTTGTATAATTATGATATAGAAAATATTTGTAGATGATGTTTTTGGACCATAAGTAATGTGCTGTTCAGTCCTGGCTCCTACGTGAGCCTGACACGTTTGCCCTGGCAGGGCTGGGGGCTGGGGCTGGGGGCTGGGGGCTATTTACACCCTGGGGGCTTTCTCAGTGACATCATTGAACAGACTCAAGAAGTTGCAGCTCTGGGACTGTTCTTCATCACCTGGTTTGTTTGGATTTCACTCTGCCACAAACAAAACAAACTATCAAGGAAAGAAACAGCCCTAAAAGTCCTCAGAGAGCTCCTGGTTTCTGTTCTCTGGTGTGTGTGTGTGTGTGTGGGAGTCAGTGGTGAAAACCCCCAGGGAAAGAGTGGCCATATTTAAGGAAAGTTTATTTCTTGCTGAGTGTGCAGCTTGGGCATGTGATTTTGGTGACTTTGCTCCTGTGTTTTCCTACCTCCTGGACCATGTCTGTCATCCTTAGCTCTCTGTCAGTGTAATGGGAGAAAAAAATGTGTGTCCTGTGCTGCAGGGCTTAGGATGTCAGGGTTCACTACCTGGCACTCAGAAGGAGTTTCAAATGGAGAGGCCAAGTCCTGGGAATTACTGACTGCTTCTCTTTCCCTCTCAGGACACACTTTTCAAGGACTGCTTCAGGCTCTGAGATCTGCTGAGCATTCTTCTGGTAGCCCTGAGCAGCTTCTGTCACCAGGCCACTGCCAGACCCTACTTACCATGGGGCAGGGTAAAGAGAGAGAGAGCAGATGCTGATGGGCAGCTCAGTGCAGGACAGGCTGAGGGCTCCCCTCCACAGTGATAGATGTGGTCCTTAGGGACATGGTTTAGTGGCTTGCTGGTGACAGGTTGATGGTTGGACTTAATGATCCTAGAGGTCTCTTCCAACCCTGATGATTCTGTGATTCTGTGCAGTACTTCTTTTCTTTGTCTCCATCTCTCAAGGACTGTGAGTCCTCCCTAGCCTATGTGAGCTGATAAAATTGCTTTTCTTCTGACTCCCAAACACAAAGAGAAAGGAAATGGAGAGCTTCAAGGCAAAGTAGGCAGCTTTCTCAGGTTTTTCCATTCAATTAGCAATGCCCACAAATCCCATCCCTCTGATTAAATCCATAAAAATAATGACTTCCCATCCCAGCAGCTCACCATGCCCCCCAAAGCCCTCATTCAAATAAACAATTCCAGGCTTGACTTTTCTTGTTCATTGTAAGCATCCTACAGCAGTGGCTCCAGCCTCTCTCACTGGCTTCTGTAAAAATTAAGTTTTCCTTTACTGCTGAACCAAGGCTTCTTTATCCAGCCTCTGAGGGCACAAATGCTGCTCTTATTTACATAGAGAAATTACAAACAGGCTCTTGATTCTTTGATCCTGTGTATTCAAACAGCCCCAGGCTTCTGCTGATTCTGGCTGCAGGAATCAGGTGAGTGCTGGTGGCTTTTGCCCTTATTATGGTGCTGAGAGCTCAGATTTTAACAGTCCCAGCACCTATTCAGGCATAACACCTTGGGAAGGAGAAAAGCTCTCTGTCCTTCTCCTGCTTCAGGGCTTTCAGGACACTGAACATTGTTCACTTCTTTTGGCACCCTAAAATGGATCTGTTCCTGTTGGCCTCCAGTGGCAGAGCTGTGCCCAGCTCTTGGCTGATCTGGGAGGGAAAGTAAGGTTTTTGGGATGCATCTCACCTGTAGCTGGTTTATTTCCCTTCAGCATGGGTGTCAGCCCTGCAGGGAGCCCTGAATGACAGCATTCAGTGGTTCACTGCCACTTCAGAGGCCCTGCAGCCACACTGCAGCCCTGTGCTCTTGGCTCAGGGTGCCATGCAGACAGAGGGGGAATGGTTCCTGGGCTGCTCTGCACTGCTGGGACTGCTTTCTTATGACAAGGTCACCCCCAGAGCAGCAAAGGGAGCCCTGGGAAAGAGAACCAGGAGAAAAAGGAGCCTCAGAAAGAAAGAGCTGAGCAGATGACTTCCCATTTCTACAGAACTCTCAACAATTTCATTTTGCCTTCCTGAAATATTGCCAGAAAACTGAAACCAAAACAAAACAACCAAAGAGGAAAACCCCAGCAACATGGAGAAGAGGAGGGACAGGAGACTGCCATGCCTTGCTGTTTTATCTCCACTGTGTTACTGTTTCAAAATGTGTTTTCATGTCAAAGACTGGAGGAGGAAATCAGGGTAACAAGAATTAGTTGCTTAACTCTATTTTTCCCCCTCCCAAACTTTACTCCAAGAAAAAGGAATTCAGGGAATGTTCCCCAAGCTGACAATGCAGAGCATCCTTCTACAGTTTTGACTCCCAGATGGAGGCAAACACCTCATCCAGATGAACTTTACAGTGGCTTCATCAAACTACCTTCTCTTCTGCCTAACCTCCACCTCTACAAGCCAGAAACTTAACCAAGAGACAGCATTTTCCTTCAGAACAGGGAAAATTGTGATCAGAAGGAAATCTTCTACATGTTAGCCTGGTCTGGAATGGAACTGTTTCAGAAGGAAGGAGCAGAGCAGCTGGGATGTGAGGCCTGGCTGAGGTCTGCCATCACCCAGGCACCTCTAACAGCACAGCTCAAGGTCAGGCTGTGCTTGACTCAGGCTAACATCAAGATTTGCTGATTCTTAGCTGAGCTTGCTAAGCCCAGGAGAAAAGATGAGGGAATGCTGCAAAGAAAAGGTGAGGCAGAACAGGCAGCAATGAAAAAAATCAGTGAGAGCCACACAATCCTTCCCTGTAGGCTGCTCCTGTCCTTACATCCCTGCTCTGCTGTCCCTGCTGCTGAGGATTTTGTCCACAGCAGCCCCCTCCTGAGTTCTGCCTGGCAGGGGGAGGATGCTTCAGCAACCAGCACTCTGCAAACATGTTTCTTTGCAAGGTTTGGTTATGATCTTGCTGCATGATGCAGGCAGTGGGAGTTCTTATCACCTGGCCTTGGCATCTCCAGCCCCTGCTTGGGTGAGGGTTAGGATGAGGGACTATGTTCTTTCAACTCCTCCCTGGACAGATTGCCAGCCAAGGCTTGACTTTGGGCACAGTCTTGAAGGCTGCTGGTTTTGCAAGTATTTAATAGGGCTTTTTGTTGTTCCCAATGTGACTTAGCTTCATGTGAGCTCTTGGGCCAAATCCTGTGTTAATGCTGGCCTTAGCCAGCAGTAATCTCCACCAGTTTTATGTGAGCTTTATAAGGCCAGAGAACAAGTGAGAGGGAAGCTTTGGGGTTTCTCCCTGAGCCTAAGTCACTGAAAGCAAGTGGAAAGACTTCCCTCAATGAGGGGAACTTTGGAGCTGGGCACTGAGCAGAGCCCAACAGCTTCCCAGTGTTGTCATTCTCCAGTTCCACCTTTGGAGGCAATGTGTGTGTGTGCCTCTGTGGAAGAGAGAGATGGACAGATAAAATCCTTACTCCTCACAAAGACTCTGACTAATTCATAATGCCCCAAGCAGGCTAAAGAATTCTCTCCTTTCTCCTGAGTCTCCTATCTGATAACCCCCATCCATCTCCCTTTACTCACACCCTGCCAAGTGTCCTTGCATGGAGAACAGGAGGACCCTGCACAGCCAGATCCCATTTTATCTTGGTTCCTGGATCTCTCCTTATTTATTTAAACCTCCACTGCCTCCTGCCTCAGTAATGATGCTGCTGCCCTCAGCATCACTGCCTCTGCCAACAACAACAAGCTCCATTTAGTCTGCTACAGCTTCCTATGGAGAATTGTTTTCTCACTTTACTCCTGCTCCTCAACCCTTTAAAAATAGGCAAAGCCTAAAAATTATCCCCACTAGGCTCTTGCATTCATCCCCTTTGAAACAAAGCCTTTACACATGTTTGTTCTACAGGGTCCCACTGATTTCTCCCCTTACCAACTCTGCTCCCATTGCTTTTTCAAAGCCAAGCCTTTTCCTTCAAGGGCTTTTATACAGGAGTGGGAAAGGCTGGAAGGAGAGAGAAAAAAACCCCACAAAACCCAAGGAAAAATGAAATGTATTTCTTTTCATTGATTACTGATTCCTTATTTATGCATCTACAGCCAGGCAAGGGCAGATGCTGTGTTTTAATCCTACAATAATTGGCTTTGGAAAAACAGGAGCTCATAATAATAACAATAATATTGTGAGAGGCCAGAATAAAAAGACCTCCTTGAATGATGGGGCAATTAATCATGTGTGTGTAGGCTAGCCTAGCAGTGCCAAGCAGCCACTGAGGGGAAAACCATCTCCCCTATGTCTCCTCCTGTCTTCAGACCCACCTAATTGGTAGTCAAAACAGACTATCTCACTTCTAAATTTATCTGCCCCTCCCACACAGGCAGAGCTAAAGGTCCCATTAGGCCTGTGGTAGCGGGTGCTGTGCTGAACAGGCAGTGTTTATACATAGACCCTACATAAATAGCTAATTCCTGGCACTGCTGCTTTCCTCAACAGCAACCTGGCACCAGAGCAGCATCCAGGAGGCAGAGGCCATGGTTTCAGGATGCAAAGTGCTCAGCGGTGAGGCTGGCCTCTCATCCTGCCTCTACTGCCTGCTGTGATGGGGCTGGCCCTGGCCTGCAAAAGGGAACTCAGAGCTGTCTAAAAGACCAAACAACATTTTGTCTAGTTGCTTTTGGTAGTCTTTCTTCCTAACCCTTGATCTGTTTCCTGATCTGGCTCATGGTCCAACCTCCAAGTGAGGGAGGGGACTCAGGAGGAGAGGAGGGATGGGAGAGCAGAGAGGTGGCAGGGGCAGGTCAAGCTGATCTGGCCATTGAGCCCTTTCCCAGGGAAAGCAGAGCCTGAGAGCACTTGGCAGTGGCCTTGTGCTGTCCAGCCTCCCTCTCTCTTCCAAAACTAGAATGAAAATCAAAAGAGGTCACTGCTTTGCAGCAAGGTTTGCAGGAGAAAATCAGTGTCCTCCTCAAGATGCCACACTGGGAAGGGAGGAGAAGGGAAATTCTCCTTCAGCTGCAGTGGCTTGGGGAACAGCCCCTGTGTCAGCAGTTCTGGCTGAACTCACTGGAGCTTGCCTGGCCCCCTCAAGTGCACAGGTCCAAATGATTTTGGTGTTTGGCTGCTCCAGCTCCTCTGGAAGATGATGAAACATGAGCTCCTAAGCCACCTTGCCTGCTTTGGATATGTTACTTGTGCCTTTGGGGAAAACACCCTTGCCACCAGTACATCTGTTCAACCAGGGGATGTGATTTCATGGCCGGGCTTAAGCTGATCTCAGCCTGCTGCTGCTGAAAGGGAAGACCCTGCCCTGCCTTCTGCTTCCAGCTGCAAAGTCTCCCTGCCTCCTCTCAGCTCAGCCACCCACAGGACCATGGCCAGGTCTGTGAGCTGACCCAGCTGAAAGCCAACCCTCTTCCCTGGGGGGTGCTTAGGAACTGCAACAGAGAAAGCAATTGACTTGTCTGGGATCCTCTAGATCTTCACAATATCATCTCCAGGCCATCCCTTTTTTCATTTTGAAGAGCATTCTGGTTTGGTCTCTTCCCACCTTTTGAATGCTATTACTATTTCTGTGCATCTTGTCTATGATCTTTATGCTCTGAGACAGAAGCAGAAGGTGTTTTCTTTCTCCCCTACCTTCTGCCCTTTCCACACATCCTCCAAAATCCCAGTGTCTCCCTGGAGACACCAACAAGCCTCCCTGCTCCAGGTGGACCACTGTGGCCTTTCATACTGGAACCAGCAGATACAGAAACCTGAACTCTCCTGAAACTCCAAACAGACAAGAGATCAACTCCATCTTGCTCACAGCCCTCCCTTTTCACAAGCCCCATTTATTAGCTTCTGGTAGTGTGGACAGTTTGCCTGATTAGGTGGTAACCTCTTTGAAAGCAGGAGAGCTCCTGCTGTAGCTCATTCATTAACTCCTGATAAACTATGTCAATAACCTGTATCAACACTCTTTTATCAACCTTTCCTGGAAGCTGACCTTCAAAGAAGCATTCTGGCATTTTGGAGAGTTATCTAATGAGCAATGAATGTTCAATCAGGCAGAGTTCTTCTGAAGGGAAGCTTGTGCTGGAGAAAGTCCAATGGAAGGAGAACTTGGGAGTGAAAAAGGCATTTCCCAGCAATAAATAACCCTGGCTCCTTCATTGTGCAATCTTTAAACACATTGGCCTTGAGGATGGGAACCTCCCCTTCTATTTTCTATTTACTCCTTTTGGAGGAGTTTAAATTTAGTCCTCAGGTGACACTTAAAAAAACCCCAAAATGTCACTGAGGACATGGTCAGGTGAGCTGCATTCTGAACAGATCTAAGTGACAGCAACATGGGTATGGTAGCAAGAGCTTTGCCCCCCTCATTAGGAGTCACAGAAAGGTGGAAAGAAAGAAAGGCTGAGAGCAGTGAGCTCCCTCATGGATAACACTGCTAAGAGGACACAAGTACCTCGACAGCAAGAAGAGAGAACCCAAGAGACCTAATCCCCAGTGCCAGCCATTAGACAAAATCCCTCTCCAGAAGATACATGGCTGCCTTCACAGCTGATTTGCTCTCTGCACAGTCCTGCTCTGAAGCCACTGCTCTGCCCTCATCATACTGCACTGTACTACTGTGGGAAATCACTCTTCCAGCAACACTGAACTTTGCATCACTAAGCAGATCTGAGGTTGGGCTGCACAGAGCTTGTGTGTCTGAGCCTTCTCCTCAGACATGAACCAGAGCTCAGTGTCTCTGGCAGCACAAGCTAGCTGAGCAGTTAGCTGTTGCAGTCAACCAGACATGAGTGAATCAAATCTATGCTCTGGCCTTCCTAAGGTGATGTCCTGAACAACCAAGCTGGTGTGGGGTGAGTTGTGATTTAGTTTTGATTGACAGGATCTGGAAGGAACCTGTGCTTTTCCCATCCTGGGTATGTTGTACTCTTGAGGGGTTCCTGCTAAGTCTGCAAACCTACAGTTGCCCACAGATGCTCTAGAAAATCATTTCCCACCATGACTTCCCATTTCACATGGACAGTTGTCATCTGGGTGCAAGAAGCCACAAGGAGAGCAGTCTCTTTGGAGAGTTCATTGGGCAAAATGCTGTGGGCCAGAACCTTCTCCTTGGCTGCACTGTAGAAACAGCAAGGCTGAACTGAAGCCATCCAGAGGAGAAGGAGTTTCTGGTCTTTATACACTACATGTTGAAAAGGTAGCTCCACTATGAAAGTCCTTTATAAATACAGGCTGTATATCCAAAGTGAGCCCACCAGAAAAGAAAAATAATAAAGAAAGTAGCTTTGAAAGACTGGGCAAAGGTCTGGAGGAGCCAGAGTTTTCCTTCCCTGCAGTAAAGCGTGGCTAAAACAACACAAACTCCTATGGCTTACTAATTTTTCAGCCCAATATTTTCATATAATTTGTGTGCTTTATAAGCCTTGGAAAGCCACAAGAGGCCACACAGTTCTGATGTAATCGTCTTTGAATTCAACAAAGACCATTACCATGTCAATGAGGGGGATGGTTTCAAAGAGCAGAGGGTGGTTTGCAGAGCACCCAGAGGGGATTTGCACTGCAGCTACTGAAATAATAAACTCTTATTTCCCCCTTCCTTCCAAAATTTGGCTCCAGCTGGAGACATTTTGATAGTTTAGTTCTAATCACAGATAATTCTTTTTTTATTGTGTCATTTTGGATGCTGTTATTACACATAACAAACGTTGCTATGTTACTAGCCCAGAAAGCCTAAGCTTTAGCTCAGGTCACTTTGAGCACAAGCTCTTTGCATTTTGGCCCCTGAAGATGTTGTAGGGTTGGAGTGGAGGTTGCCTTTGTTTTGAGGAGCTGCTTCCCAGAAATGGCTTTTCTCTCCATGAGTTTATCCCAGTTTTTGTTCTGTCTGGGAGCTGTGCTGAAAGTTTTGCAACCTTTAAGGTAAAGAGGTTCATCACTTCTCCTCCAAACTGTCGAACACTTCTGCATGGGGATAGCTTTATGGCAGAAGTGCCACTGGCTTCCACTGAGCTATTCATGACACAGAATATCTTAGAACCATTCAGTCTTGGCAAATTTGGGACCTCAAGTGTGCCCTTTTGGGGAGCTGCTGTAAAAGGAAAGGTAGGAGATACCATGGAACACCATGATCACCCAAACTGCATCACAGACTACTACAAGAAGCTGCTGCAGATGATCTCCTAAACACAGCTCCTTGCAAAATGCATTCTGATGGAAGAGTCAAAGAGAAATTGTGCCAAGGCACAAGTTGAAAATAATAGCTCAAGGTGAAAGAGTTGGATCTTTAGCTTACCAGAAATAAGGCTAGAAACAAGCATCAAGACTGCCCTGGCACTGTGATATATTTCTTTCTGAAGAAAACAAGCTATTGAAGTAATTTCCTAGTTGCTCACAGAACATTTCTCTCTCTCTTCTCCATCTGCTGGCCCATGAAGTGACCATGGTGATGGCAGGCTGAGTTTTTTTATGAGTGACCTCACTCTCTTCCCTCTTCAAGCTGTACCTGAAGCTATGAACTCAGTGAAGTTGCAGATCACATGGAGCTTCCAAACAGATGTCTATGCCTGGAGGAGAGGAGATCTTCAGTCCTATCTCATTCTGCTGACTGGAAGGAGCTTAAGTCTGGATGGTGAGGGCAGGATTCAGATGCCAAAGCAGATGTCTTTTGCTCTTTGAGAGCCCTGTGGTAACCCAGATAATGTGTGTGGGATGGCAGATAGGGTTTAGGATCTCTATGATCTCACAGGAGATTCCAGACCTTTCCAAAGTGGCTGGAGAACACGAGAAATACTCCAGCACTGAAATCTCACTCTGACTTACAGATGGATGATCAGAAGAACTTAGGCCAGGGCCAAGAGGGGCAGAGAAACACAACTTTTGGGGAGCTTTAGGGGAGGGCAGAGTGTTTTCCTCCCATCTTAAGAAGCCTCCACTTGCAGGGCTGCAAACATTGCCCCTTGCCAGAGCATAACCATTAAGGGTTTATTACAATTGACTTTTATAACACACATTCTAATAAGTCCTCCAAGAATGTGGCTGCATGCAGTAATCATTTCATAAATATTAATGCAGCATTTAGAAATGGGGCCTTAATTTAAAGTGTTACCTTTTTATTAGCAAGTGCACAGTTTAATTACTGCAGTAAAACCAGAGATTAGTTAAGCTTTGCTGCTGTTCTATTACCTGGGAACCAGCACCAGCCTAACTTTAATAAGCAGCTTCTGAGGAGGTGAAAAAAATTCCTCTGGCTAGAAAGACTAGGGGGGAAGGTTTGCTGCTGGAAACTGACTGTATTCTTTAACAAGGCTAGACTGTGGAATGACTTCTTCTTGCTGTCTGCATTTTTGTGTGCATGTGTGTTAATTCACACAGGTCTCCAGTTGTTGCCATTAGGGATTGACAGGCTAGCTCTGAGCACACAAACAAAAACAAAGCAGTAGGACACACAGCCAGCCTTAAAGCTAAGCTTGAAAGGCTTGGATGTCCTTTTGGGGCTTGGTTTAAAATCAAATTCTGAAAATCATATTTACTCCTCTTCTCCACAAAACAATTATTGTCACTTGCTTCTGCATTCCTGGCCTGGAAGCACCTTTTAATATCTCCAGCATTTCTTGTTCAGTTGATAAGGATGATGGGGAGGAGGCAGGACACCAAGTTTCCAGCCTCAACTGTGTAACCAATCTGCTCCATGGGAGGGAACCAGTTAACTTTGGATATCAGTTTCCCAACACATTAGATAAAAAATAACAATCCTGGAGTAATTTATTGTGGTGGTGCTGTTTGGAATATGGGCCTTGGGAAGGGACAGCTAAGGCCTCAGCAGTATCTGCATTTTGAGCCAATCTATTAGGTGACCTGATTTAATTACTACCCAGTTGGGTGCTGGGGAAGGTGCCTCACTGCCTGAAGTCTCAGGTAACAGCAAGCACCAACCTCTTCTAAAACTAGACACTGCTCAGAGGCATCAGATGTGCAAACACTTGCTGGGCATGACCTTATCACAGGGAAAGGATCCATCAAGCAGCTAGGATGGGAGAGGGGAAGGAGAGCTTGTACCCTTCCTTTGCAGGAGGAGGTTTCAAGAGCAGCCCACTCAGTGACTTGTCTGAGATCATCCAAGAGGTCTGTGGCTGTGCCAGAAGCTGAACTCATGTCCATTTGGTCCCTGTCTAGTAAGATAAGACAAGTCCTGCTGTGAGAAAGCCCAATGGGTGAGGACAGCTATGGAAAAGCAACACATTCCTAGTTTCTCCTGTTCTTTGCAACCCCTTTAGTCTTGTGATTTATTATGACTCTTTGTTTTGCAGACCCAATGTCTTCTGGCCAACACAGAATTAAACTTTTGGAGCCCTGTGCAAGTCACACCCTAGCTCTGAAACATTTGGGATCACAAAGCCTAAGCTGTCTTCCTACATGTGAGTGTGTGTGTGTGCTTTTGGCAAGCAGGGAGCTGGGAAGACAGCAACCCCCTCCAGCTGGAGACCTAAGGGAATTCTCAGACTCAGTTCCTGGAAACAAGGGCAAAAAACTCTTCAAATGATGTGACTGTGGCAAAAAATGGAGCAAAATGAAAGCTAATAGACAGGAGAGGTTAGGACTGAAGGGAACCAGAAAAGTGGAATCCCAAGAAGAGATGTGGCTGATGGAGGCTGAAGGAAGAAGAGAGATCTTCTGATCTGCCCTGTGCATCCTCTTCCTACTGCAGGAACCATGAGCTTACCCTGTGCTCTGCAAAGGCTTCTGCACAAAGACCAGCACCCAATAACCAAAGGGGGCTGTAGGGCTGCATTCCTTCCCTCCAGTAGTACTCTGGTTTAGGACTGAATGCTTGGTGGTTCAGAGATGACCTGCAGGATGTGTCTGCTGATCTCCAACCTTTCTGAAGGTTTCCTGATGCACATGGCCAAAGGTTTACTTCAGCAAGCTGTGAAGGGCACAGCCCTGCCAGCCCAGCAACTGCACAGCTTGTCTGGAACCAGAGGGGCTGGCAGAGCTTCCTGCTCCTGTGGCATGCCATGGCTTGGCTTCTTCTGGTGAGGAATCATCAAGGGAATAGGAGGACAAGGAGCAATACCAAGAGGTTGGTGCTGGATGCAGGGCAAATAGCAAGCACCCATATTAGACAACTCTGTCTGGATCTGAATGGGGAACCTGAGGGCTGTGACCTTTCCAGCTCTCTTGCACCTTCCTGGGCCAAGCTGAGCAGCTTTCCCAGCTGTGACACTTGGATGATTGTGGTGTGTTGCCATGGTTGATTTCACAATTAGAAACAAATACAGCTTATTCTGCAGCCAATGCTATAAAAATAAATGGAGCTACTTTGCATAACAGCATAATGAGGGCCTAATTGCCAGCTGGTTTGTTAAACCATAAATGAACACAAACAGGGCTATAAATGAAATTATTAGAATGATATTATGGCTTGGGGAGATATTACACCATGAGAGCTTATTTGGAGGATCACATTGTAAACAGAGCAAGCCCAATCAGAGGAGAGGCTAAGCAGCTCCCTTCTCCAATCATCTTTCTCATAACCCTGGGGATCATTCAATCAATTCCTCCCCTTCTTCTTTCCACTTGAGATCATCACTGCATCCTCTCCCCAGGAAACTCAGTGTCCAGTGTGAGGAGATGCAGCAAATGAAATCAGATGGCAAGACAGAGAAGCAGTAAAGGAATATGGATTTTTATATCTTTACTTATTTCTTAAAGAGGGACTTGGGGTTGGAGGTGGCACTGGGCCCAGAGTTTTCCTGGAGACTTTCCCTTACTCTAAAAGATGATCCCTCTTTGAATCTTCACCAGTCACAGTGCTGCCTGGCTGCTTTCTGCTGGTGCTCTTTGCTTTTAGGTGAAACAGCTGGACTCAGGGGGACAGTCAGAGTCTGCCCATACAATCTAGTGCTGCCACACCATCCTGAGCATCCTCTCTGACAGCACCTTGTCTGAGGGTTATTTCCCTGCATGCACACACACAGGACACACTGCAGTGCTGTTAGGATTAGAGCTTATCCTCTGTTGCTAGTGTAAACTCAGCTTTCTGTAAATTTATCTTAAAGCTTGATACATGCTAAGCTTTTTTTCCATTTCACCTGGCTCCAGGATCAGCTTTCCTTAGTATTTCTATTAGAATCAATAGAGCTAGTCAAGAAGAAAAGTTTGTCCTGTCAGGGAGCTGTTAGAAATGAACTTACTTGGGGTGACAAACAAATTCAGGGCAAGAGCTGCTGAAAACAAAGCACAAAACATCTGTTGAAATGTAACAGTAGAGATAAAGGTTCCTGTGCCACAGGTGTGTGCCCACAGGTGTCCTACCTGCAGCTCTCTGCTGATGTGTTTTCATTTGCAAATGCTGTGATAAGAGGGACAGGAAAAAGCCAACCCAAGTGGGTTAGCAATGCTCAGCAGTGTGAGCTAACTCTTTAAGACATTCCCATCCTTCCCATGGCTCCACATTGCTTTTGACAAGATAACTCAGCCTCATTCCACTCTGTAATTCAACTGAGTAACAGAAACCCAACCAGGCAACAACCCAAGGGCCCTCAGGATCCTCATGGGAGTTGGTAAGCCTGAGCTAATGGCAGTGCTCATCCTGGAGAGGATTTTCCAGCCCTGCAGTTGGGGATAGTGTTACAGGCAGTTGGCAGGGTATTGTTCTGCCAGGACACGTGTCACCAACATGAGGCTGAAGTGCCTATTAAACACATGTCTTGTATTAGAAGGAATAATCAAACCTCCCCTGATGACATTAGACACAAGGGCAAGTTCAGGATCTGGCTTTGCCATTTCCTGAAGTCTCTTCAACAATTAGGGTAGCAATTGGATGAGGAAACAGATTCCAGCCAAAGAGATGCAGAGGAAAAGAGAAAAGAAATGAGGAATAAATGAGGCTGCTCTGCTGGCATCACTCAGCAGCAGGCTGTCCTTCATTTCATGGCCATCACCTTTGCTGAGCCTGTTCATTCTTGCATAGCCTTTCACTGGAAAACTCCAAACCCATCCCAATCTGCAGGTCAAATCCTCTGTTAGTTACATCAACAACAGCTGGGCCTTTGGCTGGATGTGGACCACAGGCTTTGGCCCATGGGGTCTCCTCTAAGGCACATTTAGGGAGCTCTTTGGCAGTGCAGCTGAGGTCCCTTTGAGATGGAGCACAGGGAAAATTCAATAATGCTTTGGAAGGAGATGTTGATGATCCCAGATTTAGCTCATAGTGTTAAGGGCAGTTTTAGGTAATGCCAAAGCTGGAGTTTAGCCAGACTACCCTGCTCCTCAGCAGGACTGTTAGCACAGATGCATGAATCTCCTGTTCCACATGCACCTCCAGCAACAGCCTGGATGTTAGCTCAGAGAACTACCTGGCAAATCACCCTCCTCTTCTGCCCACATGTCATCTGCTGAGAGTGTTTCACTATGGCATAGCTCCCTTCTCCTTCCCCCCTCCTGGCTGGACTCTCAGCCCCAGGCTGAAGATACAATAAACAGCTTCTCTAAACACAGGAGTAGACCTCTCCTAACACCCCAAGCTCTTTTTTCTCTCCAGAAATGTCCTGATTTGGGCTCTGAGGAGCAGGAATAGGAGGCTGTGATCAGTGCTGCTGTGGAAATGATAGCAGGCAAAGCCCTGCTGGCTTTGGGAGCAGATTGTTATTGCAGTCAGTTAGGCTGTACTAACAGAACCCACTTTGTCAGGCAGCCACAGGGCTGGCAGCCTCTTCCCCCCCTTTGTCCTGTGCCAAGCCAAGGGCAGCCTGCAGAGATAGGCCATTTGATTTCCTTCACAGTTATTCCTTGCAGGATGAAGGCAAACCAGAGAAAGGAAATGAAAAGCAGACTTGGATCACTGAGTCAGCACAGACACACATGCTTGCTGCCTGCTGGGTCATTGGTTGGCACTGGCAGAGCTCCACTGGGTGGGAGTTTATAGACTGCATTATAAAGCCTTTTGCCTGGAGTGGTTATCAGGAGAAATGCAGGAGCAAATGAATCCAGGCAGGATGGGGAGAATGCTGTGAGGATTAAGGAGCTCTTTGTGTCACCTTGTAACTACCCCTTGTTATTTATAACAAAGGAAAATATCTGGGGCCAGAACCTGGTGTAAATCAGTGTAACCTCCCTAGCCCTCCTCTGCTATCTGCAAGCACTAAACAAGCAGCTCCACTCATCCAGGCTGTTCCTTCCTGCACCAGCACCTTGTCAGCCTGGCAGTTCACATCCCCTCTAGCTGGGTGAGCAGCAGGGGCCATGGGAGGATTGTCTGTGCCTGCTGAAAGGATGACAACTTTGTGGACAACAGATTTCACATGCAAACTGCTATCTGGTGTCCAGCATGTGGAGCCAGCTGAGCACCTTCCAGGGCAGCAAGGTTTAAGGGCTGGGGTTTAAAGAACAGTTTGTATGAGCAGAGTAGCAGGAGGAAGGAGGAGGAGGTGGTAGTTTAATATATACCAAATGTACATCTGACATAGCAGTATCACCACTCCATGTCCTTTCCCCACAGCCCCCCCCCTCCACTACTGCTTCCCCAACTTCTTGTTCCTTCTTCCCTTAAGCAACAGATCTTCCTGGAGCTGATTAAAGAGACTGTAGGACAAGTGGCACTGCCTGTGCTTCCCCTTTGCTGAGAGCTGCATCCCTCTGCCTGGAGATGCTCTAACCTCCTTCTTTTCAGGACTTCCAGGCAAAAAGGTTTTCCTGTGGGTCAATACCATTTGTACATGAGCCTTCTGGAGCCCTGTTTTACTTAGCTGAGGAAGCACTCTCACATTTGGAAGGGACACATTGCCATTCACCTTTGGTTTCTGTTCTCTTTGGCTGCCTCTGGTTGCTCCCCCCAGAGCTGTGTGTCAGCTCTTCTGGCAGAGGTGGCTAAACTAATGGCTTCAGAAGGTCCTATTTCATGTAAAGTTTATCTCCTCCTGACTGACAGCTAAGTGGACCCTTTCCAAAAGCTTCAGCTTAGTTTCTCTAGTCCCTGATGTCCTCTTCTGTCAGACACAAGATTTATACTCCTGCCAGTATCCAGGAGGTTTGAATCACAGAATATGCCTGTCATGCTTTGCCTCTCCAGCATCTCTGACGGGCATCTGGGATATGAAATGGGCACTGTCTTCCTTGGGGGAAAAAGGGACTTTATTTAACAGGTTTGCTCCTCACTTAAAGTGGCATCTGTGAGAGGGGAGCAAGAGATTCAAAGGGGGAAAGGAAAGATGTGGAAAACTTGAGCAAAATGAAAGGCAAAGAAAATGAGTCAATGATGAATAAATGGGAATGAAAAGAGGGAAGCTAGCTGGAGATCCTGAAAGATCCCATGGAAGAACTGCAGACATCAAACCCTGCTGATGAGAAGTGATTTAAAATTGTGGCTAATCCATAAAGGAAAGGAACCCCTCAGCTCAGGGAGCTGCAGATGGCTTTAGGGAACATAGCAGAACATACAGAGCAGAGGTGACCTCGATGTGATGGGAAACCTCTGTGCCTGAGGTGATCCTGCCACCAAATTCAGCTGCCAGGCTCTGGCCTGGTCTTCTTACCCTGCTCAGGGAGGAGAGGGCACTCATGCAAGTCCCAGGAGAAAGAAGTCACAGAATCAGGAAGGTGGGAAGAGAGCTCTAAGATCGTCAAGTCCAACCAGCAACCTAGCACCACCCAGCCACCAAACCATGGCCCTAAGCACCACATCCCTAGGGTTTCCCAACTCCTCCAGGGCTGGGGACTCCACCACTGCCCTGGGCAGCCTGGGCCAAGGACCAACAACTCTTTCAGGGAATAAATGTTCCCTGCTACCCAACCTAAACCTCCCCTGGGGCAACTTGAGGCCATTGCCTCTTGTCCTCTCCCTGCTAACCCAGGAGAAGAGCCCAAGCTCCATCTCACTCCTATGAAGCTGCTCCCAGAGTGGGAGAAGAACTGAAGAACAAGAAGTGTGAAGTCCTCTTGCTGTCATTCAGCCACTGAGAGCTTCCCAGAAGAGCAAAGAGACAGAGAATACCCTGCAGAGCCTGGGTGCTCCCTGTACTGCCCACTCAGAAGAGAGCCAGCAAAACCCCCTGGTCCTACAGCAGCTCTTGTAAGGGGAACACAATAAAACAAGATAAAGGGGAGAGCCAAGACAAACAGAACATGCCTACTGTCAACATTTATTCCTAGGTATTTTTCTAGAGAAAGAAAATACAGACTAAGCACATAAATGGACAAGACTTACTTAGCTAAGTCATTTTTTTTTTCCCTGCCATGCACAGCTTTGGAAAATAAATAGCTTTAAAAAATTTAGGGTGTTTTTGTTCTTCTCTTTTTTCAACCCAAGGCCTGCATGTAAGGCACAGCAAACCTTCAACAGCTCCATTTTTCCCTTTTTCTGGTGTTTTTTTTCCCTGCTGTAATTATGGTCTCATTAAGATTCCAATAAAAAATAGTCAAGAAAACCAATTTTTTCTTCTTCTTTTTTTTTTTTTTCTTCTTCCTTTATTTTTTTATTTTAGCAAAAACAGAAGTGCCCACAGTGTCTCTCTACATGTTATGCTTTTAAAATATTTGCATTTGAAATTCCTCACTGCAAATAATTCCAAGCCAAATGTAAATAGAACACTTAGATTACTCCCAGAAGAACATTCCTTTGACCATTAATCCCTCCAATTCAGAATCAAATTTTTCCCTCTCTCTCCTTTTCTCTTTCCCCCTCCCCTGGACTGCAGTTTCACTGCATGGACTGGATCCTGCAACCTGCCAAGCAATGTGTGCTAGAAAATACAGATAGATAGAGACATATCTGGCAGGCACTGGAGCTCACTGCATCTCCTCTGCTTGCTGTTTGCCAGTCTCTCTGTCAGCTCTTGCTGCCCTCACCCAGCCCATGGGGAAGAGCTCTGTTTGTTATGACAGGAGGACTGGGATGAGGTTCTTGGCAGGATGTGGAGTGGATTATGAGCTTCCTAGCTTGAGAGACAAGGTGCATCAGCATGCTGAGCTCTAGCAGGGAAGCAGAGCACAACTCTGAGCTGTAAGCAGGTAGGAACAGCATCACTCTTGCTTCTCACCTATATTTTCCTAGCACAGAGATAGAAGCAGCAGGAGGAGCCATCCAAAACCTCTGTGCAAACCTCCTGCAGAATACAGGCCACAGGACTGCACTCAAGAGTTTCTGTTTGAGCAAATCTTTGGAAGAGAGACCAGATCCTGCAGTAAGGACACCAGGTGTCAGAGCTTCCACCACCTGCAGAGCATTTCTGTACCCATGTTACTCCCCTTCAGAGCCACCAGATTCTGAAGCTCCATGAAAGGATCACCCTATAAAATCATAAGAGAGTCTGTGGCTGAGCCAGGAGGTAACAGAGAAGCAGTGACTGTGCTGTGGTGCCCAAAGGCTGCCAATATAATAATTTCCCTCCATGAGTTTAACAGTTTTCCCTCTCCTTCCCCAAATCCATACAATGCACCTCCAAGCCAAGCCCTGCCCATCCCTGTTGTGGCTGTGGGAGTGAATGTCTGCCTCTGAATGTCTCCCCATCACTCTTGATTAAAAAACTAAGACATTAAACTCTTCCCCAGACTAAATGATGGCAATGCTGAGTGGAGATCAACTGCTGGAGTTCAGTCTGGGTCTGTTACTGATGGAGAGAAAGGAAAGAGCTGAGCCAGAGACCCTGCAGGGTGTTTATTAGGATTTGCATTGTGTTTTGGGGGCAGCCCTGTCCAGAGGGGGGTTTACCTAGTTGAGCCCAGCACTTCCCCAACCAGCAGCTGCCTCCTCTAGCCAGCAGGCTCCAAGGACTTGCAGACAATGCAGTTCTATGCTCCACTGCCATGCCTTTGCAGGCTTTCCTCTTCCAGCCCCTCTCCCCTCCTACCCCTCAGGAAGATGGTTTATGAACTGTGTACAAATGTTTTCATTCAATGGGAGGAATGTTGTTTTCCTAAAATCAGGAATTAGGACTGGGGCTCATTGCAGGAATTAAGGTGTTAAGCCTCAGGAATCCATCTGCAAAGACACACAGCATCCAAGGTGCAGAAATGCCAAGCAGCAGGAATCTGGGTGTGGAGCCTGGGCAATGGTAATTGGCTTTTTTTTTGCTGAAGGTAGGTTTGTCCTGGGTAGTGGAAGGCATTTTGTGCACTCTCCTTGAAGCAGCCCTTGGAAAAAGGCCCTGGGGGGGGCTTCTTTTCCCCCCCCCCAAGACCTTGTATTTGTTGGAAGCAATTGTGTTGTATCATCCTGCTTCATCCATGCTGTTTTCCCTTGTGGGAATTGAGTGTGGTGGTGTTGGCACAGAGCTGCCTCCCACCTCTGTGCCTGGGGTGGAATGCAGGGAGCACAGACAGATCATCCCAGGAATGCAGTGGGTGTTTCCTTGGGTCTTGTTTCTATGTTTTAATTGCTTGAAAAATAATAGCAAGTGTGATTAAAAAAAAATACAATCAAGAAAAGATAAGGAGCTGTGAGGTGAAGGGGAAATTAATTTGTAAGACAATGGAGCAGATTGCATTGCCTTGAGCCAGGAAAGTGAGCCCTGGCTTAGCTTTCTGCACCTCCCCTGCTTTGCACTTGGCCTGATGTGTATCTCCCAACTGAACCCACACACCTCTGCTGGCAAAGCTCAGGCCTAGCCTGCATCTCCCACTCTTGCTCTGATTCTGGACCACTTGATGACAGGCTGATGCATCTTCAGCCTGGCCCTGATGTTTCAGACTGCCAGGGCATTGCTAACATGGTTCAGACCTGAACCATGCACAGCTCTCTCTGGCAGTGATTCCCATGAGCAGAAGCTGCCAGTCAGGATGTTAATCTCTCCATCTATGATACATTCTGCATTAAACACATAAATAAAAAATGAATAAACATCTTTAAGAGCATTCTTCTTGTTTGATTTTCTGTCAGGTCTCCCCTGTACCACAGGCTAGTCATTGAAATGAATCCCAGTGTGTAAATACTCAGCTGAGCTCAGGAGCACAGTGGAAACCCATGCAAAAATGCATCCAGGCCAACAGTGCTGAATCAGAGCAGCACTTCTCTGAAACACTGCTCAGCCAGGACTGTAGGCTGTTTGCTTTCTTCTCTGTGAAAGAGAAACTTATCAGTCTCTGTCCTTGACATGAGAGAAGAGAGGATCTCAGGAGCCTCCCTGAACTGGAGAGAAATCAAAGCCATTTGATTTGCCTCTTCTTTGGAGACACTCATTTCTGCAAAGCATCTCAGATACAATTGCAACACTGGCCATCCAAAGCTGCTTGGAAAATAGAAACTTGACAGCTTCCCAACCACTACACAATGAATTTCCTTATTGTCAGCAGCAAAGATGACCTCTGTACATGGAGATCCACACATGCTTTCTGGCTTTAACCTCCCATCCCCATCTGGGGCTTTCCCTTTGCTCTACCACTCTTGCAGCTGAACCTTCTGCTCAGTTGACTCTCTTGCTTTGCTTTGTGCATTTTCTGCTGGATCCCTAACACTTGGAAAGCAGAGACAGTAGAAACCACTCAGAATTTACTGCAAGGCCAGTTGTGGGGGTAACCTTATCCAACATCATGCTCTGAAGACCACATGTCCCAGCCCAGCCCAACAGAGAACACAGCACATGTACTGAGCTTGAGGCACACTCAGAATCCCAGCAAAGCTGACAGGTCTTGCTTGAGATTCAGCAGGTGCATGAACACTTTGCTCCAGCAAGGTCATCAGATTGGGCCCTGAAGGCTTCATCAAAGCCTGGTGCTTTCTGGGATAATTCAGCTCTGGATGTCTATCAGTGGAAAAAGGATAAGCAACTACAGAAATACAACTTACTGTGGTCAGACAACTTCCCTGTCTAGGGCAGTGCAGTTAGCTCTGCAGTAAGAAAACCTCCTGTAGCCTTAGAGTTCATTGCCACAATTCTCCTTTCCCAAATCATTTTGAAGTGAGGACTGGGAGGTATGGCAGGAGGGAGGCTGGCCTGAGTACTGCCAGCAGCTAAGCCCTGACCAGGCAGAGGAGCTCTTTTGCAGGTGGCAGAAGTGGGGAACATGGATCTGGTTTTTGATGGACATGGAGAGCTGGAAACCTGAGCTGTCAGTCAGACCTGCCAGGTCTCCATCTCTCTTCCAGCACAACCCCTCCCTCCTGCATCCTTAGCAGGAAGGAGAAGGCCATGAAACTTTAAGGAGCAGGACTCCTCTGGGAAAAAGGTAGGAGAGAGCTTAGCAGTTTTCTCATCACCCCAAGCAAAGGCTGGTGGACAGAGGGAGGCTTCTCTCTGGGGGAGCAGAGACTGTAAATCCAGTTCCTTTCCAGAGTTTACTCAACAGTGCAAACAAAAATAAACGGGTGTCAGCTGGCCTGCTTCAAGAGGCCATGAAAGGTGACACTGTGTCACTAATCCCTTGCTGCCATTCATTAAATACATCCTCTAGGCTGTTAATCTTCACACCTTCCTTTGGGGGCCACCAGGCAACAAGCTGGGAGGTCTTGACCATGGCAGAGGATGGCAGGAGATGCCTAAGGTCAGCCTGAATAAGCAAACCCAAGAGCACTCCAATGGTAATAAGATCATGTGTGAAGAATGCATGCTAAATATGATCAAATTAGCTGTGTTATGAGAAGCAACCAGCAGCCCAGCAAAGTTGACAGGGGAGATCCCAGAATGCCCACAGCAACTTGATAAGCTCAGATCACCACTGCTTCCCAGATGTGCTGTTTCTACCAAAGCAGCACAGCAGACATCCTCAGCCATGCTGGGGACAACAGGGAAGGTGGGGGAACTTTTGGGGGCTAACAAGAGGCATGTTCACAATAAGAGTGGACCTCTCTGGCCTGCTGCAACATAAAACATCCAAAGAAAACAAACAAATGTGGCTTGGCTTCCCACAGAGAGCAGAGGAGCTGGAGGAAGGATTGACTTTTCAGGCTGTATCCCAGAGAGTCTGGCATCTTCAGGCCAGGCTGCCCCAAGATGACAGGACAAGGGTGGACAGAGGGACCTCAGATGCCTCTCCTGGGCAGGACAAAGGCATTCCTCACCTTGCCTGAGGTTACATCTGGATCAGAGTGTGTCTCATGTCTCTCATCTTGTCCACAGCAAATCTGTTGGCAGATCTTTCTTACTTGCACTGCATCAGAAATGCAGTAAATCAGCCACATTCCATGGCAATAAAACAAGCAAGGGCTGCCTGCAAGGCAACCTAAGATGGGATGTGTTGGTCAAAGCCAGCAGCCTGAGCAGACTGCTGACCTTTAGGGGCCAGACAGGATTAGCAAAGAGTGTTGTAGAGTGAGATACTGCATAAACCTGGTCTTGCCTTAGCAGCTTTCCAGGCTGGGATCTCTCCAGGCTGGGCCTCTTTGTAGCTCTTTGGTGTCAGAGGTGGCTGCTTGTGCTGTTTTACTCCTCAGCAGGTTGTGCATCCAAACAAACATGCTGTAGATAGTCACCACAAATGTGTCTTGTTCTGGCTTATGTGAAGACAACAAACAAACAGAAAGCAGGAGTTGGGAGCCTGGCTGCTGGGGGGTGCTGCCTGTGGGATACTGTGCTGAGCTCTCAGGAATCTCCTGCATATCAGGCAGCAGCAAACAGCCTTTATTCAGCACCTGCTTATGAAGCCCATTCTCCCTCCTCACCTGCTCTAAACACAGGTCTCTGGGTCTTGTTTGGGCTTGTGAATGGAAAAGAGGAGAAGAGTTGGGACCACAGAGTTTCTTCCTGTAGTAGGTGAATGTAGTAAGGTGTCTGCAGTGAGGTTCAAAGGGCTAAGAGCAGATCTGCTAGGCATGATATTCAACCTCAATTCTTTCCAGTGCTGCATCACCATATATAACTCTCTACAGGTGTTGTTATTATTGTTTCACAATAAATAACCCAAACAAGAGGATATTTTGTTATAAAAACACCTCTTTGGCACATAGAACCACTTCTTATTCACTGCCTTTCTGTGCTACTGTTGAAAGACAGCAGAAAGGAGAAAGGAGAGCTCAGGCTTCACCACCAAATGCACAGAAAATCAGAACAAAACCTGGCAAGAAAAAAAGCCTTCAGCCTGATGTGATCCAGCCAGGAACCTGTGCAGAGCTTCCCATGTTTCCTTTGCTGGGTGAGAACAAGCTACCAACTCCCTGCCCCTTCATGTCCCATGGCACTCCTCTCCTCCAAAAGAGCTGCCCTAGCATCTTTGAGCTGAAAGGAAATCTCTCATTTGGCTCAGGATGAGGACAGCCACAGAAGACCTAACACAGGGGGGAACCACACCTTCCTGTCCCATTAAATTGACAAGAAATAAGAGATTTAGAAGAATGAGCTTCTAGAGATCAAGCTGCAGAAGGGAGAGATGGACAGAGAGGCCACTAGCTGGTGATGGCTCAGAGTGACCCTGTGGGGAAAGATGGGCAACTCTGCCTGCAGTGTTCAATATCACTTCAAGATGGTAATGCAAGAGCCTCTCCCCCTCCCCTTCCTCAGAGCAGGAGGCAGGCAGAGCTGGGATGCAGACCCCACAAGCCTTCCTTTTGATGCAGGAGCTGCTCTCCCAGAGGGCAGTGAAGCTCCTAGGTTTTCCACATCAGGACATGTCTGTCCATGTGCTTTGCTCCCAAAATACATTTCCATGAGAATATCCCAACCATCCTCCCAAACTGCCAATCCTCTTGCATGCAGCCCTATTTACTCTTTATCTTTGCTAAGAACATATGGTTCCACTTGCTGAGGCTGTTGGTCTCCAAGGTTAATGACATATGACCATATGGCCCAGAGCAAAGAGTGATNGGGGGGGGGAAAGAAAGAAAACTAAACTAAACTAAAAGACATACTGAAATGCTCTCCTTTACCCATAAAATGTCAGATCCTTGGGCTGATGTCTAGACAGATGTTGTTACCATCTGGGAAGATGTTAAGTGCAGGCTTTCTTTTCCCTTCTTACATTTAAATGTTCCCAATGTAAATACTATACAGAAAAACATTTATAAATGATACTGCCTACTTTTTTTTCCCCCCCTGCTGAGGCCATGGTTGTCTCCACACCACTTACAGCTTGGCTTTTAAAGGTTTTCCAGTGACATACTCCCAATGTGTGCAGTGACAAATGATGTAACGTGCTAGGAGCCCCTTGGTGCTGTTGCAGGGGAGCCCTGGCTTTCATTACAGCTAGCATGCAACATTGCTTTCTAACCAGCTCTGCAGAGCACCACCACCACCTCCTCCATCCCCACCCTGTGATGGGAAGGCACTCCTAGCTATTAACAAGCTGCCAAAAGCAAATAGCCAGAAGTCTCTTTCTTCCCATCCTTTCCTCATCTGCCCTCTCTAGGGGCTTTAGCTGAGGAATAGGCATCCCTGAGAGGCATTTCACAAAGGAACATCAGGCACAGTGTTAGAGGCTAAGCTGGATGTCCCAAAGGGCTTGGGGGTATCTGTCTAGGGCAGACTCAGAGCCCTGGACTTGCCCATGACTCTGTGCTTCCAGGAACCCAGCACATTAAGCATGTTGATGGACTTCTATATGAGCCAGGAGCAAACTGGCCTCAAACCCTGGTTCTGTGCAAGCTGCCTTGCTCTGTAAACTCAAGCCTTCACCCTGCAAAGCCTCTGTTTGCTCATTTCTGAGTATTTGGGACTGACTCTGCCAGAACCAATTGTTTTACTGGTGTCACTTCAAGGAAAGCTTTTCTTTAGCAGTCCATGGCCATGTTTTTATACTCATGACACTGGGGGCAGATCCAGTTCTGCTGAAAGAAGAGTGCTTTTTGGAGGATTGCTTATTTGGTTTGGGGCACTAATATAAACTGTGCTGGCAAATCCTTTCTCCTGTAGGCAAAGGTTAAGTAGTCCATTGATTTAATTGGCTTAAAGTTAAGTAGGTGTCTAGCAGATTAGAGCCTGAGAGCAGACCTTCATTTCAAGCTGCCTTCCTTCTTCCTCTGACATCACAAAAACGCTGGGTGATTTCCCCCCCCCACCACCACCACTCCCAGCTTTGAAACTTCAACATTATCTTTTGACAGCATCTGCCAAATGTTGGCAGAAAGAGGCAAAGCAATGGTTGAAGAACATTTTCAACTCACTAGTGCTTCATGGCTCTTACAGCTCCACCTACTCTTTGCAAGCAGCAGAAGTCAACATTTGTCCTGCACCAGGACCATGGCTGGGTGAACACAAGGAGCAGCTCAGCTCCCTGTTTCTTCCTACAGTATTTCTATCCTAAGCAGGATAATGAAGAACATGGGTGAATCTTTGAAGCACCAGAGTAATCTAACCTTCTCTTTCAAACATGCTGCAGTGGAAAATGAGAAGTTACTGAGATGTCTTCAATAAACATTGAATCATATAACCTAATGTATTAATGTGATACATGCCCTGGAGATGCAGGTGTGCATTACAAACATATGTAATAAACATTTCTAATCCAATGAGCTGCTAGAGTATTAAGAAATTACCAAAAATAGTAAGAAGGAGAGGGGTTTTGAAAAAGAATTTACTTCCAACTTGAAGCAGATGCCTACAAATTCCTGGTTCCCTGTATTTTGAGATGATTGCCTGTCTGCTGTGAGCAGTAGGGCTTTGGTTCTGGCAGAACCCCTGAATGCCAGCATGGTGGGGATTGGAAAGGAGCTCTGGGGATCATCCAGTCCAACCCCCCTGCTCCAGCAGGGGCACCCACAGCAGCTTGCCCAGGGTCACCTCCAGCTGGGTTTGGAATCTCTCCACACAAGGAGACTCCACAGCCTCTCTGCAAAGCCTGGGCCAGGGCTCCAACACCCTCACAGGAAA
Organism: Galbula dea; assembly: GCA_013399015.1. Classification (NCBI taxonomy): domain Eukaryota; kingdom Metazoa; phylum Chordata; class Aves; order Piciformes; family Galbulidae; genus Galbula; species Galbula dea. Next base: position 467,578 of record VWZX01005204.1, on the reverse strand, counting down.
GATTTTTTTTCCTCCTGTTCAGATGGAACCTCCTGGGCTCCAGTTTGTGCCCAGTGCCCCTTGGCCTGGCCCTGGGCACCACTGAGCAGAGTCTGGCCCCAGCCTCTTGACCCTCACCCTTAGACAGTGATAAGCATTGAGAAGATCCTCTCTGGGTCTGCTCCTCTCCAGGCTAAGCAGCCCCAGGACTCTCATGCCACCAAAGCACAGGCCAGTTTCCCACCAAGAAGAGGGCACTCTAACTCATCCACTTCTGTTACAAACTCTTCAGAATGGAGTCAGAGTTTCCTCTTTGTTTTCATAGCAGAATGAAATTCTGGTTTGAGCTCTCTCCTAAGGACTTGCAGTAAACAAAATAAATGAGAAGAGAAAATGGAGAGGTTTGGAAAGCAATATAGATTATGTTTTGATAGGTGTTTAGATGTGAAAAGTGCAGATAAATGCACATTTGTCTTTAGCTGTAAAGAGAATCAGGTTCTTAACTCCAGTGAGCTAATATTCATGGGAAGCTTTGCCTATGCCACTAGGAATAACTCTTCCCCTCTAGGTGTCTGAAGATCTCCAGCTAATTTCTCCCTTCATTTCTGCTGCTGTAACACAAATGTTGTGAAATGTGTGATAAAACCTCAAGAGGCAACTGCTGTGTCCACACTTGAGAGTTTTGAACAACACTGCTCCTGATCCAGCTTGCTGAGCTATTGTGAAAGGCTCTTCCTCCCTGCTGTGACTCCACACCCCTGCCACCTCTGGCTGGTTTTCATGCCCTCAGCAGCAGCCCTGTGAGCTGCTGTGAAGTGTAGAATATGCTACAGGTACATTCCTGTTGGGGGGAAACTGGGCTTGGAACTGGCAGCGTTTGATGAGTGTCAAGTCAGGTACTTTGGGGTTTGAATGCCAGCAGGAATGAGAGCTTTCATCCAGAACTGCAGAGCTCTTGGTGCACAAATCACCCATGAAACAAGATAACACAGCACAAAGCCCTGCTGGAATGAGCCCTGGATGTTGATGTAAAGAGGCTGAATGTGAGCAGGAGAACATCTGTAGCTTACAGCTGGTGGCTGCTGTCTGTGGGTGCATGATAGAGATGCACTTTGCTTCCCCCCAGCTGGCACTTAGCTCTGCTAATTGCTTATCTCCTTTCTAATCTGATTACCTCGGGCTTCAAACCCATCCACACTTGGCCTCTTAGGGATGTGTATGAAGTGTTTTGAAGTGTGAAAGGCTGCAAAGTGCATACCCCTTACAGAAGACAGGTTAGAGACAAAATAATACCTCCAGGGTTTGTCTTTTACCTGTTTCCTCAACTGATTATCTCAGAACAATCAGGCTTCAGAGTGCTTTCTTTGGAGCTGGCTCTGCCCTTACACAGTCCCAGGAGAATGCAGAGTGAAAATGGCAGCATGTTGAAGCAGGCAGTGACTGCTCTGGATGGCTGAGGAGCTGTCTGCCTGATCTCCCCATCTTCCCAGGCATGGGAATCACAAATACAGAAGTTAATACCAGTAATATTAGTAAATCCCTGGCCAATGATTTGATCAAATGAATCTCCCTCCAGAAAGCACAGGTATTTTCTCAGGGCAGAACAGGAAAGTGATATCTGAGCTGCCTGATGAGGGAAATGCCCTTTGCTAGTCACCTTTGTCTCCTTAATTAGCACTGATGTGGGAGGTACACTCTAGGTCAGTTGTGCTAACCATCTTGGGCCCAAAGACACACTCTGAATCCTGAGTTTCATGTCAGAGGTAAAAGAAGAATACAACCCCCTTTTAATATTTTATCAAAAGAGTTCCAAAGTGTTCTTCTGAGCAGAAAAATGAAGTCTCCTGGGAGGGTTTCAGAGGCCTACAGCAGCCAGTGTGCATGGCACTGTAAAAGAAGCTTCAAATCTCAGTAGAAATGAAATGGGACTCAGCTTCCCCCAAATAATCAATATTTCACTAAGGCAGAAATAAACTGGGGTCACACTTGAGTGAGCACAGCTCTCCTCTGCAGGGGAGAATCCACAGCCAGTGGTGTGCAAAGCCCTGACCATTCCCAAGCTCTTAGGTGTTGCAGTCTCTCCCTCCACTCATTCTGTGATAAGTCCCTTCACAAAGCTCAGGGGTTTTTTTGCCTGATGTGAGATAATTCTTGGATCTCCAAGTGCTTCACAGGCTGGGAAAGATCCAGCCAAAGTTCTGACTGCTCAGTTATTCCAGGCTTAAGACAAACGCTAGGATCATTCCAGAAGGGAATCTTATCTTGTCCTTTACCTGCTGCATCTTCACATTTGATCTCTAACATCAGCAGCTGACCAGAAGACAGCAGTCATTCTTCCAGACCAGAAATGTATCAGCTGGAATAAGTCTGGGTCTCCTTTGGAGCAGAGATACAAAGCTGAAGCTCTGAGCTCTCAATTAAAGGTTCTTGTGTTTCTTTGGCTTAACCAGCTCCATTTTGCCTGCATCAACTTAATGCTTCAGAGGGGCAGGGGCTTGGGAAGCCTCTAGCAAGGCAAAGTCTGCCCCATGGAGCCATTTTTTGTGTGCCAGGCAGGGGTTGAATCAGACAAAACCTAAATGAACAGAAATTTAATGAGCTTGCAGCATGTCTGTCAAAACTGACAAGTCAGACATGGAGCAAAGATCATCTTTAGCCCTGGGGAGCAGTTTTTGGTTCTTTTTTAACCCTGTCTGAGAGGGAACCTGAAGCTGGGTAGCTACTTATGGGTTTTACGTGGCCTACTGCTCCCTGTGCTGTGGGAGGGATCTGCAGTGAAGCCATAGATGAATTCAGTTTCCTTTTCTCCCTTTAGGACTGGGGATATGAACCTTCTGCTTGTTTCCACTCTGGCTGACAACTTGTTCAACTAAGCCACTTTTCTGGCCTCCCCACTGGACCATGGACACAGGTTTCCATCACAGGATGTCCTTTCAGAGCAGGATGTCTTGCTTCAGGGCTAGCTGTATGTATCTGTGTGTGTATATGCATTAGTACTTGCCCAAGGGAGGCATGAAACAACTCAGATGAATTTAGCATGGCCATGAAGAATTCCTCTTAGGACAAAAAAAGCAAGAGCTAAAGTATCACTCAAAGCTAGAACTGACTGGCAAACACCAGAAAGACTTCTCCATATTCAGGTCTTCCACTTTCAAATCCATTTCCCACTTCCTGCCAACCTCAGATCAGACTTTAATTGTAAAGGCAACAGTTATGTGGATGCCACAAACAGTGCAGCATCAGTTTTGTGTCCCAGAATCCAGCCCTACACTGCCAGGGTTGTCTTGTACCTTTGCACTGTCACAAAGCAGAGGAAAGTATTATGGCTGGAATAACTTCTCACTGGATGATAGCTTGGTAATGATTTTGGGTTTTGAAAGCAGCTACTAATTGCTTTAATTAAGTAATTATAAGATCAAATAAATAGCAAATAATAAATCTTGCTGCTTTGGAGTACTCTGCACTTCACTCAGATAAGCATCTGCTGTGAAACAGAATAGAGCTTCATTGTTGTGATTAGTTCTAACTGGTGACTTGGGGCTTCAAACCACAGAGACCTGAACTGTGCAGGACAAGGGAGATGCAGGCTCCTTCCCCAGGTAAAGCAAGAAATCAAATGAAAGCATCTTTTTATTTCTTGTTTTCACAAAGAAAGCCTTGCTTTTGCTTTGCATCTCTCAGGTGGGAGAAGCCTTCATGGGATGGGGGCAGGTCTGTCCTCCAGCCTTGGGGAGGGAGATGTTAGTGACTTCCCCTGGCTCTGCTGTACCAGAGAACTAACTAGTCAGCAGGGAAGACAACATAGTGCCATTCCTTATTTTTCCCTGTAAGGATCTTTGTGCTGTTGGGCACCTTTGGTAGCCTGAATCCTCAGGCTAACCTCTACTGACTCCCATGTCTTGCAAGGAGCAATCAGGAAAGGATCCAATACTTGTTATGGAATGAGGGAGACAAAACAGATGGGAGCATTCCCCTTGGAGAGCAAACTGCAGGAGCTTTAAGTAGTGATATGCCCTGAAATGTTGTATTTGCAGATTGGTAGAACTTCCATGCAGCTGCTGCTGTCCAGAGCCCAAACTGACCAAGTGCTGCAGGACACAGTCTAACTGAATTGCAAGAACACCTGAAGAAGCTAAACTTGCTCCTCTCAGCAAGCTCTGCATCCCAAAACTCCTCATGCAGTGTAAGTGCCAATACCTGTCAGCAGGGCAGTGGGTAGAAGGGCAGTGATGTGCCCATGCTGCCACATGCCCCTGGTGCATACCTTCCCCTTCCTGAAGAGGGATTGTCCTGATTGTCCTCAAGAGGCAGCTCAGAGAGAAGTGAAAACTGTTGCTTCCTACCTCAGTAACACACAGAAGCTCTGCAGCCTCCAAGTGAGGAGGAACCTGCTGCTGTTCCAGCAGCACGTGTCTGGGCTTGCCTTCAGCTGGTGCCCACAGTAATTTTTTGGGGCTGTCCCCAAGTATGGAGCTTGCAAGGTCACAGAACAGGGCTATCATATTAAAGCAGAACTTACTTAATTCCATGCATCTCATTAAATAAACAAAAAACCCATGAGCCCCAAGTGTTTCTTATACCCCAGTGCTGGATTCATTTCTGGATCTGAGCCACCAGCTCCCCAATCTGCTGAGGAGAGGCACAAAGGAGACTGTTTCCAAGGCAGTAACCAAGCATTGATTTGTGACATGTCAGGAATATTGAGGGAAAAAGGATGGTGCCAGCCACCCCAGAGAAGGGAAAATCCATCTTTGGGTTGGGAAGTGGTAAATAACTCTTGGAAGCCTAACACATTTTACCCTCCCTCCCTTGGATTCATAGAGGTGCAGCCCATTCCAAGATGGAAGATTAGTAGCTCACAACCAAAAGAATGTCACATAAAAAATAAAAGGAACAGATTACCAGGAGCAAAAGCTGATACTAAACTGAGAACTCAACCACTTTCTCCCTGTCCTCTGAGAAACACTGAGAGAACATTTACTTAGCAATTAGGTTTTAATGGCAAAACGTTCTGCTGGGCAGAAAGTCAAAATCTACATTTTAAGGAGATATTTTAAGTACCCTACAATGCACAGGAGCCTGTAGGGTTTCTCTTGCACTGTAACACAGCACTTTGTCTTCCTACAAATGCCCGTGGATGAAAAGAGAGAAGTGCAGGAGTCATGAGGTATCCTATAGAGCTCATTTATTTAAGCTTCTGAGTGGGCTTCTAGGATTACCCACCTGAACCCCAGAAGGGCTGGAGAGAAGGATGGTGCAATGTAACTGTCATTGTTCAGCACTGGAATTAAAGAAAAAGGACTTGAAAAGACTTTGAGATGAACTATTCTCCTGAAGGACTTGAGGGTTAATAAATAAGCAGACAATTTAAGTTTATAAGGAAGAAAAACAAAGGCATCCATCAAAAGCACAGTTCAGTATTTGCATGCTTCAACCAATCTTCCTCTTGTGACATGTACTGAGTTTCCAGAGTGCTGACAAAGTGCAGCTCAGGAGGTTAAATGCTGCTCACTCTCTGACATATTTCCAGGTAGAGCCTCCAGACACCTGCATCTGCTGCTGTTTTGCTGCTACTGCTGTGTTCAGACTGGCTGGTTGGTATTGAGACCTCCCTGCATTGAGATCAAGACAGAACCTTGACCAGGAAAAGATGAGTTATTCCTCATCCTAGAGATGTGTTGTGCAAAGAAAACCATGCATGAATGAGCCCATGCCTCAGTTTCCCTTTCAAGCAGGAATGCTGACAGAAGTCTGCCTTTGCACAGTGCTGAACCCTAGCAGTTAGAAGTGCTCAGAAGGAGCCACCTCTCACTAGAAATAACTTGTTGATAAAAAGAGAAAAGAAGCTTTGAAGAGAGTGTGAGAAAAACCCCAGGATATAGAAACTACACCACAAAGTGCTCCACTGAACTGAGAAGCAGAGGGAGATGGCTGGAGGTTACCATGGCCTTGCTAACCCAGCTCGGTTTTGTTCTGCTCTGCAGTAAATGCAACATTAGAGAGGAAAAGCAAGAGGCTACATTTCCATGAAAGCTTCCCGCCCTCCTCCTTTTTTTCTCCTTTCTCTAAGGCTGCCCCTGATACATTAAGCTACATTCCAGCCAGCTTCAAGGACATGTTTCTGAATCCTATTCAAAATGCTGACAGCCACTGAAGGTGTGAGAGGAAACATGCCCTCAGATGGACTGCATTTATTCGTCTGCTTATACCTTTAATCTGACATGTTTAGTGAAAACCTCTGCAGTGACTGCTGAGAACCTTCCAGGAGAAGAAAGAAGGACAAGAAAGATTCAGGTGTTGCCTCAAGGTTGTTGTAGAGTTGGGTAGGGCAGACTCCAAACTCAACCAGGAGAAACTGGCTCAGGCCAAGGAAGGGCTCTTCTGCTGAGGCTGGGCTGGTTTGGGTTTGGGTACCACGAGGCTGCCCATGTGCTCTTGCAGATTCCTTAATGCAAACAACATAGAGCTAAGCTTGAAGCCATTCCACTGCTGAGGGTCACATACTCTGATTTCCCTTCTGAACTGACCAAACTAGGACTTCAGGAGAACTGAAGTGTGTGAGACATGAGATAGACTGAAGGCAAATGAGATTTCAGGCAGATGAGGGCTTCTGCCCTTCTTCTGGAGAGACACTGCTTGAACTCTGTCCACACTGAAAAGAGATCTGCTGACTTACGCCAGCAGAAGGGCAACTTTCTGATCCCAGTTCTAATACTTCAGAGATCTCCTGAAAACAGCTGTATTTTACCTCTTTTCTTTCTTTTTTCCCCCCCTTCCTTAGTTGGGACTAAGTCAGTATTGACTTAATTTGGGATTAAAAAGATGAAAAGGTAACTCATCATGGTCTGAGGGCTTTCTGAGGCTAATGTAGTGCTGAGCAAAGAGGAGCAGGTGTCATAGTCTGATCAGTCCCTTTAAACCCTTCTTGTCCACTCACTGCCAAAACAGGAAAGAATTTGTTGTGGTGTTGAAAGTCTGGTGATGGGAAAAAGATCACTCTGCAAAACACAAAGCAACTTTAATCACTGTAATCGGATTCTCCCTAAAAATATTCAATTCTGCCCTGATAATCCTGCCACAGACACATTCCTCAGCAAAGAGACCTTGAGCCATGTTCAGTTGCATTTGGTATCTGAAGCTCTTGTGGTTACAAAGTTCACATTGGCCAGTCAGCATGGACAGCCCAAGGAGGAGCTGGGGCTTGAAGGCACAGAAGTGGGACCCAGAGTCCCTGGGTGGTTTGGAGGACAGTCAGCCCTTTGTGCACTACTTTCCCATCACTCAGGTCTGCTGTATTGCCCTTGTCTGCACCCATCTGGGATCAGATTTTAAAGCCAGAAAAAAATAGCTAAATCCTAAAAACAATGATGTTCTTAAAAATTTGTAAAGGTTGGCCCTTGAATGCAACCAGCCCCTCAGGGACATGTCCTCTGCATGGCTTTGCACAGCACCTCTCACACAACCACACAGTCATTAAGGTTGCAAAAGAGCTCTGAGATCATCAAGTCCAACCATTGACCCAACAGCACCATGTCACTAAATGATGTCACCAATTGCTGTGTCTACATGATGTTTGAACCCCTCCAGGGCTGGTGACTCCACCTCTGCCCTGGGCAGCCTGGGCCAATGCCTGACAACTCTTCCAGTGAAGAATCTTTTCCCTAATAGCCAACATAAACTTCCTCCTGCACAACTTGAGGCCATTTCTTCTTGTCTTATTGCTATTTACCTGGGAGAAAAGACCAAGCCCCACCTGGCTCCAACCTCCTTTGAGGGAGCTGCAGAGTGAGAAGGTCTCCCCTGAGCCTCCTTTTCTCCAGACTAACCAACCCCAATTCCCTCAGCTGCTCCTCATACGACTTGTTCTCTAGACCCTTCACCGGCTTTGGGGACTCTATTTTGGCCACAAAAGGTTCATGTCATGGTGGCACAGCAAACTGGACAGAAAAGGTCTTGTGAAAGAGCCTGTCCTCTTGCCCATCACCTACCAGAGACCTTGCAGGGTCTGCCCAGGGAGTACTGGAGGAACCCAAACCTCCCTGGCTTCTCTGCGCACTCGGAGCCTGTGGCGATGAGAGCACTCCTCTGAGAGCACAGCCCTTTGAAGAGGGAGCCATGTGTTGATCCCAGTGGCAGAGCCTTCAGAGGGGCTGGAGTTTGGCAGGGAAAGGCAAATCTCCCTTCTCCAAGTGCAGTCACTTCAGCTCACAATGACGCCCAGGCCTCAGATCTCCACTCTGCTGCTTTATCCTCAGTAGAAAGAGCAGATCACAGGACACCCCCGAAGCCTTTGAGGCACATCCAGCACTGGCTTTAGAGCCCTATGACTTAACTGCTAGCATTGCTTGCCACTTTCTATGTCTGGACTAAAAAAGACAGACAGAAAAAAAGCACCTTTGGAGTCTCTAAGCCTAATTAAGAAGTGTATCAAAAGCAAAACCTGAGAGAGATGCATTTGGCTGCCAGTGAATGAATCTTATAAAATGGAAATGGGAAACATGTGCAAACACTTGAAATATTTTTGCCCCTGCAAGATATTTGAAGACTTCCCTTGTAAAACAAATAAGGAACAAAATAAAACCAGGTTTCCTTCAGTCAGCACATCATCATTTTCATGTTAATTTTTATCTTGTTAACCCAAAAATCTATTAGAAGCAAATTATCTGCCTGAAATCTAGCTTGTGACTCATGCTAAGTGGTTCTGATATTTTGAGAAAATAAATCTTTACAGTGTTTACACAAGTCTATCTGAAATTACAGTGTGTAAAAGAAATAATGGTTCAAGTGACCATAGGTGACAAATGATCAGGCTTCTGATGTTATTCACTTTGGCCTTGTCTACACTGGGTTTTTTTTTTTCCCCCCTTTCTTTTAATCTCTGCTAGTTGTAAAAATGGCAAACCACTACCAGAGCTAAATGCAAAATTAATTGAACTCATTCAACAGAAAAATCATCATCTTTGGAGTTCATGGTGCTAGGGCTTATGCCCAGGTGCTGAATTTCAGGTCAAATCCAGTCATCATTACAATGGGCAGAAATGCAATTTAATAGCACAGAGGCCACATCCTCAACTGTGAGCAGCCTCCCTGCTCCTTATGCCACTTCACAATACCAGGGGAGGTAGCTTTAGGAAAGATCATCTGCACACACTGAGCAAGAGCCTCTTGAACTGAGCAGAGATTCCCAAAGCTCAGTTTGGATTTGTAAAGCTTCCAAGTGACTCCTGAAGGGGACTGGTTTTATACAGAACCCAGGGAGTGCTGTTAGCCACAGAGACACACCTGGGGTGGGCATATTCCAGGGAAATCCTTACAGACAGAAAAGCACCTTGTGGGTGTGCCAGTGTGCAGGAAAAGAAAGCCAAGCTGACAGTGCAAGCCTGGATACTGCTGCCTCTAAATAACTATGTCATGTTTACACCTCTGTGTAGGCATTCTAGGATGGGGCAGTGCATTTCTGTGTGGGCTCCTTCTGGGGGTTGAGAGACTCCTTCTGCCTTTGGGGAACCTGGGGAGTGAATGTTGCCTGCCGTAGCTTTTACATAGCTCCCTCACATTTGCTGCATGCCAAGTCTTCTCCCAAAAGGTATGTTCAGTGTGTGACACACACAGCACTTTCACTCTGCCAACAGCCATTTAGAGATCCTGGTCCAACACAGACACTGAGGATTGTTTAGTGCCTGAGGAACAACCTGTGCCAGGGACAGGAGGGTGTAAGGCAAGAGATGGGGAGAAAAGAGAGAGCCTAGGATACATCTGAGTGATCTGAGAGCCTCCTAAGATACTTGGGTGGCAGAAGAAAGTGAAGAGCTGTTGGCATCTTGCTCTGGGAAATTTCTACACCACTAACTGACTAAGGTGACTTGTAATGAACACAGAGCACAGGAGGCTGCATAGGTTGTCACCTTAGTTCTTCCTCTTCTAGACTATCTATCTATCTTCCTCTTCTATTGTCATTATTGTTATTATTCTTTAAGAGTAAAAAAAGGGAAAAGATAAAGGAGAATTCAAGTTCTTTTATCATTCAAACATTCCTGTTCCTTTCCACAGATCCCATCAGTTTCCACACAATCCTTCTGTCCTTCCCAAATACAGTACAACAATAATAATAATAATACAACATCTGTGGCTAATTCTCCTAGCCAAAGACTATAATTAATTCTAACTCTTTTCTTCTGCTTGAATTTCAGCAGCCTAAAATAACAGGTGAAGGAGATGTCCAGTACTGAGAAATCCAGTTAAATACACAGGAGTTCTAACTAATAAGAACAAGTGGTGTGTTTTGGCTTCAAGAGACCTTTTGAGGCAAAGAGAAGGAAGCAAACTAGGTGAAACCCAGGCAATTTTATTCCAGATATTCTTCTGCCTGCTGCATTATTGAATAATTAAAAGAGGGGCAAACATCTGAGATGTTCTTACAAAGGATTTTAGCCAACTGGCAACTTCTTCACTTGGGAGGGGCCAGCTTCAGCTGTAGCTGTGGCCAGATGAAGCCCTGATCTCTCTGCTTTGAGGATTGTGTTGATCATCAGACTGTGTTCCCAGAGAGAAAGAACTGAGCTGCAGCTTCTCAGCACTCAAGGGAAATGCTCAGAGAGGCCTCTCCTGACTTGGCTGCACAGAATCACTGTGCAACAAACAATGCTGGAGATATCACTTGGGAGAACATCTTCTGCCAGGTGACCTAACACAACTATTTCTGTGCATAGCTGATTTAAACCTTCCACATTCTGCACTGAACTGCTTTGTTGCCTTGGTACTTGTCTAAAAGTTTCCCTTCCATTCACCTCGGGGAGCTTGAAAACATGACTTTAGCTACTAGAATTCCTGAGGAGTGCACAGCATAGAATGAAAGACTGCAGGCAAAAGGTGCCTTTTAGCAGTTTCTTTGTTATTTTGCAAGTTTATCCAATTTCAGCTGGAGCAGTTATCAAAACCTTTACAGCTGACTTGCACTTTTTCAAGGGAACATAATCCTTTCCACTCCACTTTACAAGATTCCAGTTTTTCCACTCTCTGGCTTTGGGGCTGGCTAACTTAATAAATAGATCCCAACAACTAGAGACATATCCTTGCTTTCTAGACACCCCCTGAAATCCTCTGTAGGACTGGCAGTGAGTTCTAGCCTTCACCTGGCAGGACTGATGCAGGAGTTCTCTGTTTATATAGACTGAGAAGGCAACACATTGGCACAGCCTGGGCTGGAGAGATGGCATGAAGAGATTTAGTGACTAAGTCTCAGGAAGGAGAACAGCACCTTGGTATTTGCAGCCAAATCAGAAAAGCAGTAAGTGGTTTTGTCTGTAGGTGAAGGAGAGCTGAGGTGGGGGAGAGGAGGTGGGAAGTCAGGCTTGGAGCCTGAATACCTTTGTGAATTTTCTCCCCTGCTTCAAATTTGCTCCTGTGGCTTGGCTGGGCACACTGGAGTTGTTTAGCAAGCAATAACACAGATGCTTCCCCCTTCTCCCTCAGCAAGATATGGCAGAAACCAAAAAAGAAAGAGCTGGTTTTTAGCCAGAAAGAAAAACCCACAATGTGCCTTTGCTGGGGTGGTATTTTCCACTGCACAGCTCTGGATGAAAGCAGCACCAGAAAGCCAACATTTCCTCTTCATGTGCACTTCTCACAGCCTGCCTCCAGCCTTGGCAGGCATGGGCAGTGGCACTGTGTTGATCTAACCAGGGCTGTGGATTGCCATGGGCTGTTCCACCAGCACTTGGAGCCTGCCACATCAGAGGAGACAACTCATCATCTGAGGAGTTAGCAGTGATTTGGAATCAAGTGGGAGAAGGGGAGGAAAAGCCATTTATTATAAATCAGAACATCTGCTCCAAAGGCTGCAAATTGATGAGATGCCAGTGTCTGTAAGCATTTGCTTTATGTCAGGAGGTGCCACACTGCCCTCAGGGGAAACAAGAAACCTGCCTTCAAGGGGGGGCTGGGGGCAGGACAGGCAGAGAACTCTGATGCCCACTGCCATTCTGGGATGAAACCCACTGCATTTCTTTTGCTGTTTGCAACATGAGAACCTAGCAAAAATGCTGGGGGTGAAGTTCCCACCAAGACCACAGAATTAATTCTGTTTAGTTTAAAACACAGATCAGCTACCACAACAGCTAGCACTAATGGCATTGGGTTAGCTGCCTCAGCAAAGACATCAAGAACAAAGAGCTCCAGCAAACTTACCCCCATGCAGAAGGGTGAAGGATGTCTGTTAGGAAAGCATGGAGAATTCTTTTGTGCTACTGCCCAGGAAGCTAAAGAGCCACCCTTACTGTATCCCAGAGAGTGGGGGAGCACTGGAACAGGCTCCCCAGGGATGCATTCATGGCACCAACTCTCCTGGGATTCCAGCAGCATCTGGCCAATGCTCTCAGCCACATGGGGTGACTTTGGGGCTGTCCTGGGCATGGACAGGAGTTGGACTGGATGAAGCTGGTGGCTCCCTTCCAGCTCAGGCTATTCTGTGACACATGTACCCAATGGGCTTGTTTCTTTCAGGTGCTAGAGAATTCAATTTGAAAATACACTATAATTTCACAGAGCTCAGCCAGAAAGGAAGAAACCAGCCTGAACACTACCACAACATCAGCCACAGAATTATACCCTCTGTTTCCTGAAGCAAGGAAAATTTTCTTCTCTATTACCTAAAAATGACACAACTGAGCTCAGTGGCTTGAAGTCAGTATCAGTTAGAAAGTTAAGCAGGAATGATTTAAAGATCTGAGCAGGGAAGTGCAGTGCTGCTGTTCATGAACTGTGTTGGTGGCTGTTTGCTACTGTTAAGAAGTTTAGAAGTTCCTCTGAATTTCTTTCATCATGAGTCCATCTAGTTCTCTCTACACTCCCATCCTGTCAGGCAGATTCCTCTCTTTGTGTGTGACTCTGGAGGTTATTCAAACACTGGGAACCAAACCTTAACAAACATGTAAGGTTAATAAACTGAGGTAAACTAGAAAAGTAATGAAGAGTGACCAGCATAGACATTCCTCACCCAGCACTACCAAAAGGAGACCAGACCATGGCTGGTGACAGGAGAGGCTAGAAGTTACTTAGTTTGGTGACAGAAGAATGGGGTTGAGTAGTATTTTTGGTGAGAGTTTTCTGCACATTTGCCTTCACTCAGGAGACCTTCTTCCCCATACACAAACTCCATGTTTTGTGTTGATGACCATGAAGTGGGCCCCAGGGAAAACAAAACTCTGGCAGCAGGAGTATTTTTTGCAGAAGCAGCCTGGAAATTGTGTTCTGAAAGCCTGGGCTGGTACCTTCAGTGAGCAGCAAGAGCTATGCTTCATCTCCACCACTTCAGTAATTAATGCCACCATGGCCATGGCTTGCTGAGTGATGCAGGGGACCCTGGCAGGTGAGTCTAGTCAGATATTTCACCTGCTGTTGAAAGGCATTTTTCAAATTGCTTCTTGCTCGACTGAGAATGGCAGGGCTGGGCATTATCTCAAACCCAGTGCCATCAGCCAAATAAAGCAGAGAGCTGTCTGCCAGCTACTCAACAGGGATTAATAAAGTGGCAAGATTTTACAGGGAAGTCAACTCCAAATGCTTTCCAAAAAACATGAATCAAAAACATTATATTGTCTTGAAGAGATGTCATTAGTAAATGGATTTGATGGGTTTCTGGCAGGAGGACACTTTTTAACCCTGACAGGCCAGAATATGTTTTACTGGAGCTGGGAGGGTAAGGAACAGGTATAGATGTGAAGAGAATATTAAAGCCCCTATTGAAATGGCTCCACTGAAGTGAAGAGCATTTTACTGCTTTGCATCAAACTCACAGGGGGGTGCAAATGGAAACCAAAGGTACTGGGACATCAGGGAGCCTCTTTTAAGTTGGTGGAACAGCCCCTTCTCCTTTTAGAACTACGTTGTAGACATCAGCTTTGCTTGCTTTCTTTTTTAACCTGGAGATCATAGAATCCTAGAACTGTCAGAGTTGGAAGGGACCTGAAAGATCATCTAGTTCCAACCCCCCTGCCTGCCAGGGACACCTCCCACTAGAGCAGGTTGCCCACAGCCCCAGCCAGCCTGGCCTGAAAAGCTTCCAGGGATGGAACTTCCCCAGCCTCTCTGGGCAACCTGTGCCAGTGTCTCCCCACCCTGACAGTGAAGAACTTCCTCCTAAGATCCAAGCTAAATCTGCCCTCCTCTAGGTTGGATGCTTAGTGTTGAGCAGCCCTAGGGAAAATACATTCTACCCTAGGGAAAATACCAGACTTCAGCTGAGCACTGGGGACATCATGTCACCTATTTCTATGAGGATACACAGTTAACATCTGCTGGACACTTGGCCAGCAGTCAATTTCTGTCACACATAGCTCAATTGCTTAAGTGAAACTGTATCTGTCTAAGGTCTGGTTGTTTGGGTTGTTTTGTTTGTTGATTTAACTTCTTAAACGCTGCTACCACCTCTGTTTGTTCTTTAAGACAATGTAGCAGAAAGTTTAAGACAATGTAGCAGAAAGTTGTTGCCTGGAGATAGTTGGCCTGGGTGTTGTGGATAAAGCATGCAAGAGGGGCAAACACATCTGGGATGTCTCTGGGTGGTAAAAGCAACCCAGCAAAGCACTGGTTATCTAAAGGTTTGACTCACAAAAGGTCTTCAGGTCTCCTGGAAGGGATGACAGCTGATATGCCTGTACCACTGAAAGTCTGACAAGCTAAAAGACTGCATCCATAGGCTGAAAGATTGCTTAAGGTTAGGAAACACAGACTAGATGATTTGGAGAGGTTAGGTCTGGCTTTTTCCTGTACACATATTTTGTATTCTAAGTATAAACCAGGACATTGGAGTCTGGATCACTTGGCTCCTACTGGAAAAGTAACTGCATTTTGATGCATAAAAATAATTCAACATGGAGAGGGTGAATTTGAGTTCAAAAATAATATAGCAATAATATCAAAAAATAATATAGAAAACATGAAACTGTAAGCACATTGGAAGGAAGATACAGACTGAGCAGTCCCTAGAAGACATCTGTGGGTGCTTGTGTTTGGTAGAAGTTAATCTGGATGAAAATAAGACCTATACAGCAGTGAAAACATCCCTGACAGGATAACGTTCAATTTAAATAAACAGTTCTAATGAGATCTGTTATTACCTGCTATTTTGTCATGCTCTGGCATGCAGTCCTAAGTCTAATGTTTCTAAATGCTGTCATAAATTTTTTCAACCTAATCTGCTCCTGAAAATTTCAGCTGATGTCTCTTGTGGTTGCAGTTTGCAAGTGAACCTAAATCTCTCTTAGAAAACCCCAGTACACCCAAACCAGTCTTTCCCCATCCAAGACAAGGTTGCTGGGACTCTTAAGATTAATATATGCAATTTTGGTCCCTCCCAAGTTCCCTCTTTAGTGCCCAAAGAGGGAAGCAAAGCTGGAATAACCTGTGCACATCTGACAGCACTGAGACCCTGACACTCCTGAATGTGTCTCCTCCTCCTCTGCTGTTCAGATGCCTCTGAGAAAGCTCCAAGTAACATCTCCCCTGTCCTACCAATGCTGCTCCAAGCACATGGGCACAAAAAGCTACCTCTGAGAGCTACTGTCAGTCAGAGGAGGTCTGGCCATGGCTTTATGCTTGGGTGCATCTGCACCTCTTTTACAGGGTTAAGTGAAACCAGGAGGTTTCAGAGCTGCAGACCTGAGCCTTGTATCACTGCTGTTTCCTCAACCTTGCTATATCAGCACAATTTGCACTCTCAGTAGCAGGAGGTGTGCCCTCAAGTGCAGCACAGGCAGAAGGGTCCCAAAGTGCTGCACTGTACATAGAGCTCAGCAGCATGGGAGGCAGCTCTCTGTGGCCAGGATGTTTTGTTCAGATTTGTGCCGTAGTAATTAGGGAATAGCTCCACTCATCCCAGAGGACTTGTTCTTAACTTTGCAATGAAAAGACATATCTGAAGGGCTTTGATAGATCAGGATGGCTGAGAACATCTCACTGAATTAGGAAAGGAGAGAAAGAGTCAAATTGCAGCATTCTACATTGGGGTTTGTGTTCCATCAGGAGTGCTCCTCTGCTGCACATGTGTGCTGGGAGAAAAGCACTGAGAGGCAGCCAAAACCAGAGAGAAAAATGAGAGAGTTCTAACAGAATCTTCTGAGTGAACCAACTGACAGTGTTTCATCTAGATGTAGTAATACAGGACTTGAAGCACTTTATCATGTAGTCTGGTCCTCAGGAGAGCAGCCCTTGCAGCCCCTCTGAGAAAAGAAAAGCAAGGCTGAACCAAGAGTTTTGGTGGTTAAGCTCCTGAAATAATGCTACAAACATATATAGTGATGTTAAAAATAATACTAGAGACTTTGAACTACTAAAATTATCAAATGGCTCTAAATTCTGCTGACTTCAGTCAATGGCTTTGCTCCAGTAGAGAATTTCACCCCCAAACCTGGCAACTACCTACTGTTCAGAAGTGAACCTGGAAGGGATGTGAATGCACTCTCCCTGCATCCAGAGCAGCCTTGCACACAGATGGGAAGGGGGTGAAGGAAGGCTACTGTTTGGTAAAATGTGAGTGATGTCATCTGTTGGAAGGGAGACATAACTCAAAATTGTCCACAAACTGGGTAATGTTAAAAACCTTATCACTACCATGCAAGCAAATAAAGGCAATGGGAATACTTTTCTTTTTGTGGTAAGAATGCTTTTTACTTTGCTTTCCTGTAATATATAAGTCTGCAGAAGTGTTGTCATTTCCAGAGTCCAAACAGTTTACTCAAAGACTAAGAGGAGTTTCAGTTTTCCATGAAGGTCAGTACAACTTTGCTTTGCCCTGACAATCCCCAAGCAGGTAATACTTCTAATGCTTTATTAACCCAGGCTGGGGTCAATAAACACTTTGTACTCCCTGCCTCCCATATCTATGAATATAATTCCCCAACCCTAATGCTTAAAGACCAAAGGGATTCCCAGACCCAAGCCAGGGGAAGCTCAGCAGTTGAGTTACATTTCAGCTCTTTCTCAGGCCACCGTGTTTGCCACCTTGATAAATGCAGTTATTACTAGGAAAGAACAAAATCCTTTAATCATTTTCAAACACTAAATTCCATCGTGTCTGGCCCATAAATGTAAGGTTCACTTTCCAGGAAGGATTTACCAAAGTTGATACCTTGTGCTGGCAGCATGTTNGGTGGCTTTTGATGCATCCAATTCCAAACCTCCAATGATACTCTTAATTTGCCCCAAGTGGCTCAAGCTGAACGCTGGCATCTGTAGCTAATAAGTGGCAGTGCTTTGTTTGTCCTGGGCTTATCCTGGGATAGTTCATGCTGAGAAAAAGCACACCAAAAAAAAAGAAAAGAAGAAGTGACTAAGCTCCAAGTATGTTCTCCTTCCCCATCCAGCCTTGAAAAAGCCTTACATCTTGTGCTGGTTTCTGAGAGGCAACGTAGAACATCTGGTGCCGAAGCAGTGGGGTCAAATAATGTTCTCACCATTTAGCGTAATTAACTCCAACCGCCCGTCTGCTGCAAGCCCCCGCCGCAGCCAACACAAGCAAAGCTGGGCCAAGGAGAAATTTCTCCTCATGATTAAACCCAAATCTAAGCACTTGTCTGTCTGTAAAAACAGAGCAAAGGGAGGAAAACTGAAACCAGCGAACAGGGTCTGAGGTTTCAATAAATGTCAGAGAGCGTCAAGTCTGTTTGGATTGCAAATTATTGCTGGCTGATGGTCTATTATTTTACAACTAGCGATTGCTGTCAAGGAGCTGGGGAGGAGGAGGGTGGGAGGGAGAGCTTTCTGGAATCCCAGCCAGAGGGGAACAGAAGTTACAAAATACTCTAACAATCATTTAAACAAAGTACCCGAGTACCTTTCATGTTTGCTAAATTTAGAACTTTTCTACAGAGTGTCTCTTCAAAGGGCAAAGAAGCGGAGAATGATAGAACGGCTCAGGTTGGAAGGGATCTTAAAGATCATCTAGTTCCAAGCCCCCTGCTATGGGCAGCGATGCCAATCGCCAGAGCAGGTCACCCAGGGCCACATCCAGCCTGGCCTTGAACACTGCCAGGGATGGGGCAGCCACAACCTGTCTGGGCAACCTGTTCCAGTGCCTCACCACCCTCCTGGTAAAGAAATTCTTCTTAATCTCTAATCTAAATCTCCCCTCCTTTAGCTTATAACCAAAGAAGTCACCCTGCAGCCTGCTGGTGACAGAAAGCATCACCAGGTTGCTCTGCTGGATGGCATTTGCCATTCCCACCTCTTGCTTCCAAACACCAACCCAGTCAAACTTAAGACAACTGGAGGACCAGGGACATAGGAGAGTGCAAAATGATCATTGCCACTGCCCACTTCCCTGTGGTGCCTAAGGTGAGCTCCTATCTTGCCAAGTGTTCTTCAACAATATACGCAGCTAATACACATAACAACCACCACACACTCAATGGTGGTTAAATCCCTGCTGTAAATGAACTGAGACATGAATGGATCATCACTCCTCCAAACACAGTGGGAGAGGACATGTCCTCATGGACTTGACTCCCACTGACCCTAACTGCAGAAGATCAGCCATAGTTTGTTAGGAGAACAGAGGTGGCTGAGGCCCAAGCTGCAGAAAAAGCACGTCTCAGGCTATGGATAAACATTCCTGCAGCCCCAGCTAAGGAAAGGAGCATGACAACAAACTATTCATGCTATTGCCCCAAAGAATACATTGTCCCTGGCCTGCTCAGCTGAACACAAAAATCTTCTAGTTGCTGCAACTTGTCAGTTTTGGACTCTACTAAATATCTCAGCTGAGGCTTCTGACATTGGGGAAAGTAAATAAATCTGTACCTTACACAAAGCAATCACAGAAAACATCCTGGAGTTAACAGGGGGGAAATATATTTTCCACAACAACCCTGATTCCAGATCCAAATCTCTCAGCTTGTGTTTTTGGAAGCCAACAGTCATAGAACAGAACTTTACAAATCAACATGGATTGTGGATCCTTGACATCTTTAAAATAAGGAAGTGCAGGAAGATGTTTTATGGGGAAAACATGGTTGCTCTAGATCTGTATGGGAGGTGGGCTAAAATAATTTGCCAGCCTTTTCAGGGACCATGTGGGAAAGTTCCTCCTTCTGTCCTTCTCTGGATCTAACATTGCCCCAAAAGTAGAAGTGTTCTTATTAAATTTCCGGATATCTTTGTCATCTACAGCTGTCCAGATAGGTCACCAGGTCCCCAACACCATTGTGACTGAACAGATTGCACCATTAAACTACTCTGAATGTGATGTGTATGGAGGAGATGATGAATCCTGTCATTTTTCATGGCTTGTTTATGAGACTCAACTCTTTTCTGTGCTTGGAAACATCATCCTGCTCCCCTTGGGTAGCACTTCTGCTCATGGCCTTCATATAGCTGGGCAGAAGTCTCACACAGCACTGGACTCCATGGCAAGTGCTAGTAAGTTAGATTTTATCTGTGTTACCAAGACCTCCCATGTTCTTCAGCTGAGCCACTGACAGTGAGGTTTTACATGGCTCTTGAAAACACTGCATGTACAAACTGCAATTTAGGATTGAACCTGTTTGTTGTATGTAATGTGGGCACTGCAAGAAGTGAGAATAAGTCCCTATAGGGCCTAGAGGGGAAGCTACATGAAGAGTGGTTGAGGTCACTTGGTTTGTTTAGCCTGGGGAGAGGAGACTGAGGGGAGACCTCATGAGGCAGGAGCTGATCTCTTCCCTCTGGTGACCAGTGATAGGACCCAAGAGAATGGCATGAACCTGTGCCAGGGGAGGGTTAGGTTGGACATTTCTAGGAAGAGTTTCTTCACCCAGAAGGTGGTTGAGCACTGGAACAGGCTCCCTAGGAAAGCTGCCATGGCACCAAGCCTGACAGAGTTCAAGCAGCTTTTACACAAGGTCCTCAGGCACATGGGATAATTTTTGGGGCTGTCTTGTGCATAGAGTTGGACTCAATGATCCTTGTGGGTCCCTTCCAACTGAGGAGATTCTCTATTCCTTTTATTCCACTTATTCCTTTTCTTAATCTTTAAGCAATGCAAACTGAAGAATTGAAGTTTGAAGAAAAGGAGATTGAACCAAAAACCAGAATTGTCACCATCTGGGGTTTTTTGACACTGTTTGGAAAAGCAAATTCTCTTTTCCTCTCCCTAAAATTAAACCTGTGTTTTACAAAGAGGGGGAAAAAAAAGAGGCAAGAGTGGACTTACAGTCACAAAAGAATGGTTATGTTCTCCTGTACCCACTACCTCCTCCTCTCTCTCCCTCACACACACACACACACACACAGAGCAACTGGTAATAAAACTGTAACTTAGGATTTTGCACCAATAACATCCCAAGAAGGGTGCCTCTATTTTACCCTAGAGCAAAGGAAAGAGGCCAAAACAATCAACCTCTCTCGTGCAGAGCTGAACCCGGGCTCCAGTGCGACTCAGCTGCCTGTACCCCTGGTGTCTGTGGAATATGCTTTACCTGCCAAACTACTCAGCCCCAAATCTGATTGTGACCTTGAAGCTTATTTTGGCCCATCACAAAGTCAGGGGAGAAAGAGGAGGAACGTGAATCACCCAAAGGCCTCTCCTTCCTTTCTCCTCCACAGATGCAACATGATCTTTCATGCAGAGCTGATCAATATTGTTCCCAGTGCCACAGCTTTCTGCTGTGAAATCCAAATGTTTTGAAGATATGGATCACATTTGCTGCCTTTTGTCAAGAAACATCACAACTTCTGGTTTCTGGAAGCAAGAACATTTTGCTCTTTCCTCCCTGGCTTTTGCTGTGTGTTGCAATGACACATCTCAGAAGGAAAAATCAAGTTAGATATTATCAAGGGGAATTTCTTGTGGAATGGAAAGTCCTGGCTTGGGTCAGCTCTGCAAAGAACTGAGGAGGAAAAATATCCTGCTTTGGTTAGAAAGTTCCTCTTGTATCACAATAGGAAGCAGCAATTTTACATGCTCCTCAAGCATACACATGTAAAATGGGAATGTCAAATCATTGGGAGCCCTTGCTCCAGAAGTTGCTACACACATGGCAGAGAGTTGAGGTTTATTTGTGCTAACTCAGATGTCAGCTCTGATGGTAACAACATAAAAGATGCACATTTGATAGAGTGCTCTGCTGCTGCCCATCCTGCAGGACAACAGAGACAATCCCATTTGCTTTCCAGCCTTACTAACAGCCACATACTATTGCTGTTGAGCTGTCACTCAGGAGTGTTGCATGCTTTGTCTCAGCCCATGGTTGAGACACTCAGCAAGGCACAACATGAGGCACTCTACACCACAGCAGAAATGTACTCTTTGTCCTACAGCCTCTTCAGATGGAATGCAGAGTAATTAAACCCACCCTAACAAACCACAGCATCTCTTTGGGAAGTACCCAGGAGTGAAGGGCTCCCTGCTTTTATTAGCATGAGTTTTTTCTTATTAGTTACACCAAAGTTGTGTTTAATTCTTGCCTTGGCTGAACTAAGATGCACAAAGAGGCTTGAGACTGAAATTTAACTCTTACATTCTGAAATGCCCCTGGAAAGCTCAATACAACCAGAATCCCAGTCAGAGCCCTGTGACAAAACCTGCCCTTCCATGGTTAAAGAAAGACCAAACAGAACCTCCTTCAGCTGGTTTGGCTTCACTTTGGCACTTGTTCACTTAGAATGATGGATTAACAACTCCAGATTTCAACAGGGGTTTTTCCCCCCCTCCTCTCTATTGGGATTAAGTGTTTTAGTGTAATTAGTTTCTAATTGCTGTCTGTAAACCATAGGAGTTTATGGGTGTCTCTACATCTACATCTCAGCTCTCCTTAGGCAGGAGGGAGGGAATTGACTTTGAAGGAGAGACTGACCATTGTTTAATGAGCAGTTCTGGTCTGACAAATGATTGTGTAAAACACTTCCCCACTTCACATGTGCTCTCTGCATGCCTGGGTCCTGAGAGTGCCAAACTCTTAACTTTCATATTAAGTATCACATCCTCTTCAATTATTTTGTCTCCCTGTCAGATCCTCACTTGTGTAAAGAAGCAGAACCACCTTTGCTATCTACCTGCATGGCACCACACTGTTAATGGGCTACTCAGTTACCCAAGTTACACATAATAATCAGAAATGTCTCAGGGTTAGGGAGAAAAGCAGTTTCCCCCTGTCAATACCAACATGGACAAGCAGTTCTCCTAGCTCCATTTCAGCTGCAGCATCTTCTACAGACATAGACACTCTGCCAGACCAAAGCTGTGTCTAGAACCCACCTTCAGAAGGAGATTATTGCACAGGAAGCACAGGTATGATACAACAGCAGAAGGTTATAGATTTTCCACAGCTGGAAAATTCTGGAAACAAAAATTCAGTGAATTTCCCTTAAAATGTGACCCCCAAATTGCACCAGCTTCAATAAACCTCAGTCTACTTAGCTAAAATAGCCTTACAATAGCTTTCCCAATGCTAACTAGGCACATCTACTCATTTGCCTTACAACAGAACACAGATGAGAAAACCACTGAGAAGGAACATCACATTTGCTTGGGTCTTCAAAAGCTTTGGCAGCCAAAATTCCACCCAAAGTAGGGGTTAACATTCAGAAGTTGGACTTTGCCTTTTAAGATCTGCTTGGCTAATACCTAGTTTGGGAGAAACCAAACCAAACCAAACAGAATCACAGAATGGCCAGAGTTGGAAGGGACCTATTAGGATCATCTAGTCCAACTCAACTCAAACCAACCCAAACCCAAACCAAACCCTCTCCCTCACCAAACCAAACCAAACCCAAACCCAACCCAAACCACACCATATTGCTGAACAAAACCTACAATGAGCAGCTGATGGATGGACTCTTTCTTTGGTTGCATCCAGCATGTTAAACCACCCATTGGGCTGACCACCCTGAGCTCAAATATTATTTAATGCTAGTGTAAAAAGAACATAATAATGCTGTAGTGTGAGTGTTCCATAGTGTGGCTTCCAATTCACCTCTGGCCTTCCAGGCTCTGGGTAATGATTCATTTTCCTCCTGACAGGAGGGGTACAAGATTCTCAGGACTTCTTGGGTGGAAGAAAGTTGGTAGGAAGCAAATCCACAGTGAGCCATTAAACTTGATGAGGATTAATACCCTCCCTGACTAGCTTAATGTAGAAAATGCATCGATTGCTTTGAGAATTGAGCTCAAGGCTACAGCTGGGAGCAAACCTGTGATCTGGAGGGGTTTTCTGAATGTGTATGTACTACCTAAGTAATGGTGAAACAAACCCCAGTGCAGTAGAACTGGGTAGTCCCATTACAGCAATAACAGATTGTAAAGGATCAGGTTTCAGGACAATTAGCTCCTGGCTGCAGTTTATTACCCCAATGGAGATTTAAAACATGATTTTTTTTTTTTCCCTACTGCATTCCAACAATACTTAAGTGTCTGGAACTGACACTGTAAAACAATAATAGAGTGACAAATCTCTGTCTATCTGAAGGCAGACCCACTAGCTGGGTTTGTTGAGACAATAAACTGTAAAACATGCTCTAAAACAGTCTTCTCTCCTCCTCCTCACAGGTTACAGAAGAGAGTCAAAGCATTTTCTCTGTGGTGTTTTCCCTGTTTGCTGAGATCTCAGGATGGTTGAACACTAGCATGTTCTTCACACTGAGCCCCTTGCAGAGATCTGGAGCCTGATGTGGTCTTTGAATGGACAAAAGCCCAAGGGCTGAAGGAAGAAGTCACTGTCATTTCTCCATGGGAACTAAAGGACAACACCCAGTGCCTCAGTGGTGAGGAAAAGCCAGGTACACAAAATCTCTCTCTGCAGATACATAGATGTCCCCAGTGGCACCTCAGGAGCCCATGGAGGGGACTCCCCTGGGTGTCCACTTGGATGACAGGGGTGAGCTATGGTGAGACTTATCCATTAGATTCACCCAGATTGTACAGAAAACCTTTAGAAGAGGAAAGAAGAGAGTGGAGACTGTGATAGAGCAGAGCATCTAGAGGTTCAAAGGCATCTTAAAACTACTTCTCTAATTCAGGGTTAGCTGCCCTCTAAAACAGTCTCTGATAGAAATAACCAAACCCAAACCAAACAAAATTTCCTCTTGGTTGGCAAGCCCCAAAACTGCTCCCACAAGGAGAGCCACAGTTTTTGTGCGCTGAAGAGTGGAGAGTGGACTTATGGCAGCATGAATCCCTGTAACAAGAGTGTCCTTAAAGCCAATTTCCCAGGCCAGTATGTCTGGGACTAATGTGGTTGCATTTTCTAGTGTTTGTACATGGAGTGCAGACATGCTCCAGATCTTTGCATCAGGCACAGATCCCTGTGTGTATCCTCTGCTTCATGGACACAGCACATGATTGATGACATTGCAGGTCCTTTCCAGATGGGCTTTGTAGGTAGCTTAAGTTCCTGCTGCCACAGGCAAACTGGTTGTGTTCAGTTGAGTATAACTGTAGCCAGTGGATACATGAAAAAGAGGTGCAGGCAAATCATGCTTTGGATCCAAATTCTTTTTGATCATTGTGATTATCTGCCCATAAATGTTGCCCACCAACCAGGGTTATGATATTCTGTTGTCCCTGTTTTCAAGCCAGATGGGGATTGCCTCCAGTCACAGCTGTACAGTGTTTGGGAGTGGATTTGCACAGGGACTTTTCTTGCAGCTGTCCCACTGATGTTGGTAGACTTGCAGGTTTCCTTATTGCTGAACACCTTCCCTAATTTTTTTGACTTCAAAACTGAGGTGAAAGTATTTCCTGAAGCACTGAAGTTCCCAGTAAGCCAGCAGACCAAAGCATGCCAACCAGGTAACTCACTGCAGGTCTTCCAGCCTCCCCTCTGCCAGAACATAGATCAGATTGAACAACAAAGGCTAAACAGCCAGAGAAAGGGTAACACATAATGTTGCACTTCAAGTCCCTGAACTGTGGAGCATCTGTAACATTTAAACCAAGCTGTATCATTGCTAGAGTTTGGAACATAAAGAGCATTAGAGCATGAAGACAGTTTTACTTCCCTGGCCTGAATGGCTGCTCCACTGGAATATCACTTGTGGAGAAACATATCTGGGGACATCTTGCTACTCTAGCTTTTAATGTGTACACTCTGTGGCCTGCAAAGAGTCATGCAGCTTCCAAAGCAGAAAGCCAAGAATCATCAAGAGGAATGAAAGTCCAGAGGGGAAAAGGGAAAAGCTGGGAGCTGTCAGGGTTGATCTGGGACTGTTTGCATGGATTGGAAGTGAAAAGCATCGTGCATGTTGCAAAACATGAAGTTGCAATTACAGGAGCAAATTGTAGCCATTACAGCATATATAAAACCTCTCAGTGACACAATAAACAGCAGTGTAAAGTTATTAAAATTTAATTCAAGCAGTATTTGCTTAGAAACTGATGTTTCAATCATAAGCAGAGGCTCCCAACAGGACCACATTTCCCCCATTGTTTTGGGTGTTGTGCAAACCTGTCTATGTCAAGGTATCAAAAGACCTTCACTTCTCTGAAGCTGACTGCAGACAGCACCCTGGAGGGTCTGCAATATAAAGCTCTGCTCTGTGAATGGTATCAGCCACAGCAGAAGCTTGAGTCTCCTGGAATCTTAGTTGTAGGACTGGGGCCTAAGAAAATACAGAGCAATTGCCATGGCAGAAGAAGGAGGCCATTCAATATATCCTTTCCCCTCCAATCACTTTGGGTGGGAGTCAGCTCACTAAAGCCTACCCAACTAGAAGCCACCTGCCTAGTTTTAAGCTCTTGCTCTGGCTCACTTTAACACAACAGAAGGAAGAAAAGCCATGCTAGAAATGATGTTGGGCCACCTCCCTCACATAGGGGTTCTTAGCATAGATCCTCTCTTGTTTTCAGGTTAATTACAGAGAGCATCCAGAGCCACCAGCTTGGACTAGATGCCTCATCTTCAGACAGCTGTAGATGGCCAAGCTGAGCCCCCAGTTTTCTGCAGAAGAATGCTGTGCAGAAGGATGTCACCAATGCCATGAACACTGCAAGTCTAGCCCTTGTTAACTGATGTCTGAGTTCCAAAGCAACCAGGACAAGAGGATTTGGTAATCTTGTTGGCTGTCTGCACAGGGTGGTTTTGGACAGCAAGGCAGAGAGGCTAAGACTAGCCTAGTTTCCACAGGTCAAGGTTAAAGCACGTTGGTGGAGTGGTGCAAAAGTGAGCTCCCAGTGCCAACAGGCTGTGGATAAACACAGGCTGCTCTCTGTGGATAAACAGCAGCCCTGGAATGTCATTTTCCAGTGATGTCGATCTGGCACCTTTCTGCTGCATGAAATTCACTTGAAAGGAGTCATCTGACAAAACAAGTGGGAAAACTAACAATGCTAAAAAAAGGAACTGCTATATTTAGAGTAAAGCTGAGGACATATTGGTCAGCCTCCAAGGGAAATGGCCCAATGACCTGATTACTCTTCAGCAAAGTAGATGGGAAAAGCTGAAACTGGAAAAGTGAATCAGTTTTATGACCTTTAAGGACTGCAGTTAGAAAAGTGAGTTTAATGCCACTGTCTTAACATTTGTTTAGAATATTAGTCATTTCTAGAAGAGGGCCTGACTCATGCTGCCAGTTTCTCCTCCTCTATAAACTAAAACGTGGTGACATTCAGTTATTTAATTATTTTAGGCCCCTCCCAAATGAATGCTCTCCTTGAAGTACCTGCTCCTCCCAGTGACACCCAGTCTGCCCAGAATAATACCTGGCACATGCTCATTCCACCCAATTCCAGGCACCTACTGGAGGTGGCACATTCACCCTCAGCTCTGTGCTTAGTGCTCAGAGGATGAACATCTAAATCCTAGGCTTTCAGGTTTATTCAGGGCTAGATCTTCCTGTGTTGCTCTCCCTTCAATTAGAAACAAGAGAGCATGTTTATCTTCATGAGTTTATGCTTTCATGAGCTGAGAAGGGATCCCCATGTATTACTAAAATGACTAAACTTTCTGAAACTGTTTTAAAAGGACTGGGCAACAAAGATCACTCCACAGAAACCATCACTCCATTGGCACCATCCCTCCACAGAAACCATCCCTCCCATTCCAGTCCAGCTGTAAACTTCACATTTGACTTTAGAAGATGGGCTGAAAATTGTAGTTGCATTCTTACTGTTCTTTTCTTCTAGATGCACCTTCTTTTACATGCAAATTGAGAAGTTCCATTTCTAAGTGACAGCCTGGTAACATCTGCAAACAGCCACCAGATCTAAACCCAATGCCCACTTATAAGTGTGATTCCTAAACGTGCCCTTTGATCCCTCCAGTAAAAGTCTTCCTGGAAGAGACCTTTAAAAATTGGCCTCTACCCACCACACAGGTGTTTAGTCCAAGGATTGCCACAAAGGTGTGAGAAAAAGAAAGCCACTCCAGTGCAGACTGGCTAACACTTATTTTCTTTCCTGTTAATTGTACCTGCAGAGAGTGGATTCCCTCATTAGCCTTAGAAATAGCACTTAATCATCCAGGCTGCTTTCTCCTCCCCATCCATCAGGTTATTTTATTCCTGAAGCTGGCAGGCTGGAAACCTGGCCTTGCTCCAATGCCCACAGTGCACCAGCTGAGCTGCCTGGAACACAACCATTGCACAACTCTCCCACGTTGTCACCTACACTGGCAGAAAAGGTCTAACCATCCCAGGCTCTTGCCTCTTGCCCAACCACCCTGTGTTCCCCTGGGAAAGCTGATGGGGAAGCTTTGAAATAGAGAATTCTGGCTGAAAATAAAGACATGTGCCCATGGTAAAAGGGGGAGCTAAAGATGCTTCTGGACTCAAAAAAGATGATCAGTTGTAAGGAAATGTGCAACTTGACTGGGGTGGAGAAGTAAAAGCAGAGCCTGCACTGCATTTCATTCTCAGCTCTCATGGAGTTCATTTCTGCTTTCAAAGTCCCAAGGTCTGTGACTTTGTCTCTTGCTGTCACCAGGTCAACCTGTGACTTTGCCTCTTGCTGTCACCTGCAGTATCACCAAGTGAACACCACTTGAAGCCAAGCTCTATCAGAAGCAGCCTTCAGGGCAAATGTGCCACTAGCCATCCTACCCTTGCTTGCTGGGCACAACTTCTACTTAAATTCAGCAGTGAGGGGGACTACAGCTCACTGTATACTCCAGAAAACAGGCAGGGAAGAAATGATCTACTCAGTAAATGGGCCCCAGTGCCCTGCTTCAGCTGATGATCTCCTGGAGTAACCAACACCAAGCAAACAAGGAGTCTTATTTTCCAATGGGATGATTTAATTTCATCTCAGGAACATGGGAGTACTCCCACATTAATGACTGCCTTGAACTCCCCAGAAACAAAACAGGAATATTAAAAATATTTATTAACATAAACTGTTCTAAATACTGAATTTCATTACACATTTCAGACCTTGCACTAAATGATTGACCAGAGGTTTGGAAGACAAGTCAGGATTAAACAAGATTTGTTTAAAGCACACTTGCAGTTTGGAAAAGTAAAACCATTCCTGGGAAAATAAAGTGCCTTTGGCATTGTATTAGCAATATAGTTTTAATTTCCCAGTGACTGTGGTCTTGCTGTTTGCATTTTAGTCTGTCAAAAAGAGTTGTTTAGTCAGTGCCATTGAACAGAGAGGATGGAAATCACCAGCCTAGGTAAGCCAGAAAACACTTGCAGCAAGACCCAGAAGAAAACAGTAGCCAGTGCTGGTTGGTAATAATTATTTGTGTCCTAATTAAAGGAATTTTAAGATAGCAAATGCTTCTGAATAGTGTCCCCTAAGCAAAATGACAGTGTCTGTAGAAAACAGTCATATCCTGGTGTCTTACACTGTCAGGCATGCAGGCATCTCTTGAAAGATGTGCTTGGTTTTGAGGATCAGCATCCCCCTGAGGCAGGCTCAGCAATCTGTGCTTCAACTCAGCTCTAGCAACAAGTGGCAGACAGAGGAGGGATGGCTGCAGGAAAATGTCACATCAATCCTACCCCTGCAGACAGATACACATCTCCTCTTGCTTCTTTTCAGCTTGGTAATTAACTTCTCTGGGAAAGGGTAGGATGTAGGCTAGGATATGGGTAAAACTCTGAGGGTTTGATGAGCAAGTCCAAAGAATTTCACTTAGATTGAAGTTTCTGTAGCATGGAGCCCTAACTTTATTATTAGCAAACCCAGATTACAGCATATACCCTCTGACACCAGCTCCTGGCCTAGTCAACTGCACAACATCCACTCAAGACTCCTGATCAACTATCCCTCCAGCAGAAGGCTCTTGGACAACTTCAAACAGCAAGCAGTACATCTCCAGCCCTATTTTACATCTCTTTGGTTTTGCTTTGTCCTCCTTGCACAAGCCTGACATTGCAGCCTTTTATTGAGTAAGACTAAAGACCTGGTGGAATTAAGTGGCCTTCTAGAAATAATCCCCAGAAATAGAAATAAACCCCAGTTCTCCAGGGAGGCAACTTCATGTACAGGAGCCACCTGGGGAACTCTAGCAGGAGACCTGCTCTACTGGAAATAGCACAGTGGCAGCTGGAAGTTTTCCTGTGGCAGCTCTCAGTATCTGCAGCATTCAGGTGTTCCCTCCAGGCAACAGTTAACCTTCAGCTTGGAGAGTTTTTACCCTGTAATTATCTGCTCTTAGCTTCATTCATTGTTGTTTCCTGGTCTGGTCTGGGAAGTGAATGCACTGGGTGTGCATGGGAAGCTCTCCACACCCTTCATGAGTCTGCTGAACTTTGCAGAGTATTAGGGCAGCACTGGTAATTGGCATCCTCCAGACAAACCTGGAGAACTGCTTAACCAGTCTGAGGGGGCCTGTGCACAAGGAGAGGCATTTCAGCTGGAGTAAGCTCCTCCTGCTCAGAACAGGGGTGATTATGACACTTCCTTTCCACTTCAGCTCCTTCTACAGCTTCTTGTACTGTCTCTGTGCTGGTGGCACAGTGAACTAGCATGTGTGAATACCAACAGTTCCTGGTGCACAATATTATGTGTTTTGTCCAATTCACCATGCAAAAAGGGAAGAAAGAAAACATTTGGAGGCACAAGTGGGTGCTGTGAGGGTTGAATCACCTGGTTACATGGGCTTCTCTGAGGGTAATGTGACCAGTAATGAGGGCCATGATCCAAGAACCACATACTTGAAGCTTCTCCATATTTGGAGGCATCTAACAAAATGATAAAGATTCTGGGGGTGTGAAGAACAGAAGAAAATGCTGCCAGAATTTCCCTACCCACTGTGAAGCTGGCTCTAAGCAATGGTTTCAGGGCTTCTTCTTAAAGTGGGAAGACTTCAGAAACAGAAGGGTTGGGGGTGTGGGAAGGGAGAGATCCCCTTCTGAACATCTAAAAGACCTCTTTAAGGATTTCCATGGTGCCAGCATGGTTCCAAGCAGTTTTGAGTTTCTTGCTGGGGCTGTGGATTGGCCAGTGGTCTGGGGGACTGGCAATCAGCACGAGCTTGGATGGGATATGTAGTCTGAAAAGCAAGGATGATGAGTACTGGGAGGGACTGGCACACACCTTCAGCAGGGCTGCTAGCATACATGCAGAAGGGCTGCCCTTCAGGACCTGACTCTCATTAGCAGGAGTTCTCTGGTTCCAGGTCCTTTACAGGATGGAGGGTTTTAAGAACACATTTTACCATCCATTTAATGTAACAATATTAAGCTAGATTTGGCAAGGCCACTTCAGACATAAAACTTTAAAATGAGCTTTTTCAGAGCATAAAATCACAATTGGTCCTGCTAGTAAAAGGATAAAATAAATGTCTATTCACCCTAATTGCTGTCAACCTTGTGATTTTTTGTTTTGTTTTCTTTTATATGTAGTAAAGCCAACTTGGGTTTACTGGAGAGGGTGCAAACCCTTGCCCTATAACATTAGAAAGCCTGCAGAGAATTAAGCATCTGCACATTTTTCCTGGCTGTTTCTTGCTTTAACTCAAAACTTCTGTTAGCACTGGCACACCAGAAGATGCTGTGGGCGAGCCTGCTCCCACCTCTTTTCCAGTCCCACTCTTTCCAAAGCCTCTGCTTGTGGATTGGCAGCAGGGGCTTCGTCCTCTGAGTGCAACTGATGACCTGCTCAGGAGCATGGGAGAGTCTCAAGGATTCTGATACAGAATATCCATGGGGTTTAGCCACCTCATTATCCCAAAAGGAGAAAAAGAAAAGTTGGAGGGAGTCAGCCTCCTTACTAGCTCAAGATAAGTAACATTAGATCAACTGCTCCTAACTCAGAGCCAGCATGAGAATGGTTGGAGCCACAATCCACAAGCTGAGAGCTCTGACCTTTGTTAAGCTCTGCTTTGGCTAGTCAGTCCTCAGATCTCCCTGTGATTACACAGAATGGCTCTTGCCTCACCACAGCTTCCCCAGTAGCTCTTGCTCTATCTTCATTTTGTCCTGGGAAGCACCTAGAAGCAGCTGTGAGGGCTTTTGGCACTTATTTGCCCAAGTTAAGTGCACTTGCATAAGGAGTGTGGACAGGATTTGCTCCCATTCCACTGGTTTGTAGTGGTAAATACAGGTATCTCTAAAGGAACCAACCTTCCTGGCAGCCTGCAGATAACCTCAGATATAAAACCACTGACTGAGGAGGTGTTAGATAACCTGGCACATGCACCCAGCAAATGCTTACATCAAAGCAGCAGAGCAGAAAAAGGACAGAAGCTTCCCAGCTATGACTGTATTTTTGTCTTGAAGGTCTCCTTAACCTTAACAAAGATGGTCAAGAGCCCAGGAGAGTTATCCAAAAATGGCCCTTCCAGAGGTGGGAACAGGGAAATGAAACATTTGAAGTTTTCAGATTTTTTTCTTGTTTTAAAGAAGCAAAGAATTTTGCTCTGTGGCTTTGTCTGTGCCAGGGCTGAGTGGGCTGAAGAAGTAAGGTCAGGCAGCATGTGGCAGCCCCTATGTTCCTACCATTCCTTTGCCTCTTGCCTTTTAACTGTCTCTAGTCAGGCACAAATACTCCTCCTTCCTTTGCCTTTATGGTAAAGAGGAAGAAATGTATTTGCACATTTGGAACTCAAACCAATTTGCTGCTGAAGGGCAGCAGGAACCTCAGGTTCCTCTGAAACTTGCAGCCATTGTGAGCACTTGGGCACAGCACAGAAGAGACAACTTAAACCAGGAGCCTCTCCCATCGTTCCTGGTGACTCTGAGGAGGTGCAGTCATGCCAGGCATCTCCTATTAGGAATGCTGCACAAATGGGAGCCAAAAAGGCTCCCATTATAATGCAACCAATTGCATTATTTAATGCATAATGATAAATAATGCAACCAATTGCATTATTTCCTTTATTATCACTTCTATCTGCAAATGAGGTCTCACTGCAGCTGAACACTCTCCACTGTCTGTTTTAAAATCAGATTCTTCCAGCTCTGTCACAAGAACTCTTTCTCTCCCAGTGAGCTGCTTCTCAACACTCCTGCTTTGCTGTTTTTTCAATCTTTACCAACTTGAAACCAGCAAAAAAGGTAGAGATTTGGTAGAATGACTAATGGAATTAAATTAAGGAGATATACACTGCATTCCTTTCTGTTCCTCCTCCAAGGACTGTTCTGAGATGGGGATTTTTCCACTTGCAGGAGAACTTCCAGCCTCCCTGCCAGCTCTGTCCCAGGCAGGACTAGGTACCCTATGCAGTATATTATTCTCCCACTAGATGTCCCCAAGTAAAATATTATTTGCATTGATTAGGGCCGAAGGACTTCCCTGGAATGCAGTTTTTTCCCCCTGATGGGAGGAATGTTGCAGCTAAGATAATACTGAGTGATGTTGCCAATGCCCAGCTTGCTCCCAGGATCCCAATGAGAAGCCAGTAGCTCCCCTTCTTCTGTGCTGATGTCCTAAGATCCAACCTGCCCCTCCCCTGGCACAGCTTCAGGCCATTCCTCTGGCTCCTGTTGCTGGTCACCAGAGAGAAGAGATCAACTCCTGCCCCTCCTTCACCTCTGGTGAGGAAGGGATAAACTGTGATGAAGATACTATAGAAGTAGAAGCAATATGAGGATGCTGTGGACCCTTCCCACTGATCAGTGAAATGGGAAAGCAACCAAATAACCACAAGTATTTTAATCATAATTAATCATAGCTGCTTCTTCCATGGGAAATGTTACTGTAATGGAAGATTCCAGCAGGAGCAACTGTAGCTCATGTTAGGACTGGTTGGTTCTTCCAGATGAGAAACACTAATGATAGGGCTGCAAATGATTCTGCTTCTGGTAAACCCTGCACAGGGGAAGGATCTTCCTTTGATGTGAAAAGAAAATGAGAGAGACATGGAATTGTGCTATGACTATCTACTACTGCTCATTGCCTGAACCAAGAGAGTGCTGACACAGCCACTGTCCCAAACACAGCTCCTGAATTACAGCCCTCTGATCACCTCCTGCACATTGGGACACCCTCCAAATGACAGGCAGCAGGAATCTCACCTGCTAAGCCTGGTCCCTCTGGAAGGAGCCAGCCCAGGCAGCTGGAGCTGCACATCCTCATGCTGGTAGCGGGGTCCTGCCTCCAGTTTGGAGGATGTGAAGTGAGTTTCCCAATCACTGTGCTAAACTTAACCTATTGCTTCATGTTTCCAAAGAGTCTGGAAGAGTTAAAGCAAAAGTTTGTGTATGTACTGTACAAACATGGATGTGCTGGGTCCTACCCCCAGCTGTGTACTGTGTAATTATAGCTGCTGGTTCTGCTTGGCTTTCTTTTGTTCTAGTGTGGTGGTCTGTTCTCAGCCTGCCACAACCAGAAAAAGCATCCCACTTGTTCCTTCTTGCAAAGCTGTTTGCTGTCCTTCAGGAGAGGGAAGGCTTTAATCAGACACTGTAAATGCCTGGAGGCAAACTGCAATGCAGACAAAGCAAAACCCCCCCAAAACAAAACCCCCAAATGCTCCCAAACTGCTCCAGGTGCAGAACACAACACATGAGGAGAAACATGTTAAACTGTGTTCCTTTTTGAGCTGAAATTAAAGGAATTGGATTAATGATTATCTAAGTAGACATAGATGAAGCCAGATTGACTACAGCTAGGGAAACAGGTGAGTGCCAACAGGAGAGGAGATAAGGGGACAGGTGGGATAACTAAATTGCTTTCTAAAAGACAAAAGATTTGTGTGAGGTAAGGAAGGATAGCAACACAGTGACTGGTTTTTAACTGCACATGATCACAAAACCACTGTGCATATTGTCACTGTCACCTGTATGACCTTTGAAAAGCAGATGCTCAAAGAGAAGGGCAGAGAGAGCCTAGAACTGACTTGTACAGACCAGGACCCAGAGCTGGAATTCATCTCTCTCAGCATGGGTTCTCTAAAACATCACCATCCAAACTAAATTTTGCATTCAACTCCCATTCAAGTCCATGTGGAGAAAGAAGCATTTGCAAAGAGATTGCCTGAAACAGATAACCAGGGAAGCCAAGAGGAGTCACCTCCCTTGGGGCTGTCTGCCTCTCATCCCTTTTGAAGGAGCCCAGGGGACTAGCTCAGGGCAGACACCTCCACAGTTCAAGTCAGCAGCAAGTCCTGTCCTTCATTCCTCTAGAAACACAGACAAATAAACCAAACAACTCAGAAGATGCTCACTAACTCCTCCTACACTTTTCCCTTCTTTAGGGCAAACCTCTGCCTCCAGCACTCAGAGTCAGTCTCTTGTGTTTTCTGACTGCTAGCAGGATACTGCTTGGGGAAGACTTGCAGAGGATTGGGATTTTATCTGTGGTTTTTATTTCTTTTTCCCTGGGAGAAAGTAAATCACCAGATGAATGTGGAAGCTCTGACTGGAAAAGTATATCCAGACTAGTCTGTAGAGAAAAAACTGTGCTGAACACAAGGCAAATCCTGCAATTCCAAGCTTCTATTATGTTCATGGGGCAATGGGGAAAAGATACTGCTCAGCTTTTCAAAGTGTCCTCTCTGTCTGCATCCAGCAGTCTCAGCCTCTCCATTATGTCTGCAGTAAAAGTCAGCAGAAGATGGAAAAAGACAAAATATGGGATGAGAGTGCTGTGGCTGGAGGATGATTGCTGTGGTGTGGCTTTTGTATGAGATGATATAGGAACCTGCAGCAATCCTGGTGCATTTAGAGAGTCTAATGTAGCTTGCCAGGATCTTCCTAAGTGGAAGGGAAAAATGGGCAATGTTTTATGGACCTCTCTGGGCTCCATTTTTCTTAGCTTTGAATACAAGACATCCTGGGTATCCTCTTCCATCTAGCAACACAGACCTTTTAGCCAAGTGATATCCAGGCATAAACATCTAGAAGCCCATCAAGAAAGAGTTAGGTTTCAGTCCAGCCAAACACTCTGTCTCCATGGATCTGCCTTTGCTTGTCTCAGGATGTAAGGGATCAAGAGGGCTGAGGAACAGTCCAGCAGCAGTGGGGATTCCCTGGAAACATCACTGTGTGCAGGCAGTGACAGTTACAACCAGTCCTCAGACTGAGGGGAGAGAAGTGCTGGAGAGTGACACAGAGACAGAGAGGAGGGGAGAGAGAACAGGAAAGCTAATGCTTCTTGAATAAAGCAAAGTCTTATAAAACTATCATAATTCTATTAGAGAGTACTTGGTAGGAGCCCATAGTCTTATCTGTGGTGGCAGAACAACTGCAACTCTTGTTTCCTCTCCTAGACTCATCACTGGCTTCCTCTGGTAGCGTCTCACAGATGAGGCTATGACACAGCTTTCCCAGGGGAAACTGTAAGGTCTCTTACTAGAAGTCTGCAGTGCTGCACCTTGAGATTATCATATGGGAGATATTTCCACAGGGAAACAGGTCCCTACCATATTGGGAAAGAATCAAAGTGCAAGATTCCAAAAGACCAGCAGAAAAAAACCCCAAATTAACCTGACACTGCAAACCATAGGAAAGATGACAATTTTCTTTCCAACTGTACAAGAAACCTGGGGTTGACTTAACCTACAAAAGATAATAATGTGCAATTAACATGTAACAAATGTCAGGTCTTATTATTGCTGGAACCAAAAGCACCTCTAGGACAATTTTCCATCCTTGGCTCAGTCTGACCTAAGTGACTAGGTTGGTTTGGGCTTGGTTTTGGGGTTTGTTATGTTTTGATTTCCAGAATCAGGTTTTAAGAGCCCAGGGTGCAAGAAGGCACTATAGGATACAGCAAGGGATTATTTTAACTAGACCTCTTCCTGAAAGGCAGTTATTATGGAGCTGAGAGAGATGTGTCTCTGATAAACAGCACCCACCTTCCCCAGCCTGCAGCCTGTTTGAAGTGGCACGTGGCCAGAAATGAGCTTTGTCAACAGGTTTAATTTGGCTGCTTTTAATTGAGGCCTTGGTTTGCTTCAGAGACAGGCTGCAGTTCCCCCACTAGGAATCCAACAGATTTCTGCCATTTTGCAGTGTGGTTAAGATGTCCACAAGGTTCAGAGCAGCACAGAGGAGAAGAAGAAAAGGAAGAGAAAACCAAAGGTGGGCTGACATCCAACTGTCACATCAAAGTTGTTATCCCTTATTTACAAATCACATCTTCACAAAACCAAGCCATCCTCTGGAAGCTGAAGTTGAGATGTTAGTGTTTCCAGGGCAGATCAAGCAATCCATGCCTAAGACATAATACTTCCTACCACTTGATGTGAAAAAGTGTGAATGGATGTCATCAAGGCTTGTCTTTGATCCCAGGACCAGTTCAACAGCCACACCAAGCAATCCATCAGGCTCAATGAAGGAGCTATTCAGCTCTGTCCTGCAGTAAAAGCAGCCACAGGCAGTGCTGGGACCACTCAAGAGAATAAGCAGGGCAGAATATAGCTAATGAGAAACCATTCAGCCCTCCCTGCAATCAAGGAACACACCAAGTCATAAGTAATGGCTTCATGTCACAATTTTGGTAGCTCCTTTCCAAGCCTGTAGAATCCATGTCCAAAGAGCAAGGCAGGCTGAGATCCCTGGGAGAGCTGTGCTGTCACATTCCATGTCACAGATGAGTCAATTAAAACACAACCATGGCACAGAGAAGCATTTCAAATTACCCAGAGATTTTGAAGGCTGAAGTTTTCCTATTTTTCCCCTCCTCCTTCCCACTAGGACAGGAGAACCAGTGGATTCCCATGGTGGCACCCAAAATACAGTGCATTCCCAGTCATTGGAACAGTTGAACAGCTTAGCCTCTGTGCCTTGACTCAGCCTTAAGAGGGAACCCAATTACAAAACTGATTCAGAAGCTAAAATTTCTGGCTCTGAAGTTGTTTCATGACCTCTCTCTGTTCTGCAAAACCTTTGCTGTCTGGACAGAAGAGCCCAGTGTCCACCCTGCTTGTCTTCACTTTAGTTTTCCTTTTGGTTTAAATATGGGTAAGGACACTAAAGTATTTCCAATAACTAAAGCAAGCTGCTGTGAGGCTGCATGTGCTGCAAAGTGCTAAATTTCATCCACAACTACTGTAATAATTCTTACAGCAACCATTATGATACTTCCAGATGTTGTTACATCCATTATGCTTTCCAAGTACAACTCAAATCCCAGATGGATCCCAAAACCACATGGAAGGGAAAAGCTAGATCTGGGGGTGGACACTGTCTGTGTAATTTCCTTAGCTCTCTGCAGTTGTGTTTGCTCTCTATTCCCTTCTCTCTCCTGCCACAGATTAGCTTAATGACTGCAAATAGGTCTGAAGGATTTGCTGCAATGAAGGCAGCATGTCACAACAAGCAAGTCTTGGAGACAACCCAGGTTTGTGATCCTTCATACTGGCATCCTACAAATCACAAACTGACTCAACCTTAGCACTATTGTGATGCATTTCAAACAAGTCCCTAAGGGTTCCAGCATGGAGTGGTTTTCCTTTTCCCCTCTGCTTTTTCAGCAGGAGGTGAGGATTCTAAACAAGCCAACCAGCAACAGACTTGGTGCATGTTTCTTTTTGCTCATCTGTGGCTTTATTTGGGCAGTGGATTTCCCCTTGCTGCTCCTTTGACTATTGACCTCAAAACAATACACAGGACAGAAAAATGGAAGTCTGCAAAGGGAAAGGAGTGCTGCTGAATCCTTCCAAGCATAAACAAACCCAGCTGCTCTGGGATTTCCCTATCAAAAATAGACTGTGCTGGCAGTTGTGGGTCCAGATTAGGCAGAGGGCTAGGGAAGCATTACTTGTTTATCCCCTACTGTTTACTAGCTTCTAGCACCTTCATAACATTGGCTAACTCTCCTGTTGATTCGAGTTCAGTGGCCTGATGAGAGCCTCCCATGCAGTCCTTGGGAGAGAAAGAGGACTTCTTAATGATGATTGACTTCAGCTATTACAGTCATGAATGACTAGATTCCTCCTTGTCTATGTTTTAGTACTTTTGTTGGCTCAGGCATGACATTCCCATGCTGTCCTTCAAACTGCCAGATTGAGGCAACTTGAGGTGTAGTGATTTGTCCTAATAATAATTCTGATTTTTCATCATGCCACCTGGTTCTGTAACCTCAATGTATTCTGTCTGATGTGATCCCACTCACTCAACAGGTACCTGGCAACTGCCAAATGCTCCAGCAAGTTGAATTTGCTGGGGGGAAACCACAGAGAGTCTTCTGGGGACTAGAGCTCATTTGGGAGTGTATTTAAAGGTGAAAATATTATACAGGATAAAACATTGTGTGTTACAGAGAGGCCCTGCTGGGTGACACTGCCTTTGGTGCATGCCATCTGGCAGTGTCCTGACCTTCTAGAACAAGCCTTGTCCTTAGCACAGAATCCCAGACTGTTAGGGGTTGAAGGGAGCTCTGGAGATCACCTAGGCCAAGCCCCCTGGCAGAGCAGGGTCACCCACAGCAGCTTGCACAGGATGGTGCCCAGGCAGGTTTGGAATGTCTCCAGATTCAGAGACTCCAGCACCCTTCTGGGCAGCCTAATCATTTTTGTAGCCCTATTGTATGAGTTGTCTTTATTATGCCATGTGCCTCATAGGAAAAGCACACAGCAGGGCTTCCAGAGAAGGACCAGCCTTTAGCTCTCCTCCTCATCACCAGCTCAGCCTTGGTCCTCTGCCTGACAGCAAACTCCACTTTTCCTTGGCCACCTACTGAGTGGCAACATGTCTGAAGGTGAATCCCTTTCTGAGCCATTCACAGCATCAACATCAGTTGTTGAGGTTAAGCTCTCTCTTCCCTGAAAAATATTTTCTCTTGCCATCCATTATATGTCACAGAGCAAAAAGCAGCAGGTCTGAACAGGAGAGGGAGGGAAAAAGAGCTCCATTTGCTACCTTGCAGATTATATACTGATCAGACAGGTAGATAAGGCCTCTCCTCCTCCTCCTTATACAATCAGATTGCAAGTGGAAGTGAAGACCATGTGTTCAGTGCTGCTCTTTGTGGATAACTGAGCACTGGAGATGCTCATTTTTCCTCTTATTAGAGTGTAAATGCAGAATAAGTAGGAACAAGTGTAGTGGGACAGTGAGAAAAGAGTAGGTCCTGAATTGAGAACAGTAAAAACCAGCTCCCCAAATACTGGCACAGTAAGTGCTGCATGCTCTGCTGCCACCCCTCCTCTACCTTCCAACCTCCAAGCCAAGCTGATTTCTTGTCTCAGCCCCTCTTATTTTCCCTCCATATTTGAAGTATTGCTGACAGCAACTTCAGAACAAGGACTGGCTACTGTAATATTCCCCTCATGGAGTCTGTCCTTGTCAGCTGATGTAACCTGACAGAACTACCACAGGCTTTGAATTGAATTCTTTTCCTTTCTGACTATTTTTTTTTGACTCTGCTCCCATACAATAGATGTGAATTACAGGTAGTATTTATACAGTTTTATTGTTTTATTTGACCTTCTTGCTGCTGAAGGGCAAATGTGGAGATTCCTCAGGAAACAGCTATTCAAAAGAGAAATGCTACAGTTGGCAGATGACACAGAGTAACATGTAGATGGGATGCTCAATAAACTGCAATCTGTAATGTCAGTTCCATATCTGCAGCCAAAAGAAAGCCACCATCATGGATTAGGCATTATTTGTTATGCAGTTCCTCATCATTTTGACATTTGAGTAAGAAAAATGGAATTAGAATAACTGTAACACATCCTCCAGAAGACTCATGTTTACTCTTCATGAGTGAACTTCACTCAAGGAACCTTTGTTTCAAAGTCAGCTTTTATTCTCTGTCAGCTGACTCTTCACATCCTGATTCAACAAAGCCTCAAAGGCTTGAACAACTGTTTATGCTGTAACCTGTGCTTCAAGCTGTTCTTTTCTGTACCCAGAATTTACACAGGGAAAGAGGCAACATTATGGCACCTGGAATAGTCTCAGCAACACAGCCAAATGAGATCCAGGCCTGGGATTAACTTGTTTATCTCATGATGATCTGTATTTTTCCTTGCCTTGCAGAGAAACTTGGGGCAGAGAAAGGGGAAGGAAAGCACATGAGCCATGCCAAGCCATAGAGCCTAAAATATGTTACACTACAGGGAGCAGCAGCAAGGGTTGGACTCCAAAGGTGACTTTTCCATTTCAGAAGAAACAAATTCTTATTGACATGAATGATGATGGTGATTTCATCCTTTAGGCTTTAGATGAAGAGGAACCTAAACTAGAGCAGCACTTCAATTTGACATAACAAATGCTATCAGTGCTCTTCTATGGGATCCACTTCCAGCCTAAGACTGTGTTTTCCCCACTATTTTCCTCCAGAGAATGGTCACTAGGAACCTTTTGTTATCAGGATGTATTAAAAGACAATCAGGGGATAAAAATACCCAAGTTTTTGTCTGTGATCAGCAGAACTAGCATTGATCCTTTCTTCACTTCCCTCTCACCCCCAGATTTCCTACCAATTTCTCTTGCTTCTCACAGGATTCATCAAGCTCACTTGCTACAAAGCTGAGACTCCAGCCTGTATATGGCATGGGCAGCACCAAGCACACCAGCAACGAAACCTCCCTTGGATCTGCCAGATTCCTCTGACAAAGGGAAGTGGCAGAACAAAAGGATCTGATCTCCTCAGAGATGTCTGCCTCACGCCTCATGCAGGAGGAGAAATATTCTCCAGGAGACAGAGTCAAATCCATCTCCTGTTGCCATTGTCAATTTTCTGGATGACTGGAAGTCTGTAACCTGTACCTGAACCTTTCTGGTTGCTCAGTCTGTGGGAATTATTTTGGTGGAAGGCAAGACAAAACAAGTCCCTGCTGACTGCAGCAGAAAAGCTGACAGCCAGAGGTAATTCAGGAAAAGCCACAAGCTTACTCAGGCAGCGCAGCCTGCGGACAGCAGGGTCGCATCCTGGCAAGTGCTGAGGGCTTCCTACTGCTTCTCTCCACCCAGGCAGCAAAGTTGTGGAGAAGAACAGAAACCCCTCTGAGTCCTAGCTCAGTACACTGCTGATTGCCTCCTTCTTTCTGGCTAATCTCATAACAGATTTACATGTACTGATTTTGAAGGAAGAAAGGTCCCAGCCTTTCACAGTCACAAAGGAAATGATCTGGAGAAGCACACACAGGTATAGGAAGAAGGGAGGTAACCACTAGCTTTACTCTGCAGTCATCCACTATTTGCACATTGAAAAGTCTAAAATCCTTCTATGAAGGTCCAAGTTGTATTTGGGATATGATATTTTCCCCCTTTGTTTTGTAGTGACTTCTGCTGGATAACCAACTGCAGAAAAGCCTAAGACTATTCCTCC
Source organism: Galbula dea (assembly GCA_013399015.1). Classification (NCBI taxonomy): domain Eukaryota; kingdom Metazoa; phylum Chordata; class Aves; order Piciformes; family Galbulidae; genus Galbula; species Galbula dea. Next base: position 426,018 of record VWZX01005204.1, on the reverse strand, counting down.
TGCAAATGATGCATTCACACTTGTCAGAATGGCATCTGTTCATCACTCATGGGGAAGATCTGCAGAGTTTTGCTTTGATGCTCTGTCTCATTCTGGCCCTGGAAAAGTTGCCTACTTGTGGCCCAGGGTCACAGGCAAGTGTACAGGGAAACAAAGGCATCCATATGTAGACAGCAGTGAAGTCTGTGGCAGAAAACTCCCAGAGAACATTTGGAAACAGACAACGTGAGAAATCCTTGTATAAAGATGCTGCTTCACTCCTGGTGGCCAGAACCATAATGAACCATGAAACACAACCTTGTTGAATGTTCTGTCATTTCTCATTAACTCAGTTCATTTTGAGCACAGGATTTCCACAGAGTTTTCTGCTCCCAGTGCAGGAGGAGATCTAAGAAAACACTGACCTGAGAGCACAGACAGAAAACTATTCCTTTTCATTCTATACCCTGCTAGTTTCCTTCTGGAGATAGTTCTGCCCAAGCATGAAGGAGTTGCAGAGATGGGAGTTAGGGTGCATTATAAATGGGGACATGGAAAAGCTCTGATGAGAGATGTTTTTCCCTCTAGTATAGCTGTTCTGGGAAAATGATGTAGATTTGGAGATGTGGCTTTATGTTTCAGTCAGAACAAACCTTACAAGGTCCAGAATGCTCCAGAACTGGGACAAAACTTAAGAAAGGAGCTCTTTCAGAAGTGAACAACAGAGTTTTCTATTATTATTTCTACTGATCCTGTTTATATGAGGATATTCTTTGTAAGGTTTTGGAAAAGTGGGGGGTTTTGTAATTTATAAAGTAAAAGAAAACAATCATATTGGACACCTAGATTTATCTTTTAAAGCATGTCAAACCCCTACTTTGATGTTGCTAAACCAGAATAAAAATAATTATCACATAAACCAATTTTCAGACCTTTTAATTAACAACCCAAAAAAAAAAAAAGAGTGAGGGAGAAAAAAAAAGCAAAATATCAAGAAAACTTGCAACAGGTTTTCTCTAAGCATGGGTGGAGTGGAAAAAGTGAGCCAAGATAATTACCCACACTTAGTCATAAGGAGCAGGAAACACAGTAAAAGAGAAAAAAAAAAATCTAATTGGAGCTGTTTTTCATATATATATTAAGGTGTTAATTTCCATCACATCATCCAATACAAGAACACATGAGTGGAAGTAGAGGAGCTTTTGCCTGCATGTGAAATGATTCAAACACCAATGTATGCATGCAGACATTGATACACACAGGCACACGCTGCCACAGGCACACACCAAGTCCTGCAATACTTGGGGTTCATGGAAAGTTTTGATTCTTAGGCTGCTAGCATTTCTACACAGGAGTCCAAGGAGGACAAAAACATCAACTGCAAACTCATCAGGCTGAAAGCCAGTTGCACAAGCTGATAGAAGAGAAGTCTCTATCTTAGTGTAGACCTGGTCTGAGAAGGTGTCAGCTAAGCACAGATCTTCAAGGCAATTAAGAATGACCATAGCAAAGCCTAATTCTCTCAGAAAGGAATGGAAAATTCATCTTTTTGCACAGGCTTCCTTTCTCCCAAAAAGCATTTGAACAACAGCTGGCCATACTGCTCCATTTGAGGCCTGCTGGTATGTAATCTCAACATCTGAAATAATTTCAATTCAAGAGCAACTTGACTGCTCAGTGTAGCTGATTTTCCTCCAGTTTGAAATGGTCTGTGTGACAGAAGAGTGTGAGGCTTTCCAATGGCCAAATCTCTCTGCTGGTATAGAGTGATGTAGCTTAGCCAGCTAAGAAACTGGGCATGGGGATCCTGAGGAACCCCAGCATCACAGCCTGCCTTTGCTAACTCTGGGTGTTGCCCTTGTTCATCTTTATGTCATGCCATGTCAGGGCTTTCAGAATTACATGTACTGATGGGTTTGTTGTTCTAAAGGGTGGTGGCATTACAGGCACAAGTTCTGTTGGAGCAATCTCCTTCCAGAGCTGCACAAGATGTCAAATGGAAAGTCACCTAAGGATTAGCATGGAAAAAACCAGAAGTAAGCAAACAAAAAACCTCATATATTTGTATTTGCAGCCAGAGTGCCTCTCTCCTCCCATTTCTGCTGTCTTTGTTGTAGAATGGCATTCAACAACAGCAACTCATTAGCCTCTACAGAGGGAGAATGTTACTTTGGGTGGCAACGTGGAAAGATGCTGGCACAACTAGTATGGGTTAAGAAATAGATTTGACAAGGCAACACAGTGTCAGAGACAAATCATAAACTGTTCCATGAGTTCATGTCTCTTACCTTCTTCTCTTTCTCTATGTTCCATCTAAAAATAGCAAGTGCCTATCCACATCCCTGGGAAGTGGCAACACAGATACCTGTCAGTAACTCCAGAAGTCTAGCTGTCTCCAAAAAGTCTAAGGAACACCCATTGACTCACTGGGCTCCCAGATGCCAATCAACCTAGGCAATTAGGTATCCTAATTTTCTTCCTCTCTACTCTAGTGAGCTAATGCATAAAGTGAGAAGATTTCCATTGGAACTGTCTCATTCTTTATCAATGACTCCAACAAAGGAGGAGTATCAGACCAATCCATAATCTGCTAAAAAGTCTGTGAGATTCCCAAACCAATAAGCTAATGATTTTGGTAGCAACTAAGACTGTTTTCGTGGTAACAAACCTTCCAGCCCTCCAATGACAGCAAGAACTAGATGCTTCACAAGAAAGGTGCAGAAACTTTTTCTCACCACCAGCAAGGCATACTCTGATTTGCTATTAGGTTTCTTGCTGATCTCTAAATCTCTGTGATTCTTTTAAGGCTAGAAGCTTCATTTCCTAACAGTAAACATAGGTCCACGTTGTGTTTGCCTGGCAGCACCTTCTGTGCCACCATACCGAAACAACCAACACAATGACAGATGTGTGTTGGTTCTGCTCACCAGTCAAAACTTGTAACCAGAAATGTCAGAGCACTCTAACAGCTCCTTCTGCTGCCCTCCCCAGCAGGCCATCAGAGCCTTGTGGTGCCATTTCCTCCTGCTGCTCCCCTGTTCCTCTCAGGACTCCTGCCAGCCTGGCTGGGGCAGGGTGTGAGTCCATCGTTCATCCTCCTCACCAACCAGCCACGCCACTCTGGAATTTTTATTGGCCATAAATACTTTATTGGCTAGATTAATATGATTTAAAGTGTTGCACCTAGTAAATACTGTGTGCTATTTGCTTTAGCAATACCTGTGGAAAAGGGCAACCTAGGGACCCAGGCTATGTCAGGACTAGTGGAAGTAGGGGATCTGAATGACTAGAGGGGGGCCTGGATGAAGAATGATCTGAGGTTGGTCTTGAAGGGAGGTCCATGGAGCGAAGGGACTCTCCGTGGATGCCTGCTGCTACCATGTGTTGTAATGTTCCACTTCACTGACTGTCAAAGCTTTCGACAGCCTTGCCTGCTGACTTGTGACCAGGGGATCTCTTTCAACACAGGGAAAGTCTGCTGAGGCAAAGAAAGAAAGAAAGACTTTTAAAAAGAAATCAGTGGTAGATGGTTTTCTGGTGGTCTCAGTTCGCTCGCCTGTGGATTTGCTGCCTTCATCGTAAAGGTCAAAGCTGCTGGGTATTGTTCTATGAGGCAAGACAAGGCTCATACCTGCATCAACCACTGGCAGAAGAATTGGAGGGGAAAAGGCTTATTTGTTAAAATGTTTCTCTTGTGTTGTAAAGAGATGCAGGTTCCTGGCCCAAAGAGAGAGAAGAAAAGACCAACTGACTTCAGAAAGTGAACTGAGACAAAGTAAACAGGACAATATGCTGAGGACCATCTGTTTTCCTTCCCCTGCCAATTGTTTCCTCACAACAACGAGGAAAAAGTGACCAAAAGGGACTGAGCAGGTTCACTTCAGACAAAACTGGCATGTTGAGCTGAAAACCTGCCTGAAATGGCAACCCTCCTGCCCTGTGTCTCATGGGACTGTTTGCTGTCACTGACACTTTCCTGAGCCATGGGGGTTGAAGGGACCTTGGTGTGTTGTTCTACACTAACTGACACTGATACTGCACAAAGATATTTTGCCTCTTACTCCCTGGATAAGATGCTGGGGTTAGGGGTAGTGGTGTGGAAAGAAAGAGAAACAAGAAACCTGAAAATACAAACAGAAAACAGGCTGAAACATTACAAAAGATGGCACCAAAACCCCTGGCTCACAAGGTGCACAAACACAAATGGAAGAGGGTGCAGAAATCATACTGTCATGTGCACTAGTACATCTTCTTTAATGGAGAAAGAGTGTCAAAAGGAAGTCAGACACACTATGATGCCAGGCAGGGGGGTTGGAACTGGATGATCTTTGAGGTCCCTTCCAGCTCTGACAATCCTAAGATCTGAGTTGGACAACTGCATTATTACAAGGTTTTCTTGTGATTCCTTGGTTGGGTTTTCTGGCCACTTCATTACTGCATGCTAGTGTCCCAATGGATCAGGGAATCCTGAGCATGGAGACTTTGCAAAGTCTATTCCTTCACTGCCAACATCTTCACTGACAACATCTCCCTCCACAGTTTGTCTGACACAAGGCAGGAAGATGTGAAGACAGGAGACAAGCTCTTCACCTTCCTTACCAATCAAATGTAAAGATGTGCCATGAGAAGGTAAACTTTTATCAAGAAACCACTGAGGCTAATGAGGTGACAAGAGCCTCCCCAAGCTCAGCAAACCTTTAGAGACAGTTCAGGCAGAAAACTGTCCCAGGATCCTAACTGGAAAACATGTGAAGCCCAGAAAAGTGAGGTTGAAAAGGAGAAAGCAAACCTTTGCTAAACAGAAAAGAATGGTGGTTTTGTTGGCACAGATACCAGAGCTTGCACTGCTGCAGTGCTGCCTGGTACTTCTCTGGGGCACCCTAGGGAACATGAGGGTACCTGTATAATCTGAAAGGAGAGGAGGGAACTGTGAAAAGAGCAGTTTACAGCTGGGATGGAATAATCAGAGCTGAGGATGGAATAATCAGAGCTGCTTTGGAGTGCATCTACCCTAGTCAGAGAACCTCTGCTCTCCTAAGGGGAGACACTGGCACTATTTAAGACATCATCATCAGAACCACATCACATGCAAGTGATTTTGTAAGAGACTTCTGTAAAATCTCCAATATCCATTAGAAAGAAAACTGCCACAGCAGAAAGGTATTTCTAGGACTAGACAAACACCAGCTCCATCCACTCCTTATGCCACAATAAAGAAGTAAATGCAGACTTTCCACAATGCACAGGAGCAAAGGACTGCATTGTGCAGTGATGATAAAATATTGCCATCTGTGGGGATCCTGTGCAGGAAGATACACATCTTGCTTGTGTACAGTGAGAGGAGACCAGCTATGCCAGAAGGCCAAGAAGAGTCATTGCAAAAGACAACTCTATTCTTTTGCAACTTCCAATTCTTTTGCTTTGGGTATTCAGGGTTTTCATCTCTCTCCACTTCTTCCCATCCATGGTATGTAGCCACACAGGCTTGGCCAATTCCAGAATCTGGATTTCCAGGGGTCAGGGTCTACACTTTGGAAGTTGTTGTCTATCCAGAAAAGAGCCTCTCAGAAGGAAGCACTTTGATAGCATTATGCTAACCACCTGCAACACTGAGGGGAGTTTGGGGAAGGTAGACTCTCACAACCTCAAGTGAAATGAAAGGCAGCACAAAGGACCTTCTTCCTCTGCTGTTGCACAGGCCTCTTGAAGGCAGAGCAGAAGGTGACCAGTTTTATTGGAGGGAGGGTGGAAATCTGGCATGCCAGCCCACTCACCCATGCAGTGAGGCAGGTTTCAGGAAAAACAATAAAACTGCCTGCTGTTTCTTCCAGTTTGAGATAGAGAAACCCCTTTGAGTCAGACATTCCACATGACCTCAGTGCCTGGCGTGCCAGGAAAGCACATTTCATGTGACCCTGGGGATTTCCAGTGTTGCTAAGGGGCCCCTTGCTGGAGCTTGCAGAGGGATACCATGAGACACATGGGATCCTAAGGCCTTGACACTCATGTTATAATTCTCAAAATATCAACAGCACAAGCCCTGTGTCAGATCCACAAACTCCAGGGCTTGGTTACCAACCCAAATGATCCTTTATTCTGTTAAAATACTGAACCTACTCTTGAAGATATGCAGCTTGGAAGTGAGAGATGGGAGAATGAGCCTGCAAAATACCACACAAAGCTCTGCACAGTGCTCCACAGGAAAAACACCTGAATGCCTTTGTGCTATTTCAGAAACCCTTGGTTCTGAAGCCTGCTTCTGTCTTTATCCCAAGCACATGTCTGTCCTCAGCCTTTTCCATCTGACATCTTTAGCTGAGAGCTCCAACATGTTGTTAGCTGTCACTTGCATTCAGTTCTCCAGTATCAGTATGAGCACTGCCTGCCTAACTCTGACAGCATCACCTTGTAAGAGAAAATCAACTTTGAACTAAAAGGGTCTTGTCTGAAGAAGAAAGACAAAGGGTGGGCAAGCAAAGTATCATTATCTTTCAGGCTAGACCAGTGAAACTGTGTTTTAATTGGAAAGAAAGCCAAATGTTTCAACCTTAGAGTCTGGCCCTGTTAGGAACAGACACCTTAGTTGGAGCAGAGTCACAGAAGAGGTTGCTGGGTCTTGTTCCTGGCTGCAAGCTATGAAAAGAATGGGCAGTCAAAGAAAGAAAGAAATCAGAATGGTGAAGATGTCTAAGAATCACATGATTTTTGGGGGAAAACCTGTCAGAATTTAAAAGAATGCTGTTCCAAAATTTTAACTGAATACTTTTCCTTCTATTTTCCCAAATACTTTGAGTTCAACAATCTGCTTCAGATAATCAGTTCTTGCACTGAATGGTAAAAAAAAATGCCCTGCACTTCCTTTTCAGTGAAAAAAAATGTTTTGTTCAAGAAAAAGTTGATGTGTCTAAGTCAAAATTTAAACCAAGTATGGATGGTGCAGACACTGGTTTTATTCTAAGAGACAGAAAAGATGCACCTTTGCAATAAAAGAATCTCTATCCTTATCAATTCTTGCAGCCATTTCCATAAATTGCATTCTAAGCAAAATGTGATGATTTCACTGTTTCCTTCAGAAAAATACAGAACCTAATCCTTTGCATCTGCTTTTAGTTTTAGCTGAAAATGTCTCAAACAAGAAGAGTGATGCTTCAGGAAAGCATTCCTAAAAAAACCCTGTTCTGGATAAACCCCAAAGATATCTGATAATTTTCCTAGCCCACAAAAGCTTGAGAGTTCAAAACCATCCTTGCTCTGCATTAGGAATCATTTTCTGTAGAGAAAAAGACCCACCCAAGAACACAAACTAGTCCTGTGGTGAAAGCTCTCCCTTGGGACCTCAGGTATTCCAGTTCAAATATCCTCACTGTCTGTTAGGGATGTCTTTTACTGTCAAAAGCCAGGAGTTAGCCTGGATCAGGAAACCTTTGGTCAAAGTGGATACATTCCTGCAGAAAGCTGTGGTTTGATGAATCATGATGAAAACATTTCTTCCAGAAATTCTCAACTCATTGTAGAACAAGCTCCTAAAAAGCCTCATGGACTATAAGGACCATGAGCTGTCAGTATGACTATGCCAGCTGCTAAAATTCTTAGGATGTTTGTTGTCTACCATCTGCAGAGACAGATGGAGTGGGATATGAAGAGCTCTGGTCCATTTGTGGAGGTCTGTAGGCAGAGGTAGCACCAGCTGAGTGCAGCTCTCAGAGTGTATTCCAGCTGGGAAAATACATTGCTTCCTAGCAAGGGTCTTAGCAGGGGAGATGGAAGATGTAGGGAGGAACTGATACCACTTTTATCCTGCCACTGGGCACTCAGGGTGGCCAAAGAGACTCAAGGTAACAGAAAGGATAACTTGTCCCTAAATTCATCTCTACAGTTAGAATCCCCAAAATTAATATGCTTCCTTGAGTCAAACTCCTTCCAAGGGAAACGATCCAACTGCTATCACTGCTGCATTGTCACTGGTTGAAACATTAATGGCAGGGAGCAAGAACTGGAGGTGAAATTACCATTTTTGACTGACATTTTGGCTTTTGGAAATCTGGAGTTTGGCTCTGTCACAAAAAGATCTCATCAGGCAAAGAATGCAGCAGGGTGGGGCTGAACCTGCAGGTAACAGGCACTTTCTCCACCGCTTCCCTTTTATTTTTAGACACATTAGCTGAAATGTCACATTTGCTACAAGACACAGGAGTCTGGGCTCTCCTCTTAGTATTCAGACTGTCAACAGGCTTGGGGTTTTGTTTTTTGTTGTTTTTTTTTTCCTACTTGCTTTGAAGTAAAGCTAATAATTAAGAAGGAGGGTCTGAGGAATCCATATCTTGACTATTAGTGTGCTACTGCTGTGTTACTCCTAATAATAGTATCTCTAAACTGTGTACAGAGACTTTTGCTGGAATTAAATCAGGGATCTAAAGAAGACTGAATTCTTGTCATATCCTTTAGAGATTAAGTCATCTCTCTTCTTGTTGTTGAGAAACAACCCACAAAGAGGTTCAATGCCTTGGCCCAGCCTCATGGCGTGAGCAAGTAGCAGAGCTGGTTCTGAGGCTGGATTCAGGACTTCTCCTGCTCCAATGCTGAAGGCTATGATGCTTAACTCACTCTCAAATGTCTGGCTGCTGGCATGGGATCTAGCAGCTTGTGTTATACTCCTTAAACAATGTCCAAGGGCAGAAAAGCCCCTCAGGACAGGATCCAACCCAAGCAGCCAAGTTCTTGGGTCCTGAAGGAAAGATGAGGCTCTTGCAGTATCTGACAGAGAGCACTGCTCCCCTGTGCCCTAGGCACCTTCCCAGAGCAAGCTGGCAGGGGCAGGGGAATGCTTGCATCCTGAATAGCAATGAGGCTATGGATGAAGACTGTGCCAAGCTGATAAGCACAGAGAAGACAGTGTCTGGGCAGCAGCAAAAATCTGATGCCTGGGGAGCTCCAGCACCTGTGGAGTTCAAGCATCCTGAGCATTGGTGGGCAGAGAAACACTGTGTTTTAGGATGTCACTTTGGGATGCAGGTGGCATACAAACAGCTGAGCTCCACAAAGTACCTGATTAATTCATTTTTCTTCTTGATCTGATATTTAGTTTCCATGACCACTTCCTCCAACTAACACATTGTTAACCTTTAAAGAGAGAAAAGTGTAATCTTACAGCCATGGAGAATATTCCTTACATCTGAAGGGACAGCTTCTGGGTCAATGAGCACACCCAGCATGGCTGTATGGATAAAGCACAGGCTGGTGCTTCCACCTGGCATGCCTGGGCAGCCAGCACTGGAGCACTCTGTCCACAAAAGGAGAAGGGATACTGATGCTTGCAGAGCTGAGCAGGGATGGGAATGCTGAGCTACCTTAAAGCACACCAGGGGAGCAGGTGTCAGCAGCTCCAAGTATGTACAAACAGTACTTTTTGTTTATTTTGACATTTGCTTGATGACCTTCCTCAGCTCCTTAACCCCTGCTTGATGTCAGCAAGCTCCAGGCTGATCTCAGAGCTGCACATTCACAAAGCTTCAGTGGAGAGGACACCCAGGTTTGAAATGAAAAACTAAATGGGGTTATTTCATTTTGCAAACCTCTCTCCTTGAGCAGATTGGCTACTTGGTGTTCTTAAAAAAGGGGAAGGGGAAGAAATTCACTTGGTAAATTTTATGGTCAATTCAGTTTACCTAAATCATTCCTTTGTACAGAAACCTGGGAAAACATAGCAGCAAGTCAACTTCAGAGGATGTGGTTATCATGAGATAATCAGGCCCTGGGGAAAGCAGACACACCTGGCTCTGCTGTGCCTTCTTGTACCCTTGAAGAATGATTAATTCCAGAAGCCACACACCCCTTCCACCTCCAGCCCCCAGCACAAAAACAAACCACTGTCCTCTGATTCCCTGTCGAATTGCCCTTCCCTGCAAACCTGATAGTCACCCACAAAAACCAGTACCTGGGGAGACACAGGAGAAGCCACAAGCTCCTTTACATTTGCTTGACCAGCAAAATACCTTTCCAACAACACCTTGTTTAAAGCAGAGCTTAGTTTCAAGAGAAGCAGACATCAATCTGATTCAAACTTCCACCCTCTTGGGTGGACCCACCTGCATGTCAGACACCTACAGTTTGCAATCTCTGCTGGAAATACAAGTGTTGCCCTGGAGCAGGAGATGGGAGTGACAGCCTCTCCCTGGCTGAAATTTTGCATTGTGATCCTTCCATGTTTAAATTTAGGGCTCTGTAATGTGAATGTATTACCTGGCTATTATTGGCCAAAAATGAAAACCAGACCAATGCAATTATAGTTCCCAGCTGAGCCATAACTTGGCTTGAAACAAAACTGGACTGACTTGACTTACTGATGTGGATGGTGGAAAAAGGAATGAGAAAGGTTTTCTAGAAAGTAAGGTCTGCAGACAACAAGGGCCTTGAAACAACAACAGTTTTAGACCAGGGTCAGTGGTGGGAAATAACATACAGAATTAGACCCTATATGGAGCAAAGGAAAGAGGAGGTGGCAGGGGGAGGGGAGCATTTGGGGGATTTTGACACTTGACCCATGTCTGCTTCTCCCAAGGAAAAATCTTGGCTACCTGTAACAGTGATGCTGTTGGCACAATGCACACCTCTCACCTCTGGAAATCTGGGAAGTGGTCTGAAGGGAAAATATTTTCATTGAAGTCATCAGTTGATAGCTAAGCAAGGTGGAAGTAGATCTGATACCTTTTGCTTTAAGCCTCTTGGCACCTGCATCTCCTTCCTGTTTTTTGCTCATCCCAACATGCCCTAACCAGTGACAGCAATTAGGGCTGTCCTGGCCTCACCACAATCCCTTCAGCTCCCCTGACCTAGTCTCTGGGAGTTTTGTTCCCCCTCCCTTTCAGCCAGGCAGCACAAAGAGATTCATTTGACTCTTCACCTTACTATAGAGTGGAATTCCTTCCAAATGCTGCTGGCTTTGGAAGGGAATGACATACAGGATGTTGCAGGTAAACAGAAGGTGAAGCCTGCTCAGTGGCAGGGACCAGACACCTGATGTTGTTTGCTGAAGTGTGACTGGCATTTTCTTGCAAGACTCATCATGAGAGATGTTTGTTTCACATGGCAGCCACCTCTGAGTTTCCCCACCTCCCAGACTCTAACTGACACAGTGTACCTTGGAGAGGTGCCAGGTTCTATTAATTAAACTATTATCTTCCCTCTCCTCTTTTTTTGTGTGTGTTAAACTTTGGTTTATTGAAGATCTTCTAGCTCTGAGGAATCCTTTGTTTATTTTAATTAGACACAAGGATTTGTCTGGCAGTATGAACACAAGACTGGCTGCACTAACCATGCTGTGCTTGGATATCTCTAACATTCCCAGGTGAAAATGGAAATGTTGCTTGCTTGAAGTTAAGATCACAAAAGGATATTTCATTTCAGCAGAAACCTGAGAAAAGAAAACCTAACCAAAACCCAAAAAACACAACCCAAAAAATCTCCAGTTAATACAAAACTGAAGATCAGCCTCATTGCACTTACATTTAGGAACTCAAACTCATCTGTGGCTGGTTACCTTCAGGACACAAGTGTACAATTACCTCTATAAACTTAACAGGATTTCTTTGGTAATTTGACAGATACAGTGAAAAATAAAAGAGAAGGTAGCACTCTATACCCTACTCTACCCTGATTCACAGTCAAATGTTTGCACGTTCTCATGATCCTGACATTTGGGATCTTGCTGAATGCATTACTAGCCATGAGCCAAAGGCTATTGCTACCCTCTGCTCTTAGTTACTCTCATTATTGTATAATTTGACAGATTACTTAGTCCTGTAATGCCTTAGAGGATCTGCAGAAGTCTCCCTCTTCTTCAGATGACTGGGTTAGGTGTGCTGCTTCTTACAGATCTTTGCTCAACCCCCTTTGCACTTCAGCTTTGGAGATGCTCACATGTTTCAGACAGACGCACAGAACCCAGGACTTACACACTTAAAGGCAGCCCCTAGTAGCACACTGAGATTAACCTGCTTGTCAGCCCTGTGGCATCCTGGCCCCTTGCTAGATGCTTGTGTTTGCCTAATGAGCTGTCTAGTTTTGGGAGCTGGCTTTAGAGTAGAACAGACAATTTCTTCATACCAGTTATCAATCACCTCATATAGTTTTTTAGTTCATCCTCTGAGGGAAGTTCATTTGGGGGTGAAACTATCACTACCTCCAAGGGAACTTCTTACTACTGTCTTTTTCTTCCCCCTCCCTTAAAAACATCCAACCTTGATGTAGGGAATTCTCTGGAAACCACAAATATAGATCTGAAGAGTTTCATCCAGTCTTGGCTCAGCCTTAGCATTTCAATTACTGGGGAGAATGAAGGGGAAGGAGGATGAATGAAAGATTGCCACTTAGGATCTCGCTACTCAGTAGAATGACTGATCCCTACTGAGAAGGGTTGGATCAGTTTCTCTGGGAAGAGACAAAAGGAGTTACAATCAGAAACTGTTACAAGCTGGTAACATCAGCTCAGAAAGGCAAGTCTGTTTTGTTTTGCATTTATTCCACAAGCACAGCAAGATCCATGTATTGTAACTTGGTCAGACCCTGTCTCCCTATCCTTTTTCTTGGTGTCTGATTGAGTCTTGTGCCTGGGAAAGTGACTCTGGGATGCTACCAGGTTTGAATTCTGCTCAAGATTGGAGCAGAGGCAGTTTTGCAAGGCAGGAGTTACTGTAAGACCAAGCTTCTTCTCCACTTTCAGCTCTGTTTGCAGTCAGTTCTTCAGCTAAAACTCCTTCTAGTGAAATAACTCTTAGTGTTCATGGGAAGATTTCCAAGATGACATTGCCTGTATTCTCTAACTATTGTGGTGCATAGATACAAACAAACCACACTTAGAAGTATCTTTGGATTCCCCACCAGAAATCTGCCTCTGTATGTGAAGCTAGTCTGCTCACGGGAAAGAAACAAATGCTGACTGTGTGCCTCTCCTACAGCTCTGCAAGGGAATGACCTTGTTATCAGTGGAACAGGAAGATGGAGAGGGATGAATGTCCTGACTGCAGAAAGCAGCATCTGCAAGGTTTAGGTACCACTGGCTTGGCTCTACCTCAGCACAGAACAGGCTCTGAAACTCCCCTAAGAGGTTCAAAAACTACTTTTGAAGAACTGCTGTCAGCAGCTGTGATTTCAGTTGGCATGATAAGGACAGAAAGCAATTGTAACCTGTATTTCCATTGCAGCTCAGACCATCCCATGATATGATCAGCAAAGACAGGAGGGTCTTTGCTCACAGAGGCAAGTTTTGCACGGGAGGTGAAGCATGAAAGATTACACAAAACTTCCCACTCCTATTGCTGCAACCACAAATGCAATGTGATACTTGAAATATTCTCTTTCTGAACAAACACTCTGATAAAACCCCAGGAAACTGCAGCTACTACCACAGCAGTGCAGCCAATGCAGTTTTAAGCCTCAGTGATGTAAATCCTGGCTTCCTGTCTCCACTGGGTTGGAGCCTCTATTAGAGATGACTTTCAAGGACTCTTTCTAAACAGGCTGGACTCTTCTGCTGACTCATCTCCAAGCCAGGCCAGGTGGGTCCCATTAACTTCAATTCAGGAAGTTATAATATGGAGAAGGGCTCCACAGTCAGCCAAATATTTTGGCAAGGAAAAACCCTGGACAGGAGCCAGTTCAGGAAGCAGCTCAGGATAATAAGGTTTGTATTTGTTGGTGAAGTAAAGGAAAACCCCAAGGTGCAGAGTGATTTGGGTGACTCAACCTGCTTACAATCTCCCATAACTGCAATGAGCCCAAGCCACTGTGTTTCATTTCATATCTAGTCCTGAGTAGCTGGTCAAAACCAGATATTCAGTTCACAGAATTCAGGGCAACCACTAGAGTGCCATAACTTTAAAAAGAAGATGGGAGAAAGTTGTTCCTTTCCAACCACACTGCTCTGAGTTTCATTCCAGCTGACTTTGGGATTTTCCTATCATTTTTGAGAAAGAGCCAATCACTTTCCTTCTAGTTGAAAAACTGACTACTAAAAATGAGCTGAATGCTCTTTCTTAAGTCACTTGGCCAGATGGTAAAGAACTACAGTGAACTTCTTTGACAAAGAAGAAGAATTTGGAATGGTCTAGAAGTCAATTCTTATTTTCTTCCTTATTGAGCAGGTATATGATAAGGTATTTTTCTGTTTCTTGAGAAAAAAACTAGAAACCAGAATAGTTAGAGATGAAAATTAAGGGTAAGAGCCCAGATCTCTGATTTACTATTTGTTGTCCTCCTTACAGCACAGGAATTTTGCAAAGCTTTCCTCAAGAGCAAGCTATATTAGATTAGAGGTTGATGAAGAAGAATTGAGGACAAAGTTACACTGCTTCCTGGCTGGCCACCAGCCTGACATCCTTCAGGAACATCAGTTTCCATAGCTAATGAGAGGGAAACAACTAGAACAGCTTGTAAGTGCCTTTGCCTCCTCAAACCAAAAGGCAAAACTTTTGGCCCCAGACCAGAGTGAGGCTGGAAACTTCATTTTTTTTAATCCAGACTGAGACATTTCAACTGGCTTGTAACTAGACTCCATTAATAAAGCTAGAGCTGCTAATAGAACATCCATTCTAGAGAAAAATGGTGAAAATGGCAATGGTTATTTATGCCTTCCTGGAACATCACTGTGCCTTTTTAATGATAGGCTTACCTCTAAACATAGGGTGCTCCAGTGATTAGGATTCTGAGGTAAGATGCAGGCATGGAGGTAATTTTTGAGCTTTAACTTTTGTAGATTATGGAGCTTTTTTTGCTTCCCTGTCTTTTGAAAGTGGCTATTTAGGGAATCATTTGCTAAAAAGTATCAGGAATGCCACTGGTATTGCTTGTACTACAGCTTTTCAGCTCCTCTGTAATTGGTAAGCTGGTGAATCCAGATCTACAAAGGACAGGCAGCCCTGTCTGGTTTACCAGAAATACCTGTAGTGGCTAAAGCTGTGACACCTCATCCCATCCAAACCATCACTCACACTGTCCCTAGGCATGGAAGAGTTCCTCTTGAACAGTGAGGCTGTGTGAAAAACCCTTCTAGTCATGCATCAAGTACTTCCCAGTTCCAAATTCAGCTGATTTCCAGTTTTACCTCCAGTTTTTAGTGACTGTTCCCATCTTTTCTCACTGTCTCCTTGCCACACACCTATATGCCAAAGCACCAAAACTGGACAGAGCTCAGGTGAGACCCTGGGAGCAATTCCTCTACTTCTGTCATTGGACCTAGATACTTCCAAGACACAGAGCCAGCTTCTAGCACTGGAAGTCTTGAAACAATTTTCTTTTCCATTTCATCTCTTCAATGTAAAGAGGGTGAGTAATCCTTCCTAACAATTGAGACCAGCTTATATCCATAGCAAACAGAAACACAACCCTAGTAGCCATGGACTTGCCATTTGACAAGATATGACAAATCTGACACACTATCTGCTGTTCTGTTCACTCTGGCAGACTATCATTTCCTTGCAGAGCTACAGGAATAAATTTGCAGACCCATTTCAAACTATCCCTCAGGGGCTATTGAACAAGGAGAGTGGTGCCTTGCTTAGAAACTGAAGGAGACTTGAAACAGAACTGAGCTCCTGGGGAGCCAATAGGTTGGAATTGCAACATTGTAAAAACAAAACCAACCAAACAAAACTCCCTGCTTTACAGAAAGTGTTACAAACACACTGCATAGGAATAGCTGTTCAATACAGATTAGCCTTTCCTTCACTCTAAATATGATGCTTTTTCACCTACTGAAAGAGAGAAAATCTTTCTGGAGAGAGGTTACAGTAAACCACAAAGACTGTCAGTTCCTTCAGTCTTTTAAATTCATTCTATGATTGACTTATTTTTATGGCAAAATCATCAGTGATTCAACTGCTTACTCTGTTCCCAGAACACAGATACCTAATGCTTTAGCATGACAAATTCAAGACAGAAAACTACTATGACTTGCTTTCTCTTGATGCAAGTCCTGTTCTCATCTATTGCAAGCACAGAGACTGCTTTGGTCAAAGCTCAGAACAAACAGGGGTTTACTGTGGCAGCACTGGGTCCTATAAGCTTAGTTTTCCATGTATAGAGACATAAGCACATGCTTTTCTTTTTTCAGAGCCTGGTTTGGGACATAGCTCTGAAAACATGACAACAGGCAATGTCTTTAAAAGGAGAGGTGCAAGAATTTCAGCCAATAAGGCCAGATGTCTCCTCCTATTTTCCTCAGTACATTGC
This sequence comes from Galbula dea, assembly GCA_013399015.1. Lineage (NCBI taxonomy): Eukaryota > Metazoa > Chordata > Aves > Piciformes > Galbulidae > Galbula > Galbula dea. Next base: position 409,815 of record VWZX01005204.1, on the reverse strand, counting down.
AGTGACCTAACAAAGCCAGAGGGGGTTATAGGAAACCTTCATCCTTCTCAGTGTTTTAGTCATTTCAGAAATAGCTGCTTCTCCAGACTGGGACTTCACAGATTTGAAAAGCTCTTGGGAGGTTTTTTTTCTCCTCCAAAAAAGGCTTCCAAAACTAGCTTCCCAAGACAGATGCTGAGAAACAAACAACACTGAACAACCTCTCCTGTCATCTCTGGATCAGCCTCTAGATTCCAAGCAAGTATATTTACAACAGGTCCCAGAAGTCAACTCTTGAGGTAGACACTTGGGATTTGCTAATTCCTACTGCAGGAACTGCAGATATAGATAGATTTGGGAACCTGGGATGTAAGTGGATTTGTATTGTGCCTCTTCAAAATATTTATCAATTGGCAGCTCTCTGAAATATTGATGTGGTGCTAATAAACCATAGGCTATAGCTGTGCACTTCTTGCCCCAGGATGGTGGATGGCTGTCACATCATGTTGGAGCATCAAGCAGAGGTCTCCCATCCCTAGGCAGCCAGGTTAGGCACAGGTTTCTCTACACTTCAAAAAACTTTGACTTCTTCATCTCCTGGGGCCAACAGAGCTTCAAACCTGTTGTGAGCTACACTCCCTTTTGCTATACACATTTCTCTCCCAGATAGGTTATTTCCATTTCACAGCATTTACTTTTACTGTTGCTTTAGCTTCTAGCCTAACTCTTGTTTTTTTTCCAAGGCTGCTAGGAACCACTGACTAGTTCCTCTACTGATTTTCCCAGATCATAATATCATCTACACAAACATTTGTACCCTCTATACCATCAAACAGTTGCTGTATTTCTCTTTGAACACCTCAGGTGCTGAACATAACCCAAAGGGCAGTCTGAGGAAACAGTGTCTCCCAAAGGGGGTGTTGAATGCACAGAGATCTGTCTGTATTTTTCTAAGGGCACCTGCCAGAACCCTGCTGACACATCAAGCATAGAAAAACATTTGCCATCAACCATCTCTTCCAGAATGTCTTTGCCTTTTTACATGGTTATTTAGCTCTTTTGGGTCTATATGTAAATAAAATACCACACAATATAGGCCTGCCCTGACAGCACACTGATGGAGAAACAGCAAGCCATTAGAAAAACTGCCAGGGTCACCTTATAGTTCTCTCCCTTCAGCAGAGGGAAACTCTGTCCCAGAAGCATCATTAAGAAGAAGTTGAGTTGTTTCAGGTCTCTACTCTTTTCCCCAAAGGATGCCTTCAAGATCTTCCTTAACTGCTTAGGCTTCTTGTCCTTCCAGTCATTCACTCCCTGAAAATCATTATCACTATTTTCTCTGTCATTATAGCAAGTTGTTTACTTTAAACTCTTTGTTAGCCTATATAATTCATTGCTGGACACAAATGACCATAATAATGCTTAGATGGCCCATTTAATTTTTCTATGGTCTGGGTTTGGGGTTTTTTTTTTGCTTTTTGCCTTTGTTTTTCTTCTTCTCTTTTCTTTTTCCAGTGTGAATATCATTATTTGTAGCCAAACTAAAATGTTCTATTGACTTTCAACTCAATACTCTAGTCATCTTCTGCTGCAAGGCTTTCTGTCTCTTCACATCATACATTCCCCAATTTATAATGCAGAACTATATGTTCACAAGTAAATAAGCCCAAAGCCACACAAGCAAAGGGAGTTATTTGCACCCAGAACTCAGCCATCAAAAAGGCACATGAAAACAGAGAAGGGACTCTTCTGTGGCTGGATGAATCAAGAGGTGAGGCATTGAAAGGCAATGAGAAAAATGACACCAAGAACTCAGAGGTTTAGCTGAGAAGGACCAGTTAAGGAATGGATACATCAGAGGTCATGGCCCAAAGGCAACAAATCTTAACTGGAAAAGGCAACTCCCACTGTGAGGGAGGCAGAAGCTGTAGAGACCAAGATGCTAAGAGCAAAGCTTTCCAGTTCCACTCTGCTGAATAAAAGCTGGGATGCATTTATCTGCTCCTAGGCTGCACACAGTACCTACAAGCTTCCAACAGGGTAGGACTGGAAGTTACTCAGCTTTTCACATCCAGCTAACCTCAGCTGGAACTGCAAGCCTCCTTTTTGTTCTGGACACAAGCTCCAAGGAAGAATTAAGACTATAATGTGGTTGCAATTGTCTTCTTTCTGAAACATCTATATTTTCTTGGATATTATAGGAGATGTATTTTCTTTTGCAGGCAAATGCATGACATATGGCCTCGTTTTTCCCCTCCAAAAAGGCATAGTGCCATCGCTGAGCCATGATTGCACAGTTGTTAAACAGCAGGGATTATCAGGCAGGACAATATTAAGTGGTATTTAACAGCAAGACCAAAGTTCCTTGTCAAATGCTTGACTTAGTGTTCCTTGATTGTTAGCATCCCAGCAATGAGACCTTTTGCACTGAACCATTTTTCATCTTGACAACAAACTACCGCAGCTATCCAAGGCTGCCTTGCTGGAGCTGACAGCCAAGTATTTCTGTGGCAGAAATATGACTGTGGAGTGGGGTTCAGGGCTGGAGGATAGACTGCTTTATCCCTTTCCTTTCAGAGTGCAATGGCATTCCAAGCAGTAGGTGTCCTGAGTCACTGCCTGGCTAATGTACTCAGTAGGATCCTCTGTCTAGTCATAACAATGGTGGAAAAAAAGAGAGAAAGAAAAAGCAAATCAAGGCCTTGATGTAATTGTTTCAGCTACAGACTACCTTCTTTTAGATGCATCTGGATGAAGATGTATGGTGGGAGACAAGGGGATAGGGAAGGAAGGTTGAATTACTGATTTAGGAGTGAATTTCCCAAAGTTTTTGAGAGAAGCTGAAGTGCCTTTCAAGCTCCACCAAAGCTGTTTTTATTAAAGCACTAAAACTAAGAGTGCTTATGAAAGTTATAGTGTGATGTGAGCAAAAGGCAGGAAATAAAGGGGAAAAAAGGGGGAACTTAATGAAGGTTTAATCTTCAAGGGAATATGGACTTCAAGACTGTAAATCTAATGGAATGGTCCTATATTCTAATGTCAAAAGCTGCATTTTATGCCAGCAAACTTAACATTTTTAGTTAAGAAATCTGGTTGTAAACCCAGCTATCTATACTGTTAAAAGATGAGATGTGGTAGTTGGAGAAAGCTAAGAAGCATGTTCCTTTCAAGGGTCTTTCCTACTGACAGATTTATTAAGGAGTTTATCACTCCTTTTCCATTCTTTTCTGTCTGTACCTACTCCCTCTGTACCTCCAGGCTGGAAAACCTCCATGAAAAAATCCTGAAAACTTGATGGTGAGGTGCTGTGGAAACAGACATCAAAGCCTACTGGGTTTTGCTGGAAGAGAAACAAACTTGGGAGTTTGCTGTCTCTGTTCCTGCTCTTTATTTTGAATTCCTCCCTTTCTTCAGGTGTCTCTTTGAAAAAGAAAGCAGTAGCTTACCTTAAATTCACACCTTGGGGTTTGTACTTTTAAAGTAATTCCAGTAAGATTCCTGGAAAAGCAGTTCCATTAATACTAGAATTTAATACAGTTGTATTTGTTTTGCTTTGCCATAATTAAAAGGGACCTGTCTGGATCTGGCTATCTAGGGTGTTTGTGGCTTTGAGATAGCAGCTGGTGGCCCTTCAAACCCTCTGGAATACAACAAAGATCTCATGCAATTCCTGTTAAACTGGAAGGCCAATGAAAGCTTTTTTCCCTCCTATTCTCCACAACTCTTGTATGTTCAGATAACTACTGGGAATTTTGGCTATTTCCAACTATATTACTGGACTGAGCATTTTCATGTCATTGATTTCTGGCACTCAATCCTTTCAGCACTCCAAACATTCTTGCTGTTGGTTGGAAACTCCATCTGTGCTTCAGGCAAGGCATGTTCTCTGTTTCTTGATTTCCCACAGAAGATTAAAATGCTCCAAGCTTTACAGATAACACTATGGCAAATGCAGAAGATAAAATGTAACCCAAATATATTCCTCCCTATACATACTTCAACTGACTCCTCTTGCCATTCTGCCAACAGTAAAAGTGTAGGCTGATCTCCCCAGAAGTGAATTTTTCTGAAGCTTTAACCAAAGGCAACATAAAATTGAAACACAACTCCCCCCCATTGGTCTGAACAAAGAAAATGAGGATGAAAATGTCCAACTGCCCTAAGAATATTGCCAAACTCAGAAATAGGCAAAGCCTATGAACTGAATGATTAGCTCAGATGCTGCAGCTGCTTTCTCTTTTCTCATCTACTCACTGGAATCACATGGTACAGAGTTCTTTATCTAACTTCCCACTAAGAGACAAACACTGAAGAAGTAGCATAAACTGTAAAAAGAGCTCCCACAATTTATTCATCCTCTTTGCTGCTTTCAGTACACTGAAGGAAAATCATCATTAATAAACAACAGACTAAATCCTGTAAGGAGGAACCACAGCATAGAGTTTCTATGTTTTCATGTAAAATGACACTAGACTTGGCTGGGTATAATGTGACTTGGAACTCAAGTAAAATAATCTGCATGCACTTTAAAGAAGCAAGAAACCCTCCCCACTGGTACCTAAAATACAGATCATCAAAGGAAATTCTGCATTAACTCCTGGTGACTGACAGCATGGCCACTGGGTCATCACTTTAGCATTTCAGGAAGTGCTTTCTAGGTTCCTGCTTTCACAACAAAAGTCATCTTGTCTCTTGCCAGAATATTTCCCTTCCAAAGTGTAGTTCAGCTGCTGCAGGGATTGTATAAAACAGTTTCTTCTCAAGTAATTAAAACATTTAAAATAAAATAGTTGTGCCAGCAATAACCATGCCTTTCTAAAAATGGATTCAAATGAACACCTTTGGTCCAAATATCTCTGGATGCTGTGGCTGTTAGCAGTATTCAAACCAGTATCTGAATGCTGTAGTTAGTCTCTAATTTCTATAATGAGCAAACCTAAAAACCTGTATCTGGATAACCCTTAAATTAGGGATGTTTGAGGTCTGGAGCCTGATCAAGTTGTACACTTGGTGGTTTGGGCACCATCTGTCTTCCCTTCACATCTATCTCCTCTGTGGATGCACTCATCTTTAAACACCCATTGCTTTGCATGTTGTGCATACTCCTAAGGACACAGCTCTGGGAGGCCAACCTGTGGTACTGCTGAGCCAATCCAGGGGATGAGCCTTCCAAAATGCCACCTTCTCCTTTTGCTTTCTCTCCCCTCACAGCTACTCCAGAAAGAAACTCTCTGAATCTCGTAGCAGCTCTCCTCAGGCCACAGGACAAGGGATGTCCCTCAGAGAAATGTGTGTAAATAATCAGCAAAGAGACCCAGAGCTCCCTGCCTTGCTCCACCCTTGGCAACATTCATATCCAAAAGCTGAATGAACCATCAAGAGTTTTCCATCTCTCTACCAGCAGTGGCTAAGTTAAAAGCTAAACCAATTCAGATGTGACCTAAAGTGAAAATCAATCTACTGGCATCTCCTTCAGTGAGTGATGCTTCCACAGCTCAGGCAACAATGAGACTCTGAATTTGTAATGTAGATGCTTTTGGCAAAGCCTCAGCTGCAGACACCTCAGGGCTTTATCCAGCCTAAGAATGCAGAACCACAATATTGCACATGGAGTTTTACAGGAATAATGAAAATCCTTCATTTTGCAAGCCATATTTACCAAAAAAGACTACAGTTAATCACAGCACTCAGAAATTAGCTATTTTCTCCAATAGCCACAAATCACCACCACAGTTAGACCCAGGCAAGAAGCTGCTGCTTGAATGATGTGCAGAAGGAAACAGATCTGAGCCCACCAAGGCAATTTCAGTGAGGGCAGAGGATGTGCCTGTGCTTGGCAGCTGCTGATCCATGAACAGCTGCAGACTTCACTGTCATTAAGATAATAACTTCAGACTGGAAGAAAAAATTCCCTGGAAGGACTAGGGAAGAGCTGGTTGTCACAGTGTGATGTACCTGAGATTAAAATCTTGCTGTTCTTTATTTTCATAGAAGTCTAAACCTTCTACACCTCCAGGCATGCAGGTATAACTCCATAAGACTTCACTTGGGAGTGACTGAAAGGAAAAATGTTGTCAATATTTTCAAGTGACTGTTCTACACATTTCAGGTAATAGTGATGACAAACAAATGGCCTTGTTCTAGGTGGTCATATTCAGCCTACAAATTCATCAGCTGGCTGTTTTGAAGCACAGATTGTTCAATATATATATAAAAGGAAGGGACACCTCAGAAACTTGTTAGGTATACAGGAAAAAGATATTATTTCATACCATTTGATCAATGCACCTTCTTCCTAGGAAAAACCTCAAGCTATCACAGGGACATTTATGACTTTTAATAGTCTTTGATCAGGAAAAAAAGATCAAGAAGGGCTATGTTCAGCAAGAGATCCATAAGCATTAACAAAACAGATGCTCCATAAATCTGTGACAAGTGGTGTGTGATAGCTAGGTCTTTTCTGACATGAATTAAAGCCCAGCATCCATTACCAAAGGGTCCTCTCAACTATTTCTAACTCCTGTCCCCACCCCAAGCTATATTTTTCCTGTCTTTGCTCTGAAGCCACAAGTCTGGAGGGTTCTCAGTGTGAGCTGTGCCTATGTCAAAATCACTTCACACCCACAGGAAGAATTTTTAATATGAATTGGCCTTTAAAAAACTTTACCTTGATTTAGTGAGAATATAAAGTGGGGCCACAGTCAATGTGTTGTTTGTATGCATTGCAATGAATACTGTAACCTGAAGGGTAACTGCTACCAAGGCAACATTAAGTACTAACATTTAAAAAGCTTCCAAAAAGCTCTTTATTCAAGGCAGAGTTTTTTAACTGAGCAAAGCAACCTTATCTAGAAGCAGCCACTCAAAGTACAGAGAAATACACAAGCCTTCTAGATAAACACACTTCCAGGGAGTTTGGGTTTTTTGCTCCAAGTGATAAGTCACCTCACTTCAGCAGAGCCTGGTGTACTTCATTGCTTTTCAGGAGACACAAGTCAAGAGGGAGAGTGAAGCAGTTTAGGCTGGGAGTCAGTCCTGGGAAAAAGGCCTTGGGGACATCACTGTTTGCAGTCATACAGTTCAATATAAAACTGCATGGCACTTTGATTTTTCATTTGCTACAGAAGTCTGTGGAGCTGCTCCTGGAGTTTCAAATCCATTAGCTTCCCTCATGTCATCACTTTCAGAAGGATGAAAAAAGGAAAAAGAGGGGGGGGGAAAAAAAGGAAAGGAAAAGAAAGGTAACCACAGATTTTATGGGCTAACAACTGATGGCTACTACTGGTCTGCTGGCTTTGAGTGCAGGATCCATTACAGATACCTAAGCTACTTTTTATCCATAAACTACTTTTCAACAGCATTGTAGCTAGCAGACTCTGCAGGAGACAATGCAGTTGGTTCTCCTCCAGGGAAGCTGGGGAAAGGTCTCCTGGAAAGCTGGCTGTGGCATAACCGCCAGTGTATATTATCTTCTGGCATAATCAGACTCTAATCTCAGGGAGACTTTGCCTCCTGATGCAATTGGGAAATCACTTCAGAAAAGAGATTAAAGTGCAAGTTCTCAGCCTCTTTTCTCTCCTGCCATTTTGGCTGAAGCAATCACTCTGGATGACTCGCTGTCATATAATACACTCACCAACTGGCTTAGAAAAATAAGCAGCTTTTGTGTACAATGGGACGTGTGTGTACAGACCTGCAAAACCACAGAGATGGAAAACTAGCCAGCTATTCTTCAACCCTAAGTGAGTCCTTTCCTCACAAAATCTTCTTAAAGCCCTTTGCAAGCAGTCTTTCATTTTTGCTAAACTTTGCAGCATAGCCCTTTGCAACATCTCTATTTAGCAGCTGGACTGAAGGGTGGGGAAAGGAAACGTGCCACCTAAAACGGGTAAGCACAGAAGAGCTCTGGGCTGCTGTCCTGACCCACATGCTCTAGCTGAGATCTACAGATAATCCTCCTCCCATGCCTCTTCAAAGTATGAAAACTCCATGAAACAAGAACTACCAAGTGCTTCCAGTTCTGGAGGAAATGGCTCTAGCTGTGATCCTCTCAGAGTGCCAAGTGGGAGATACAGCAATATTTTTACCCATCTCAGCAGCTGCTGAATTTTCCCACAGATCTTCTAGGGAATTCAGATGTCTTTCCAAAGCAATAAAACCTGAGGTTTCTAATACTGACATGTTCTGTTTCTCAGCTCTTTAACTCCCCTTGAAGGTTACCTTTAAGCAGTGGACACTCATTCTACAGGCTGAAGGCAGTCTCCCTTTCAAAGCAGCAGGTTTGGGAAGACCATGTGCCCACTGCATTATCTCCCTTGGCTTTCGTCTGAGCTTTGATCTCATAGCTTTTCATCCTGGTGCTGGGAAAGACATCTCTTTGGTGCATCCTGAGAACTGTGTCTGCCTGGAGCACATTGTTCCCTCTCAAGCCACTGCAAGGCCATCTCTCAGCAAGCCCCCTTGATCCGTGGAAGGCAGGGGCTCGCAGTCAGCCCATCTGCTAACAGAACCTGTTAACGATGAACTCCTGGCATACGACAGGGCAGAGATGTTTCACATTCCAGCCTTTGATGCCTTTGGGACCTTAGCTGAAAGACAAGGTGTCTTCAGACACGGTGTAGAAGGGACTTTACAGGCAATGGAACAGGCTGAAAAAGCAGCGTGGTTGTTTAACAACTTAAAAGAGGGAAGTCAGCCCGGAGGAAAGAGCTGGAAATGACAGTCACTTTTTACATGTGTTCCCTTGTTTTGTTCCCCTTTGCAAAGGCTTTGTTAGGAAAGGGATAATTGTTGAAGCTACTAGCCAAACATGTAGGTGTGCTACTGTTCCTGTGTATCACCAAGCAGTGTCAGAGCCTTTATCTACATTCAAGCACCTCCTTCATCAACAAACCTCTGCAACACATTGCCTTGAGAGGTGATGGAATCTGTGCCACTGAAGATGAAAACCAATTAATAAACCTGTTAACTGCTATTGCAGAACTACTTTCTATCATTTGCCATTTGCAAACCCAATGCCAGGTTTCAAACCTTACAGGTAGCAGACAGCCAGCAGTACTTCAGGAAGGCTTTGGGGATCCTTCCCTGCACCTCTCTTCACCCCGGGGAACTAGGAAACAGGGCTCATGGTAACAAAAGAAACACCCTGAGAAATCATCTGTCACTTGTTAAAGCCAAAAAGCAAAACCAACAGGTAATTAGTCTCATAATGAGTTATTTTCTACCCCTTCCCTACCTTCTTTTAAATAAAACCTGATGATGCAAAGTATTCCTTGGCGTCTCGCTCTGTAACCAAGCAGCTCTCTGTGGAAAGAGCTTCTTTTTTTATGGCTCTGTATTAAAAGTAAAGCAGCCCATGCCAGCTCTGGATAAAAGGCTATTTATTTTCAACCAATTTGATAGCTGCAGTTTTGGGTAATTGAATTTTCTGTGGTCAGAGAAGCAGTAATCTTAGAAACCAAATAAATATTTTTTAATAAAATGGAACACTGAGAAAGCCTATAATAATGTCAACTATGTAGCCACTTATGGATGGATAAATATTTTAAGAAATTTACATCTCACCCAATGCTTTAGGCCTTAAGCTTCCCTGGAAATTTCAAACAAGGCTATTTTCTTTTGGGGAGGGGATGTGGGAGGAATGGAGTGTATTTAGATAAAGAACTGAATACTAATCCTTCAGTTTGCAGCAGGTTTTATTTCCAGGGTTTATGCAGCGATTGCTGCTCTCAACAAGCAAAGAAAGCTCAGAAAACATCTTCTCCAACCCTTTCCATAGCATGTTCCCATTCAGCTGATGCAGGTTAGACTGCAGTCACCTCTGCTTGCACAGAAATGGGCAGCTCAGCCAGAACCACCCTCCTAAACCTCTGCAGTTACAGATGTGTGTTACTGCCCTGTCCCCACCACAGAAAATCATGATGAAACTTGGGGAGAAAACCAGATTTTGTTGAAGCTTCTTGTCTCCTGACAATCAAAATATGGCATCTGAATGGACACTCACTCACACTGGTTTGTGCAACTTGGGGGTGTAGGGAGAGCTTTGAGTGAGAGAGAGAAAGAAAGAAAACAATCAGAGCATAAAATCATCACAGAATCATTGTGGGTGGAAAAGAGCTCTGAGATCAGCAAGTCCAACCATTAACCTAACACCACCATTCTCACCAGGACACTCACTTATGTCATGGGTAGCCACCCAATCTGTTACAGTCAGAGGTCAGCCAGAGTCTTTCCCTCAGCTCCTGTGCAAATGCTTGTATCTGAAGAGGCTACTGCCTGCTAACCACAGATGAAGGTACTGCTGAACAGTGCTTCAGTGCAGGAGACAGGCTGAGGAGCAAAGCTGCCTAAGCTCTCAGGATGCTGAACCCTCAGGAAGTCTACATTTATGGGACATCTAGACCCAGAAGCCTATGCCATCCCAAATCCTAACCCAGTTCCCTGCTGCCACCAGCCAGCCACTGCTTCTTAACATCTCTCCTAGCTTTGCCAAGCTCCTTTTCCAAACTTGCTGTGTTTTCCTTTGATTGGGAGTCTCTTGTTTCCAGGACATATTTGTTTTTCTCACAAAGTGACAAATGAGTGACAAAGTGACTCAATAAATGAGTTCCCATGGTATGCAACGTAGAGACAGAAACTGCATTTACTGCTGTTACATTCCAGAGCTTGATATTATTGTTCTCATATGGTGACACCTGCTGGCAAACACACACTTCTGTAACCACCTCTGGAAAAGGATCAATTACAAAATTAATTTGGATTACTGAGTACAGGTCAGATCTTTTGTGAAATGTTACATAGGAAAGTGGAAGGAACTGGAGCTCTTCAGCCAAGGTAAGAAAAACCAGAGAAGGAACATACAACAGGTCTTCAGATACATGAAATCCTACTAGAAAAGGGAATCAATTGCTCTCCATATCCAAAGGATAAGACATAATAAAGAATCAATGCATATACTATTGAAGCTACAAAGATTTAGGTAAGATCCCTGCTTAGTAAAAGGTTCCTAACTCTGGAGCTAATGCTGTGAAGTCTCCTTCACAATGACTGGACACATGAAGCCTGAGAGATTCCAGCAGGTATGCTTTCTCCTTCCAGCATCTATAGATTGGATTCAATCAGACCAGTCCTAGTTCAAATATACAAATGCAACCATATAGCCACCACTTTTCAGTTTGAGTCTTCTCTTCTTTTTTTTCCCCTATTCTAAATGTTGATGAAAACTGAAACCCAGGTGGTTTTCAGCATGACATTCTGTGGAAATCAGGTATGAAATTACCTGTTTATTAATGATGTGTCAGGAGAATGACACACTAACAGCCAACTCCAGCACTGGCAGTGCTAATGGAGAAATAACAAGCATGCATTATACACAATATGTATTCTACAGGACTATAACTTTGCATCCCCAGAGACACAGCTGAAACCCATATGTTTTATCTCAAAATTTCAATCCCAGAGAGCAATGACTCCAAAAGGGAAGTTGAACATATGCTTGATCACTATTTTGCTGTATCACCTCCTTGAGATTAGTCTGTGAGTGAACAATTGGCATCAGATGTGCAAAGATTCAGAATGTCACTAGTCAATGCTCCAGGCATGGAAGAGTACTGGTGATGGGATGGAGTTTTGCAAGGATGGATCACGTTGCTTAGCACTGCAGCAAGAATCACCATCAGCATCTGACCTGGCACAGACATCTAGCATGCTTGCTGTCACATACAAAGATGATTGTTTCATGATGAAAAACTCCAAGTTGTTTGCCTAGTGCTGCCCACCATACTGAACAGGGTGGAAATAAACCATAATTCCCAGTAGATGTCAAAGGAAATCTTGTTGGACTGTAAGATCCTTGAAAAATCCTCACTAAGTTTTCCCAGGGAGTTTATCTCCCTTACAGTAAGGTTCATATTTCCTTGTCTGTCTTTGTTCTGGAAAATTCTTGGGATGACACATGGACCTGTCAGCATGGAACCAGAAGGACCAAGTCTGAGGAAAGCTTTTACTAAGGATGTATCAGGTAAGTAACCGCTGTGGATTGTTCTGTTACTGCCAAAGAGGAGCTTCATTGGAATGCTTGGTTCCAAGCTTTAGTCTTCACAAGTACCTTGTAACATCCAATCTCAAGAACAGCTACTAAGAGTTTCTCCAGGAGACAGAGCCTTTCCTAGGGAGACTTCATCTGACAATATTTGCCTTGTTCAATAAGGAAAGATGCATTTCTGAGCACATTTGCTGCTACAGCTCTGGGGCATCAGACAATATTTATATGCTGTTAATCTTATAGCTTTAAATGAAAGATGGAGGAGGCCAAATCCAACCTTCATATAAATGCCATTGATTTGGGGTTCTAACAGGATTGGATTTAGGCCAGGCTTTTCCCTTGCCTCACTCTTCGCCTTTCAGGATATTTGTGGAAATGAGTAACAGGCTCATTTGGTATTCAGCCCTGGATATGAATTATAATCTTGGTAGAGGCTACACAGAAATTTAAAAGGCAAATTTTTTTCACCTCAGAAACACACTTTCCTTCAAGCAGCCAGAAAACCCAGTGCCAGATTCAGCCCATGGCTTGCAGGAAAGCGAGGGAGCACACAGACATTTGCACACACAGGAGGGTTAGCAGGCTCCACTGCAAAACCAGAACAAAACAACTAAGTATTCCACACTGAGCAAGGGGAACAGCTTGGAAGCTGTTCAGAAAACTGAGGAGGTTCACAAGACTGGCATAATCAGGTACATAAATTTACATAGGATCTGCATCCAAAATGAAGCAGGCCACCTTTATGTTCTCCTGTACCTTTATTTAATAAGGACTATCATGCAATTAAATGACTACACACACTGAACATTTTCTCTCTCAGCCTTTTCCTGGAGTGATTGATTTCTGCCCCCTTCAGAACAGTGAGTACAGTAAGGCAACAGAGGAATTAGGCAGGACCTATTTCATCTGTCCTCAGCAGGCAGCATGGCTGGGAGGCTACCCTACCCTGCAGGGTATGAACTTACTGAGAAGACTGTGTAAAGCCTTGAAAGGTAAGGAACACATGCCTGTTTCTTGGATTTGATGAACTAGTTATCAGACAAGACCTACAGAAGCATCATACTCCTGCTAAATTGAGTTGCCTTAAGATTCCTGGGCATGCTAAATCTCAGTCCAAATAGGTGCTGGACTCTGACCTCATCCCCTGTTCAGCTGATAAAAGCCTGACTCAGAGAGACTTAGCCTGAGTTTCAGGGTCCTGAGAGCAGTGCTGAGAAGGGCAGGGTTGGTCATGCTATATGGCAAGAGACTGAGGCTCGGTGCTGAGTGAGTGTGTCTAAACCATCAGACATGGACCTCTGTACTTCTGACACCTTCATCACATTGTAGCTTTTCCTGTTTCCAATGGGTTTCCCTCTCCAGCTATGTACAGGGTATCTTAGCACATTCAGGCTTTCCTGTTAGGGCCTCTCTCCTCTCCTCATCTCATAGCTCCTTTTATCCTCACTTAGCTTGTTTTATCATTGCCAATCTAAAACATCAAGACATCTCACTTATTTCCTTTGCAGCTGTTTAATAATGAAAAGCCAAATGTCTCCTCCCTTCTCTCTTCTCAGCTCTGCTCTGAGGTCCTTCCCTCTGCTTTACCTCCATGTCTCCATCAGCCTAGGCACTTCCACAAATGCTCTCTGAAATGCAGCCTTTCCTCCAAAGCATTCTTTCACCCTCTGCTTTTGCCTGACAAATAACTGGTTGAGTGTAGTGCAGCCTGGCCATAGGCTGGAGTTAATGCAGTGCTGCTATGCTCAGACACTAGCATATTCTATCACCCTGTATTAAATTTGCAACTGATCCTCCAAGCACGAGCCTCTTTCAGCTTGCCCATGAGCTCAATGCCCAGACATGCATGATATAGGATTAGTAAGAGTTTTTCATTATGTTCTCTGAACAGAAATGGTCACGGTCTGTGGAGGTCCCCTTGAGGAAAACTCTTCTACCCACTCCCTCCCTCCCTCCCTCCCCCAAAATGTGCTCTGAATTCAACTCTATAAAAACCAAACCATAATGCTCCCTGGAAGCACACAAAGGCAGGATTTTATGCCAATGGATGTATTGTTAACCAGGTACAGATTTTTTTCCCCTCGTGAGAATACACTATATGATCATATTATTAGGCACAGGGATGCTGTACATCAATTTAATTTGCCTAATGTTGTCCTGTGTGGAACTTCCTCCCCTCCAAGGCCAAAATCACAGCAGAAGCATCTCCTGTCTCTCTGCAGAGCTGTGCATAAAAGATGATGTTTGTTCATAACAACTATTTCCCTTTTCTTCCATGGAAAAGAGGAGCTGAAAGCTATTGTTTAATAATTCCTGTGTGTTCTATTTTGAGGTAGCTTAGGCATCTGACTGAGAAACTACTGGGCCATGGATGAAACAGACCTCCAGTGAACTTTTACTACTTTCATTTGCTGAGCTTTCAGGCCTCCCCTAAAATAACAATAGCATCTATCCCTCAGAGGAAGGAGGTAGCTAAAAAAAGGGAAAAGCCAGCACCCAACTAATTTCAGCAAGTACAGGAGGAGATTCCATGCCAGAGGAACATATGGCATTTTTAGTTCACCTTAAAACTTCCCCCTTGGCATTTCAAGCCCTATTAATAAACAAAACAAACTCCTTTCAGAAAACAGATGAGTAAACATCTTTGATGGCTGTAGCCTATTAGTGATTCACCTTCCTTCCTCTCACCCACCACCCCAGGCCTCCACTCTTGGACTCTGAATATTTTTATCATTAGGGCAACAGCACTGGGACATGTTGTGGTAAATATTCCAAAACAAAACATGTGGCAAGGTCAAACAGCATTTCCTCAGCAGCATGGGACCTCCTCACTCACTCTCTCCTCAGAACAAACCCCCCTGTATCATAATGCTGAGGGAAAGAGAGCAGGGGAGAGAGAGGGAGAGCCAGGCTGGCACCAGAAATATAATTTAGTGTGCAGGTATTTGATTTGATAAAAACCCTACCTTAATGTAAAAAAAATACATAGATGTATGTATATTTGTATATATATAATAGGCTCCTGACAAGGTTGTAATTCATTGAGAGGGGCCAGGCCTCCAGTTTGGGTTTGACATGTCACTCCAACCTAAACCATGACTGGTTTTACGTGATCCCCTAAGAGGGTAGCGTGTTGCAGCTGGCAAAAAAATAAACAAACCTGAGCTCTGTGCTAACAGATAGGTTTTTTTTTCTTTTTGATTTATGCCATGAGCAAAGGAAAAAACAGCAACATACTTGTGAATCTATGTTTCATTTGGCCCCTCCATGCTTGCAGCAACAGCGCTCTGCTGAGGAGATGGACAGAGCGAAGTACAGAGCAGGCAGGATGGGGAAGGAGATGAATGGGAGCTCTGAGGGGGTTTTTGTGGCAGTATCTCACATGCATGACCTTCTTTTGGGGTTTTTTTAATTGGCTTTGGGGTTTGTTGTTTAATTTCCAGGGAGATCTGTGTGTCTGCTGATGTGCTGCTGAGGAGAAGCTGGCATCATTCATGTGCAGCAGTCAAGCAGCGCTTTTTGGTATCACTCCTTCAACTCAGGTTTTTGGTTTAAAACTTCTCCCTTGTTCTGGAGAATCAGAAACCCAAAGATATTCCTTTGTAAAACAGTATTTTCTGCTCTTGATTACCTGGGTGGGGTTTTCCAGATACTGTCTTCAGAACCATACTTACTTAGACCTTCCCCTACCTTCCTTCTCCAATGCTGGGACTGCATGAAGAGCACTGCTTCAGGTAAAAGTAGAGTCTAGGGAGCCTGGAAACTACTAAGTGAACCCAATGAAGAGTTTAAACACCTCTGTTTTCCTGTCAGACACCTTTTGTGCTAGCAATACTGAACACACTGCAGAGAGGGCAGCAGTGATTGGGAGAAGATGCTAGACCAAGTCCACCTCTTGGCTCCCAAGCCAAGCAAGCAGAGTGTCCCAGCTCACACAGAAGCCTGGTCCCAGTCTTGGGGCTGTCCCTTTTATAACTGGTACATGGAAAATGACTTAATTCCCCACAGCAGACCCAACCCTGTCTCTGCACAAATCCTTGAACTCCAGGCAAGGCTCTGTGGTTTCTCCTATTGTTTGCAGTTTGTTTTTCTTTCCAGCAGAAACATAAAGCTACAGGGTTGGATTTGCAAGGAGAGATGACAAATAGCATCAGACCAGCATGTTGCTTTTCACCTTGGATGTGTTAAAACTTTCAGCTGGCTGCCTAAAGAAACAAGGCTTATGTGCTAGTATTGTACAGGTTAGTTCTCCATTCCTTTTTTATCCCAGAAGTTTTTCATCACTAATTACAAGTAAACCTATCAAAGGAGTAAAGACCTAAAGTTTCTAACAAACAGATTTCATGAAACAGGGAATTGGATAGGGGAAAACAGCTCCCAAATGCTAGGAGGAGCCTCCCTCATCCCCAAGGCAGCAAAAAACACATTAAAAGGAGGAAAAGAGAAGGAGAGATGTTGAAAAGTAGCTTTCATTAAACCCTCTCCACACAAAACTACTTGTTTATTACTATGAGAACTTTTACATCCATCTCCCTGCCTCCAAGATCCAGGAGCTGAGTCCCAGAAACACATGAGGATTTAGCTTCATATGCTCTGATCCACAAAGTTAAACACATGCTTAGAAGATCTGGGTCTGAAATCTGGTATCAGGCTGTACCCTTGCAGAAACTGAGAATCCAAAGCAACATCTCAGCCCAGTTAGTTTCCAAGACAACATCCAAACAGAAATGTCTGTTGCACAGCAAAGAAAAAGTTGCCAGTGTTCCTGTTTTCATGATGGAAGAGAGAAATCAGTCAACATCCTTCAGAGCCTTCAAGAGGAGGATTTTGTTGCCACACCAAGGTGGTGCAATCCTCCCCCCATTTCAAAACAACATGCACATGCACACAGAAAGAGAAGCAGAGGGGGTTTCTCCAGCAGTTTTATCCTTCTTGCAGACACAAGCAGTGATTCCCAGGACAGCAGCAGCAGCTTGGGTTCATGTGCCTGAGCTTTATATTCTATAAGCCTAATATAACAGTGTGTCAGATGTTTGCTTTGGCCATAGTGACTCCTCAAATCCCCTTTTTAGACCAATATTTCAAATGGGAAAAGGCTTTAAGAGAATGGGCACAAATTACCAGTTCAAAGGTTTTATTAGGCTTCCAGCTGAGCATTGCTTATGCTAAGAATGGAGATTTGGAAAAACCCAGTGTTTAGGCTGGTTTATTGGGGTTTATTTCCTCTAAGAAGCTGCTACTGCAGCCCTGTAGGAGTGGGAGAAGCAGCAGGAGGGACAGGGGGCAACAAATGATCTTTTTCTCCTGTAAATCCCAGTAACTGGGATGACTTACAGTTCATAAAGACTGACCTCTAAACTATTCCAATGATGAAAGCTAAGGAAAATTCAGCTCAGCAGAAATGAGATGGACTTCCCAACAGTAACAGCCACCACTAAAAAAACCCTCTCTTTTAGAAAATATTCAGGAAATTCTGGGCAAGCCTTTTGTTGAGAACTCACAGTTTATAAAATCTCACCCAGCTCAGTTGTAAAGCTGAGAGAGAAAGGAGTAGGATGTGTATGACTGAAGAGGCAGAATCAGCCTGTCTGGGTTTTAAGGTATTCACACAAGGGCAGGTGATGGGGTTATTGTGACCATTTTCCTTGAACTGAGCTACCTTATCACTTTGTTTAACAGGGTTTATCAGCTCATGAACAGCCCTGTGCTTGTGCAGCAATGCTGGCTCACAACAGGCTGCTGTGAAGCAGAGGCAGAGCTCCTAGCTGTCTCTGCAGGGTAAGAGAAAGAACCCTCAGGCCACTCCAGAGAGCAGCTTGCTGGGAATGGCCAGCACAGTTCATCTCATCACCAGTGAGGCTGCTCTTCCCTTGGCAGGAGTTTGCCACTGAGCTGTTTAATGTGCTGATGAGTGCAGTGTCACACAGATGTGCAGTATGAAATACTGCAAGGGATCCTTGCTGGGGCAAAAGGGAGGGGCAGCATCCAGAATCCAGCCTGCTCCTGGTCTGTGTTTGCCAAAAAAACCCCAAACCTGATGGAGAAGAGCAGGTGTGTGGGTAGCATGAGCCCTGCAAACTGTGGGGTCCTGCCCATGGTATGAAAAACTTATGATAAGGAAATCATATGCAGGGACTGAAACACTCATGGCATTATCTGACTCTTGGTTTTCTTGTCCCTTTTTTCCAAACCCATGGGTTTGAGCACACTTAACAGCAGCCTAAATTGTTGCTACTCTACTCAGCTCACACAGCCAAGCCCTGCTGCAGAAGTATATGCAGAAGAGCTAGTGAGTTGTCAGGTGGGAGAATAAAAATCTCCATTACCTCCCCTAGCATGGAGCTTTGCTGTGCTCAGGACACAGGCACTGTGAAGTGTGTCAAACAGCCTTGTATCTGGACACCAAGTCTGGAAGCACCAAAAGGAACTGAACTGCTGTACTCATCCATCCTTCCATGCAAAGAAACTTTCATTCTCCCATACATGCCAAGGAAAGCCTCTTTAGCAGGTAATAATCTGGAGATCATGGAGTTTGAAACTTTTGTCAGTAAAGTGAATTAATCAAGAGGAAAAAAAAAAAAAGGAGGTTAACACAGTCATGTTTCACTACAGGATTAGAGTGTCAAAGCACAGGAAGCTGTCTCTGGTGCTTTGCTGATCTCTGGGGTCTGACTGAACTGAAATTATTAGGAACAGTAACTTCACTGCTGATAGTATTATCACATGTCTTTCTCCTCACATCTAACCTTAAGGACCTGATTCTGCAGTGTCTAGAACAGATCTGAAGTCAAGAGTGACTTTCCCATGTACTGAGCAATGGAGAATGATGTCTCCACACTCAGGAGATACCAGCACTGGATTCATTGCAGCCACCTACCCAGAGAGCTGCAGCCTTGCAAGGAGAGGACCTCAGCTTTAGGTATTAGGGTGTAGGATCTAGGATGTGGGTTGGTATGGATGTGAATGAGGTTACCTGCTGCTAACAAGCAAAACAAGGAAATCATTTAGGATTTCAAGCTTTACAACAGCCAAATCTACCAGACTGCTCACATGTTTAAAGGCAGAGTACATCAATAACCCCTCCCCTTACACTGGCACTTTTTGGTGCTGAGTCTATGTACTTCACACGGGAGTTCCTTCCCATGAACCCACTCTGCAGATAGTCAGACCAAGCCACAGGAAAGAACTACAGAGATCCAAGCCAGAAGGGACAGGGCACACTGAGATAGTCAAGGAAGGAAGAAGACAACTCAAAGAGCACATGATATGTGTTTAAAATTCAGCAAGCAGTTTCCAATGATTTAAGGCACTGTTTTCTTAACAAGGATTAGAAATGATATTTCAAAGACATCATCTCAGCATAATGATACCTTTTTCAATGAAGGGTTTCTCTTGTTGTTCTGGTTGTTCTGCCTGTACTAAAAGATGACTTTCAGGTATTTTGTCTATCATTTTAACAGAGAAAAAAGAGAATAACTAGACTGAAAGAACAAAGGTGACACTTCAAAGCCTTCAGCAGAGAAGGAAGTGCTTTCTAGCAAAAATCATCCACTTCTGTCAATGCAACCTTTGTCAGACAGCTCCTCTCCTGCCTTGGCTACTGTATGGTTAAGGATATAAAAGCCACTGAAGACAGAAGAGAAAGAGAATCCCTGAGAGAATGAAAAAAGTCATGTCCCAGCAAAGTCCTCTCTTTGCCCTCAGTGTTTATCTGACATACTGTTATTGATAGCTCTTTTTCCAACTCCCCTGACTGAGGGAGCACATATACCTTTTATTGCACTGAAGTTGATTTAAACCACCCTGGCAATTTGTGAGGCTGTTTTTCACTCCCATAAGGAAGTTTTTGAGAGGATTTTGAAGCACTACAGCATGATAGTTAAAACCAAGGCCATTGTGAAAAGAACTGCATTTCCTCAGGCTGTCCATAATTTCTCTTTTCCCTCAAAATACCAGAGAACTTTACAACTTTGGGAGGAAGAAAGCAGCTAAATGCAGTGGGCTCTGGGTCACTCCAAAGCCTCAGTGCCAGTTTGTTCCCTTTTGACCCTCAGGTTCTCAAGTCTTTCTCCTTCCCAGCCACCTGGAGTGACCTGTGGATTTTGCTGAGGAACAACTTTCAAGTTCTTTTTCAGACACTAACATGATTTTGGGACCTCCATTCTATTTTACAACATTTTGTGGCTAATGTCCTTCTGTGCAATTGTCTTGCACTACTTGCAAGACAAAAAGTGTTAATAGTTCTTTAGTGTCTCTTTACAGCCCCCCACCTGGAGAAATGACCTATTACTCATGTTGGCAATTGTCCCTCTCCCTTGGAGTATTGCAGCAACATGTTACTTAAGGTTTGGCTGCCTTTAACACTGTTCAGTTGAGTTTCTTCTGACAGCTATTACCCCTAACAAGTCTCCCCTCAACAAGAAGTTGCTTTTGACCTCAACACACCTGGAGAGTTCACCCTTCTATTTCACCTCTGCCCTATCCCAATATAGTTGACATTTTGCAATTATCAGCAATTTGTTAGCTTTATTTTTGTTAGCACCCAATTATGCAAATAACAGGCTCCTAGTAGAACTGCTCCTACTGGGCTGCAAACTTGGATGGCAGTGCTTCATGCCTGAATGACTGGGATAGTCTGGGTCCATTTTGTACAAACAGGAAATCAGAATTCAGAGAATACTTATCCCACACAACCTCTGTTGAGGTGGTAATAGGATACTTAATACTTTTTTCATTAAC
Source organism: Galbula dea (assembly GCA_013399015.1). Lineage (NCBI taxonomy): Eukaryota > Metazoa > Chordata > Aves > Piciformes > Galbulidae > Galbula > Galbula dea. The sequence goes on along the minus strand of VWZX01005204.1, from coordinate 389,054 downwards.
TCTGATGGGAACCTACAGCCTAGATGTAGCCTGGTTCATGAAGCTGGACTTCTTAACATTGAAATTCCCTGTACTTGCAAACTTACTACCCTGGCTGTATACTCACAGCATTTCTCCAGTAACAAGAGAGAACTAAGATCTGAGATACTGTCAAATGGCAATCAGTTGTTTGGGTTTGTTTTGATTTTAGGCTTTTTTTTCCCCCCAGAACCAGGAAGAATGAACTTGATCTGGATCAGGTTCACCACATGGAAAGAGAAATCCAACATTTCTTAATAAAAAAAGGGCATGCTGGGCCCCACTTCCCTACTTTTCTCCCCCCACAACAGCATTCAACTCGATTTAACATGTCAAGTTCACCATCCTCCCACTAGCAAACAAGTCCTTTCCCTGTCTTGTGACCTCATCCATTTCCTTGTCAAAAGATTAAGGCACACTTTCAAATGCTCAGGGCTATTTTCAGACTGCACCAGAGACATGTGGGGAGGAAAGAAGCTGGTGTGCTTTCTTCATAATGTAATCATCTCTGTGTCTAGAAAAACCAAAGAGATTTGCATGTCATTTCCCATACCTTGGGTAAAGCTGGATCAGCTGCATCAGTCTGAGATGTCGGTGTCCAAGTCGCTCTCTCTGGAAGGGGCTGCAGTCAGAATGCAAAGCCACAGGATGCAGGACCTGGGCTCTTATCTTTGCCACTGGGAGAAGCTCTCTTTCAAGTGTCCTGAAAACAGAAACAAAAGAAGTGGAATTAGAAAACAGATGTGAATGCTGTATGGAAATCTGCTGTGGCCACGAGTGCTATGCTGTGACCTGAGACCCTGGACTAAGCTCTGAACAGACTGGGAAGTTCTCTGTGCTGCTTGATCCACTTTGACATGGTGAAGTGTCTGCTGAAGGGTAAACTGAGGCACAGCTCCACTGGAGACATTGCTCTAGACACCTTCCACCTAACATTGTTATACTCTTTGCCCTTATAGGTCTAACTGACCCAATTTCTACTAACATGGGCAATTCTTCACCATGTCCCACTGCAAGAGTTTCTGGAACAAAACTGTCCCCAAATCCACATGGTGTATATGCACAACAGACAAAATTCAATACAGACATAAAAGGAAAAGAGCAACAATGATTATAAGCAGTCATTTTAGAGCATTTTAACACTACCTGTTTTCATATTTAGACAGTGGAGAAAGAATAAAGTGGATAAAGGCATACAGAAGTTTCAGGACTTGACTTCTGGAAGTTATAGGTGTAAAAAGCATCCAGAAATGCAGACAGACACAATTGCTGCATGTGCTGCCTGCCTCCTGAGCACAAACACTTAGAGATGCTCACTCAGAGCAGGTATTTTTGCCCACAGGATGGCCAGGTCCCTGTGTAAACAATCCACAATTGCACTGTCCTGTTGTGATAAAAGGGAACATACATGCCTGTGTCCTTCTCTGGATGTCACTGTCTGAGTAACTTTGTGAAAGACAGGGTCCTGAACAGGGTAAGTCTTTAAATGTGGTGGCTGATGATATGATGGACACAAGCATGGGAAGGGCACAAATGAGTTTTGCACCTCTGATCTAAATGCTGCCGCTCAGCTGGTCATCTGTAAATCTGCTACCCTGTCTTATTCTCTCCCTTCTCTCCAGGAACTCAATAAGAGCTTCTATTTTCATCAGATTCCACCTGAAAGCTCAGCACTAGTCACCAGCCAACAAGGGGAAGGAAAGCAATTAAAGCAAAGCCAAACCCCAGACAAAAGAAATCCCAGAATGCCAAACTAGCACAATAAGGATATCACCTTTTCACTTTGATTTCAATTCCCCTCCACTACAGAACCAAAAAAAAGACATTCAAATCCAAAGGCAGAAAAGGCAATACAAGAGAGCCCCTCCCAGGATCACCCTTGATGATCTGCCCACTTTGCCAAACACTGCATTTGCTTCCAGCCATGCTTGGCAACTCTCCACCCTGAGTTATGTACATTTGAATGCATAATGGTTATTACATGTCACGCTTGTGGGCTTTTGGCCCATGCAGCACTCTCTTTCCTAATCTAGAATAGATGAAACACGAGACTAAGTAAAATCTGAGACATTGTGGAAACTGATGAAGACTTGAATGAGCTCCTGGAATAAAACTTGAGCCCCTCCCCAGCCAGAGCAGTATTTTTAGGAAGTCGATTGAGAAATGTTTTCCTTGCTCCATGTCCGTGTTTACTGGGAGACAACATTGTTACCCTTGATTGCATCAGAAAACATGGAAACAGCTCCACAAATTGATCCCACCACAAGATCCCAGAGGAGCTGCTCCTTGTCTCCAAGGAGTTTACTCAGCATAAACAATGTCAAATAAATACGAGGCAGCCCTGAGAGAGTTGGTGTTCCTCCAATGAGCTTCCTAAGTATCAGAACACAGATAAAGGTTAGGTAACCTTGGATGGATTTTATGATGGCATCATTCTTGTAAGACATTCATAAAATCATAGAATATATTGGACATCAAAGTGAAATTTGCTGTGTTTTAGGAGGAGATCATAGAACTGAAATCCTGAGGAGACCAAAAGAAGCATTCTATGCATGATCCCCCTCTCCCCAGGGCTTTAAGTGTCTAAACCTCTTCAGGAGATGTAACTGCACTTTATTTCCTAATGTTTATTAGGCACCTAACTTCTTCTGAACTCAGATATCCATGCCAGAAGAGAATTAGCATGACAATGGGAAACATAGCAGCTTAAAAATCTTCATTTTGAAACTGGGATCTCTTCAATAATAGAAAGTACAAACATGGACAAGCATTGATTTTCAGACATCTGAGTTGCCTTTGCATGTAATCAATTAGAAACCAACTCAGTTTCATAGGAAAATAGTTCTGTCTTAGCCAAAAAAATCTTTTCTGTCATATAGGTAAACTAATTTTTCCCAGGCCAAGCATATCATTTAACTCTTACCCCACACTATCTGTTTCTTATCTTGTCTTCCCAATTAGTTTCAATTCCTTAGTACACAAGCTGGCTGAAAATGAAATTCCCTTTCCAGAAAAAAGGCCACCTTCATTATAAAATACTGATGGAAATTATTCTGACTGGGACAAAAAAGGAACAAGAAAACAGCCACAACAAACCTAACACAAACTAATGTGTGTGGAGAAATTCCCAAACCTTGTGAAGCATTTTGTCCAAAACTTTAAAGATTTCTTTGATTTTGTTTTTTTTTGTCTTCAACAGAGAACCAAAACCACTCTTTTGAGGCTCAAAGTGGGCAGCCAGAAAGCTGTCACCTTGAATTCCCCACTGGTGAACTGAATGTTTTTGGCAATACTGTAGTATTCTCCAGGACAAAGTTTGACTTTGCAAAGAGCCATTTTCTATCAGAAACTTATTCTGATGGAAAACTGCTCAGCAGCCCTATTCAGGCCATGCTGTAACAGTCAATAAGCAGTTACAGTCCTTCAGGTAGACTTGTTGTAAGACTGCTTTTGCCATTAGAGTGAACAAGCAGTCTTCCTCAAGTAAACCTGAGAATCAAGAGGCTTGGTAACAGAAATACATTGCCTGATATAAAAGGAAATTTGGGCTTCATTGTGAAGTCCACCAGATTTAAAGCTCACCAGATAAACAAGTGGTTCATTCAAAGCTAGGTCAGACCACACGGTGAAAACCAGGGTAACAGCATCTCTCTGTTACTGCTTTGTAACCCAGGATCTGAAAATCACTCAACTCATCAGCTCCTCTTAACTGAGGAAATATTCTTATCAGTATCCTCCTCATTTCAAGGCTAAGGAAACTGAGCCAGTGATCAGGCAGCAGGGCCAAAGCTGCAGTGGTTCAGTCACGTCGTCGCCAGCAGAACCCACAAGCGCTGCCACCCTGCCCTCCGCCCTCCCCTCTGCCCACAAGACCACACTCTGTGGTACCAACAGCTGCTCCAGGGAGTCCGAGCTGGAAAGGGCTGGCTGATCCTCTGGAAGCCAAGCCATTCCCAGAGATTCCCCAGGAGAATGATGTCTGAGCAGGCACAGACTTTGGCAGTAGTTTTCAATTGTTCCTAGAGGCTGGAGCACAGGGTAATTAGAGAACAGAACACACATTCCCTCCTCCACCCTGTACGTGGCAGACTGGCTCTGGAGACACTGAGATGTTCTAATTCACCTGGATGAGAACAAAGTGTTTTGCCCTTCTCTTTCTCTTTCCCTTCCTCTAGCTCCTCTCCACCCCTTTTGCTGTCCCAATTTTAATCTACAAACCAGTAATAGGTCTGCAGGCAACCTGCCAGGGTACAGCTCTCATTCACCTGGCAAATGCCAGGATCCTTCTCCTGGCTCCAATTAAAGACCAAGACGAAAAGGAGGAGCCAGGAGGTCACTTCTGAGCCAAGGCATCCACACTTTATGGGAACTAAAGGCTTCCATCACTCTCTTGCTCTTTCTCTTGCTCCAGAAGATGCTTTTATAACCCTTGATAGCAGAGTGAAAAGGTTTTCAAAGGCAGAAACTCTGAATAATAATAGCATTACCTTTTCTGCTTAATAAATAAAATGGAAGTTGTATGGGAAAATAGACTGAGGCCAGTGGATTTGAATGAATTAACAATTTTTACTTCTGGTCTAACAACTAAATGGGAAGTGTTAAGAGGGACTTCAGAACACAAAGTCTTTGGGGCTCTCAAATGAAGCAGTGAGCCACCCATCAATTCATTCCCACTAATTGTCTTCCTCTGCAATAAACTAATCATAATTTAACTGAGGACCTTGGCAGTTTTTATTCACATACTAAGTGCTTCTTCAAATCCAACATAAATCCACCAGCAAGTACTCTCAGCAGCTGGTGTGTGAGCAATACTTTTCCTCAGTCATATGTGCAGCTGTAATTTCAATCCCACCCTACAGCCAACCATGCTACCAGCACTGCCTGTCAGCCACAGCTGCCCCTTCAGACTGCCTTCTGCCACTCCATGGCCCAGCACTGGGCTCTACTCTGGCATTGTGCCTTATGATCTCCGTGTTGGCTTTTGTCAGCCTCCCTCATACTCCTTTTCTCCCCTCTCCATTCAAACCCCCAAACTATAATTTCATCATTCTTCTAGAGTGAAAGATGGAAGAACAGATCCTTGAACACATCTCAGTGACCTGGCACATTCTATTAAATGAAAGTTTACTCATGCAGGTTAGGTAAAGTCCTGACAACCTTCATTTACATTTCAATAACAGTAAGATGGGAATTCATCCCACTGACTGACATGGGAACAGCTATTAAAACACTATGAATAAAGAAGCACTAGCAGCACTTCTTCAAATTGCAAACTCCTTGGGGCAGGGAAACATGCCAAATTCTGCTGCTGCTGAATGACTTGGATCACTTGACAGGGATGTGAATGGGGCAACCTAGATCTTCTATCTACCACATGCTATTCTAGTCCAGTCTGAGGTACATGCCTTATTACCATCTCAATTCAAACCCTGGGTAATCATATCTAGCAGAAGAATACCAATGCATGAATTAATGATTAATGATGATAGGGTTCCTGGAAACAATTTTTTTTAGCCAAGCATCACACTTTCAAATGACTCACTGGAAGTTTAGTAAACACTGGTCATTAGCCAGCAGTTACAATGCAAAGGAAATGGCAACTGACTTCAGTGGATTGTTCTCTCTCCTCAGGGGGAATTAGAGATATCCTTTGGAATGCAATTACAAACCCGAGGCTGTGGATGGGATCAGCTGATGGTATACCAAAGCTACTGTTGAGCAATACAAGCCATTACTCTGGCACCTAGGACCAAGCAGTTCCAGATAATTTTGGCACTTTTTTGTGATGTTGGAGACCAGAAAGTGAAGGGGAAGGTGAGTGTGGCACCATGTCCAGGGCATCAGGGCTGAGAAAACAGTCACTGGGAATAGTAACCCCCACCACAAACCAGAATCTAACTGCTGGGATTGGTTAGATACCAATAAAGAATATGAGGGGGGGGAAAAAAAATAAATCACACATGCATTAGCATTCCATTTTTCACTGTTAGCTGGACTGAATACTACAGAGGTTAGCTACAAGCTCATCTGCATCATTAGGGCTCCAAGTGCTAATGAACTGAATTTTAGACTTCAGCTCAAAATCTAGGGACATATTTCATCTATTTTCTCAGGGGAGTTTGCTGCCTGGAGTATTCACAGTGAAGAACTAATGCCACCCTTCTCCCCAAATTCTGGCTGCTGTTTCTTAGCATGTGTCACACTGGAAACGGTCACACCCTCAGCGTGGGGGTGAGGGGAGGTAGGAAGAGCTGAGGGGAGAGTAAGTGACTCACTGTGCCTAGAGACTGCCAGATGTGAACAAAGGTGTCAGACATCACCTAAGAGTGGAAATTAGGAAACACAGATAAGTGCAAAAGGACTTGGTAACTATGAAGCTGCAGCAGCCTAGAAGTCAAAATTTCAGATAGCTAAGGACTCAAAATTAAACAACCTAAAACTTGATAATGTTAAGCAAACTAGCAAAACAAGACAGAGCTCCCAGATGATGCCCTGGAAATTGTGCATTGCTCAGTTAATTCTGCTGATGGAACCTTTCCCAGTTCCTTTCCATGCTGGCATGGAGTGATGGTTCCTTATCTGCTGGGCAGTTTATTTTATCCATGTTGGAAAAGAATGACAAAATAGGTGAAACAAAGAAAAGGCTTTTTAGAGCCTCCCTAAGTCACAGAAGTCAGCCTGCAGGGCTGCTACTGCCACTGAGAGTGGAAGATAGGACCACAGGGGAGATGACTGTTGACATCAGGAAGAAAATATGTCAATATAGGATGCCAAAACCAAACTTCTGACCACTTGTGGTCATTCGAGATCCCAGGGCACATTTTGCAAGAGTATGGGTGTTAGCCCTGCTATACTGTCCAAATCTGATCTTGGCTATTTATACTCAGCCTCCCTAAAATACTGCTTGGAGTTTCAACTGGAAAAGTTAATTTTGCTTTTCTGTCTGGAACTACACAATGATGCAGGTCCAGCAGTGGCATGTGTAATGCCAGCAGAACAGTGTCTGAGTGGCTGCTAACTCCTGGGAAGATGGTTTCCTTTATCACCTTACATCAGCACTTTAACACCCACAGATTGAAGAAGATACTTAAGAAGAAAATGAAACACTGACTGATTTCAATTCCAGACTCTTTTCAGGAAGCCCAAATGCATTAACCACGTTTAATTGCCATGGCTCATTAACTCAAGTACTGTTTTTTTCCCCACAATGCTCCAAGTTAGGTATCACCCATAGAGCCCTGGGGTTCTAGATTCCTCTTGTGTTCATCTGCTGCAGGTACTGACCATCTGGTTTGTACTCTCAGGAATCCAAGCAGAAGCAAGCTACTGGGCATCTGTTAATGAATTTGCTCTCTCCTCATCACCTGTCATTAACTTTGAACAGAAACAGCAATCTGGTTGGCTGCTAGTAACCTTGAAGAGGATATGAACATGAGTCAAAAAGAAAGGTTAACTTCCAGCATCCACCAATGTTTTCTTGTTCCAAGCAGCCCTACTGACAAAGTAAGGCAGGGAGAATGTGGGGCTACAAGTGCAGGTAGATCCTGGGTAGCAGTGATTGCCAGCTTCTAGGATTCTCCACTGGTTCTAGCACAGCAAAGCAAACCCTCAGTATTGTGCTTTTTTTGCCATCATTAAATCTAAGTTGTCCAATGGTGCAGAATTTCATTCTGCAACACAAGAAGCAGAACCATGTGAAAAATGGAATTTTCTTGATCTTTCAGAAACAATAACTACACAAAACAGTTAAAAATGGAAGCTGTTCAAATAACCAAAGGCTAGAGATGAATGTAGCCAAGCCAACATACTCTGAGACATGGTATAATTCTGCTCAGATCTGGAAAAGAGATACAAGGAGAAATGTGTATCAGCCAAAGCTAATATTTGCACAAAAATGGTGAGTCATATAAACTGGGATTTCCTCTTTTAGCCACTTATAGCATATTGACTGAGTCTCAATTGAATTTGATGCAGTAACTTTTATCTGATAACTGAAAAATGTTCAGCTCAGGTAAGACTGACTTGATTTTGGGCCTGAATTCTTCCTCTGTATCTAGCTTCTGAAAAGTCTACCAAATAATCTTGTCATCCAGGATTCCATCACGTGCTACTGCTCATCTGTTTTCATCATGTATCCTCTCCCTTCCTCATTCTCTGTCATCCTCCAGAAGTAACGTATAGAAGCAGTAGACTGCTTACTGGCCAACAGATTAAACACCAAGCTTCAAAATAATCCCAGCTAAAACTGGTTGTAATTCTCCAGAATAATAAAAGGCTTCACCTAACAACATTGTGGAAACTACCTGGAGCTGTTAAAACATTTAAGAACAGGCCAGGCAAACATCTAAGTCCAGGTGTAGCTCACCCTGACTCAGTGTGGGAGGTCCAATGACATGATCTATTTAGTTTCCTCCTGGCTCCAAACCTCCATGATTTTATTATCATTAAATGCATTTTATTCAGACTCTAGCAGACCACCAGAAGTTACTGAGCTTCCCCTGTTCCTCCTGCAGTTCACAGGATGCTTCCAAAGAAAAGGGCTTTTTATTCAGCCACATGCATTGAAGGGAATTATAAATAAACAATTAACATTGAAAGAAAAATCACTGCTGTAAGAGAAGAACATATTTCAACTATAACCACAACAGCTCCCCTTTTCTGGGGAGGTTAGCTGTAAGACAGCTGGATGAAACAAAAATAAGCTGAATCACTTTTTATTCTCTTCCTGATAGACTGGAAGACATGCTTCACCAGGCTCTGCTGGTTTTCCTCTGTGAGGAAGCCAGGCCTTCATGGGAAAGTGCTGGGCATGGTTCACTTTTGCCTGCCACCCACCAGAACCCAGGCCAAGCAGTAGCACTGTGCTCTCCAGAAACAACATGCAGCAGGAGCACAGGAGGCAGGAGCACACGACAACACCCTCGGTGGGGCTGGAAAAAGTGATGGGTACCAAGGTGACTGATGAGTGGCAGCAACGAGCGAGAAAAGAAACAAGCACATGGCAGCGGGGACATTGATTCTCTATCTCTCTCTTCTCTGTCAGAAGATGCAGTGGAAGAACAGGGTTTCTTCCAGCTGATCCCTCAGTCACTTTATCATACCTTGTGTGGAGAAGGTGAAAGCAGCATAGGAATGCTTGGTGTTTCTGTCAGGATGCTTGATGGGAAATTAGCTTCAGTGAACGTAAGGAATGCCAACCTAGCCTCCACAGTCCAGAGACAGCTTCTCAAACATAGGGCCTGAATGTAAGCACCAAAGACTAAAAGCTTGCTGTGACACACCAAGGAAGAAGCTCCACTTTTCCATCTCAGCCTGAGTGCACATTACCTTGCTCGTGAATATTTTAGATTCTCCCATGTAGGCACTACTCTCCAGAAGTATGGATCATTTTAGTGCTCACACTGTGGCTCTTGGCACTGTATAAACACGGGGTCAGACTTTAAAACAGCTTATTATGCATTTAATCACATCAATATGGAAAGAGTAGGATTTATTAAAAGCACCTAGATAAGTTCCAGGCCTTACTCCCATTAGCTTCCAGTAGTGACTCACAACCTGGTTTTATGAACTGTCTGGAAAAATCCCTTTGGGATCTTATCTACATCTTTAAGCACATTCTATAAATCTGACCTGCTGTTCCTCTACAGTTCTTGGAACAATGAGCTGATTCCTTTGGGGGTTTCTAGGAATGACAGTAATGCACCTAATAATCAGGGGATACCCTTGCCTATGGCACGCTCACAGAATCACAGGGAGTGGAAGGGACCTTGAAAGATCACCTAGTCCAACCCCCATGCCAGAGCAGGATTCTTAGTACCCAGGTGACACCTTTCCAATCCTTACTCAAAATATGTACCTATTTCTGATGTTCTTATTATCTGCATTCCTGGAAAAATCCACTGGGCTCTGACTATTTCATTAGCTGTCTAGACTGTCTTGCTAGTAAATACAGGGTACTTCAAAATGGGAATTATAGAACCATTTTGGTTGGAGCAAACACACAGGAGAAAGGAACACTAAAAAATACCCAGAGGAAAACAGCCAAGGTGCTGCTGCTGCTGACCTGACCCTCTAGAGCATTTGCTCAGACGTTTAAAGGCCTAACATGCCTTCGTCCCCTGTGAAGACACAGCAGGTTGCTCTGAAGGGTTGGTTAGGGATGAAGTTTACTAAACCAGCTCCATAAAAACACCTACCGAGCTCGGGAGCTCGCAGGGAGCTACAAGCAGACGCTGCAGGCGCTGCAAAAACCCACGCAAAAGCACAGCTCTGGCTCTCCTGCAGGCTGCTGCCTCTCCACGTCCACGTCCACGTCCTCCTCCTCAGAGCTTCCCACCTTTCTTACCGCGCAAGCGCCCGCCGCAACCGCTACACCGACCACGCACAGCTCCCACGGGGCAGCCGGGCGTGGAGGGGGGTAGAAGAGGGCGGGAGGGAGGGAACTAGGATGCAATCCCGTAAGCTCATTGGGCAATGCGGTGCGCGTCACCCCTTATCGACCAATGGGAGCACGGCGCCTGGTCGCTGCGGCAACGGTGGGGCTTGCCGAGGCAAAGCCCCGAAGGCGGCTGCGAGCGTGGAGAGGTTTGCGGGAGCCTCTGGGTTCCAGCCGGGTCCCTTCCCGAGCGGTTACAGTTCTTTCGCTTTAAAGAATTCAGAAGCTTGCACAACAAAAAGAAATGTGCGGAGAGTTTGTGGCTGGATGCTGTACAGGGAGAGAGGCATAAATGTGTGTGTGTGTGAACACATACGTCTCTCTTTATACAGATATATGCATTTACATACGTCTCTCTTGATACAGATATATGCATTTACATATGACTAAAGCAGAATTTTATCCCAATGGGGCAACTTTTGCCTTAATAAATAAAATGTTATGAAGGGAAGGTGGTCAGCTAGTTTGGAAGAGCACTGAGCCGGGTGCGACTCAGCTTTCCCTGGCTTTTTAACAGCTATGAACTGCTTGATATTTTTGGCTCAGCTCTATTATTATAATTTTTTTTTTCCCTTTTAAAAAATATGAGGCAGCAGGCTTCCTCCCAAGACACACTCAGGTGGGGCTGCTTCTAGCTGCTGACTTTCCCCTGGGGCACCTCATTTTGATTAAAAAAAAGAAAAAAGGAAAAAAAGAAGGACAAGAAAAAAAAGGATAACTTCCCCCATGACACCCTCAATAAAGCCGAGATTGCTTCTCTGTCTCCCTGCCTGTCCCTCCAAGCCACTGTGGGCTGGGTAGTCTCATTGCATGTGCTGCTCTAGTCCCTCAAAATGCTTTGAAAAGGCTGCAGATGGAAGAGCATTGACATTTACCTCTTGTAAATGAGGGCCTCACCGGCACCTCTGAGGAAGAGTTACATTCTGTAATCATTATTCCAGGGTACTTTTCTGCTTTATAGTAGAAGTCTCAATAATAATGCACTAAGTGTGCTTGGTTTCATTGCTGCAGGGTTTGAGTTACTCCTTAAGGGGGGCTATTAAGCCCTAGAATCTCACCAGGCTTGTTCAGGGTGGCTCTTGGCAGTGAGTCTACTACAGAAGAGGAAAAACTGTTTTTCAAAGGGAATAACGATAAGGAAGGGTTGATTTTATTGTTTTATTATCACTTTTCAAAGCATTAATTTCTATTTTATTTGTGCTTTTTTTTCACAGCATGAAGTTTCTGAAGAGATGGGAGTGAGAAATAGGGGAACAAGCAGCACCAAGAGAATGCAGAGCACAGACCACTGTTGGAATGCATGTCTGAATAGAGTGAGAATTGAGCAACTCAGGAAAAGTCACCAGATATAGAAGAATTGGTGATTTCTAATCAGAAACTAAAATGGGAGATGAAAATGCTAATTAAAAAAATAGAAAGAAGCAGAAGGAGTTTTCATCAGTTCTCAGTAGTTTTCCAGAGAGTATGCCTGAGAGATTTCCTATCTAACTGAAATAAAGAATTAGGACTGTGTCCCTGATTTACTTTGGAGTATTTTGCCATGCTATTTGACCTAAGTTAGCTCAATAATGTTCAGAGGGGCTTAATGAAGCAGCAGAAGTGGAGATTCCCTAAGTCAGAATGGTTGAAACTTGGTATTTTCTTTTCTGTTGCAGCCACATAAGATGAAAAAGACAAGGTGGGACAACACACTGCAGCCACAGCTTCTGTTGTGCAGCTTTGTCTTTCAATCTGGAAGTCAGCAGACTGTACTGCAAACATTTCTATCTAGCAGAGAGCATAACAGGTAATATTCTACCCTGTCTCTGGAGGATCCATGGGGTACAATGTTCCTCATTGATGGTTAGATACAAACTTAGCTTCTTCTGAAGCATTGATGGCTAAGTCAAAAAGGAGCCAACCTGGCCTGTGTTTCATCCAGTTTGGCCACTGGTTGCTTTAAGACAAAGTATCAGAAAGAAAATGGTCATATGAAAATTTCTCCTTCACATGCAATATTTTGGCAGTTCTGTTTTTCCAGGGCACATCCCTTAAATTCTGCAGCCAAACACAACGTTCCTGATGTCTAATCTCATGAGCACCTTTCCCTTCAGTCCCCTCTGTGCTTATGTGAAGCATTTTAACTCTGCCAGAGGTCTGCTAAGAGGACAAAATATCTGAGGTCTAAGGGTCCACCAGAGCTTACCATTATTCTAGGTGCCCTCTTGGTGTATCTTCCTTATATGCTCCATAAGAGACAGACTGGAAGCCAGGAATCAGTTTTTTCCCCAGGTCAGTTTGAGAGGCTGCCTTCAGAGCCAGGTATTGTTTTGCTGGGGGCTTTTTGGTCTTCCTCTGAGGTGTGGGAATTGATTAATTTCTGAAGATGATGTAAATCTTTGCCTGTTACAGACTCCCTGTCTCTACAGAAGCTCAAAATGTTAGTGATTACATTCATCTTTCCTGAACCTCTTCATTCAACACATGATTATCTTGGAGGATTTTTTTGGCCCAAAGTTTGTTACCAGGTATTGGGATATACATGGCATGTGAGTGATAGAATGGAGGGCAAAATGTCTATGATTTGCTGTCTCCTTCTGGACTGAGCATTAATAACTGGTTGCTCTGGTGCTGCAGGGGTATTAATGGCTCAGTTGATTCTTCCTGCAGCTGTAGTTTCCATTAAAAAGTTTCAAATCTGTTTTAAAAGGAGGGAATTGTTTTGGTCCACTGTCTAGACCTAAAAAACAAGGAAGGAGGTTCACACAGCCCAAGAATTCAGGTACTTCAAGGAGCCTTCTGCATCCTTTTTTCCCCTTTTGACTACTCAAGAACTACACAGCCTGAAAAGCTGCTGTCCCAAAGCACTTTCCTAATGGAGGTGCTTAGGTGTAGATAGTGTGAGTCCCCCCCATCCCTTTGAAGGATTGCCCAAGCCTGCCTAGGAGACCAGTGCTGGAAACAAGCTTAGGTCTCATGGTTCCTAGTTACTTCAAAATGAAAATAACTTTTCCTGCCGTTGGGCTGAGAGGAGAGAGAGAGAATAGGAGAAAGGAGGAGAGAAAGCACCAGCAGAGTCATTCTTGGGGGGGGGGGATGCAGGCACTGCCAAGTATCATTATGAAAATTCTTCCTTTTCATACAATATTAAACTCTCCTGTTGGCAGGTCCCCTGATGCAGTCATTGTTTTCAGTGAAAATACACCAGGCACTGAATTCTTTAACCTCTGTTCATTTCTCATTATATTACTCTGTTAATAGTCCTGGGAAATACACAAAAAACCCAAAGCTGTGTCTGTGCTCCAGCAGGGATCTCTGAGGTGATGTTTAGGGTGGCTCTTGGCAGTGAGTCTACTGAAGAAGGGGAAAAAACATTTTGCAAAGGGAAGAGGGATCAGGAAATGTTGAGTTTTTTCTGAATATAACCAGGCATTGAAGTCAAGGCCATGATTTGGACCTCATCTTCCTAAATGTGTCTCCTATGCAACCAACTCTTGAAATCTCAGGGCTTGGAGATTTCAGTCTTTAGACAAGGAGTGCTAGTAGACACTTCTGGTTTTGATTCAGTTCCTCCTCACATTCAAGGTTTTATTCACTTCTTGTAACCAGCAAAGAGAAGATTGACATGACCAAAAAGATGGTTGGCTCTGCAGATGTGAAGTCTTCTACCAAGAAGTTATTGCCCATGAGGTGGGAGCAGAGTTAAGTGAGAAAGGAGCTTGTGGTCTGTCACAGATATCAATGGAAGGGAAAGGAGTCATGGAAGTGTAAGAGACTTCCAGTACCTCCCAAATGAGGGTGAATAAAACTGCTAGGAAGGTGCTTCAAATCCACCTGCTCTACCCTATTGTTACACTGGGCTAGGAGCAGGCTCACAGTCAGCTATTGTCTCTGAAGTCACAAGTGAAAACTCTGCAACTGCAATAAATTTATTGCTCCTGATCATGAGCATAGCTGCAAGAGTCTGGATAGTGATATACAGTGTTGCAGCTGTAAATTTTATTCCTATCTCCTGGCCTGGCTGTATTTCATCTAGAAAGCAATATTTGATTAACAAAGAATTGTTTTTTTTCAAAGATCCAGCTGATCATCACTGGTTTACTACCCATCAGCAAAAGAAGTGGAGAAATCATGTCAATCTCCTGTTGAATACTGCATTGGCTGCAGGTGAACTGTCTGTAAGACAAAGCTGTTGACCAGAAATCCTTAGTCCATAACTTCAACTGACAAATAACAATCAAAATATAATCATGGCCAACTCTCAGAAAGAGAGAGGATGAAATCTCCTTCAGTCACTAATGTGCCAGACATTCTGTGCCCTGTTTTCAAGCAGCTGTGTCCTTGGAGACCGGATGCCTCTGGTCACGTAGAGCATGATGTATTATGATCAGGGAAACTGATTTATTGTCTAATGGCACACACATACCCAGGAGAGAATGAAGCCTCTATTGAGTGGAACACTGCTGGTGGACTGAACAGATCATATTGTAAATGCATCAGATAGGTGAGGGCTGAGAGAGTTGCCTGTTGCATCCAAGTGTGAAAAATGAAGGAAAGAGGTAAAATGGTTTGCTCAGTTTTAGGCAAGAAGTATGTGGCACAGGTGGGAACTGACCTCTGATGTTACATGTCCCATCCCCATGTCTTCATCAGTACTCTTGTCTTCTCAAACCACAACTAAATTTGCAGATTGTTTTGGGATTCTATCATCCAGCTGTGTCCAGCAAGGATTCCAGCAAGCCCCTGCACACAGATAAAAAAAGCTCTGCTCACACAGAAGTGCACCTTGACAGTGCTGAAGGACACGTCAGCTGGGTCCTATCTCCAACACAACCAGGGATGCTGCAGCATCTGTCCTGGTCCCTGCTCCCACTGGCTCTCACAAATAGTTGCTTGTAGCCAGTACAAACTAAAGAGATGTTTCCAGATTCACTCTTGTTTGTTTGTTTGTTTTCCTCTCCTCCTCATTTTCTTTTTAGTTTAGCGCATGACAGCCTCAGGTTGAGGTTGAAGACCACTGATGGCTGGACTCACAGCACCTCAAGGCAACCTCTATTTGCCCATATCTACAGAAGATGAAGAAATACAGTTCAATTTTCCAAAAATTCCTCCCACTTCCTCTTCCCTGCCTGTGCCTCTAACCACTGCTGTATATGCAGTTAATTGAAAAGCTGTTTGTTTTATCTTGAATAACCTCGTAATTGATGGAGGTGGTGGACAGCAAGGCTCCAGAGTCATTTACATACCTGTGCATGGAGCAGTAATTTCAAGGAGGCTTTCCACTGCTTTTCTAGTTTATTTATTTATCTGTTCTTCCCCCCTAAAGAACTCTCCTCCCCTGTATGAGCACGTTTGCATCCATCTCCAGCTCTCTCTACAGATCTTCACCTTCACCTCCATCTCCCCACAGCCCATTCCCTCTGGCTACAAGTGTCCATTTGCTGCTGCTTGAGATCTTATGTTACCCAGGGTG
Source organism: Galbula dea (assembly GCA_013399015.1). NCBI lineage: Eukaryota > Metazoa > Chordata > Aves > Piciformes > Galbulidae > Galbula > Galbula dea. The sequence continues at coordinate 373,149 of VWZX01005204.1, read as the reverse complement.
GTAAAGAGCCCTGGCACTCTTCCCTCTGCAAGAAAAACAGCCTGATTGGGGAGCGCCTGCTTCGGGACAAGGCCTCGATTGTGTGCGAGGGCTGAAAAAGTAACAAATGCACTTTAATTACCTTGGATGCTTGGTGGCTGGTTTGCAAATCTTTTTATTTGTTTTGAGAAGTGCCCCAGCAGCAGCACTAAATTTTGTGTGCATTTGGGGAGCCTAATATCCCACTTAGGCTGGCGGAGGGAAGACGGCTCTAATTAACTGGGCTGCTGTCAAGCTAATAAACTAATGGAGAGCTTAAACAAACAAGAAAATAGAGGAAGTAGACATGATGGGGGAAAAATAAAGTGACTAGACATGAAGTCTTACGACATGCATTTCCACCTTCTGTGAAAAGGTGTCCTTGGGCACCCAGAATTTTGTGGATGAGGTTTTATGGACCCTAATTCAAGTCCCCCCTGTTTTTTAGGAGGCAAAGGTTTAAGGGATCTATCCAGGAATGAGTAACGAGAGAGGAGCTTTCCCCATCCTGCCCAGAAACCAATTCCAGCTCATCAGAGTTGTTCATTTTGGAAAGGAGTCAGATTCACATTCATGGGACAGAGGGGAGTGGAAAGCAATCAACCTTTAAATCTTCTCCCTGCCAGCCCGAGATCTTACATAAGGCTGAGGAAAATGTTTTATTATCCCAAGTAAGGCTGAAGTGTTGGATCCTGACAGCACTGCAGAGACAGGATACTGGCCTTGATGGTCCAATAGTCTGACTCAGGCTGACAGATTTTCTGTTCCACCCTCTCAGTTGTTCTTTTTTGGTCCAGGAGGGTAGGAGGTGATTTGAAACTAGAAAGGTTAAAGAAGCATATCCATTACTGTGAGAGCAGGCTGAAGGAAACCTCCCAGCTCTGGTCAGCATGGAGCACCAGACAAACAGAAATCTTTTCTCATCTGATTTCTCAGAGTGTCTAGCTGCTGTCATCTCATCACAGATGAGATGGCACCTTGTGGAGTACCTGTGATCAAGCTGATTTGGTTCATGCTGTCTCATCCAAGTCCTTCTTTGCACCTGCTTCAGATGCCCCGGCGTTCTCACCTGAGACTTTAGGGTAGCATGTGCCCATGTTTTACTTCCCTTAAGTGGCCAGTGGCTGCTCTACCTGTCTTTTGCAAGGCTTATCTCAACTCCAGAGTTTTCCTAAGAACTCAGTGGGCTTCCAAACATTTCTGAACAGCCAATCATCTGCCCCAGTGGTTAACAAACTACATGGTGCTCCATGTTCTTCTTCAGCAAAATATTTGCAAATCAGTATCTGTGGGTTTTGGCCATCCTTGCTTATCAAACAGAGAGAGGTTCGTGGTAAATCTGTCAAGGGAGCTGTAGCCAGATCCAAACTTGGAAAACATCCTCTCAAAGGTTAAAGTTTTACATTTGGAGATCTACAGAAAATGAGGAGTGGTCCCAACCAGCATGGGCCAGGTATGACTAGGAGCACATGAAGATGTGTGATGCCTCAGCTCTGCAGCTGAACCAGGCTCAGTTTGGAGCAGGCAGGCAGGATTCTAGATCTTCTTGCAGAAACATTTGAACTGTATTCATTTGCAGGATGAAATATCAGCCCAGAGGCCAGAGAGACTTTTTCACTGGATTTGATGGTGTCTCATGAGTATGACAGCAAGCCAAAGAAGCAGAAAGATTTCATGAACTCAGAACAACAAAAAAATGAAGTCAAACCACATTTTCAATACTTATTTTCTTTTTCTTTTAAACTTGGGAAGTTTTGAAAGGAGTGAGGTGGCTGATTACATTCTTACAGCTCTCCTCACACATTCTCCACAGTGCTGCAGACAGATTTTGTAGCACATTACAGTCACGGCTACAGTGTGCCCTAAATTACATCCTCTGCAACCTTTCTGAGTCCAAGGATTTCCTTCAGCAGAGTGTGGTTCCCTGTGTTCTCAAGTGGGAGGTAGAAGTCACCCTGAGAGCTGCTCCAAAAGGTTTTGAAGGAAATATTTTATGAAGAGAAATAAAAATCAACATTTTCCCAGGAAAAGTAACAATTTGGGGAGTTTTTTGTCATCCCTCAAGTACCTTAGGCTATTTATTGATTAATAAGTCTGAATGAATGCTCTGGAAGCCTTTGGTTGCCTGCAGTCAGTGCTGTGTTGTAAGATGCCAAAATACGACACAGATGACAGAGGCAAAGATGTTGCTAGAACAGAGGAGAAGCAAAACTTTCCACTTCACTCTGAACAAAAGCTTTCATCTTCCTCAAACAAAACCTCTGAATATTTTCTTCCCTCAAAAGCTGAGCTGTTTCAACCTCACATCCCATTATAAAGGAGAGGGAAGAGCTGGATCTGTGTGCATTACTTACTCATTGCACAGTGTCACTGACCATAATCACTCATTACTGCTCATGAGGAGCTGTTTCAATTGTAGCCTTGGGTCACTGCTCTCATCTGCTGCTGCTTCATCCATGCTGCCTTCCCCAGCAGATGGGACATTTTTTCCATCCCTCCATGTGCTCAGCTGAAATACAGTAGCCTGTAGGAAATGAGCTTTGGTCAGTATGTTTTCATTCACTGAGGATGTTTCAGCCATGAGAATTGCCTGGGACCAAACATTTGCTCACATGGCAGCAATGATTTCCTCAAGATGATGACTGTTCATGAAAGTGAGTTAGGAGCTCTCTTGTCATCCACAAGAGGTAACAAAAAATAACCTCACAACCCAACCAAAAACCAAAGCAACAACAACAACCCCCCCCCAAAAAAAAATATCAAACCCTCTTCAGTGAAGATCATTTGCATTTTTCTGATTGAAACCTTCAAGGGAACTTAAAAACTCATTTTAGTCAGGAGAGCTGAGATTTCTTACTAGGCATTGTTGCTGGACCATGCTGCTGGAAAGACTTGTTGGGTCCTTAAGAATGCCTGCAGGAAGAATTGTTTGTCAGGAACATTGTATTTCATGAACAAATCACTCTGAAGCCAGTCTTGGTCTCCAAACTGCTTGAAAACTCTGGAGTCCAAATATTCAACCCTTGTGTAATGTGGTTAACCAGCTGGATCTGGACCTAAGATCAGATATGGTTAAGCAGTAAAATAATGGCAAGGAAGAAGTATGCTCCCATAACCTATTGATCTGACACACAATCACCATGTTGAAGTCTAATTGCTTTCTTCTGTCCCTGGTCAGTACCTTAGAGCTTTTATCAGCATCTTTAGAACACCCAAGACATTTGACTACCTCTGCTTTTCAGCACAACATATCCAGGTGACAGAAACTCACCTCAGTCACAGCAAGAAGATCTTCACAAGCTGCTTTTGCTCAAGGTGTTCTATGCTGTGCTTCTCACCTTTTCCTTTGAGCCAGTGCACTCCAGAGTTATTTACTGTGGCCTTCTTATAGTTTACCTTCCTGGTTCCTCAGTTTGGACTGAGAAAGGCCAGGTTTGAAGGGCAGCTTAAAACTGAAGTGAGCAGCAGAGTGAATCTGAGGAGGGGATTTGTGTGTGGGGGTGAAGAAACAACAACTGGCTGCAAGAGTGTTAGAATAAAATACATCAACTCTAATGCAAATAGCAAACATAAGTTCCAGGCTTGTTTCCTCTCAGTGTTGTATTCTTTGATTAGTAAAGATATAATGGCTTGAAGTGTGCATCTTAGCTCTCTGGAAATCAGTGGATACACTCTGCTTTGAGGCACTCTCACATGCAACATTAGCCAGAGTCTAGGCTCAGGGCAGTTGGGATAGGAGTTGGTGAAAATATATGCAGAGGTTTTTTTCTTCACTAAGACAATAAACTAAACCAAACCAAACTAAACTAAACCCAACTAATAAAATAGAANGATAAAATTCAAATTTCTAGCACTTCATTTAGGAAAGTATTAACCCCTTGGGAAGTGAATGGGAGACCTTCAGTGAACAAAACTCCTCAGTGTAGAACAGGTAAAAATCTAGCTAGAGGAGTTTTTCCCCCTCCATGGTACAATGGTGTGAAGGTGACCAGCCCAAGGTTTGTTTAACTTGCTCAGAGTTTAATCAGAGCACTCTGGGATTAATAATTACTTAATCAAATAATTGCTTCGTGACTCCAACACTATCTTTTCTTCTTTTTTATTTTCTCTTCCAGCAGGCTGGAAATAAGACCTGTGAATATGTAAATTGGAACTGATTAGAGGATTAGGTTTCCCTCTTGTTTTTCTTCTTACTGTTTGGAATGCAAAGAGGCTGCAGGTCCCTGGCAGCCAAGCCGTGGCTGGGAGTTACAGTGCTAGTGCCTCTCAGCTCTGATAATTTCACTTCATTAAGTTCCAGATATAAATAGAGAAAGTCTCTTATTTTTTTTCCATGCACCACCTTTAATAAGCATGGCCTGAAAACACAGGGGTTATTGATCCCCACAGCTATTGGGGCTAGTGTAACACTGAAAGAAGACCAAACACCTTCTACCTGTTGGCTTCTGCAGCCAGGGACAAATTCATCTCTGTTGGAGCCATTTGAAAGCTTTCTCAGAAATGGGGAAGGAAACAAAACAGCATTGCAAGGATGAAAAGTGTCTGCTCCACCTTTCAGAGCAGGGCAAAACAAGCAGGTTTAAAAGGAATCTGGATGTGGTCCTTAGGGCCATGGTTTGGTGGCATGGTGGTGATAGGTTGATAGTCTTGGAGGTCTCTTCTGACCTTAATGAGCCTGTGATAGGCTCATGACAGTGGAAAATATCAGCAGGGCTCAGCCAAGATTTGAAGGTTAGATGTCTAACAGCAAGCACCTTTGTATGGTGACCCCCATATAACTCTGCTGACAGTTCAAAGCAACCCTCGTGTCCACCAGCCCGCAGGGAAGGCTGATGCTGAGCCTGGCTAATAGGTGAGGGCACAGAATCAAAGGGAGTTCCTGATTTTACACTAAAAATGAATCCCAAAGAAGCTTGGAGGTAGAGGATCACTGGTGCTGCAAGCAGCTCTTAAGGACAAAGCTTCACAGATCTCTTTAGCTGTTAAGTTAAAATTGATCCAGAGTGGCTCATCTTTATCCCTGTTAAACACCAGTGAAAATCTATCTGGCATTTGGAGATGGGCAGGGATGGATAACAGCCTTCCCTCTGCTCAGGAAAGGATGCTGAGGAACAAAGGTTGTTGCAGGTCAGCAATGAAAATTGCACTGCTAAATCTGAGGGTTTTCTTTGCAAAGGGATGAATGGCTAATTCAAATACAGAGAGCACAGCAACTGAAAACCCAGGCATGCAGGCAAAGCCACTTAAGAACTAAATCCTGTACAGCATCCACCTCCACCAGCCCTGGCTCCAGCAGGTAGCCCTAGTAATCCAGGCTTTTTCACAGGCATTAATTTTACACAGAAGCATTGGAATAAACAGAGGGATACAACAAAACCTTCCAGCTTATGGTCAGCAAAAGAGACTCTAGGCTTCTTTGTGAAACATCTTTCCTCTGCTTAGAAGGTCATTGTCTTTGAGGGGAGTGCAGAGAGAGAAAGGGACACAGGAGACAACACCTTCTGCACCCTGACATTGAAAAGAGGAAAGATCATTGACTGTAGTGGTTAACTATGTGAAGTCTCTGGTGGTTTACTCATAGGTGAGGGCCAGCCAGAACCAGACAGCATGAGAGTAGAAAGGACTGTAAAGTGCCAGAGGAGCTGACAAATCCTGCTGGTGTGTTTAGTGCAGCCATCCTGTGCTGCTGAGGGGTCCCCAGGGTGGCTGCTGACAGCACTGTGCTGTGTCAGGCTGAGCTGCAGCCCAGGGTGAGAGCTGCACGTCCACAGGAGGCAATGGGAAAGCCAGACATGTGGGCTCAATCTTCCAGGCATCTGCAGGGATTTCCCTGGCTATCCCTGGGTTTGCAGGTACCAATTCACCTCTGTAAGGAAATAATCAAGAGCTAACTTCCCCTCAGTGGTTCTGAAACTCAGGTTTTGGGGTTTTTTTTCTTCTTTTCCTCATGTAAATGAGTCTTGGGAAGGTTGGCAGTTTTGGGAAAGAAAAGTGCTGACTGAGAAGTGGGGAATGTGGAGTGGTTGTGTGAAGGAGACTCCTATGTGGGAGGCTGAAGACATTATAATGAGATTAGTTTATGCCAAAGGAACCAAACAATAGTATAAAGCAGCTTCCATGTCTTTAAGCCATGAGAAATTAAAATTAATACATAGAATTAAAGACTCTTTAAGGTTGGAAGAGGCCTCTAAGATTAGGAAGTCCAACCATCAACCTATCACCACCATGCCACTAAACCATGGCCCTAAGGATCACATTTATACATTTAGATTGGATATTAGGAAAAATATCTTCCCTGAAAGAGTTGTCAGGCATTGGCCCAGGCTGCCCAGGGCAGTGGTGGAGTCACCATCCCTGGAGGGGTTCAAAACCATCTAGATGTGGTCCTTAGGGCTGTGGTTTAGTGGCATGGTGGTGATAGGTTGCTGGTTGGACTTGATGATCTTGGAGATCTCTTCCAGCCTTCATGATTCTGTGATGCTGTGGCTGAAGACACTCCCAAGCCTACATCAGTCCAGGGTAGGTGCTGAGCTTGCTTCAGCTGGAGATGCACATGGAGAAGACACCATGGTGTCTTCCTGCACAGTGGCTGCCCTGTCTTGGGAAGGAGAAGCTGAGTGAAAGAGTTGGCTGGATGCTGATGTTCTGTAAGTTCAAGCCTGGAAAGCTTGAAGTAGTTTTTGACTCATGTCACACAGGTGAGGCTGGTTAGGTATTCCTGACTACTGCTGCTATTCTGGAGGAATTTGGAGGGCTTGCAACTCCAGAGGAGGAATTTAGCAGCTCCAGCTAATTCTTAGAAGCAGCTGGTGGACTGGGTGTGTTTTGCAGACATTTTCTGAAGAAATCAAATGGTGATTTCCTGGGGAATTAAAAAATCAAATCAAATAAATGATTACAAAATAAAAGAAGAAGAAAAAAAGCATTCCTAAAAGAGTGCAATGCTGCTGAGAGAAACCTTGATGCTTTTACCAGTATTCCCAGGTACTTGAAGGCTAGGTGTGCTTGAAATGGAAGCCTAGGAATTAAAGAACACAAACTTCATTTGTTCAGGAGCAACTGGAAACTGTGAATGCCTTTCCATGCAGGTATTTCCTTTCCCACCATTCAAATCTTTTCCACAGGTCCTGTTTCATTCTTGGTCACCCTCATGTTTTGTTGAGAAGAACTTTTTTGGGGGGGGGAATCTTAAGATTTGGCCAAGCTCCAGGCAGAACAATGAAAAAAATCATAAATCACCTTAATAGATATAAAAAGAAGGGGAAAAAAAAGAAGGCAGAGGAATGGAGGAACTGAACTGTGGTAGCCCCAGCACATCCATCAGACTTACAATATTCTTCCTGAGGTAGAGGAGAACACAGCAACAGAAAATAATGAGGCCTGCTCTACTGATATAGAGGCTCTGATGCCCAAGATGTCATTCAGTTTTGTGTGTAAATCCCCTATTTTTTATGTTTTCTCCACATTTCAGTGCCAAGGGCAGCTCTGTGTGCCTTAACTGCTGTCACACAACATGAAGCTTGCAGAGTTTAGAGTCACATCAGCCAACTCAGGGCCATGTGGATGGGAGATTCATCCCAGCTACCTTCAACCATCAAAACTGTGGCACCTAGACCATCTCAGGAGTGCCTAGGGAGAGACAGGGATTTCTAGGGAGAGACTCAGCCCCAGCTGAGTGGTTTGTCTTCAGATGATGGGGACAAAGATCATAGAATGCTTTGATTTGGAAGGGATCATCTAGGTCAAGCATGTTCTCCAAGATCAAACAAAACCTGAGGATCAAATATCTTCCTGAGCTGTGTGCAAGCAGAAAATCCAGCTGCATTTGGCCTCAGTAAGTCAAGCAGATAACAAAGCAACAGTGATACTCCTTGTGCAGTGCCCATCACCTCAGTGAGCAGTCATGGGGACACTGCTGACAGGCTGTGCAGTGTGGGTGCTTCATGTCTTTTTAAGTGCTGTGTGTTATTTACCCACAGTCCACCAAATTTAGGTGGGTCTGGCTGCTTTGACCACTGGCAGCTTCTAGTGATGTCAGCAGAGATCTGTAGCAGGTGCCTAGAGAGACAGTTTGGTTATTATGCAGTGATCATACCATGCCCCTTTCAGCTCATCTAAAAGGGGATTGTCATCATTGTTAGCAATCTAGAGGGACCAGAAGATGCAGGCTTTATCTTGAGAATATTTTTCATTGAAGACTTCTCTTTTTTTTCCATCATCTCTGCTCTAAGAGCACAGTATCCACAACCTTTCTCCTCAAAAGCTGATAAATGGTTTAGCCATTATTTAAAGTTTGGGAAAAGGCAGCTATAGAAATAACATTTTAATCTATTCCAGATTAGACTTCATGCTATATTTGTAATAAAGACTTGTTTCCAAGCCTGGTTGGCAGATCATTCCCAGGGACAATTACCCAAATAGCTATTAGGATACGATTGCTCTCATTTCCAGGCAGTGCAAGGTTGCCAGGACTCAGCTTGGCTTTGGATTTGGGTTTGACTTTTGGAGAAAACCACAAGAATTTGTCAGTCTTCTTGGCCATAAGGGAGTCTTCTTGTCTTGAGGCTATTCTTTTTCCTCCTCAAGTGGAGAAGGCAAAACATGCTCTTGTCTGGTTTGGCTTCCTTTTTTTGTGTCTTTCGTTATCTCTCCGCTCAGTGCAGTGAAGAAGACTCAGCTGTGGCTAGGCTGGGAGGTGAGAGACCTCTCCTATCACTCCCTGAAAAGAGGAGGCTCAGGATGGGAAGAGCATATGATATTCTGGAGGGTGAAAACTGAAAAGAGAAGCAAAGGTCATGGCTTTCTTTTACTGGGGGAAGGGAGCTTACGGGAGGGAATAGTTAACGCCAAGCTAAATCAGTGTTAGTTGGGAATGGAGACTCCCTCTCTTTATGCATGATGCTAATGTGTTGTTTGGCAGATCTGAATCATGCTGGCTAGGTCAGGCAAGAGCTTGAGTTGTAGAACACCAACTCCCTCAGAAGGAAAAAGATCTCTTTGTGCCAGGGAACATGTTCTGTGGTGAGATGATGTAATTGTTTAAGTCACAGATGCAGTGGTTGGGAAGCTTTTTCATACTGAAAGATAGGTAGGTCCAGGATGGCCCATGAAATGTCAAGGAACCCCAACCAGTCTCTTGTCTAGAGCTTAGAGCAGAACCAGGTTCACTATTTATGGCCAGTCTAGCCTGGGTGCTGCTGAGATCAGCAGGCAGAGGTTGGGCAGTGGCAGTCCCTCTGTCCCAAGACTTAGAACAGTTCATTTCAAGACCCCAGCTAAGGTACTTCAGTGATGCTCAGTGCTCTTCCCTTGGTAAAATGGAGATAGCAAGCCTGGAGACAAATCATAAGCAATGCATTGTGTTTAATACCATACATTGTTGGATATTAGGAAATATTTCTTCCTAGGAAGAGTTGTCAGGCATTGGCCCAGGCTGCCCAGGGCAGTGGTGGAGTCACCAGCCCTGGAGGGGGTCAAAACCCCCACGTAAACATGGCACTTCATGACACAGTTTGGTGACATGGTGGTGTTGGCTCAGTGGTTGGACTTGATGATCTTAGAGGTCTTTTCCATCCTTAATGATGCTATGCTTGTTGAAATGGAATTTATCAGAGAGAAAGTGCTCCCCAAGACATCAGGGGATTTGAGAAAGGATCCAGAGCTCCTTTGCTCCTCTCTAACCAGATAAAAGGCTTTGGATGCACACATCCCTTTAGCTGCCAGGAAGTGCCAGCATTTCTGAAAAGCATCTTTCCAAACTCTGTTTCTCAAGAAGAGGAGAAGGTCCAGGGCTGAAGCATCTTTTTTCCTCCTTTGCTGGTTATGAGTAACAAGGTAAACTGCATTGGAGCTGAGCAATGAAACTACTTCAGACACAGAAGCTGAGATAAACACAGTGGCAGTAAGGCACTTAAAGGACAAGAATTTCACAGTCCCTTGGTTAAAAAGGAAGCTCAAGGTCTTGCCTGAGCTCCAGTTTGGTCTCACCTCTCCCCTTTTCCATAGGGTGAACACTGTGACAGCTCATGTACAGAAATCCTTGCTCTCTGGCTCTGCTCCCAAAGAATGACTGCAGCAAAGGGGCTGAGGCATATCCTCACCAATGGAGCAGAAAATTGCTTCAAGGCTAATAGCAGGAACACCTTGGTGAAGAAAACACTGTAATTAGCAAGAAAGCAGCACCTCTGCCCAATAGGGCTATTGTGTCCCAGGAAGGATTTTGCTCTGGTGCAAAGGGGAAACGTGTGTGTGAGCGAGAATGAGTGAGCAGAGGTAATCCCCACCCAGTGCCTTCATGATGAATGTGCTGCAGTTGGCATAAAGTGGAACCTGTGCCAAGATGAGGCCCTCTGGTTCCTTCCAATCCCCAATTCCCTACCTACATTCTCCCAAACACCACATTATATTTTTAACATCTTTTATTTTCTTGGAAAAATACCTCAACTGTAGTTCTAAAATGTGTTTAAACAAATGAAATGGAGCTAGCAGGTGTACAAAACCTCCTGAAATGCTTCCCATGGCTGCAGTTAAATACAAAATAATAATAAAATTAAAATAAAAAAAAGGTAAACTTAAACAGTTCCATAGTGGAAAAAAAAAAGTCTCTAGGCAGAGTACATAAATGTCAGTTTTTTTCCTGCTGCACAGTCACTTTCATTTTTTGACTCCTAAAATCCACCCAGAGTCATTTCAGTCCTGGTTTGGATCTTCATTTCTCACCCAGCTTAAAGGGGTTAATTCTCCCATTGCCATCTGGGGGAGAAATAATGTCCCAGAAGTAAGCACTAGGTCAAATTCTGAGATCCCCAGCACCTCCTGTGGGAGGCTGATCTGCAAAGCTCCCCAGGAGTTCTGTTACTTACTCCTTTTGCCATCTCCATCCTGAACCTGGAGAAGCCTTTGGTTCAGTTTGGAGTCATTTATAGTCAGGATTTGATTCTTAAATGAATAGAGCTGCATTTCCAGGCTCCATCCCAACTGGAGGGCTGCTGGCACTGCACCTAAAGACAGCAGCACCCATATAGAGATCTGAGTCTGTGAATGGATCCATACAGAGGAGAACTGATAACCCAAATACACCACTGGCCAGGGGACTGGAGGCTGAGAATTCATTCTAAGGAGAGCTGGAAATAGAGTTTTGTATTGCTACTTGTGCTGCCTGCCTGGGTGGAAATCCTGTAGGAAAGGGACTGCTTGTGAGGTTAGTCTTGCATGGATTCTAATGAATGCTCAGAGGTAAAACTGGTGAGGAATACCTGGAATTTTGGGTAGGGCTCCTTCTAACAACTGCTGACCAATTTCAGCATAGGCAGGTAGGCTTTAACTCAGCAATGAAAAGTGAGATATTTAGACCTGGCTCTAAACACTTATCTCTACCTGCCTAAACTTTGGTAGCTTTTTTTCCCCCCTAAAACAGCTCCCAGCTCAGTATCTTTTTTTTTTTTTTTGTCTTATGTCCTATCCTATTAACCCTTTTCTAGCTCAATTCCCCTTTACTAACTCAAGATGTTGGATCAATTATTTTTCCAGAGATAAAGTTCACAGGCATTATATGAATTAATAAAGAAATACAGTTATAATTGTTGTTGTTTTGACTAATGGAAACTTTCTCAAGTGAACACCACATTTCAGCTCAGCATCTCAAAGTATCTCACCTTGAACAGTTGGCTGAGGTTCAAATCCTGAACCCTGTTGACTTTGTTGAGCCCCCACTGTTTAGGGGTGACATTTAGGGATGACTCCAGCCCCACTCAGGGGGCTGATAGAAGTTATTAACATGCAAAGCTGACAAATGCCTGAATGGATTATTCCCAGTTGTGTGTCCAATTTTCTTTTAATGGGTCATTTGCTTCTGAATGGGCAATTCATTCCCCCACTGCTTTACAAAGCTGGAGAACCTGCTTTAAGTCTTCTCTTTCCTAGATGTGGGTTATAAGTTCTGCAGACCAGGGAAGATTCATTTTGAACTTGAAGAGGAAAAGAAATGGGGAAAAAAAGGGGAGATGATTCACTTGTTGAGAGACAAAGTTTCTGGCTGCAGAAGAGCAACTGCAGAATGAGGCAAAGGCAAATGACAGGAGATGAAAAGATTTTCTGAGTGCAGAGAACTGTTGAAAGGCTTTGGAGATGTCTTCTCAGCTAGTATAACACAATCAGTGTTCCAGCTTCCACAGGCTTTTTGGTATCCCCATCCCTGAATAGAATTACAAACCTAATGACCAGAAATGACTTCTTAAAGCCTGAAAGCAATCCAGCTCCCTGTGCTAACACTGATGGACCTGGAGACAACTGATTTGAAACTCCTGATCCATCTGTGCTATGGAGCTTACCATGAGCTGCAGTGAAGCTGCTGGGAGGACTGGAGCTCTGTCCATGTGCACAGACAAGTGAAATCTTTTCAAACAAACAGGGTGGAAATTCTTGGCTTCTCCAGGACCCTGCCTCACTTCCAGCAGATCGTGGTTTGGATTCCCAGCCTGCCCTTGGCATTCCACTTTTCCCCCTCCTTGCCACAGCTAGATTGTGTTTGCTGTTTCTGGACTGAATTGCTGAACAGGATCCTGGTGCCTCAGGTAGGTGATGTTTTACCATGGAGGAAGAAATCCCTGTCTGAAGTCAGGGGAATGGAACCTCCTAGTTAACAACTGGCAAACCTACAGGAAAGGAATTGAGCTGCCATCAGTAGGTAACATATTAATGGCTGGTGTTTAATTTCTTAGAGGTAAAACAGAAGAATCTGGTGGTCCTCCCATTAGTGGTCTAGCTACAGAAAAGTCTGTGCAGAAAGGTAGCACCATTTCCTTCCATCTGCCATTAAGGGTCTTGCAGATCTGCCAGAAAAAGGGAAAATTAACCTTCTGTGGAAATCCAGCAGAAGGCCTTTTCCCCTTTAAATCATTAATGGAGAACTTAATGATGCATCAGTCTGCAGAGTGCATTGCAGCCAGAGGCACAGAGGCATTTTGGATATTTGGCTGCTTTGGAGAGGCTGAAGCTCCATATTTCCTCCTTAGCCTTACCAGATGGACTGCAGATAGACTTACCATTTCTGAAGTGAGAAACATTAGGGGCTGTTGTGATCAGCAATAGTAGCTGCTGCTGAATTGAATTCTGCTGGGCCTGCCATGTGCTGGCTTCTCTGTGTGGGAATGGCAAAAATCACAGCATCAAGGAGAGAAAGAAGACTCAGCCCTGTACAGGGGCAGAGGAAAGATAACTGAAGGTTGGTTGACCAAAAGCACAGGGAGGCATAAATGAATGGGTTATGGCAATGCTTAAAATGATAGGGATAAAACAGAAACAGAGAAATCTTGTCTTTTCTAAGACCCTTTTAAATGCAAAGGCTCATCTATAGGCAACAGATGCATGGCACAGAATTTTCATTGGCTGGAGACCAAATTAGGGACAATGCTGTACATGAAACTTGCCATTTGACCAATGTTATGCTTCACTTTCATCAGTGCTGTCCATGGAATATTAGATATTCTGGCAGTTATTTAATAAGGCAAATGCACACAAGGAGCCCTTTAAGGTAAAAAGTAAAATAATCTCTATTTTCTCTTCAGGAGGTTTTGGCAAATGGGAAAAGATGGAGAAGAGGGAATAAAAAGTGTATGTGAAACAAAAGTTTTAACAGTCTGTCTAACCAATTGGTATAATTAAGTTTTACTTCAGCCCTCAGGAAACCCCAGGGAAGTTTGTGGCATCCCAGTTCATGTGCATATTAAGCAGGGGATCATGTAACCTACATGCAGTGTTGGAAAGGGTTGTTTTTTACAGAGCTGTAGCACTCATTTATAGCAGTGTCAGTCTGAGGTAGCTCTGGACTGCAGCAGTGTTAATCCAGAGCTATACTTGGCTGCTCAAAGTTGAGTTTGGATTCACCAAAGTTCTCCAAATTAGAAGTGGAGGCAATGGAAATGTAGGGAGGAGCTTGAGCTAAACCACATGGTTTGAAGCTCTGACCAGCCACCCCTCAGAACCAGTTAACATTGGGACATCACTAAATACCCACAAGGGAGGTGTGTGAGCTGCTGGGAGAAGGTGACCAGTGTTCTTCTCTTTTCCCATACAAAAGCTGTTCCCATTCTCCTGCCTCTCAGATGTAGAGGATCTTTCAGCACTGTGGGTGAAAACCTTTGAGGAGATAGCAGAAAAGATGGAATTTGGCCCAACCCACTTTATCCTCTTGAGCCACACTTCCCATTTCTGTCCCTGAAAGGAGGTGGATACACAAGGACACCACAGTACCTCCAGGAGGTCCTCAGAGGGTGCTGAGTGGGGGCTGCCACAGACCTATCCCAAGCACACCCTGCCTTGTGACTGGGCAGCTCTGTAAGAAATCAAGATAACAATGAGTAATTCCTTAAGGCTGTCATCAGTGGTGCCTCCTAGAGAAAAAGTAGTAACTGGGGTAACCTCTTCAACGAGGGCAACATTGTCCAGTAAGCAGCTGGGCTGGCAAACCAGCAATCTGAGCTTCTTCCAAACATATTTATCTGCCCAATATACCCAATTCTGCTCACCCTCAATAGAGTCAATTGCTTAAGTTTCTTACAACATAGGAACTGGTCTCATATCTCCACCAGGTCCTTCTTTAATACTTAAAGGGTTCAGTTTACACTGACATTATTTCATCCTTTCAATACCAGGGTAAATCCTCAGCTGCTGAAATCAGTCCTGTCCCACTGCAGTGAAACTGGGCAAAATATGCATTAGAACACCTTTCCAAGTGAAACAGAACCAATAAATATCTTTTCCATTCTAAATGGGAAGGAGATCATGCTAAGATTTGGTGGCCAAACTGATTCCTTGCAATTTTAGTGGCCTTCCTGAGATCTCAGTCCTGCTGGTGTAGGTAGGGAAAGAAAGAGCAAGGAGGCAGAAGGCTGCAACTCCCTTTGACATGTAAACCACTAATGAGATTCAAAGTTACAAACTCTAACCCTTACCTCTTTTTCCCTTCTTCAGCCCTCAGCCCTCTACACAGTCCCAAATATGATACAGCACTTTAGGAGACAAACATTCCTCTGGTGTTTCAAGAGTGCTGAAGTGGGAGCTATAGATTTACCAAGGCTTTACAGCTTCTCAGCCCCCGAGACAATGCTGGTATAGAACATGTCCTCACCAAATATTCAACCCTTGCACATTTCCATTTTGGGCTTGCAACCAGGTGTGTCTGAACTCTCTGCAGCAGGGTTTTTACCCAGCTTGATTCCTGGAACATAAATGCAGCTTGTCCCCATGTGGTTTTCCCCAGCAGCTTCAGTTCCTGAACAAGCAGTTCTTTCCTTGCACGTAAGTCACCTACGTGCTGGAAAGAAAACACAACACAAAACAAACAAAAAGCAGAAGGAACCTGCAAATAGCTGCTTCTCCTAATGCCCTCCAACAGACACAGGCATCTTTTAGTTGTCTCTTGGATTTGCTGTCCCAATGGTTGGGATTGTGCAACAGACAAAGCAATGGGAAGGGAAGGAGTGAAGGCTGTGGTAGCCTCTAAGCTCACTGTGACCCAAACCAAGAAACACTAAGTGGAAGCAAACAGGACATCTGCTTCCAAATCTCCTACATTAATGTTCTGGTCCAAAGCAGTAAACACAGCTCAAGCCCACAATGGTTATTTCTCATTCCTCTGATGCAGGATGTCCCAGGGTGACTCTTACAGGTGACTTTTCTGCTACAACAGCACTTTCACAGCTGCTTACAGAGAATGGCCAAAATCTAGCTTTTTGGTAAATTAGCCCTGCTGTAAAAGTGCTGCTCAAAGCTGCTCTGTGAATGAGCTAGACACCTGCCAGAGATAGCCTAGTTGTGTATGATCTTGCCTCTTGGAAAGGTTTTGGACTGGATGATTTCTTGAGATTGAGCCCTCCCTTGTAGGATTCTAACCATCTGGATTTTCATCTCCCTTGCACCAAGTACTTGCCTTTTATTACTTTCCCAGGCCATCTGGCTACTTACTTCCTCTAAGCAGCAGCATGCCTCTCGAATGCAAGGCATGAAAGCCACCCCACTAATCACAGAAGGGTTAAAAACATGACTGGTGGGCAAAGCACCCCCCTTTTTTTTCCCTGCAAGGTTGGTTGAAATTGTGAATAGAGACTGACAGCTTGCCTGAGTGTTTGTGGTTCAATTTGAAACCACAAGACCCAGAAGCACATGGTTTAGATTCAGTGTCTTTCTCTAGCTAACACGAACCATTTGTTCAAGCAGCTTGGCTATCTCTTGGAGAACAGCTCTGCACCAGGATCAGCCTTGATTCACCCCAGACAGCCCAATACATTCAGATGGAAACTCAAAGAGAAAGGGAAAATTTCCCAAACAAAGGCTTGCATTTATTTTGTCTTGTTTATTTTTGCAGCTTGTAAAGGAGCTACTAATATCCTGCTACAAAAAATAATAATAACAATAATAAAAAAAAAAGCCTGAAATGCCAATCAAAAGCAGTGCCAAATTAGGCAGTGTTTAATTCAAAAATACGATTTTCATTGCTTTTTTTAAGGCAAATTCCTGTAAAATAATAATGTCAGGGAGGTCATGGAAAGAAGAGACTTAAATGACTCAAAAAAATATATTTAGACCAATCTTCTTGAGTTTGGCTGTGTAAAATGAGGCACATAATAAGGCTAAAGTTTAGTCAATGAGCTTTCACACATAAAGCAAGTAAATGCAAACCTAGCAGTAGCCATTTACTTTAGGTCCTCTGTCCATAGAAAGCCATAAGCTTAAGTGCTTTATTATATGTGATGAACAGCAGAAAGGTTGAACATCTCTGTGACAAGGTGGAAAATGAAAATACACAAGAAGGAATGTCCAAATCTTGGATATTTTGCACAGCTATAGGATAACCTCCACGTGAAAAGAAGGGAAAGAAAAGAAAGGAAGGAAAAAGAAGAAAGAAAGAAGGAAAGAAAGGAAGGAAGGAAGGAAGAAAGAAGGGAAGAAAGAAAAGAAAGAAAGAAAAGAAGGAAAAGGAAACTTCTCTGCTATGTCTCTCTATCTCCTAGTAAGGAATAAGTGACCATAAAATCTGTGTATGTGTGAAACCACAATATATTCCCCTGTTCTGTCATTAAAAGCCACTCACAACATAAATGTGACTCAGAGGTGGGAGTGCACTCCCCAGCAGGGAGGAGCATGCCATTATGTGCCATGAGTTGACTTCCAAGAACAGATTCTATTTCTGGGAATTCCAAATAACATATATTTTATTTTAGTATTGTGGGAATATTGCAAGGATGTCTAGTGATCCTGCTTTCTGAGCTACTATATAATCACAGGGTAATTTTTATTAACAAGAAGACTGGGTAGCTTCAGAGACCTGCAGCAGTTGTTGCAGAGCTGGTGAGGTGAGCGTGAGGCTTGAAGGGCTGAGATACGCTGTAGGGGTAGCAGGAAAACTGCCTGGGAAATGTTAAAGCTGAATGGAAAGGCAGGTTTAAGGTTAACAATTGGATGTTGCAGCCATTTGGCTGGGCAGCAGGAGTGGAGCTGTGCTGAGCTCTTAAAGAATCACAGCCATAGAATGGTTAAGGTTGGAAGGGACACCTGAGGTCAGCTAGTCCAACCTCCCTGCTCTGGCAGCATCTCCTAGAGCAGGTTACCCAGGACTGTGGCCAGGTGGATTTGGAATCTCTCCAGAGGAGGAGACTCCACAGCCTCTCTGGACAGCCTGGGCCAGGGCTCTGACCATCTAAGAAGAGTGAAGCTTTCAGTTGTGGAGGTGTTCATCTGACCCTGAGCAAGGCCTTGGGCAGTAATGTTCAGAATACAGTCTTTCCTAATTGGCTCTTACAGCCCTTTATTTGATTTGGGTACTGGTGGCTGCCTGTCAGTCCTCCCCACTCTGGCTGCTGGTGGTTTCTAGTTTCTCTGGTTACAGTGGGTTTTATTTCATGGATCAGTCAAAATCTGCTGAAAAGGGAAGGTGTGTCCCTGACACAGAGCATGTGCTCAAGCAATCAGTTATCCACCGCACAGTCACATGAAGGAGGGAGGAGAGCCTGAGGAGGAAGATGGGCTTCTTCAGGAGGGTAGTTCTGTCCTGTAGAAAAGGGAAGAGAGGAGACAGAAAAAGGGCTGCAAAAATGATTAGGAGACTAGAACATGTGTCTTATGGGGAAAGGCTGAGAGAGCTGGGGCTGGGGAGCCTGGAGAAGACTGAGGAGGGATCTTCTCAATGCTTATCAATACTTCATGGGTGGAGGTCAGGAGGATGGGGCCAGGCTTTGGTCAGTGGTGCCCAGGGACAGGATAAGAGGGAACAGGCACAAACTGGAACAGAGGAAGTTCCATCTAAACATAAGGATGAACTTCTTTATTTTGAGGATGGTGGAGCCCTGGCCCAGGCTGCCCAGAGAGGTGGTGGAGTCTCTGTCTCCGGAGACATTCAGACACCACCCTGTGCAACCTGCTGCAGGTGACCCTGCTCTGCCAGGGGGTTGGACTAGGTGATCTCCAGAGCTCCCTTCCAACCTCTAACATTCTGGGATTCTCTGAAGCTCCTTCTCCAAATGTGGCATTTCCCTTATGGATTGTCACTTAGGTGAGGCTGGCATGAGAGTGTTGTGCTTCCATAATTATTAGTTTGCTCTCAATTTACAGCACAAAGAAGGTATCAGGACATACCAAGAGCCTTACAACAGGACAGGCTTTATTGTTTTGGGAAAAAAACCATAAAAATTGGGCAAATGTGGTCCTTAGGGCCATGGTTTAATGACATGGTGGTGATAGGTTGATGGTTGGACTTGATGATCTTAGAGGTCTCTTCCAACCTTAGTGATTCTGTGAAGGATAGACATGAAATTGGTTAATTCTTCCAGCATTCAGTTTCCATTTAGTGTTCTACTTGCAAATGTGGCTTCAAGTGTCTGAGATTATCAGCCTCCTTTTGATGAATGATATTATGACAAGTTACTTCTGCTGTTTTTTCTAGGGGGAGAAATCATGTTTATGGAAACATAGAAGGGAGGAGAAGATAACTTCAGGTTTAGGTTTTACTTTCCTATAAATAAAACCTTCTGAACTGTGTCCTGTTTGGAAAGGGAATCATTTTCTGTAACAAAAATACTAAAACAGATCAGGATGATATTTTACTAAAATAAGATTAAGACACACACACAAAAAAAGATTAATAAAATGAAATAATATCACTTTTACCAGCATGGGAAACTTTTACTCTTAAAAAGCTGAAAGACTTCAGTGTTATAGCTCTCAAGAGAGCCCAGGAAATTTTCCCTGATTTTAATGGAAGTGTGACTACCTCCTGTGGATAAGAATAAAGAGCCTGGTCTGTGGCTTACAGCATTTGTTCATATGAATACAATTAGTTCACTTCTTTGTTTGACCAAGTGGCATCCAACAGAAACCAGCCCAATGGTTATTTACCAACCATAGGTCTCAGGTTTTGGTCTTGCTTATCCCACGTGTGGTGCAGTTCTTTACACCGGTACATGTCCATGACACCCCTGCTTCAGAAGGCTCTGAAAGAAGGAGCTGGTGCAGTTGTGTGGAGGATCTGCATGGCTTGGCTGCCTGTGAGATGAGGGCACTGGAGGTGAGATGGTCCTGCCTAGCCTTGGGCCATTCTTCATGCTGAAGCAGGTCAGATGATGGGGTCAGGTCCTCTCACCAACGCAGCTCCTAACAAGTTCTGGAGTGCAAGGCACTGAGGAGCAAATAAGAAACAAAGCAAGCATGAACCTAATCTCATTAATATTTTTTTACCTAAGATTCCTGCAAACCTGATTCTCATTCAGGTTAAGGCTCCTTTTTTGCATATTACTGGAGCATTGGGCAGCATTATACTCTTGGTGACCTTGTAGGCATCTGTGCTTCATGACAAACCATTTCCCTTTGTGACAAGACAGATTTTGGACTTCAACCTGAAATATGTTGGAAGATTCAGCCCTACCTGATCATCAGGGCATTCCACCACATGACACCTTTGCTTAAGGGGAAGGGGATCTCCCTGGATTACCAAAGGGAAATAGCTGCAGTAGCAAAGCCATGAAGGAACAAGCTGGAGGCTTGAAGGTTTCGTGCAAGCTTGAGCACCATGAACATCGTGCACAAACATGAGGGAGGGTACGAGGGGTGCCAGTGACCTCAGCCACCCCAGACACACATTTGGGTCCAGGTTACAGCTGACTGGAATCCTGAGGTTTCACTGGCCAGGAGTCAGTTTGGAACCCACTGGAGCCACCCTAGTATTTTATAACCTTGTAAAGAAGGTATTGTTGAAAACATTTCAAAAATTCTCCACACAGTCTGGCAGCCTTCCAAACCCCTCTGAAATGAGCCAAAACTATCAGCAGCCACCCACCTTCCTGTCCATGATCCTCTGATTAATGACATTCCACCAACAGGGTCTGACAGGCAGAATCTCCCTGCTGCAGGACCTCTGCACAAATAGGATCTCAGAGACCTGCAAAGTGTCTGTGGAGTTTGCAGCTGGGTTTGACATGGAAGTGTCTCTTCCTCAGGTGGTGACCATGCAGGAGGAGGTTCTCAGGGGGTGGTAGCATCATGTAAAACCTTAATCAGAGCAAAGCAGGAGAAATCAAATCACTTTTGAAGGTGTGGTGCTCTACTTTTGTGTTCCTCATCCAGTCACCTTGTAGCTTCTGGGTCAAAAGAGCCATAACAAGAACAACCATAAGAAATAACCAACAGCCAGCTTCTTCAGCTGGAGTTCATTACTGAGCAGGTTTAGATCCCTCAGGAAACAAAAAGCAAGTTAAAAAAAAATCAATGTTTATTTCCTGTTATAGATGTAATTATTTATAGGATCAATGTTATTTAGACATCTTGATTACTGGCCATGCTGCTCCCTGGGCAGTGTGGATGCAGGTAAGATGCCTGGAGATAGACACTGCAGTAGCCTAAGGCAGCTCTTCAGCAGCCACTGCTCTTGCCCTGTACCTGTCAGAAATGCCCAGTACAGGAGAGCACCTGGAGATGTCAGGTATTTTCCTATCCCTACTGAGCAGTGAACACTTGAAAGACTGGCTGAAATCTCTGCCCTTCATTGATGGCTATGCCTCAGAAATCACCAGGGACGATGAATCAGGTATTGGGAAAGTGAGAGAAGATAAATGACTTCCCCCTCTTCATCAATGCTTCCCCCAACCTCTAGGCTTACTCTAGGTAATTTTGATAGTTCCAGAATAATGGAAGTTATACCAGGGTGTAAAAACAACCTCCTCAGCTGACAGGAGTTCATACAATGTCACTCTGCAGCACAAAGAAATGCTCCTAATGGTCACAGAACCTTGAATTAGTATTTTTCATCCATGTGGCACTTCCTTATTTCCCCCCTGTAATATTGTAATACCTGGCTGCCTGGAAAGGGGAAATTCAAAGTGAAACCATGAGAAAAAAAAAGACACATTGCTTTGAAGTCAGAAGTTCATCCTTAAAAATGTCTCAGAGTTCCTGCATCGCCCTGGGCATGTGACAGAAGAAGAGCAGAATGTCTGGTTTGGGATTTCATCACGAGCTGGGCATTGAAATACCTTTCAAATGTGGGTGTGAGGTGCCTCAGCTCTTAGACTGGGTCAATTCTTCATCACAGTCTGTCTATTCCTTTGCACAGCAGGCACAGGAGGCAGGTGGTGGCAACGCTGTACATTTCCCTCAGCACATTTAGGTTTGATGTCCTAGGCACATATCACAGGATCACAGAGTGGCCTGGGTTGGAAGGGACTTTCAAGATCATCTAGACCCACTCAGAATTAGATGTTTGCAGAGGCATATTTGGGGGTGCATGCCTACCTGTATCTTTGTTTTCTCTGTGTGTTTCTATGGATGCAGATATTCTCCCCTCTATATCAAGACATAGAAAAGGTATCTCCAGAAGCCCATCATATCATTTTTAGGAGAGCTTTCTTTCCATGAGAAGGAAGCTCCATGAGTACATTTTCACTCAGCAGTGACTCATCTTTCTAACTCTTTTTTTTTTTTTCTTACTGCTTCATCCAAGAAACTCTGACTAAGTCAGCTCTGCCACGTCCCAAGTGTAGCAGGGATTCCTCACAGTCCTCGATGCAAACAGAACTAGTAATTCTCCTCAGAAATAGCAAGAAGCTGCTATTTGTGGGCTCCTGCTTTACGCAATGCTGACCTTGGCTGAGGCAACCCAAATGGAAAGGTCCTCAGCTCCTGAAGTCAATGCCATTGTGGTAAATAAAGGCAGCGCCAGGAAGGCACAATTTCAACATCGCCTGGCAGCTGGAGCAGAGCTGGGCAGGGGCACTCTGTGGATGAGCTGTATTTTCTTAACAGCAGTCTGGGAACCTCATGGCACTATGTCATAGTGAGACAGGCCAGTTTTGTATCTCAGCTTGTTGGGTTTATTTTTATTAGTTGGGGTTGGGTTTTGGGGTTTTTTTTGTTGTTGTTGGTTTTTGGTTGGTTGGCTTTTTAATTTGCAGCCCCTTTTCATGTTCTACACAGCCACTAAAAAAGAGCTGGAATAAAAGCTGGAGGGTTCCAGAGATGGACTGGAAGCAGAAGGACAGCTCTTTGTCAGTGGCTCAGGCTGATGGAACTTCAGAGGATTTTAGGTATTGACTGAAAAGAAACTAGCAACAAAAAATGAAGAGCTCCCTTCAGCACTTCAGCTTGGCATGAAGAAATCCCAGAGAGAGACAGGTTGTAGACCATGATTTAGACTCACACATATCATTTCAGAGAGGAAGAGTCCAATTAGCTGCTTGCCTACAGTCCATAAAACCCAATTATATGTGTCATCTAAACCAAGCTGGCTTTCTACCAGTCATCTTACCTGCATCAAAGTAAAACACAATGGATGCATGGAAAAGGCTAACTAACCTCATGGCAGCTTCCTCAGAACACTGGTTTACAAGGTGGATTTTTCTTCCCCTGTAAATCCTTAGATACCATCATGAGTAGCCAGTAGCCATCAGGCTGTCTTAGGTGATCAAAAGACATCACAAAATCAGTCTTGGAGAACCCCAGGACCTAGATGTGCCTTGGACAGAAAAACCTCTTCCCAAAAGGGAATCCAAACCCTCAGGCTACCCCTGAGCTCTCACTGTCTCCTGGAGTAGGGACATCACTCATTGCAGCACCTATTTGAGCACCCATGACCCAGGTGTGATGGTTTCCTTGTTGGGTAAGGACACACTTTCAAGACAGTGACATTTTCACCCCAGACCCAGAGGTGAGGTAAGAGTGGATCTCTCAATGGATTTGCCATAGCTTACCTGGCTTCATTTTGGTGTCTGCTAATGGTGTTTTTTTTCTCTCTGACTTTTTTCCCTCATCTATTTAATGTTTGGCTTCTTCACTGAACAGGCTTTATATTCATTATCATATAAAATAATGTTTTATTGGAAGACATTTTATCTCAGAGACACACTCTAGGTATCTGAGCTTGCTGTTTCTCCCTGGGTTCTCAGCTTGCTTTCATCAGGACAGTCTTGTTAAAAGGATATTACCTCTCTTGGGTGTGCTTCAGAGGAGCTTTGCAGTGCTGATGAATAAAGCAACTGTGGGGAGACCATAATAAATTAATTGCACCATTTTATATGAGTAAGAGAATGGGCAGGAGATCTGAGACTGAAACCCAGATCTGACCAGGAGTTGGGATTCGTGGTTGAAGGACTGCTATGAGAAAGAGAAAAGATGTCATAGCAGGAGTGAGAAGGGAGTTGGGGGTGGGGGGGAACAGGGAGCAAAACCAGCACAGCACGTTGGGGTGATTAATAAGCAATTTGCAGTCTCTATTTCCATTCAGCCAAGGAGATGGAAGATGTGACTTTCTAAATTAGCAACTGTGTTTTATGAGATGTGAAAAGGTTTTGTGAATCCATGTCTCTGCCTTTTATTGGCTGGACACTGACTGTCTAACTGTATCACAGGAGCCCCCCAAAATCAAAGGCTTCTTTGAGAGCCAAAAGGGAGATGTCAGTCTCTCTGGCTTTTCTTTTGTCTCAGTTAGGAGCTGAGTTCTAACACCACACTGACAAATGTAGCCATCCAGCTTCCCATGTTGTTCTCCTAGAGTAAGCACCAGTTTGCCCTTAGTCTGCAGCAGGAAGGCTGAATTTTGTCCAGTTTTAGACTACAAAACAAATTGCCTGGTCAGCCTGTGCAGGGTGGGGTCAGAAATGCTCACAAAAATGGAGTCCACAGAGATGAGAGGCAACCTGTGTTGGTTGTGCAGGATCAGCCTCCTTTTCTCATCCTCCTATTCTGCCCTGACACATCATTGCAGAGAAGCAGCCAAACACTAGGCTGGAAGCAATCATGAGAATGAAAAGAGTGCATCAATCAAAATACCAACATCCAGTCCTCACCCACCAGGTTTATTGGCACAAGAAAATATCCTCTTGTAGGTGCAGCTCCATCTTCTCATGAGGACACTTGCTCAGCCTGCAGGGAAGTGCTTTTTGTACCCAGCTGTCCCTAGGGCTGATCTCATTTCTCCTGCTGTGGACACTCATCTAGGTTGCCTTTAGCCTCTCCCCTATCCTGGAAGGACCAGGAGGGAGTGCTGGGAGGATATCCAGAGCAAAGCCTTGGTTTGATAATCCCAAGTTTATTTATGGAGGGTGAGAATCTTGTCAGCCACAATTACATTGCTGAAAGGAAAATGCAGGCTTTAAAGGAAATGTTGCCAGTGAATATTTGGGCAAGGGAGCATTTTGCAGTGGGAAGTCCTTGGACATGCCATGATGTTCTGAAGTCCTGACTGTATGTCAGCAGCAGTTGCTCTGCAGTGGTGATGCTGCTGTTTTCCTGTGGTGAGAGAAGGCTTTTTAAAGGTCCTAGGAAGAGGTTTTTAAAGGTCCCAGGAAGACATTCTATGTTGGCCTTCCTGGGATTTCTATGTATTTATTCATTTCTCTTTGTAGAGTAACATCCTTTGCTGTTGCTGCCTCTCAGCTACTTCAGAAGAGGTAAGGATCTGGCTTCCTTACTGCTGACACCCGTGCAGGAAGGACGTAGAGTAGAAGGGGAGGGGCAAGAGATTTTGGCTGTGTCATGGGGTGTAACGAGATCCGTTATGGAGTTGTAGTGTTGAGAGAAGAATTGTCCTGTCTGCACATGAGGCTCAGCTGATGGGGACAGAGAGAGGCTTCTGTATCCTCCAAGTCCTGATTGCCCTGATGGAGATATGCCTGGATGAGCAAATAACTCCTCAGCAGGAGGAACTGAGGCAGCCTCCTGTGCTGACCCAGCCCCAGTTTATGCCACTGCTGGGTTTCTTTCACAACCACCTTCCACCTCCATCAGCCCCAGCTGCCTGCAGATCTTCTGCAAGGATGTTGTCATGAGCCTTGCAAAGCAAGCTGGGCACTGCTCTTACACAGAGGGGGCTGAGCCTGCTCTGTGCATCTGCAGAAGCATTAAGGAGGCAGAAAATGATCTCTTCTTCTGCCACCTCAGCTGAGGGGAGTGTGGGTGAAGGTGGCAGGGGCTGTGGTGGCCAATCTCCCACCTGTGCAGGTGAGCCAGGGATCCCTCTGCTGTGTATGCAGGGAAGATGCTGCATGCCAGCCTGGCCCCCAGCTCTGTTATGTCCTTTTAGGGTTTACAGTGAATAGGTTGATGATTTTGGAGAATAATTATATTCATTTTCCAGACAGATTTCAGAGAGGAATTGGCCTGGTAAATCCTGTGGGGCAGGAGCCATCTTACAGCTGGATCACAGCATCAAATTAATGTATGAATTACTGTTGCTGTGAGATGATTAACACATTTTATCTGGTCTCTTTTCTTCATACTTAAAAAGGCAATTTTTACCTGTGTTTTTTACAGGGAGAGCATGTTCAAAGCTATGTCATTATCTTAAATATTAACAGATGACAGCATTCCTAAGACAAACATCACTGCTGATTATTCACTGATTTTCCAATCAAGGACTAAAGCCACCAGTATTATTCTTAAGTTGCTGTCACAATCCAGCTTTTTAATCTGAATATAGCTGCTCTTTTAGGTATTTGGAATGTTGTGTGTACAAGCCTGGGAGGTCACAGTTGCCAAGTGATCCTGCAGGGTTTGATGGGTTAGTTCTCCCAATCAGATACTGTTCAATACCTGAGTTGAACAGACTTCACTGCCAGGTAGGTAAGAGTTAGTGTCCTCAGTGGAACAAAAAACCAACACCAAAACCAAACAAGAAAAGTAGGCACTGAGAGGGTAGAAAAAGTCCTAATTTTTTGAACCTTTCTTTCTTTTTCTTTTTTTTATTTTTTAAAGACTTCCTGAACTGCCTGGTAAATGCTTTTTCCAGCATTTTATCCTGGGATGGCTGGGAAGCAGGAGGTAGGATTTGGTAGAGGGAGTTATGAAGTGTGTGGTGTAGTGATGATAGGCAGGTAACAACTTCTGGTGGTAATATCAGGGCATCTAATGGAGGCTAAAACCAGAAACCTCCTTCTCCAGTTAACTCAAGAGCAGGGAGAGGGTTTGATGCCAGCACACCATCAGGCATCACCTGATAGATTACCTCTGATTGCTTCACAGGGCTCAGGCATTGCCTTTTCTTTAAGGTAGCCAAGTGTTAGAAAAGCATCTGAATGTTGGCTCAGGAGCAGATGGATGACAAGGTTTCTGCTGGTGGAGCTGCAAAAGACATAGGGAGAGTTGTACAGACTGTGGTGGGAGAGGTGAGAGAATCCAGCATCCTGCCCTCCTCAGGACTTTCCAAATCTGACTTTTAACTGGTATTTTGATGTCAAGTTTTCCTTTCTTCAGGTTCACAAGGTTTGTCCACTTTCTGGATGTGTGGTCCAGTCAGTTACTGGGTCCAGTCCAGCTGAAGCCTCCTGCTTTCCTGTTCTCCTCAGGGATCTCTTCCCTCCACAGTGCAGTGTTTCCCTCTGGAGAACAGATGGAGAGAAAACTGCTGTGGAAAGAAAGCTGATTCCTCCTCTGCTTGAAACAGACATTATAACTTTATTTCTCTTCCACAGCAGGAACCCCTTCCTGTAAACAGAAGGCAGCCCTGTTGAAGCACTGCTCAGAAGAGTTGAATTGTTTTCTTTGGATCTTTCACCCCTTGCCCCCTTCTTTGTGGAGAGTGGTTAAAGTGATAATTAGTAAATTCTGGGAGCCCTCCAAAAAGGCTCTGAAACTGTCCACAGCTACACAAGGAAGTCATGGGCAGAGATGGGCAACACCCCACCTTCTGATATGGAAAGAAAGAAACAAATAATGGTGTAAACCCTCTGCCAGAAGTGGTAAACATGGAGTAATAAAAGAGGAGGTTAGGTAGGAATGAGCTCACCTTTACACAGAGCTTTTCACCCAGGAGAAACCTAACTGCTCTGCAAACTGCCAAGTGTTTCTGAAAGTCAATGCAGGGCTGCTAGTGGGTAGCCACTTTGGGGCAGTTTAGGACAGGAAGGGAAAAATACTAAATTCAGTAGAAATGAAGGAAAATTCAAGGTTTTCCACCCTCCCCCCCCCAAACAAAATAGTTTGTGTACAAGAAGTTCAGACTAGAACTGTCCCAGCTGCAGAATGTGCAATGGATTATCTCCAGGATGTGCAGTGGCTCCTTCATAAGCCACAGAAGCTCCAGGGAAATTCAAAATAACATTGTATGAGCAAAAGACCTAGAAGGAATTAGGACCTTATTTTCCAGCCTAAGTTGGATGTGCTGACTTTACTGCATGTCAGTGCAAAGGTTCCTTGCAAGGAGTGTGCAAGGACAGTTTCCATTTGCCATGCTAATTGAGTGATAAATTCTCCAGTGCAGGAGTCCAGCTCCCTGGCATTCACTCCTAGAGGTTGTTCCTAAGGCTTTGAGGAGCTGAGCTTTTGCTGGGGGTCATGGAAGGGGAAATAAAAGGAACCTGATTTAATTGGCTGAATTAAAACTGAAGAAATGGGAAATTCTTCAAAGGCAAACTAAAATGGAAAGGCTAGGATCTGTCAGCTTGTGGGAGCTGCAGTTGGGATGAGTTCAAGGAGAGTTCTACATGGGCCAAGTCTATCTGACTGCATCCCTCTCCAGGGAGCCCCAGGCTCCCCTCTCACTGGGGGAAAATGGGACATCACAGGAGGGGACAAGAGCCCAGAACAGGCACTCACAGGCTAAAAAAGAGGCAGCTGAAATACCCTTCCAAAAAACCCCCAAACCCTTGAGGATCATAGAATCACAGAATAATTTAGGCTGGAAAAGACCTCAAAGATCATCAAGCCCAACCAGGGACCCAACACCACCCTGCCCCTCTTTCTGAGCAGGACTCTTCTAGGCTTTGGATGAAATGTTTTAGCTTTCAGTAAAGACAAAAACCTTTCCTGTTTTCCAGGATATTTCTTTTTCTTTGACTAGGAGCCTGGTTTTCTCCAGAAAACAAGAGATTCTGTTTGAATATGTTCATTTCCTTAACAAATCCCATTCTAGTCAGAGCTCAGCCCTGGCTGTGTAGTGGGAAGGGAGCCAGGAATGAGTGCTGAGGAGAGCAAGCTAAAGGATCAATAATCATCTCAGCCTTTGCTCTGAATTCTCCTCCAATTCTTCCTTTCTAATAAACTTCAGGGCAGTCTAATGAAGGATTTATTTGCTCATTGACTCTCCTTTAAATAACTTTTGTGGGACCAGATGAAACTTGATGGAAATTTTCCCTTCTCTGACGTGGTTATAAATCTGAAGGAACATCCTGATCTTCTGTGGCACCCCAGAGAACAGCTTCTTCACTTCTATTTATCATCAGGATCCATCACTTGATTGGAAAACAATCTCCATGTTCCCTCCCTGCTCCCTCCTCCTTTTCTGTCTGCTTTTGCTTTTGTTTTGCTTTTTCTTCTTGTCAAGGAAACTGAGACAGACGAAAGCAAAAGAGAGAAGCAAAGCAAAGCAGAGCAGAGCACAGCACAGCACACTCAGCATTAATTTGGCAACAGGGAAACTTACTGAAAGAGATTTTATTGTTTCAAACTGTGGCTGAGGTTTTCCTTCTATAAAAGAAACAAAGCAAAGCTCTCTGCCATGAGTTGGAAATCCTGCTAGCAACTGGCTCATGTGTTCCATTGCACAGGAGATGCAATTAGGTTGCTGCAGGTTTGTCAGACAACCCATGGGCTGGGAGAGCTCCTCATGGAACCAGTGCTCTGCTTTCCAGTTGGAGACCTGAGCTCTTCATTAGGGCTCCAGTGGTGCAACTCTTTTGCAATGGCCAAAGCTGCCTAAGGGATTTGAATGTCAAATTCTGATTAAAATTGCTGGGGACTGAGCATGCTCTAAGAGGATTTGGAACTTTTGGCCTACTTCTATTCCCTGTGTCTAAGAAGGAAGGATTTGCTTAGTGGAGAAAAACTTTAATCACTGAAAAATTACTGAAGGAGATCCTCTGCTACTGTAAATCTGCATATTTGAGCCAATTAGCCAAGATGAGTTGCTTGGCCACAAAGTGTAAAAGCCACTGTCTGTTTCCCTTCCCAGTCAGGGGTGAGCCTTGTAGAGGTCACAGAATCCACAGCCCCATGCTGAGGGGTTCTTCACCTTCCCTCTGCCAGAGAATTCACCACCTCCCTGGGCAGCCTGGGCCAGGGCTCTACCTCCCTCCAAAGGAAAGAAGTTCCTCCTTCTGTTCAGATGGAGCTTCCTATGGTCCAGTTTGTGCCTGTTCCCTCTTGTCCTGTCCCTGGCCACCACGTTGCCACTTCACAAGCTGTATGAGAGACTACAGATAGATTTCAGACTTCATGGAGATTCTGGCCAGTTTTATAGCTTGTTTCTGCATTATGATGCAATCTAAGGTTTCTGACTGGGCTGACTGCTCTGGGAAACACATGATTTGGCTTTTCTGGTGCTGCTTCACGTGGCTGGAACTTCAGCCCTGCCCTCTGACGTCTGCCTTTGTGACACTGCACAGTCAGCCCTGAAACTGGGGAGGGGGAACCTGCTCAGGAGAACAATGAAGTGTCTAGTGGAAGATTAGGATGGATTTGAAACATGCTTTCCAGTAAAGACTCACCCAGTACCTTAGGCTTTTCAGCAGATGAACAACAGAAAAGCCAGTTCACATTTAGCCAGGTGGAAAGACTTGATTTCACCAGAGGGAAGCCAGAGCAGCTGTATCAGGGATGTCCTTAAGGGAGTTAGTTTTACCTGGGTCTATTGGGTTGCCACTGCAAACACCTCTATTCTAGCACAGGCACAGAGAGCAGTGGCAGTGATAAGGAAGCTGGAAAGAAGCTGATTTTCTGGGTGTTTTTCAGAGTCAGTCACCAGAGAGCCCTTGCATCATGTGTTTAGTTCTGCAGAAACAAAAGGGGTTTAGCCATCCCTCTGCTGGACTCCAACCAGCTGCAAGTCACAAGATAGATGTTGTTTTGTCTTTTTGGGTGCCTGCAAGGTGCAGGTGCACGTGGAGAGCTACAGCTTTTCACTGGTTGTAAAGGAAGAAGAAAGTGCCTGACAAACTGAAGCAGGTCCAGCAGCAGCTGGGGGGAGCTGAGTCCTTCCACAGTCTGTGTCCTTGCTAGAATAGCTATCCTCCAGGAGATGATCTGCTCCATGCTTCAGAGCCAGGCTCAGCTGGAAGAGACTACCAAACCCAGAGCATCTGGAGCAGGTAAGGCTAGAAGGTAATCTGAGAGAGAACATCCAAAGGAATCAGCTTGGCCAAGGAGCTCTCAGGGCAGGATTGCTGAAGCTACCAGGAGTGTGTTGGGGGAAATGGCCCAGCTAGCTGGCTTGGTGTTGGAAGAGGCTCCTGAAATAAGGACTGACCACATGCTTGTACCTGGCCACTCCTAAGAGCAATAGCTCAGAGGAGACTTGTGTGCTGTAGTCACTTGGTGGGGTTGGGAAATAGCACTCTGCAAATGGCTTCTGGGTAGCTCTGAGCCTCAGATTTGTTTTATTAAGTGATGGGCAGAAAGATGCACCTAGAAAAAGGTTGGGCTTTTCACTGATGGCTTCTTCTAGCTGGTGTGTGAAGTCATCCTTCCTGCCTTAATGTGGGGAAAACCACAGAGTACCTGCCCAAAATAAAGGCACTTGCACTGGAATTTGCTAGCATTTCCATCATCACTTAGGAGGTGATGTGGCTATTGTGGAAGGGTATTTAGGGTGACCCATGAGCAGGAAACCAGGTCTGTTAGCTCCCCACCCAGTGTCATCAGACTCCCACTGCTGACAGCCTATCTGAATGGCAGAAAGAAACCTTTTCTTCAGCACCCAGCAAATTCCTGGGGTGATTGCTGTGAAATGATGAAGGCTCTGGTAAGCTGTGTGCTGGCAGACAGGCTTTGAAGTCCACTTGGCTAACTCTGCCATGCTCTGGGTGACCACTGGGAAAGCCTGAGTGGGAGCAGGGGCTGAGGGAGGGTCTGCTGGCTTTGCAAAGCTGGAGTTAGATGGTTAGAGAGCTCTTTGGATTCATCACATTTTTTAAGGATGAGGGAAAGGCTAGAAACCACGAGTGAAACCCTACCCAGCACCACAAATAACTACAAAGGGTGCTCAACCTCTGGTTTTTTAGGCTGTCTCTACTCTGCCCACTATTAGTGTTTTAAGTCCTTTTCCCAACTGCCTCAGCTTACCCCCAAAATATGTCAGAGATTCCCAGGAGGCTTTTCTACCCTCAAACAGCCTCCTGCTCCCTTCACACCTCCATCTGCTCAGGCAGCCTAATAGCATCTTGAAAACTACAGCCATGCTCCCTGTAGCTCTTTGGCCAATCATCTCTGAAACATTAACAATTAGAGCTGCCAGGGCCTTCAAAAGTTCTCTTTACCTCCAACTTTTCCCCAGCATCAGCTTTTCTAAAGCCTATTATCTCTGCTAGTTTGGATGGAAGCAGCAACCTAGATCTCTTGCCACAAGAAGTACTAGGTTCCCTGTCTTCTGTGGGAGACAGCTGTGGTCACTGTGTGGTCCTCACCAGGACTGGGACCCAGCCTCCCCTAACAGGAGGGAGAAGACAGCCCTCTGAAGGGTAAAGTTTCCTACATACTCTCTTTCTGCTAAGACTGAAACATCTCTAGCAACACTGAGAGGATTTCCTCCACTTCTGAGGAGCTAAGAGCACTCCAACCCCAGCCCAGCTTTCCTGGAGCTCTCAGTGCATTTCGTGGGACATATGGAATCTACACTAGCTTCACACATCCAGGAAACCTCTGATAGACTTGGGTTGCTATTGTGACACTCAGACACACCACAAACCTCATCATGTCTGTGGCTGATCCAGTCCAGTGCACTCAGACATTTACCTTTCCAAGCAGCCCTTAGACATTTGGGAACATTTAGGCATTACTTCTGCTGCCATTCCCCAGGAGAAAGAGCTCACTCACCTGAGGAGCCTGTGACCCTGAAACAGCTCAGCCAGGCTACCCTGGAACCATGCTGACAGTCAGGTGGAGTTACTCTAGCTATTGGAAGTGTTCAAGTAGAATATTCATTCATTACTAAGAAGAAAAATCTATTTATGTTGTAAAAAATGAAATGTTTTGTGACTAGAAGGATTGAAAAAGTTGCTTCTTTCATCTATCAAAACCTCAGTGTTTAAGTTTCATGCTTGCAGACCCATTTAGGACTGAGGCTAATTTTTGCCCCTCTAAAGTCCCTGGGAAGTAGAAGTGGTTGCAGGATGGGAAGTTTCTCATCTGAGCATCTCTACAGACAGCACATTAGTGTGGCTGACTTTGTACATAAACATTTCTCAATCAAAGCTGCAGCTATCAGCCCCATGGTAGGCTTGGAGTCTGTTTTCTTCATGTCCATGAAGTGTGGTAGCAAGATTGATTTGGCAGCTGAGTGCTAGCCTGGAGTTTGGAAAAGGGAGTTGTTCTCTCTGATTTATTTGCTGCATTCTGCACAACACAAACAGTTACAGATTCCCCATGTGTAAAGTGCAAATGTTTTCATGGGAGCCTTGTGAAAGGAAGCAGGCCAACAATTCCAGAGGCCCTCAGGTAGTGTTGTAACCTTGGAATGGATGTCCTGTAAACCTCAGGTGGCCAGACAGAAAGAGCTCTTGGGACAACAGAGCCTCAGGAAGCTCCTTCAGTTCCAATAAACACTCCACAACCAGTTGCTTAGACACCCTCCTGAAAACCTGCAAAACAAGGGTGGAAACCTCAGGAGCTGCTCACTTGAGTCTGCTCAGGTTAGAGGCTGGAAATTCTGTTTCAGAGTCTTACAGCTCTTCTCATGACCATGACTCAGGAGTGGGGAGGGTGCAGGAGGAAAGAAAAGTAGCAATAAAATAGAGGAGAGTGAAGCTGAGCAACCCTAGCAAGGTCTGGAGTTTTGAGAAGGTGTTGAGGGGTGGACTTGGGCACAGACCTTGGAGACTGAGGCAGACACAAAGCCTCCCTGATGAACACCTACCATGCTTTCCTTCCTTGTACCATCTGCCTTTTATAGTCCAAGGATCACGTTGCTGGCCTGTGTCTGGAGCAGAAGGTGGGATCTCCATGGCTGTTTTGTCTTTCTAGGAAAAAGGGCAGAGTATGAAAACATTTATTGGCCTCATTAAAGAAGTTGGCTACATGGACCTCCCTCATTCTAATTAGTCATCAATAGGGTGGTGATTTGGTGGTAAGAAATCCAAAAAGCCACCTCCACTCTCTCAGCTCTGCCTTTCCATACAGCTATTATACACAAAGCTGTCTCCTCTGCTGTCAGGCTGGAGCTGGTGGATGTGTTCTCACTCAGCAGCCATCCACCCTGGTGTTTTGTGGGCCAAGAGCTTGTTTCTTGGCAGGGCTGCTCTGAGCTAAGCCTGTAAGCTGTGGCTGTCTGGAGAGGATGGAGCTAAATATGGCAAAGCAAGCAGGAGCATGTGATTACCCCACCCTTCTCCTGTAAGGCAGTCTGGCATCCACGCTTCCAAATGTCATTACTGTGCAGAAAAACCTGGAGAACATATGAAGGAGGGTTCCAGATGTTGCTGAAGAGCCTTTAAAGTTTTGGGGCTATGAATTGGCACCTCCTTCTTCCCAAGCAATTTCCCTTCGGTCCCTGAAGTTGCTCCTCAGGCAAGGACAAGGCAGGAGAAGCAGATGTAGATGTCCTGAATGACTCCTGCTGCTTCATTTAGGATTTCCAGATTGGCATGTTCCATATTCTCCTTTTAACTCACCCAATTTATAGCCAGGCAGAATCACCAGGACACTTCTCTGAGAAGGAGCCTCCTCATGTTTGCCCATCCCAAACCAGGACAAAACTGGAAACCACAAAAAAGTGGCTAAAAAGCATAAATAAGAGATCTTGAAACACAACATGGGCAGGACTGGAGCAAAATGGCAAAAATTGATTGCCTCAGCACTGATGGTGCACCAGGGGCTAAATCAGTTGTGGATGGGCTTAAGAGCTGAACTTCTGAGGTCACCTTCCCAAAGCTCTCACATCTCTCCCAAACCCATCACAACTTCTCTGCCTCTCTGAAATCATCTCACCTTCCTTCTCCTACCTCATCTGAAGTTCCTCACTCCTTTTGGGCAGCCTATATCCTGAAGAATCATGTCTTTGGGGAATGCATCTGAAAATCTTGCTATGCCACAGGCACCATTCCTTGGCTCATAGGTAAGGAGAAACACATTAGCTGGTTAAGAAACTAACTCAAGCACTGAATGTCCCTGCTTTGTACAGCTCATCAGGGGCTTGATGAGCCCAAACTGCCATGACCCAGCTGGGCCCAGAACACTCCTCTAAAAATCAGTGTCAGCTGGGTCCTAACCTGCAGTTTGGTTACATGAGAAGTTAGAGGGAGGCTGCTGAATCAAGAGGGGGAGGCTGTTCAATCAGCAAAAGCTGGCTTAGCCACCTCATATATTTTACAGTTCATCTTGTATCTATGTGGAGGAAGAAATCCCCCTCAAAATTAATTTTTTAGAGGGCCAGCAAAGGCCCTAGGTTGCTAGACACCTTATTAATAATATTCTTCTGCAGGAGGGGGATGCAGCTCTTTCTAAAGATTTATTAATAGCCATTATTATTTTCACAGAAGCTTTTAATGGGCAGTAAAAGACCTATAAAGACAAGCAACCAAAGGAACTCATCTATTTCATGCTGATCAGCACTAAAAAAAGGAAAAGGAAAAAAAAAACAAACCCAAAAACCCAAACCAGTCTTTATTTTTTTTCCCTTTAATAATAATAAACCAAAGAGCTTTCAGGAGCAGCACCAGCAGAAGGCTAATGTAAAGTGATCTATTTGAGACCCAGGAGGATGGTGTAACTTACTCTTGCCTCTGTGGGCTGTTTATTGTGTTTGTCTGGTTGCCCTGGGAACAGGCTCATGCTGTTGCACTTCTGGTAGAATGTTCCTGTAAATGTTAGGTAGGGCTCAGATTTATTAGCCACTGTCAACACCTCAGATGGAATGGGCTGCTCAGTGTCACTTTGTTGGCAGCAGGCCTTTCCATGCTCCCTTCAAAACAAAACAAGGATTAAAAAAGAAAAACAACAACAAAAGCAAAGGTCTTTCTTAGCCAGATACAGGAGGCTACAGATGTGGATGTGCATCCCTGGGCAGAGAAATAAAGGCTGTCTGCTTTCCAGCTGCCTTTGCCCAGGGAGGGTGGATGCTGGGTGGTAAAAGTGCTGTCAGCCCATGGCCTGCCTTTGGGTGGGATCTATGACTCACCTTATTTGTGAGAGGTGGATGTTTAGGGGATGGGGAAGGAGTGTTTACCAGGAGTGTTTATTATCCCTAAAGAAGCAGTGTGATCCCATTGCTTCTGTCCCCAGAGACCTCTGCTAATTCAGAGCTATGAATCATCAGAATTATTAGCTGGAGTGAGCTCCTTTCCTTTCCTCTCCTCTCCTCCAGCAGTCCCTCAGCATGACAGAGCAGATTTGGTTGCAGACTAGTGGGTGTGAGGCTTATTTTTTTTAACTTGATTTTTTTTCTCCCTTTTTTCCCCCCCTTGGGTGGTACCTCTCAGACTAACACATGGTGTTTAGCCAGGAAGACTGTTAACCTTTGAGATGCTCAAGAACAAATGCAATCAGCATCCCAATTCCTTGCAATGTGTGTTTGGGAGTCTCCCCATCCTTCCCTTCCTCCTGCTCTGAACTGCAGCCTTATGTCTCCTTCCCACTCCCCAGAGGGGGACAGTGTCTCCTACCTCCTTCTTTCCTTCCCAGGAGACCACATGTCTCCTCAGGTGCTGGTGAGGAGCTCCTGCCTCCTCTCTGGTCACCCTCTGTCAGTGCCAAGTGCCACATCTCCAGCAACTCTTCTTTCCCTTGCCCCCAAACAAGATGGATTTCTGCAGTGATTCAGGGTGACTGCAAATGCCTTTCTTGCCAAAACTAAAAGCTCACTCTGAACATTTGTACTGGGCTCAGCTCCTGAGCTGATTTGTCTCCACTCTTCCAAGGGGATTTGGATTCAGCAGTGAGTGGGGAGTCCTCCAGCTACAAATCCAGGCTGGGTGAGGAGACAAGATGGATCAACTGGTGGGGAAAGTCCAAGAAAAGTGGCTTTGTTCATCCCCACTCTTGGGGCTGATCCTGCCTCCCACTGACCCGAAATGTTCCTTCCTTGGCATGAAGCTTTCCAACACTGAACAGTTCCAAGGCCAAGGAACCTAGCCAGCACACTGGGATTAGCCAGTGCCCTGAGACTGAAGGTACAGAAGATGGAGAATCTCCAAAATGTTTTAGGAATGTGCAGGGGAAAAGGCAGAGCCTGGAGCAGGATGGCTGGGGACAGCAGATGGTGTTTAGGGGAAAAAAAAGGC
Source organism: Galbula dea (assembly GCA_013399015.1). Lineage (NCBI taxonomy): Eukaryota > Metazoa > Chordata > Aves > Piciformes > Galbulidae > Galbula > Galbula dea. Next base: position 336,448 of record VWZX01005204.1, on the reverse strand, counting down.
AGATGAGGAAAGTTGGACTTGGTGCAAGGCTGCATAGTGTGAATTTTTCTATTGCTTGGAATGAGTTAAGGGTCATGAAATTGCTTAGGAAATCTTGTAGGTTGGGATTCCTATTTCCTGGGTGATGCTGAGTAATTTAAACCTTCATTCCATCTGACTGTGAGGCAGAACGAGAGGGAAGCACAATTAGTTCCTATTTGCAATGTGACCTTACCTAGAGGCTTCCTGACAGTAGACTCTGGAGTGGGGTTTGCACATCATGTGTGTGAAGAGATGCCAATAAGCCAGGATTTCATTGTTTTTGTTCCAGGTAAGAAGATGGCTAGAGAATGGGGGTTTCTCTCTTTTTGTTTTCCTTTCTGATAAATACTGTGCAAGAAATCATGTGGTGCAGAGAGGTCTGGTTTTACCTGAGACTTGTGTGCATGCAAATCAGCTCTTGGAATCAGGAGCAGCAAGAGCCCCTCCAGAGGCATTTCCCAGATCCACATTCCATATGAATAATCCATGTGCACATACCTTCACCTACCTCAATTTTAGGAAAGATTTCCAAATGTATGAAGTGTGTGTTTCAACTTGTTGGGGTTTTTTTTTTACAAGAAAAATGCCACTGCTAAAGAGAAATTGAAATGACAAAAATACCTTTTTAATGAGCCCCAACCAGAATGGATGTGACAGTGACAAGAGGAACTTAGTGAAATTGCAGCTGCTCTTTTTAATTGCTTCCTAATTTGCTCTGGGGTGCTGGTAATTGGAACAATTTGCCTCCAGAAACCTGTGAGGTCTCAGACACTAATTGATTTTGTCTTGCTTCATCAACCCCACAAAAACCAGAGCTTATTTCCCTGACTGTTTTTAAGCTTAGCACTGTACTGGGCAGAAAATGTAGCCACCAGCAGCATCCATTGACCCAAGTGGGACCATGGGGCTGAGTCAGATCCGAGCAAGGAAAGCTGGAACACCTCTGTTTGGTGTTATGGTCCTGAAAAAGACCTCAAATGAGACAGCACTATATTGGTATGTATATTAAATATAAAAAGGTGATACTTGAAGTTTGATTCCAACCCAACCAGTCCTAAAAAATGTGGTGTTTGCAGGCATTTCTCTCTTTTCTGTGCTTGGAGACCAGCTAAGTTTGCATGGAAAAAGAAGTTGTGCCTCACATGTGGAGCAAAAGAGGATAAATCATAGCATGGGCTATTTAATTTTCTTTTGAAACACAATTCAGGTTCTCAGTGTTGTGATTTAAGGAGGCTCTGTTGTTCTATCTCAGGGTAATTTATTCTATTGTTATTATCTGGTGCAGAACAACAGTGGAAGAGACTTCTCACAAAATGCTGGTGTAGCTTGTAATAATGTCACCATCTGGGAACAGAAATCATCTCCAGTGCCTGATGTCGTGTTACAAGATGTTTCAGATGTTATTTCTGAGCCATGGGAGGGGAGGTGAAGCTCAGAGACCAGTTTCATTCCCTGGTTAAACCTACCTTTTGCCCTGTGCACAAAGCAGAGGTAGCTTCTGTCTCAGCAGCATGTGAGCAGGTCTGTCAAGTTCAGCTAGGCTGTGGTACAGCACTAGTGGACTTGAGGTCCTTGAGGAGAGTCACCCCCTTAAAGAAAGCAGATGTTTGTTCACTGCATCAAGACCAACCACCACCAGCACCAGCACCACTGGCTTCCTTAGGACTGTAAATTTCCATTAGCCATTACCCCCAGTTTCTAAAGGAAGTCGATTGTAAGCCTGCAAAGATTTATGGTTTCATTCTAAAATATCTATCATTTTAAAGGCAGCCCTGCTGCTGACATCCACTGAACCACCATAGATAGACTGGTAAAGTACTTAGAAAGAAAGAAAAAGGATCAAAAAAAGGCATTCTAATATATCCAGATCTGTTTCAAGAACTTTTGTCGGGCACGGACTAACTTGGAGACATATTTCATCCAAACTGCTATTTACATTTCAGCTCTATACTCTCACTCCTGATGTCCTTTTCCATTGCTCTGCATTGCCAATGCTTTTTTAGAAAGTAGAATTTTCCCCTGCTTGTTCTCCTGCCTGAGCTCTGCTGTGGAGCCCAGGGGGCTGTGGGTGACATCACTCCGTGTCCTCAGAAACACCACCAGCACCGAGCCTCAGATCTGACCTCAGGGGTTGGGGTGGGGGGAGGGGGGGTTTCTGGGTGTTTTTGGGGGTTTTTTTTTTGGTATAACCATTATTGAAAGCACAGTGGTTGAGATTTACTGGCTGGTAAGAGTTTCTAATGATCAGAGATTAAGGGTGGGACTTTCCAAACAGTGTGAGCCTTGAGGCCAGTCGAGTTTGTACTCCATTACCCAGCAGCTTTTTCAAAGCTCCACCCTAAATCTGTATGAAATTATTCTAGCGGTGGGGAGAGTGTATTTACCTAATGTCAAATATTAAACATTACTGCCCATTAAAATATAGGCCTTCATTATATTTGGCCTGGTGCAGATGTGCAGGAGAGAAGGAGTAATTATCTTTTCCCAAGCTGTGTACCTAGGCAGAGGAGTTGTCACTAAGTTTTGGGGTCTGCCTGTGGGTAACGAGCATCTACTTTTTTGCAGCCCGTTAGAGAAGTGAGTTACATCTTCAGGCCATAATTGCTTCTGAGAACCAGGTCTTGCAGAATGCAAGGAAGCCCAACTGACCATGCAAAACCCAAAAATGATGCATCCAAGCTTGTGGGCACTTTGGAAAGCAGAGGCCAAAATAACTCACTCGCTGTCACACGCAGCGAACTGCTGGCAGCCCGGAGATGGGAACACAGACTTCTTTATTCCCAGCCCCTTGTGCCTCCTACCCCATCACCCCTCAGCTCATGTAAGCTGGGTGGTGTCTGTGAGGGTGCTCCTCTTTCTTTTGTCCTGTTCTGCAGACAGCCTGGGCTCGTGCAGCCAAAAGCAAACTCCCTGGAAGAGGAAGAGCTGATGGAAAAGCCTTCAGCGCCCAGGTGAGGAGAGAAAATAAACCCTGCCCGTATTGACCCCGGAGTGCCTGCCCCTTGCCAGAGTGTGGGAACCTGGCATGGCTCCATTGCTGGGGACGTGAGAGGCTAGGTGACAAATCTGGCCTGTGGATGGCAAGGGAGCCACCTTAGCTCTGGATTTTGCTGACAGAGCAAGTCTAGTGAAAGCAAAGGAGAGAAAAACCTGCTAAGCCCAACCCTGGCCCCGCAGCTCGCAGGGTCAGAGCACATTGTGCACAGAGAGTCCCCATGCAGTGAGACATGAAAACCCCATGCTGTCACTGCTTCTTATTAAGTTTGCTCAGTGACACAGAAATGCTTTTCTCTTAAACTGGCTGAAAAGCTGAAGTGAATTTAGCTGAACGTGCAAATTACTCTTGTAACAATGAAGGATGTTCTTATATTTCTCGGCTTAGGTTTTCTTTCCATCTCTTTCCTCCTCTCTGTTTCCCTCATGAGGCTTTTTCCTAGTAAAAGACAATGCTGGAGAGGGTAGTAGAGGGTCCCTAGATGTCTGTAGTGCCCAGGCTCTCAATGATGCTGCCCAGGAGTTTGCAGAATAGCAGAAAATAGATCCGTTTGGGAGTAAAACATGAAGTGAAGATAACAAAGTGAGGGCTAAGCTTGCTAGGCTGTCAGATGAAAGCAGTAATAAAGCAAAGCATTAGAGACATGCAAATTGTGAAAACATGAGTCCCACACCTCCCACCTCAGTCTTCTGCCCATTTTTGTCTGAGTAGCTGAGATCTCATGTGGTGGTAGAAGTGTGCCTTTAGAAGAGTGACAAATGACACTGTGGAAGAAGCTGTTGGCTGCTTCACCCACATGCCGCTGTTGGAAGTAAGAAAACACTAGCAGACAGCAGAAATGCAGTGATCTGTATGAAGTGCAGAGATTTACCAGGCCTTTACCTTGCAAAGCCTCCTAAAATATCTCTCCTGGCCATAAATAACTGTTTTCAATGCATTGTACAGAAGCATGCCTCCCTCCATGCTCCTCAGGACAAAACCTCCAGTGAGCCAACAGGCCAATGCTGAAGCCAACTGCATTTTGCCTGAATAAGGATGATTAACCTTGAAGTAAGGCATTTGCTGAAAGAAGGAATTATAGGACATAGTCATACAGAAGTAAGGACCCCATTAAGATTAATGGCCTTTAAACTTTGCTGTCTTTAGTGAGTAACCCCACTTCATTGCCAAGAAGCATCCCAGCCAGCAGCAGTGCAGTGTTTCACATTGGGTATTCTCAGGGAATGCTAAAGCAATGCTTACATCATGCTGCTCTGAGCACCAGTGGAGCAGCAGATCTTTATCCTAAAGATCAGGAGCAGTGTTACTGCTTTGCTTTTCATCCCCCAGCAGACTGCAATGCTCTGGTTAGAGCAGCAGCAGTACAGGGCTGAGACACAGCTCCTTGTTCATGACCCATTGGGAAAAGAAACACAGAGCCATCATCAGATAGAGAAGATAAAGTCTTATTTTCCAATCCAGAAATAGGCATTCAGCACTGAATGAGGGTGGGATCCATTCTGCTGTTTCTTTTGCAAATGGACCCTTAAAATAAAGTGAAGTGAATGCATCCCTTCTTCTTACTGTCTCTCTTCTTGCTGTATCCCTTCTTACTGCATCCCTTCTTCTTACTGCATCCCTTCTTCTTCCTGCATCCCTTCTTGCATCCCTTCCTCTTACTGCATCCAGGCAGATAGTTTGTAATAAAAGAGAAGATGTAGTTTTTACCCCCAAGTACAATTGTTTGTCTCCCTCTGCTGCTTTCCCAGCTTGTTGGTGATACTCTTTAGAATTTCTTTCAAGAGCTTTCTGCTGGATTAGGTTAAGAAATGTTTTTCAGAGGAGCAGAGCAGAATTCAAGGAGTTTCTAACCATGGCAGACCCCTAAAGCCTCACTGCTTACATCCCACTTGTAGGCACCCAGCCCAGGCTGGGTGAAACCCTTTCTGGATTGAGGCTTTTGAGATTGTTTTTTTTTTTTGGGGGGGTAGTGTTTCATAGAATCACAGAAGATGATAAAAATGTCCAAAACCTTATAAGCAGAGGTAAGTATTGCTCATCCCAGTGAACCACAGACAGTCAGTTTGGCTTAAATGTTAGGTAAATTGTCCCAAAGCCATCTTCACTAAGAAACCCCTGGAGCTGGCATGACAAGAAGGGATATTCTGCTGCCTTAAAAAGGAAAATTACTCTGTCCTATAGGATGACTTTAGAGAGTATTAGCAGACAATATATAGAGGTAATTAAAGGCAGCACTTCTGAATATATAGAGGTGAATTAAAGGCATCAGTTCTGAATCCCTGAGTCCTCTGTGGACTAAACTGAGATTACTAACATTGCTTTAATGAATATTTCTCCTTTCTCACTCCTCTTTTTTTCCTTTATTTTCCTTTTTATTTCTTTTTTTTCCCCCTTTTTTTTTCTGTTTAAGGGGGAGGGAGATGAGGGGCTTGAGTATTACAGTAAAGAGGTGGCAATTAGATGATAACAGTCAGCAGCAGGACAGCATCTCGTTACTGCTTATTTCAGAGGTGCCAAAGCTACATGGGACACCGTCATTATTATGGCTTAAAGTTGGCTAAGGTCACCCTGGTTCATCTGGTTTATACATTGGTAGCCTTCTCCTTAGGACTTGCCAAACAAACCTTTTTATTTTTGCACACGTTTATGTTGATTTTGTGGTTTCTGAAATTGGATTCTGTCTCCTCCAGCCCTGAGTTTCCACGGCAACTATGGCCCTTATCTGCTGCTGCTGCTGTTTGGCAGACAGACAACAAGGCCTTTCAGTTTACTTCTCCATTTCTCTTTTTGCTTTCAGATTATTTTCTTTCAAACCCTTTTTCTTCTTCATCAGGTTCTTTTTTTTTTTTTTCCCCCCTCTTCCCTTTTTATTATTTTTACTTTTCCCAAGCCCTGTCATTTAGAAATCACATAATTAATTGAGCACATCCTGTGCCACACGAGGCTGCCATGACTTTGAAGTCCCAATAGATCATTTCATGGAGCCATGGGTACCATTTTTTTCCAAGGCAGCACCAGGCGCCAGTGTGAGGCCTCGTGGAATTTAGCATATCCTACTCCAGGTATGATAAAGAAACCTTGGCACCTTCTGTTTGTTTTTACTAATTTCCTTTCCAAACTGCCTTTTCAATATAGAGGAAAGACCTCAGGACTTAAAGTTTGTTATTTTCTCTCCAAAGTTAGACCCTGTTCCCCCTGCCTCCCTCCCTCCCCTTCCTCTCAACCAGACTGAACTTCTTCTTCCCTTGGTGGTAAGCTTGCTTTTTCTTTTCTTCTCTTCAGGAAAGTGTGCTCTGATTTAGCATCATGTAGCTCGGAGCTGTTACTGATCCTATAGCAGCAGTGAAGCCAGCTGAGGGGAAAAATAGACCCTGACAGGCTCTATTAACCCTTAAAAACAATAAATGATCTCATCACCTTCTCAAATACAGAAGAAGAAATAATAATGCCATAATTTAACTTCAGTGAAGGAAGAGTCTTTTGGGGATTGAGACTGAAATCTACCCCACATGACACCACTGCTGGCATTAATGAAGAAGGGCTGCCCTTCCACCATGCTGAAAATAAACAGCATTAAAAAAGGAGAACAAGAACACATAGACCTGTCTGGACACATCTGTACAGAGATGTGAAGAGCAGAGAGAAGAAGATGGGTGGAAGCCTGCTGAATCAGCTGAAAAAGAGCTGAGCCTCCTAACACGAGGCAGCTTTGCAGTGGCACCACTATGCAACCTGCATTTGAAACAGAGGGCTGTAAAGTCCCCAGAAATCTCTTCAAACAGAGCCAGGAACTTTTGGAGATGTCTTTAAAACTGCAAAGTGCCAGGGATTTTCCCTGTATTTCTTAAAAGGCAAACATGATCACTTGGGCCCAGCACAGTGTAGAGTTGATCCACGGAGAGTTGTCCTGGTGTAGACTTGTCCAGTGTAGAGTTGTCCCAAGTGGAGTTGTCCTGGTGTAGACTTGTCCAGTGTAGAGCTAGCTGGACAACTCTGCACTGGACAACTCTGCATTAAACAACTCTGCAATGACCAATTTTGCTCTCTGGTAGTCACCAGAGGAGAAGGTTTTCTTCTAGGAGACCACTGGTAGGTTGAAACAAAAATATAATGCTTGGTATTATTAACTTCTTTAATAACTTTGACTTTTAATTACTTTTTAACTTGAACTTTTGGTGTCTTATGAATTCTTTTGGAACTAAATGCAATTGGGAAGCAGTAACATCCTCATGGCTGAGCTATCCTAATGCTGCTCCTGTACACAAGGCTGTGTAAGAACTGTTGGGATTTTCATGGACACTGTGTACTTTATGTGCATTTATGTACATTAATGCAAGCAGGTAAAAAAGAATTATCAGTTACTTGAGCTGTGCAGGCAAGAGGTTTTCTGGTTAGCTGCCTGACCCAAAGAACCCAAAATTGAGCTAAATGTTTGCCTCCAACAACTTTAAAACAACAACAATATTTCCAGTTCCCTTCTGAAAATGCATCTAGTTGTTTTATTTATTTATTCTTTCTTTTTCAGTTGAGTATAGGACTCTTTGGAAAGAAAGAATTGTGGATATTGAAGCATTTCTGTGTCAAAACCACTGCAAGACCTATGCTGATAGTCTTCTTTTTCTCATTTGTAATGGTTAGAGCTATGGTGGGATGCAAGGTTTGCAGAGAGCTCCTGTTGGTTGAGAGCAGCAGTGGTTGGCACATGAAGCATGCAAGAGCTGTCACTGTTTCCCTTGAGAACAGACCCTGAGCTCCTGGGGTTCTGCAGAGGTTCTGCCACTGATGTAACAGAGATGCTGCTCCGAGCATCAGCACTGAAGGAAACTTCTCGAAGGAAGGTCCAGACTTGGGGAGCACCAAAATTCACCTCACACATTCATAGAGAGCAGATTGATTGGTCAGTCCTTTAGTCTCTGGAATGTTGTGGGCTCCAGGCAAGTTGACTGAAGATATATGAACCTATCAATTTCAGTCCTAAAACCTCCATCAATCTGCCCTAGAGTTGGACTTACAGCAAAACCTGAAAGCTGGCAAATTTCAGATGGTTTGGGGTGATATTAGAAGCAACTCCCCAGCAGCTACCTACCAGGCTCTTAAGAAGGCAGAATGTGAAACTGAAATCTGTGTATGTCTGTGTAAGGAGTGAGGTAGTGAAAATAGCCACTGGGGGTTTGTGAGATTCTTTAAGTCTAGGACTTGGGCAGTGCAAATCTACACATTTTTCTCCTGCAAGACACAAAGCAGACAATGAAGCTGCAGAAAGTGTAGGAGACTGGTTTGGTTTAACTTGGGTCTTCTCAGTTTACTCTCACTGCCACTGCCCTCTGGATATTTTTCTGGAAGTAAAAGAAAATGTTCTTTTTTTCTGTACTAGCCCTATGCCTGTGGGTGACTCATTTGGCAATATTAATAAGAAGTAGGCTCAGTTTTATTTTGAAATCTCCCAAATGATTGCAGTGAAAAGAGAAAAGTACTCCAGTAGCAGAATGAGGCTGTTCACTACATGGGGAGGGTTTGACCTTTCCTACAGAATATCAAGGTTTGAAACAAAACCCAAACCAAACCAACTCAAAAAGAAATACAACAAGAAAAGAAAATACAGAGCATGAGCTGCAAACAGATCTTGTCCAAGGTTAAAGGCAGGCTGAGGATGTTCTTGTCACAGAGGTGTTGGTGCAATTCATACTTGGGAGGACTAGGAGCTCTTCAGTCTACAACACGTTTTGTTTCAGGGTTGATAACACCACATCATGCTCTTGAGCTGCCTGGCTCCTTTCTGCCTGTATCCTGCAGCTATAGAGGAGCTGCTGAACATTTCCAGGGCAAAAATAGGGGCAGAAGCAGCTCATCTGTCCTGTGTTTCTAGTTCTGTCTATCAGCATCGTGGTAGATGTGAACAGTTGCAGCAGGAGCTCTGCCTTGCTGTAAGACTCTTACAAAGCCTTATTGCTAGATGGTCTTCCACATGCCAGAGCCATTTTCTTCCATGTAATAAAACCATCATAATACCAAACCAAAGGAAAAAAAAGGAAGAAGAAGAAAGGTCCCCAAGAGGCCAAATGCAGTGAATAGTTTCTAGCAAAGAAACTTTCCAAACTCTACCAGCTTGACCCTTCCACCCTTTCATTTTGTCCACTGAGTTCCAGAAGCTCATTTCTTCAGGCCTATTTTAACAGGCACAGGAAAGTAAAGGGCATGACCCTGCTGAAAGCTAGCCACAAGGTAACTCCAGCAAAATGTCTCTTGGTCTGAATTCCAGCACATGCTCTGAATGGTGCCTCTTAGGCTAGAGCTATCTTACACCTTTCCCTAACAGCCACACACCACCTCCCTGTCCCCCAGTGGGGATCTCTCAAGGCTGGAAGCACCCATCCTTAGTTTTCCCATTGTCTGTGGCTGCACAAAACAGCAACATGAGTCCTTGTGGCTATTTATTAGCTCTTGCCTCAAACCAGTCTATGATAGATTCATCAATAGGTCCCTCAGAATTAAATGGTTCAGGGTTTGATCTTGATCACAGAAGCAGAGTGATTTCTTCCTCCTTTATGGATTAGATTATCCTGAAAGGTTATGATTTAAGCCTTCCCTTTTTCTCTGATAGGATCCTTCCAGACCTGGGGACTGATAGGGCTCTGCACAGCACCAGCTCTATGTTTTCTCTCTAAATACTGCCTACAAAATTTCAACAAGTCAGCCCTTGTGTGCCACACTGAGAGATTGATGACAAACCACATTATTTTTCCCCTCCATATAACTGCCCACAATTACAACAGAGCTCTCTCCAAACACTGCTTTGTGTTTGTCCAAGGAGGAAAGAGCCCAAGCATGGGCTGATATCTTGGGGTAGAGCTGGAGGCAACACTGAGCAGCATTATTTGTGGAAAATGCCCTTTTCTTGCCTCTTTTTTTCTCCTATCCATGGTAAAATGCTGGCTCTGACTCTGCCATGTGTGTTTATGTGAAGCCAGCAAGTCACCAGCAAAGGTTATCTCAACACCAGAAAGGAGAGGATCAGGACTTTGTAGGTCTTGTTTGGTTCTTGGGCTTGCTCCTGTGATGGTGAGGTCTCACCTAAACCAAGGCAGCTGATGAATTTAGGACTATCAGTGTTCACTGTAGATTAGGTTTGTAACATCATGGGAGTTTTAACCAAAGCTCCCTATTTTCTGCTGCTCTTCTGTCTGAAGACAACCAGCCTGGCAACTGGGATCACTTGCAGAACTCCACAGAGCTGTGAAGTGATGGGATCGAAGGATCTGCAAAAATCAATAACAAAGTGGACAAAAAGGCTCTGTTTCCTGACAGACAGACTTCTGCAAGAAGAAGTGAGACTGTATTGTTATAGTCATCCCATCATCCCTTCTGAACCTCATATCCACCTCCCTTATTTTTGTGCTGATTTCCTCCTGCCTTCAGCTTGTTTCTCTTCAGACATCACACGCCGGCAGCGCTGGGAAAACCCTGGGTGCTGGGTGCTCTGATGATATTTCCAGAGACACTGCTGTCCTGCAGATAACTGAATTCCCAGACTCAACTGCAAACTTCTGAGCAAAGGCAGCACCTGAAAAGCAAAGTCATCCTGCTTTCAGATGAAAAATGCTTAGAGCATCAGACATATGTCAAAATCAGTAATTTGTCATGAAGCTGCTACAAGCTCATATCATCAATCATCTTGACAGACTGTACTGGAAGCAGTGCTGAAAAGATACAAGTCATTGACTCCAAAAATGTTTTCTTTATCTGTGTGCAAGCCTAAAAACTTCCACCAGAGCACCAAAACCTTTGTGCTCTCTGCTCACTGTTTACAAGGTGTGTTTCACTACTGTAGTTTGGATAGGAAACGAGGAGGGCTGAGACTGTCTTCATTCAGAAGCACCTTTGTTCAAAAGAGGGATGTGCAGCATATTTCTGAGTGATAAAAAAGCCCTCTTGGGTTAACTTGACCCCTTGAAACTTTAAGTATTTTCTGCTAATTCCAGTCTTTTATTGGTCTATTTATTTATCCATCCATCTAGCTGTCTACCTATCCAGCTATTTGTCTATCTATCCATCTATCTATCTATCTATCCATCTATGTATCTATCTATACCTACCTACCTATTTATTTAATGACAATTTCTAGCTAAATTGGGACATTCCAAGAGGCACAGATCATTCAGACCACTGTAATACAGGAAAAAAATGACTGAGTTCTTCAAATACAACCAACCCATTACAATATTTAGCCATCTCTGGAAAATTGAAGGAGACAAATTTAATCAATCCAATTTTTAGAGACCACATCCAGGATTTGTACAGTTTGTCATCCCCTCACAGAATTTTTATATGCATTGTTGATCTTATAAGCATACTGCACCCCAAAGTGTCTCAATAACTTGTATGAGGCTATTGTGGCTTCTAAAGGTTATGTAGCTCTAGCAAAGCTGCACAAAGTTGCTAAAAGAGCAGTCTAAAATTCCTCTGGAATTGTGAACTGTCTCTGCTGAGCTTGTCTGAAGCTAAATAGTTCTGAAATCTTAATCCTTCCTTGAAATTTCAGGCCCAAGAGAATAAAAACCTGGTAAAGGAAATCAAGTCTTGAGCCTTCAGCCACAGATGAAGCAGAAGGAAAACACAGATGTCCAAATTCTGTCTGATTTGCTTGAACCTCAAAGCAAACTGGAGAGTAAGACCTTACAACTGAAATGTTAATCTCCTTTCCCAAAACTGGAGAGAATTTTCATTCTAGAGAAATACTAAAAAGCCAACCTTTGGTTCCAGAAGCACAGTGAATGTCAGCAGCAGCTCCACTGCCATGCAGATGAAGCTTTGCACAGGGTGTGTGCAGGGGAATGGGAAGCATTTTAAATACCTTTTGGCAGGGAAGTGGGCTAAAAGCCATTGGGCTGATGCCTCAGGTAGCTCTGCAAATCCCACCAGTTTTCCATGCAGTTTCTGACACCTCTGTGGAAAGTCTGCCAGGCTTAATCCTGGGAGCTACAGCCCTGCTCTTGAGTGGGGTTGGAAATGACCTTAACAGAAGTGGAAACCCTCTGGAATGAACTCAGAAATGCTTTTGCATTTGGAGCAAATAAATATACATTTAGTTTGGTTTTTTTTCTTTTGTTTGTTTGTTTCTTTCTTTCTTGACCTAGTCAATTGAGAATGTCCTGAATGATAGGACCATCTGTGGGCATCTTGGGAGTCTTTCAGGAAGATGACAGGTTTCAAGCTGTGGCCTTGCAGGAGTGCTGAGTGGGGATATTGGGGTGAAAATAAGGGGAAGAGTCTGCATTGAATTTCTTTTCCTTATAGAAAAAAAAAAAGAAAAGGAAAGAAAAAAGGCAGAAACAGAGCAATAAAGCAAAAGGCATTTCCTAAAGGTAGCCATTAAATCATTCAACACACTGGTCCCTGGAGAGCAGAGAGGTTCCTCTTTCCTTTCCAGAATGGGTTTTTACTAACCATTTCTCATCTAATGCTCAGTGTCTTCACCTGGCTCTCTCAGGACATTTACCCAGGCTCCATGCAGCAGGACAGCAGCTCAGCTCTTTCTAAAGATGGGCTTTGGCCCATAGATCACTTTCAGAAAGGTTCTCAATGGGTCCCTGATGATGTCGACCAAGGGCTCTGTTTTGCTCGTGATAATGTGCTAATGCTCTGAGACCTGGCATAAATCTTCTCCATGCATCATCATTTGTCAAAGTCACAACATGGGGCTGGAAACTGAAACAAAAAAACCCAAACCAAAAAAAGAACTAACAAGAAAAAGTAGGAAGAGATAGAAAACTTGGCTTTCTTTTTAATGCCTTCCCATGTGAATCTCCCCTCCTCCTCCTCCTCTCCCCCCTTCTCCTTCTCTCTTAATCTCTAAACCATCTGATTGTGCAGAAATGGTAAAGAAAGGGTTTAGTTTCTCCCTCCTCTGGGTGTGTGTGTGTGTGCATGTCAGCAAGAGTTTGCTGGACCTGTTTCTAAATGGAAGCTGGGAATTTATTAAGGGAGTCAGGCTCTGCCACCTTTGGGGAGGACAATGTTTTGGGTGAGGGTTGGTCATCTGGCACTTGGTCCCAGTTCAGTCGTCATTTGGGCTGATAAAATGAGTGGAAAAACATCATCATATCAAAAGGGCCTCATGGCTGATGGGATTTGGTTTTAATCATCTCTGAGGGAACAATCCCACAGACCACATCAACAAGATCTCCAGAGCTTGTTTAAAAGCTAAAAGAAAAGAAGTCATGAGAGAGAAAAATCAAACTTGTCTCAACACTTTATTTCTCCTCTCTTTTCCTTTTCTGCTACTTACTGGGAAGAGCTGTATCTCCTGACCTGACACTTCCTCATTATCAACACAGCCAGGTCTCAGCTAGAAACAGATGAAAATAGGTATGGATTGAAGGAAAAACCTATACAAATCAATGGAGTGAAAGCAAGAGGGCATCACCAGAGCTTCTCAGTGTCCTGCTGCTACTTTTCCTTCAGCTATCAGTAAATATATTGACAGAAAATGACAAGCCAGACCTTCAAGGCCTTCCAAGTAATTCTCACTGATGCATTCACTCTGTGACACTCACTGGTGTGAGAAACGTTGCTGAAGTTGTCCTGTGCATAGACAGGAGTTGGGCTCCATGATCCTTGTGGGTCCTTTCCAATTCAGGACATTCTCTGATTCTGTTATTCCAGTTCCATGGAAACAGAAATGTGGTGGTGAGGTTTCCACAGCCCCTGAGGCAGGCTTTGTGCAGCTGTGGGTGGCAGAATCCAGCCTGTGATGCCTTGCAGAGTAAGGCAGAGAACTGGTTGGTTAGGCTGAGGAAGAGGAGGCTCAGGGGAGACCTTAGCTGACTACCTGAAAGGAGGCTGGAGCCAGGTGGGGGTTGGACTCTTCTCCTGGGTTACCAGAGAGAGGACAAGAGGAAATGGCCTCAAGTTGCACCAGGGGAGGTTTAGATTGGATAGCAGGGAACATTTCTTCCCTGCAAGAGTTGTCAGGCATTGTCCCAGGCTGCCCAGGGCAGTGGTGCAGTCACCAGCCCTGGAGGGGTTCAAAACCCTAGAGATGTGGTGCTTAGGGCTATGGTTTGGTGACGTGGTGGTGATAGGTTGCTGGTTGGATTTGATGATCTTAGAGGTCTCTTCCAACCTTACTGATCCTCTGAACCTCTGTGATTAATGGATATGCCTTGCAGTAGCTGTCAGCCACCAGAGGATTCCCCAAACCACCAAGAGAGCCTGGAAACTCTGAGAGGGTTAGAGTTAGGAGCTGCTAAACCTCTCCTTTGTTGCAATTCTGTCATCTGATACTGAGCTCTTTTGCCATCAAACATCCCAGTCCATGCTGATCTGTCTGTTGGTGTTGGAGTGGCACCATTCCTGCTTCCAGCTCTGGAGCAGGCAGCAGAGCTTTATCATCCTACACTCTTAGAGGCTGTATCTTAAATCACAGCATGAAATCGAGCTGGTTACTGTGATCCCTTTCTGTGCCTGAGCCACTGGCAGAGCTCCTGAGCCCTGGCATCCTTCCTCAACAGCCTCAGGACTAATTAGGGCTTCACCTCAGGTAACTCTTCAAAAGAAAACTCTAATCATCATAATGTGATGGGAGAGATGTCAGGGAAAGAGAAAAATAACAGCCTGAAATCCGGTCTGAAAACCAAGCTGTGGGGTTATTGCCATGAGGAACCTTGGAAGCCATACAATGGGGGGAAGGGAAGGGGTGGAGAGGGGGAGCACAAACCAGGATGGGATGTGAGAGGGAAGGAAAGGTCCTTGGCCAAGGTCTGCTCCTAACTGCAAGCTCATGGGCAGGGTTTCAGGTTCCTTATCTCTGCTGACAATTTGCTACACTTGGTGTCAGGAAGATCAGAAGGGAAATGATGTTGAGGCTCTTTCTCTGGAGAGAAGGAGCTACAGGATTCTGTTTGTTCTTGTTGGTTTTCTTTCTTTTTTTAGTTTTGAGCACTGAGCACAGCTTCCCCTTCTTGCTGAGCCTGATCCTGCCATGCTTTTGGTGTTTTCTACACCCCACTAAGCCCCAGGAGTTGGTTGGGGACTTTTGGAGCACTGTGAGGCTCAGGTCCAGCATCTCTGTTTGGGTACTGCTTCTCTCCTTGCAAACAGGATCCAAAGGGAGAAGCAAAACCAAACCAGAGGCAGACACAGAGAAGGGAGAGGGGCATTGCTGCAACACCTCCTCCTTCTCCTGCATGGATCTCCACCAACTCATGGCATTGGGAGTACTGGGGTGGGGGAAACAGCTAGTCTGGTGCCACCTTGACCACCCATCCCTGTCCTTGCACATCCAGCAGCATCCAGCAGGAGCCACTCCACTGTAATGGCTGGGGTTTATTCCATGGTAACACCAGTGGAAACTGGGCTGGAATCAGTCCTCAACTGATGCTGATTTAACTAGCTCTTCATTGGCTATGCTTCCTATAAACAGAGATTAAAAGGAACAAAAAATGACACTAGAATTACCCTGAGGAAACATTGGAGGCCAAAGGAAACTTCATCTCTCATAGCTCTTCTTTCTATGAGAGCAATGTCTTCAAACCAATTACATCAAGCCATATAATTACATACTTACACAGTAAATTAAATACCATTTTTTAGCACAAATGAGATCAAATGTCAATTCCAACTTCCAAACCCACATTTAGTTTGAAAAAAAGAATCTTTCCAGTTCACATCTTTAACTTTTCAAGCAAATTTTATTAATATATATAACTATTAATTATTTTTTTTAATGTAGAATTTCTTTGGGATAGAGTTTTTGATGGAGTGCAAAACCAGCAGCAGGCCAAACTCCAGGGAGAACTGAAGGAAACTAACCTATCTGTGCAGAGAATAATCTGTATTTTCAAAGCTTGTTATGAAAATAGATGCTGAAGAATGGTTTGTTTAGCCAAGAACAATATCTTTTCTTCTCACTGGGGCTCCATATTTATAGCTACATAATGTATATTTGGCCTCCCTGTGTCTGTTCCCTCACAAATTCATCCCATGGAGGTGGCAATCCACTATTTGGTGTAGCAGTGACTGGTGTTAGGAAGCTGAAAGCACAGAGAAGTTGTTCTGAGAGACTGAGGAAGATTTTCACACTGGAGCTGAAAGGGAGGAATGGCTTCTGCAAACTGAACAGCTGTGTTGAAAATGTCATGGAATCACAGACTGTCCTGACTTGGAAGGGACCCACAAGGATCATCCAGTCCAACTCCTGTCTCTGCTCAGGACAGCCCCAAAGTCACCCCATGTGGCTGAGAGCATTGGCCAGGAGAGTTGGTGCCATGAGTGCATCCCTGGGGAGCCTGTTCCAGTGCTCCACCACCCTCTGGGGGAAGAACCTTCTCCTAAGATCTAACCTGCCCCTGGCACAGCTTCATGCCATTGCCCTGGGTCCTGTCACTGCTCACCAGAGAGAAGAGATCAGCTCCTGCCCCTCCTGCACCTCTGCTGAGGAAGTTCTAAGCTGCCATGAGGTCTCCTCTCAGCCTCCTCTCCTGCAGGCTGAACAGACCAAGTGATTTCAGCCCTTCCTCAGGATCATTAACAATAATTATTGCAGTTGCCCAGAGCTCAGCAAAATATTGCACTTTCAATATGAATACATCCTCCTGAGTGTATCTTGAGTAAATCTTTGTCCAGACAGTGTTTGCTGATGGTTTCTGATGTTTCAAGTCAGACTTTCAGTGCATGTATTTTTCATGCTAGCACTGGATCCAGCATGTAATCAGATATGTTATCACAGCTCTCTTAACTCTTGGGCTCCAACTGATTGTTTGCTTAGAGTTAAGCATCAGGGTAAGTATTCAGCTGCATTGGTGCTTGCATGGACATTCCCACCAGGATAATATTCCAAATCCCTCCTGTGACTACAGCATTCCCCATCATGGGAACCCCAATATCACTAAGGACTTTGACAACCTGGGCCAATGTCAACAGCATGGGAGGTGCTATTTCATTCATTTCCCCTGACCAGGGACAAAAATAACTTCATCTCTTTCTTGGGTTTGTGTTTCAACCTCCAGGAGAACAATTTTCTTACAAAGTCAAGAAATTGGTTCCATTAAACTCCAGTGGGTTACATTAGACTGGAATTTCACAAGGCATCAGTGAGTCCAGAGACTGATTTTTTGACAAGGGAAATAAAAAAAAATGACCAGACATTTGCTAGCATCAGTAGTCACCTTCCCTCATGCATAAAGCATATGAACACATTCTTGGCTGTCAGCATCTGAACAACAGCAAATGGGAAGGAAGAAGTAGAGACATGTTTGAACTTTCTGACAAATGGTTTTGATGAAGGGGGGATCCCTGCACTGGCTCCAGAGTGAGGACAGAAAAATGGGTCCCCATGGTGCAGGGCAAGATCTCCTCTAATAACAGAATGAGTGAGCAAATCAGGGCAACCACAACTTTCCTACTGTGTGAGAGACCACAAATAATGGAAGGCAAACAGATACAAGAAGGAGCAATTCATTTTCTGGGCCCATTAAGGTTTCCAGGTAGGACTGGGTGTCAATGTATTTATGATTTGGGCTCTTATATCTCTTCAGGTCTTCCTTCAAGCAGCCTGAAGCTGGATTTGGGGCTTGGGTCCATTTCTGCAGTGTACTTAGCCTGTGTTTGATGAGGGGCTCCAATGAACTCTCATAAATCATTCTGCAGCCATGGAAAGCAGGGCTGGGTTATAAATTTGGAGCAACCCAAATGGTTAAAAATCTCTCTATAATAAAGGCCATGTGCACAACTCCTGGAAGCTATTGCAACAAATGCCTTCTAAGTATTATTTCTTTGGGGTTTTTTTTTGCATTTTACTGTTGTGATTTGGGTTTTTGTGTTGTCCTGCCAGTCATAACCCAACACAGTCACATATCTGAAACTGGTATTAATAACTTTGCAGTCTCTAAACACCTGAGCACCCTCTTCTCCCCTCTTTATTGGCACTCTTGATTTTGATGAAGATATTGCTTAAAAGAAGGGAATGCAGGGAGTTGCCATGTTGTCAGGTGCCCATGTTGACCAGGTGCCCATCTGCTTCTAAATAATACTTATAGCTATAGTTAAGCTTTAAGTGCTTTAAATTCCTGTGGTGATGAAGAGAAGCAAGTCCATTACTCAGTGTAACAGCATGGGCAACTGCGCTGATAGCACTAGCACAGCCCACCTTGCTAACTCACACAATTCCTGTGCCTCCTCCTATGCAGCCATGAGAGGTTCCTCCTCCTCCACTATCCAACTTCCAAGGGGATGCCCAGGGAAAGGTGGAAGCCTCCATAACACACTGGGATTTTTATAGCTATACCCAATTTTTGTCTCTGATCTCCACTTTGCTGTGGTGGCCAAGCAGTTTGGCACAAAAGGTGACCTAAGTCTTGGCTCTATAAAAGAACCAGAACAGCAGAGTGAGGTGAGAGGGGGAAAATGAATTAATTAGCTTTTCTAAAGCATCCTCAGAGAGGGTTGATCATCATATGGGTTCACCTTTTCCCTTGCTCTCTCTAGCCATGTGACCTCCCTGCAGGACAGAGCAGAGAGCAGCATCAAGATCTACTATAGCTTCCATGGACATCAAGAGATTGCTGGGTGGGATTCTCCTTGTCCTGGAGGATGTGGTCCAAGTCTGTCCCTGTCCTGTATGGGTCAAAACTCACCAAAACCATCTGCTGAATGTGGATTCCCATCCATAAAGGGCAAAAACAAAGCACCTTTGGACACTAGTGTGGGTTCAGGTCTGCATTTGAGGGACAGTGAAGACAATGCCTTATGTGCCTTTTCCAAGGAGGGGGGTGTGTGTATAAATATATATATATATATATATATATATATATATATGCATTAAAAAGGAAGCCTGTGGCAGAGGGAAGAATTAAAACCAGGTCTCTCAAATCCCAAGGTAACCTTAACCACTGGATTATTTTTTTCTCCCTTGTGTGAATGCTGCCTGTGCATACTGTACACAAATATGAAAGAGATTTACTGGAGAAATAACCTTAGGCACAATAATATGAGTGTGCATGTGTGTACATATCTAGAAATAGATATATTCTCAGCATCAGCCCAAGAAAGCATTGCCTCATAAAAAAGTCTCTGGACAGTCAGTAAATTCTGGGCCAGATTTCAACTCATGTTCCTGAGATAAGGACCAGAAAGGGAGGAGGAAGAAAAAGACAGCAGCAATCCTTTTATCCTCCTGGCTACATATGGTAGGTCTATTCTTTTCAGCAGATGTGAAGAAAAATAGATATATTTACAACTGCAGTTGGGTAGAGAATGGAGCAGGAGTGAGCACAGAGCAGGCCTGCTCCTCGCTGCTAAGACCATAATAGTCTGGATCAGGCAGTGTGCTGTCCCTGGAATAACATTGCTCTGCTGTCAGCAGCTCCTGTGTGAAAACAAATTAGCTGAATGATTAATGAATATGGAAGGCAGCATGTGGATTCTCCTCTGTGATGCTGCAGCCCAGTGTGAAGTCTGCTGCTGGGAGAGAGCTCTGTGCTCTTTGCATTGCAGTGTGGCTCCTTGCAGATGGGGCTGTCACCAACCACGGGATCTTCTCAAGCTTTGGGGGATTTTTAGTGACCTTTTCTCTTTCTTTTCTTTTCTTTTCTTTTCTTTTCTTTTCTTTTCTTTTCTTTTCTTTTCTTTTCTTTTCTTTTCTTTTCTTTATTCTTTCTTTTCCTTTCCTTTTCTTTCCTTTCCTTTTTTTTTCTTTTTTCTTCTTCTCTTCTCTCCTTTTTCCTTTCCTTTCCTTTCCTTTCCTTTCCTTTCCTTTCCTTTCCTTTCCTTTCCTTTCCTTTCCTTTTTCCTTTCCTTTCTTTTCCTTTCCTTCCCTTTCCTTCCTTTTCCTTCCCTTTCCTTATTTTATTGCATTACTTTATTAATTTATTTGGTTTTGCTTGTTGTTTGTTTCTTCTTCATAACAATCTATAAAAGAGAAGAGGGACCCCAGAAACAGAGCCCAGCTGTGTAAGGAGTGGGACCCTACTGCAAACCTTCCCACAAGCAGCCAGCCACTTGAATTAGGAGGGATGATGATGATGATGATAGGCACTAAAAGGTCACCTGAGCATTTTAGGGTGTGTTGTAACTCTTTATGTCCTGGATGGGCTTTTAGGGAGGATAATTTGGGTTCACTGCCAATGAAAGGATTTTAAGCAGCTGGAATAGTTTGGGTAGCACCAAAGGTACAGGGAGATATAACTTTGTGTTGACCTGATCTGGCACCTCCCCAAGAGACAACCAATACCATGCAGTGTTAGTAGCTTGGGTGGCAAAACCTGTTCTGATAGAGACACATCAGCAGGGTGATAAAGCTGCACCTTTTCTGATCCCAGAGCTGGCACAGACACCAGCAGGAATTGTTAAGTCTTACAGGACCTAGTTAATCAACACTTCCACAGCAAAGAAGGGTAAGATGTGGTCTCCTGTCACACTGGTGATGTTTCTGGTGATGTAGTGTGTGCAGAATGACTTGATGGATGCAGGCACTGGTGGAAGAGATTAGCTCCAAGTGATTCCAAGTGTCCAAAACAATTGCATGTTAAATCCCTAGCATTACAACTTACTAAATAACCAACTGTGCCATGCACTAGATAGAAGTAGGAACAAAATTTGGGGGTTTAGAGGAGTCTCAGCTTGGCAGTTACAACCTCTCTCATGTCTCTGTATTTACACAACTCTCAAACCCCCATTCTTTGCTTCCTGACATCATTACAACTAATGAGCACAGGCACTTCAGACTTAAGTGCTCTGTGATACAAAGAGAAGCTGAAACCTTCTTCTGTTGGTGTCCTTTGTCTTGGTGACAGTAGTTCTGGAGCTCCAAGGCTAATAGAGATATTTCTGCTAAGACTCAGCTGTGACATCTGGCAGCTGCACCCACTCCCAGCCTGATGTGTATTTTCCTTGTTAAGGAAATACTCCAGAAAAGCCTCCAGCCAAGGAGCAGGCAGAGAGAGCAGGCATCTGCTCCTTCCTCCTCTGACAGGGTGTCCCCTCCTCCCTACCTTGATTGTATTTTCTTGCTTTTTAAAGCTCTCTCTTTTTTTACCACTTCCTAGATCACATACCTGAACGGAATCAGAGCGAAATCTGACCACAGAGAACTGGCATCTGTCATCAGAACACACCTCCAGAGAGCTCCTGTTTGTTTTTCTTGCTGTACAGATGTGAGCTGCAGCATTCTGGGTATTTGAAACCTTTTTTTTCCCCTTTAATTTCCAAATACCCACCTATGTCCTTCAGGGGTGTTTGAGGTGATGCTGCACAGGACTTCTACTGCAAATAGGTAAATTAATGTGGGGGGGGTTTTATCATTATTAATCAAGATTAGGAACTGGCCCAGGGTGCCCAGGGCAGTGGTGGGGTCACCAGCCCTGGGGGGGTTGAAAAACCCCAGAGATGTGGTGCTTAGGGCCATGGTTTAGTGGCATGGTGGTGATAGGTTGTTGGTTGGACTTGATGATCTTAGAGGTCTCTTCCACCCTTCATGACTCTGTGCTTATGAATGACCAGGGCAGAAAGAGGCTCCCAATGTTCCTTCTACTTTACAAAGAGTGGACAGATGACTCCACACCTGAGCCAGCTTTGCAGCTGGTGCCAGATCTCCTCAGCCTCTTTGCAATCCACTCTATGCTCTCTGAGCTCTGTCCCAACAGCAATGTTCATAAGAGCAGGCAAAAGCAGAACCCCTTTGACTGTGATCTCTGGTGCTGAGCATGTTCCTTACTAAGGGACATCAGGCAGAGTTCCCTCAGGTTGTTTAGCATTTATGGGGTTAATTGTGGGTTTTTTTGTGTTCTCTATCCACACACATGCACGTCAAGTAGTTCTATAGTATAAAAAGGCTCTTTTCTTGTGTCCCCATGGTGTGCAACAGGACTCCACATATAGCACACCAAAAAAAAATAGGAATAAAAAAAAAAAAGAGTCCAAACACTGCCAAAATCTACATTTTCATTTGGCAAACTAGTTAAATCTATTCATAATCTGGTGCCTGAATCAAGTTTCAGACCAGACTAGACTGCCTTGGCTCCTGGTTTTTGTTGCTCGACCTGTCTCTGACTGAATTTAGCTGTGATGTTACCTCTGTAGCTGTAGAAAATCTCTAATAATGGTAGCTTGTTTTATTTTGCCACTGGAGGCTACAAGCTCCAGCATTTCCCTAGTGAGGTCCAATTGGAGCCAGTTTTGGACTGGTTTTGGGGGGATAGAAACCTTCCTTGTTGCTTTTCACTGTTTTCTTTATGCCCTTTTTTCCCCCCTTTCTTTAATTTAATTTCTTTTTATTATTTAAATAATGTTCACTCTCACAGCTTTCAGGAGGCAGAATAAAACCACAGCAAATCCACAGTGAGATGGGTGATGTCAAAAATCCATGTTCCTAATATTCTGTGAAGTCACCTGCATCACTGCCTGCTTAAGGGAAGGTGAGGGAGTGTCCCCTTGTGTCCCCCTCCAGCAGCTCCCTCAGCTGATGATGAGGGTGGAGATGGTTTCTGACAGGCCACCTGGGGCTCATCTCCTTCTTAGGAGGCCAGAGCTTAGAGTTTCATTTAGGTGGGGTGGAAACAAGTGTTAATTGGAACTGGGTTTGTCCTTGCTTTGGACATGGGCAGCAAGGGCAGTGTTGGTGAGAGCCTGTTAGGAAACCAAAAGGAGATCCAGTGTCAGGGCTTGGAATGCCAAATTTCACTCCCTGTTCTTCTCAATGGAAAGCAACACAGCTCCACTGTGCCATTAGCCTGTTCTTATATATCACAGAATCCTCTAAGATCCTCAAGTCCAACCAACAACCTAGCACCACCATGCCCTAAGGACCACAGCTCTGTGGTTTTTGACCACCTCCAGCTGCCCAGGATCTCAGCTGATGTGTTGCTACACCAGCTATGAACCAACTACACTCCAGGAGGTTCCTTCTTCAAGCCTTTTATTCCCAGGTACCAGAAGGAAGGTAAGTGTCCAGTGGGTGGCTGGGGGTGGAAGGCAAGGCAGCAGAAATGGTTGGGGGCATCTCAGTGTCTCTCACTGTGACTTTTGACTGACTTTCCCTGAACTAATCCAGTTCAGATTTGCTGTCAAATCTTGCTGCTGCTGAAACAGGAACTGTTGATAGTTTTCTATAATGCTAATAGGTCACCAGAAAGGTTGGCTTTAGGAAGAACCCTCCCTAGGGAATTAAAGTGTGGACAGGATTCTGGGTTTAGGTATAGAGAGAGGAACCAGAGTGGATTTCATGGGCTTTGGTAAATCCATCCAAGATCTCTGCTGGGCCTAGGCAATGGCACCATCCTCACTAAGCCTGGAAAGAAGTAAAATCTTGGGATTTGTTTGGGGAGCAAAAAAATGGTTTAATTCTAGTGTAAGCATTTGAAGGATAAGTAACAAAGAGAGTGATTTTTGAAGGCAGTTGTAAAGGGGATCATCTGGTGAGGTGAAAGCAGATCTTGCTTTGGAGAAGGGTCAGAAAATGACTGATGCTGCAAAGCTGGGGACTCAGAAACACAAATGGGCAAAAGACATGGAAAGAGGAGTCCTTCTTCCTTCCTGAGCAGGAGGCTGCAATCTGGGAGATGCCTAATGTGGAGGGAAAGTGGAGCCATGGCTCCATCTGGGATCTTCCTAGTCTTGGATGTTGGAGCTGCACTGGAGCTTCTCCAGGAGGTTTGGGGACCTCCCTATGGAGCCCATCTGCCCTCAGGCTGTTGCTGAGGGGGACAGGGAGGCTAGAAAGTCCAGGGCTACTTTAGACTATTTAGAGCAAATGTAATCTAAACAGAGAGCCAGGAGGCCAGGCTGAGCTGGGGAGGTTTCCCCTTGCCAAGTTTGGGTGGGTTTGTGTTAAATTGGATGCCTGAGCATTTTTTTTTTTCTGCCCAACCCTCATCCTTACATGCTTGCATAGAAAATTAAGTTACCACACCTTTAATGAAACTTCATTTCCTAATTCTGACAGTTGCCATTGCCAGAATTCACTCCCTGATTTTTACACACTTTGTCTGGGTAACCTTGGGCTTTTCTTTTTTCATTTTTTTTCTTACTTTTTCAGGTTTTTTTCTTTTTTTTTCTGTTTGTTTTTTTTTTTTTTCCAGGCAGATCTCCATGGCCAAACACTAGACTTATTATTTTCTTTTCTCCTTAGCTAGTTGAAACATAGGAGGTAATAAATTACAATCAGCATTATCTTAGAGATGGGATTCCTCCAAAATTTCCACTCTGGAGGGACTAGACCAAAACATTTCCTGGCTCATCCCTTTTGCCCCTTCAGTCTTCACCTTCCTTGCTCTCACTCCAGACTTCACTGGGAAGAGATGTCCCTGAACAAGCTAACCCATTGCAGAGCACTTGCTCCTTGGACCCCAGTGCCAAACCAGCATCTTAAAGCTCTGCAACCCATCAGCTCTGCAGTGCCAGTCAGTGGGAGTTGAGACCTTCCCAGTGTCATCTGCTGAATCCAGCAGTGCTCCATGGGGAGGTTTGCAGACACCACAGAGGTTATTCTTCAAACTTGTAAGTTTTATTTAATGAAGTGAAACTGTTCTCAGCAGAGTAATTCTGCTGTGCTGCTGAGAGGCAAGATGAGATGATCTGCTCTCTTAAGCTCTTTAAACTGACAGTAACTTCCTAGTGTCCTGGTATCTGTAGAGCCCTTCCTGGCAGTAACTGAATGTGCCTTCTGATCAGAGATTTTGTTAGTGATTTCTGTGGCTCCCCTTGCCCCTCTGCTGCCTATGCAAAGTTATGGGAGAGTTTTACAGGCCCAAAGCTAATCTGTACATGCAGAATAGTATCTATGTGATCCACAGCAGAAATGTGCAGTGGAGATCAATGGATATGGCACCTTTCTGCCAGCCTTAAGGATTCTGTCACTTTGGTATTGTCCAGAGTCATAAGTGAGCAAAGCAATGCTCAGAGAAGGTTAACTCCTCTCTTTAGCCCAGGGTACAGCCTCTGCAGGTGAGTCAGAGTCATAGAATCATCAGGGTTGGAAAGGACCTTCAAGAAGCAGTTGTTGTTTCAGCAGTAGACACAGCTCTATGAACATGACAACTTTGGGAACAGTAGAGGTAGAAATGACTGCCATGTTATGTTGGGCTCAGAGGCTGCACATGCTTCACCCTTACCCAGGGAAAGCTTTTCAAACCTTGCAGCCTTCTTATGTACAGGGCTGGATATATCCTTCAGATATCAAACAATGTGGAAGCACAGACTACTGTCATTCCTAGCAAATCTGAAGTTTAAGACAACATGGGTGAAGTGAATACCTTTATTAGTCCCTGGTGCCTCCACACTCCTGTTGGTGGAAATTAATTCATGCCCCTTTGATCCCACTCCAAGTTACTTTCCTCTACCTTGTGCACAGCATGGAGGGTTCAATAGTTTCTACTCTAACCAACTTGCTGACCATTGGCTATGTGTTTTCCCTGCCTTTAAGAGAGCAGTTGTATCCCCTCACCTGGGAGAGCAATCCCAGGAGCTGGAAATCCTTGGGGATTGCTGGCCCTTTCCCAACACATCCCTTTTTGTTGCTGACAGTTTTAGCCAGCTGCAGGCTTGCAGAAGCAATCACTGAACCCTCAGGCCAGCCTGCAGCATGTGCCTCTCCAGTGCTGCACTGAAGCCATGGCTGCCAGTGATTGCAATGTTATTTATTCCCCCAAACACAAACCCTCCTGGCTCCCACGTGTTCCCAGGCCAGCACAGCACAATCTGGGTTGTGATGTTCCTTGCCAGCACCAGCCAGTGTTTACATCTTTGTTTGGCACCACATGAAACCAAGTTTGCTCCTAAACAGCCTGATAGGATCAGGGAGCTTACAAATGATGGATCATGGGCCATTTTTATCCTTCCAAGAGGACCTGTGAATGCCCTAGGAAGGCTCCTTCAGAGATTTTCATTGCGAGTTATTTGCTTTCCTTGGACTGCATCCTCGTGGCAGAAGTGATGCTGGATGTCTTTCCTATGCTGATGATGCAGGCTTATTTCTTAAGTAAATTAAGTGTAATTTATAGCTCTTGCCTTGCCATCTCACTCTCCTGTCATCAAGAAAGCAGCCATTTGTGAGTTGGCTCTGCTGGGTTATGTTGAAACCAACTTGTGTGGAAATCAACATTAGTCTATCATCATCCTGAAGTAGAAATGCACCACAAAGAAAATCAACTGCAGGATTCCAAATGATTTCCACCAGCATGAAACTACCTGAATACCTTCTGGAGGATTTAGTAGGATGTCCAGAATGTTTCTAATACAGATGGAAAAGGAATACTCTGCTTTGGATTGTGTTTATTTTTGTTTGTCACTGTGGGATTCCTGCTAACTTATCTGCTCAAAGTCTGCAGGAGAACATCACCTTCATCAGGACTGAGAAATGTGCTGGAAGATCTAGGTCCAAATGAGGAGTTTGGCTTTAGGAAAGTTGGAGGGGTTTTTTTTCCCCAAATGAAATGATGGATTTGTCTAGCTAGGTATGGAACAAAGTTGTTATAAACTAAACAAAACCAAACCAGCAAACAACCAAAAAAACCCCCCACTCTAAACCAAACAAAACAACAACAACAAAAAGACTTGCAAGACAAACAAGAGAAGCCTCCTTTCTGTTTTGCAGCAATCAATCCAGATTTCTTCCATCCAAATAGAGTGGTTAAATAGTTGAATTTGTAATCAGTGATAGTAGTCCTGCCCAGCTGGATCAGAGCAGAGGCTGCTCTCCCAAGTGAGAAATGATCCCATCCCAAGCTGAGACACGTGGCTTGCATCACTGTCTGAAGATACCCACACTTCTCCATTTACTGGACAAAAAGCCTAAATGCTCTGAAATTGAGATGCATCTAGAGATATAACAGAAGCAACATTGCTGATGGAAAATGAAGAGTAATATTTATAACTGGTTGAAGCTATAAAGGAGTTTTATTGCCCTTTATCTGCATACACCACAGCTTTAATTATATGGATCTTGGGCATCACAGCTTTTGCTGATCACCTCCAGGGAAGATGAATTTTCCTCTCTTCTCCTCAACACATCCTCTGGCTCTGTGTTTCAGGATATTTTGTTCCTTCCAAAGCACTGGAGATTGGAGAATCAGCAGCAATTGCACAAGTTGTGGACTTTGATGAGGCTCATTAGCACTTTGGGACCTTGCTGCCACCATCTCAGTGAATCATGATTTCTCATTCTACAGAATGCAGTGTTTGCTTGTTGGCATAGAGATTAGCCATGAAAAAAATCTCCAGCTTGTTCTTCCACCCACACACCAGGCAGAAAAGCATCTCCTGCAACTGTTGAAGACACTGATTGATGACACATTTACTCTTCTCTTAGAATACAAATTAAGGAAAAGGTTCCCAACAGGCAAGGACAGAAAGTGTGAAGTGAAGAGAACAAAGGCAATGAGTGAGAAGATGATGCTCTTGCTTCTGCCTTCAAGCTTACCTTCAAGAGGGCTGTGGTAGCCAGAAGAATCACACCTGCTTCCCCCAGCAGTGAATCTCTCCTGAAAATTGGGGTTAATTGTCCAAAGGAAAATTTCTGAGGCCTATTCAGAAGGTTCCAATTCCCCTGAAAAATGTCAGGCAGAAGATGGGAATGGTTTAATGTTTTGTCCATATGAAAAGGGGTTTTTCCACTGTTTGTTATTTTTTTTCAGAGCCAATCTGCCTGTTGGAATAAGGAGGAATTGTCAACCAGACCATTAACAAATAAGATGGGTCTAAACCAAAACCACAGATCCTGAACACCCCCAAAGTTGGTCTGATGATCTGAATCTTGTGTCTCAGAACATATCTGCTTGGAAAGTTTCTTAAAAGATGTTTGATCCAACACTGACTCCACCAGATGTCTGGAGAAGTCTTAAACCATCAGCCAAATCTGGTAGCTCAATTTCCTTGTACATCACCACAGCTAAGAAGCAAAGAGAGAGAGATGGGAAGAACTTGCCAGAACTTTGTCTACCAAGAAAACTTCTCAGATGTTGTGAGATGAAAACCCACTGTCTTAAAATACAAGCTCAGCCCTTGCTGACATGAGCTCCAGCTTGATTTTACATGAGGATGGTAGCCTAGTGCAAGCAATGCAGAAGCATTCCTCATCTTTTTCACCCCTCCATGATGTGCAGATGAAGCCAAATTAAAGAGCAATGTTTGCTGGTGAACCTGTCGAGAATGCTGGAACCAAAGGTTACTCTAAGGTACAAATCCCAAGGCAACAAATGTCAGGAAGTTGCTTACACTGGACCATGAGTGAAAGGGAATTATTTTTATTTATTTAATCTACTTCATAACTGAAAGAGAGAGGAGAAAAAAAAAAACCTTTCCCAACAAAACCTCCTTTCTGCCCTTTCGATTAGGCAGCGTTCATCCATCCGTCAGAGCTGATGGCATTTGGTGAGCAGTTCTTGTTTGGAGAGCCTGGAGAATGATACTAGCAGGGAAAAGGAGAAGTTTCTGTTTATCCACTAGTTAGGTATCATGAGGGCAGTTTCAGCACACGGCTTTCCTGGCCAGGAACACAGTGGGGACACAAAGAAGCCAGTCTCTGTAGAGTAAGATAACAACCCCTGGATTTTTACAGCTTAAATACTGGGCCTCTTCCACAGGCACCTAGGGTACGTGTGGAGACTGGGAAGAGAGCAGAGGCTGAAGGGACCTCAGGCTGGTGCCCAGAGCTGGGAACATGCATTTGGAAACCTGGTTTTGCTGTTGTTGGCTGGTGACAACCATTCCAACCCAGCGGCGGCGGCGGCAGCGTTTCACAGGGGAGTGGTGGGGTCGCCAGCCCTGGAGGGGTTGAAAACCCTAGAGATGTGGTTCTTAGGGCCATGGTTTGGTGGCATGGTGGTGATAGGGTGATGGTTGGACTTGATGATCCTAGAGGTCTCTTCCAATCTTCATAATTCTGTGATTCTCTGACTGCATTAACACTGGCCATCATGCAGAGGTATGATACCTCAGCAAACAGGAGTGAGCTGATCCCTAATGCCTGGTGGGAGAAACATCAGCATTGTCTCCCAGGTAGCAACACAAAAGACAAATGCTGATTCCACATAACACATAAATTTCTCCATAAATTTCATTTCTGAACTTAAGCAGCCCCTTGGAGCATGCTCTCTGGGAGCCAGTGGTGATCCCTGTGGTCCCTTGAGCTCTGACTGTTCTATGGTTCACTATCTCACCAGCTCCCACTCCTCTGTTTGTTGAGGCAGGAGACACCAACCTGTCTTTTTGTCTTTAAGTAGCCTAACAGCCACAGAAAACATGGGAAATCTTTTGTTTGAGAAGGAAACACCAAGAAAAGATCTGAGAGGAACTTAATGATGAAACTAAAAAGACAAAGGGTGGAGAAGAAGAGTAGTGGGGAAGGGAAGTGTAAAAAACCAAATACAAAGCTCTCTGAGCTTGCTTTCAGTTTCCAGAAGAGCTCCTTTGAATCTGAATCAAATCTCATGTTCAGATTCAAGTTATTTATGATTCAATGAAATCTTTTTGTTGAGTCCCCAGTCCAGAGCTTTTCTGCAAACATGTTGGGAGTATAAGGATATTTTCTGCTCTGTCTTGCACAGCAAACAGGAAGTAGACAGGGAAAATAGAAGTAAAATCAGCCTTAAACCCTCATTTTATGAATCACCTGGGCACTTTTGATTTTAGGGTAAAGCATTAAAGTACAGAAACATCCTAATTCTCACTGCAAGGCTGAAGAGGTTACCACATGAGGGTCAAATCACAGAGGATTTGGAAAATGCTCTGTCTTGGCCACTGTCTTGTTGTTTCTAGAGACAGAAGATGCACCACTCCTGGAGGTGTTTTAGAAGCAGCAGTGACTCTGGGCATTTCTACTGGTTGTCTGTCTTTCAGCTTCACAGAGGACAGTTCCTTGGGGTGCTTAGAGGGGTTAATAGGTGTTTTAAAACTTGTGCTATGTGGTTGTTTCTGGCCTGGAGGTTTCCTTGGATCTTTCTG
The DNA here is from genome assembly GCA_013399015.1 of Galbula dea. Classification (NCBI taxonomy): domain Eukaryota; kingdom Metazoa; phylum Chordata; class Aves; order Piciformes; family Galbulidae; genus Galbula; species Galbula dea. Next base: position 306,501 of record VWZX01005204.1, on the reverse strand, counting down.
GACTAGCTCTGGATTATGTGACCCTTTCAGACTGCAGGGGATTCCAAACCTGCTGACTCAGCTGATGCCCTCCCAATCCAATGACCCCAGATTCCTAAAGGAAAACCCCCCCAAAACCAGAGGATACTTTTAATTCTTATTAACCCTAGAAAAGTTTCTGTGTGCAATGGAAGGTACACATTCCCCATCCCCCAATGTTCTTCAGGAGACTGTAACTTCATGCAGATGAATCCTAATAAATCCATAGCCACATCCATTTGGGCCCAGCAGTCAAATCTCTACACCCACATGGTATTTGAGTTGAAAACAATCCCACAGAATGGGAAACAAGAAAGGAAGGTGGGCGACTCAGTTGGACTCCTCACTGTTTTTGTTATATGAAGTGAATTTAGCTGAGCACACATTTTGAAGGCCTCTTCTGAGCCTGATGCTAATGGCTTGCCAAACCCCCAAAATAACTTCTCAACGTCATGGTCTGAGGGATGGTTGAGCAGCATTTGCTGAATGCTAAATTCAGTGCATTGGAAAGAGGTATTTTGGCCTTATGAAAACAAGCCATTTCATATGGACACATGAGCAGAATAGAATGGGCTAAGAAAGCTGAAGACTATTTCAACAGCAGCTGGGCAGGTATTTATGGAAGGACAGGGATGTATACAAAACAATAAGGACATTCTTGTGGCTGTGATGCCTTCAATTTTTTTTTGTTGCTCCTACTTGTTCTGAGTTAAAAAGAGGTGGCAATAACAGGGACTTTTTTTAGGAGCAGATGTATTTTAGAAATAGTTGGGGTTTGCTTTCAGGCATAGGTGTGAAGCTTGCTGAAGGATGAGGAGCTGCTCAGAGTTGCCAGTTTCACATGTGAACTGTCTTTTCTGTCTTGTCTTCTGAGTTAAAAGAGAAAAATCATAGAATCATGGAATGGGTTGGGTTGGAAGGACCTTGGGTCCAACCTCCCTGCAGTCAGCATGGACATCTGCATCTACAGCAGATTGCTCAGAGCCTCAAACAACCTGAGCTGGGATGCTTCTAGGGATGGGACATCTTCCACCTCTCTGGGCAACCAGGGCCAGGGTCTCACCATCCTCAGCACAAACCTTTTCTTCCCCACTTAGTCTAAGTCTCCCTCTTTGAGTTTTAAACCATCACCCTTTGTCCTGTCCCCACAGGCCCTGCTAAAAAGTCTGTCCCCATCTCTTTCTCCTAGCCCCCTTTGAAAGGCTGCAGGAAGGTCTCCTTGGAGCCTTCTCTTCTCCAGGCTCAACAACCCCAACTCCCTCAGCCTGTCCTGGCAGCACAGGTCTTCCATCTCTCTGAAAAACCATAAACCCAAATAAATACATGATTATACCTGCTCTCCTTCTCTCAAGGTATTTGGGTAACTGTTTGGTTTAGTCTTTCCCCTTAAGCATGCTATATAAGAGCCTAGAGATACCTGCAAGTCTTCTGCTTCAGCAGGAGGTGGAGTTACTCCAGATGGGAGCTCAGCACATTAATCTCAGAGTAGATGGCAAGCTAGGCTCCTACAAATCACAGAGCCAGGCTGGCTGTGGAGAGACTGCAGAGCACAGCTACCCCAGGCAGCCTTGTCTTGACTCTCCTGATCAAAGCTCCAATCCATCACCCAAGGCCAGGCAGTCTCCCAAGCCAGGAGACGCCGTGCTAGGCCCAGAGTGGCCCTAATGGAGTCATGTCTTTAACCCAGCAAGGAGCTGGCAGATGAACAAACAACCCAGGGATTGTATCCCGAGGGGAGCCTCTGCCCTGCTGCATGGAGGGGAGGTTAGATGGAGTGCAGGGTCAGTGCTAGGTTTTCTTTGAGGACCAGCATGTCTAGGTGGCTCAGCTCACCAGTGACAGCATTTGGTTTTGGTTTGGGGTTTGTTGGTCTTTTTTTTTTTTCCTCTACCCTGAAGGAAAAAAAAAGGTTGGGATAGCTGCTGTGGCCATTATCAGGGCTGCTGTGAGAGGAAATGGATACTGGAAATGGAAATTCCCAGTCTGAATGGCACAGGGTTCAGATCTACCTGATAACAGCCAGCCAGCAGCTGTTTCCAAAGGAAGACTTCGACTGTCCTGAGCCAAAGATTGCTCCTCTTACTCCAAAGCTGTGGTACAAGAAGGTTTCCATGTTAGCTGTCTCTGTGTTTGGGAGCCAAACTGGATTGGTGACTTCCCCACTCCCTCTGCTGCTGCTCTGAAGAACCCTGTGCATGTTTGTCAATTTTCTGAGAGATTACTCACAATAAAAATAAACTACTGGTTTGTGTAATGAGTCTAAGACCACCAGATGTGGAAACCAAAGGAAGTAAATAAAGATTTTTCTTCTAACTCTGACAATTATTGCTCTCATTTGAAAGAAAAAAAAATGGGCAAAGCCTTAAATAAACTTTGGTTTCCATCTTGTCTTGAAAACAACTTCTTGAACTACACCAAATAATCAATTTGGAAGCTTGCTTCTCCAATTATGTTTATTGATCAGAACATTTTAGAACTGGAAGCATTTGTGGTGAATTTTGCTGTCCCTTTAATGCAATAAATCATAGCAACTACAAACCCTGCCCTTCAGAACTTCTACAGGTTGGGGAACAAGCTTTCCAGGACAACATGGTGTGTGAAATATGATGATCTCAGCTGTAATGGTCTTTCCTCACAAGAAACTGCTTCCCTCCTTATTCCTCACTGAAACAATAAACCAGCACACAAGCACAATGTGAAGTTCAATAGATCCATCAATTGCTGCACCCAAGCTTTTCTCTCAGAACTATTACTGTGCTGAAGCACCTACCATCAGCTCCAGACAGGCCATACCATGAGGAGTCTGCCATCAACACTCATGCACACAAACACTCTGCACTTCAGAGGTGGACAACTGAGGCAGAGAGAGAGAGTTGGGGTGGATTTGTTTTCCTGCACTTTGGCCACCTAAAAATTAGGCATCCCTAGTCCAAACTAGTTACCTAAACTCTGTAATTAATGGAGGAGAGACAGACATATCCAGAAAACAATTCAGCCCACTCATCTTGGACAGCTGTCTAAGAGAGGGGTGATTCATCTTCCCCTTGATTATCAAGGGAGTCTGCATCAGTTGGATGACTAGGGTTAGGTTAGCCAGATCCCACCTCACCCATGTACCCACAGTTGTGTAACATCCTGCAGGGCAGGTAGGAAACCCCCCCCACTGACTGCCTTTCAGTGCTAGACGATTTCTTCTGCAAGGGTTTGATCCAAACCCCACTCAGATATGCAGTAGTCCCCTTCTGAAGGCAGTGCCAACTTGGCAGCGCTCAAGCTCCTTGTCCTCTCCTTGCCCTGGGGCAATCAATGCTTTGAATGAGCTCAGGAAATACACAGAGTCTGAGAACAATTCACTTGGGCTTTTCTTTTCTTGGAAAGATGTCAGCACATCACTTTAAAGTACCACAGAAAACGATGCCAACTGGGGAAGGATTTGACAGGGGTAGCTGTCAAACACAGCAAGAAAAATCACCTAAGGTGAGAGCCTATAGAAATTAATAATTAATCTCTTAAAACCAGGCAGCTGCACATACAGACCTCGAGTGCCTGCCAAGGAGTGGCATAATCTGGGCAGATTTGCCCCACTCTTAAAGCAGAAGGGTGGGGCAGTGACCTTATCATCATCTAAAGTTCCTGAACAAATTTAAATGGCATTATTTATGCTGTTGTAGCTATCAGTAACAGGACAACGGCAGACAAGTTGTGCCAGGCATTTCCTGGGGGAAAGGAGCACCCAAGAGTTCTGCTTCACCAAGGGAACACCAAGGGCAAGAGGCAAAAAAAGCTCCATCCTTCAGTCTAGAACACAAATAGGCAAGGAGACCTCCTCTCCTTGCTTCTTTGCCAAGCTCCATGCTCACATTGCTCACCAAGAGTCTGCAGAGCTTTCAGCAGAACCACAACAGTGCTTTGCAATGCTTCAGGTCGCCCAGAAACATCTGGTACCAGCTGCTGTCACAGACACCTTACAGGACCCAGATCCAGGAGAACCCAAGGCTAAGGGAGGTGTCTTTCTACATGGGGTGAGCTGGACTCCAGACTAAGTCCTGAGGAACATGTAGCTAAATTTAGTCTGTCACATTTTGGACTCAATGATCCTCCTGGGTCCCTTCCAGCTCTGGATATTCTGTGATTTCCATGTGTGGTGCTGCATATTCTGCACCATTAGTGACTTTAGTCCTTGGAAGCCCTAATCTCCCTGGCCAGCCCACAGATGCTCTAGAAAGGTTACCTCCCATCACTCCAGCCTGAGGAAGCTCACGCTGAGATAGCTTTTGGTGTCTGCCACCCACACCCCTGCAACGATACCGTGATCGTTCACAGCTATTCCTGTGGAACACAGCCAAGCTCCCACGAAAACAAACCAAACCAACCAAAAACCACAGCAAGCTGCAAGGGAGGAATGGATTAGGGCAATACATGACTCTGTTTTCCCCAACACTTCTCCCACTCACAGATACTGAATGAGGTCCCAGTCTCCTAGTTAACTCTGCTTACTGTCAAAAGACTTCGGAAAAAGGGCTACTGCAGCTTACATTCTGCAGACTGCATTGCCATGCCAGCTCACACCTTCTAAATCCCAACTCTATTTACATGAGGGTGGGGCACGGAAATCCAAGGAGGAATTCTTCTAACAAAGCAACCTACTGCCACCGTTTGATCAGAAGCAGCTTTGCAGGACACGAAAGCACTGAGCTTGCTGCTTGCAAGGGCCGTTTGTCTTAACTGAAGTGGGAAAGCGCTGAGCTGGCTGCAAGGATGCAAGGACTCGATGAAGAAAGAAGCAGCATGCTCCTGGTGAAATGCACTGTGACTCCAAAGTTGGACCTGTGTCCATCCTGGGGGCTCAAGGAAGGGAGACTAAGCAAATACAGTCAGGTTGTAAGTGTGGTCTCTGTGTCTGACACCTAACATGCACATGCTGACCAGACCTCTCCAATATTTGAAGGAGCTGCTTTTTTTTTTCCCCTACTCCAATGACTGCCAAGAGCAATGCAAAAGGACAAACCCAGCAGAAATCACTACAGAAACATTGCAAAGAGAAACCCCCAGAGGCTCGAGGTGGAAAACACTGGAAGGCAACTGATGGCTTCTTTTCTCTTACCTTGTTAGTGGTTTTGCTGTTGCAGCCATCCAGTGAGCCAGCTATGGAAACATCATCACCTCAGGAAATAAAAGTGCAGCTGAGCAAGGGGAGGTCATGGCATTTCCAGTGGTGCATGTCTAGAGGGGCACACATCACTGAGAGGCTGAAAATGCTCTTCTAGCACTTGGAGTCTGCACAAACTGGTACAAGAGGAGCAAGACTGGGAAGATTGGCACACAGTGAAGACACCATCCTTTACCTTCGCAGATGCTGCAGCACTGTAGGTCCAAGACAGCAAAGTTCAGCAGGCTTTGGAGCCACCTCAAGTCATAGAATCACAAAGGCCTCTGAGATCAAGTCCAACTGTGTTGACCCAACATCACCATGCCACAAAGTGCCACATCTCTATGTTTTTTTGAACCCCTCCAGGGCTGGTGACTGCACCACTGCCCTGGGCAGCCTGGGCCAATGCCTAACAACTCTTTCAGGGAAGAAATGTTTCCTGTTATCCAATCTAAACCTCCCCTGGTGCAGCTTGAGGCCATTTCCTCTTGTCTTATTGCTATTTACCTGGGAGAAGAGACCAACCCCCCCACCTGGCTCCAATTTCCTTTCAGGGAGTGGCAGAGAGACAGAAGGTCTCCTCTCAGCCTCTTCTCCAGGCTAAGTTCTAACCAAGCATTGCAGTCTGGTGCCAAGGGGTCACCTTTGTGCTATAGACCCTGATGGGGCTTTGCCTTCCTCCAAGACACACTCAGACCAACACTGCCAGTCTGGGGTCCAGATCTCCTGGAACAAGATAGCACTGCCTTGTGCACCATGTCCACGTGCTGAGGCACCTCTCAGGTGCACCCTTCAGCCATGCTGTGGCCAGTTTCTTGTATCAGGATGTGCATGGGCAGCCAGAGGACTCCTGGTGATCATCTCCTCTCCAGCCCTCTAGCTAACATCACGTTGGCTTTTCAGGAGCTCCTTGTGCTCTGAAGCACATTTCTGTTTCTATAGCTCTCCATGTTGATTTGAATCTTTGACAGCTCTGGTAAGAAGATGATCTAAACTGACCTAAATTCCAGGTCAAGCAAAATTAAGGTTAATTTCACTGATGTAATTTCTAAATGTTAATTGGCACAATCCCTCTGGGGCAGGGACTGTTTCCAGGGAGTGCGTGTCCAAGCTGAATCCACTGATGGAGTCTCACAGAGCCTCCAAAACCTCTGATCTCCAAAGTCCTTTTTTATTTGTGTTGCTCCTTTACACATTCATATCAGGGTGGTTCCCTTCCTGCCACCTCAGGAAAAACAAAAACAAGGAGGCATAGCCACACATAGCTCAAAAGAGGAGGGGAAGGGACTGATGCTCACAGAGCCCTGCCAGAAAGGAGTCATTTCTGCAGACTGAAAGATCAGGAAAACAGAAATGCAAACAGAGAAGCCATTAAACACCAGTGGAAAAATGGAAGCCCTGGAAAGTCTCCAATATAACTAAAAAGCAGTCCAGGACTGGAGTGATTCTGTGTTTGTTTTCTGTCCATTTTTCATGGTTTGCTCATTGTCACTTCGAGCTCTCCCCAGCCCATTAGTGCAGCTGACCAGTGGTGGTTCTAGGGAAAATATTTGCATTAAGACAAAAAAAAGGACATTTTCATGAAAATCATTTTTCTGAATGTGATGATATATTGTTGAAATACTCTTTTTGGTTTTTAATCTATAAACAATTCACTTCTAAAGGCAATGTTTGTTGAAAATTGGATGGGAAATATTACCCAATCTCTGTCAGTTAATCACATACAGAGCGTTTTGCTGTTACCAAAATATGTTGGAGAGAAGTGTAAAATAGAGCCATCTGTAACATGATGAAGTGTAAGCACTCGTGCTTCTGGGAGCACAATAGTTCATCTTTTGAAGTTCTGAGTGGTTCTAACAATCATCCCCAAAATTCAGCCTGTTGACACTAGTGTGACTCAAGGATGTCCTGCTGGGGAGGGGAAAGCTCCTCAGCAAGGCTGGATTTCAAATGGGCACCTTTCAGCTCCTGTTCTGCCATCATCTTGGAGATGCTGAGTGGATGGAGTCTTCTCTCCCATCCCACCCAAATAATCACCCACAGCTCTTTTCCTCACTTTCCTATTTCCAGCACAGATTGGCAATGAATATGCCTCATTTTCCCTCTTTTCTTTGTTCTTTTATTGTCATGCTGTTATCTTATGGATGCTCAACTCCACCTATGGACTCCTTAATTCACCAAACTACCTCCAGGTGAATCTCCTGGGAAGGTTGAGAAGATAACATGAGACACATGGGGAGGGACAGACTGGGAAGAGCTCAGTGCTTCCAAGACCACAGAAAACCTGTTCCAAGTGATGGGAACAAACAGTTGTCCCCCAGGCAACTCTGGGAGGTGCCTGTTCAGTTGGCCCACAGCCACCCTGGGGCAGAAGCACCTCACCCATGGGCAGAGTGAGGTGGGACTACCCCAGGTAAGACAGGGCTTAGGTGTGGCAAGGGAAGAAAAAAAACCACTAGGAGTAGCCAGAAAATGACAAACAGGGGATGGATTGTGACTAGTTTAGGGGCAAAGGAGGTTCCTCAGCTATGTATTAAAGAAATATCTTAATGGCAGTAAGAGCTTAATTTTGTGTGTAATTACAACTCTGCTCTTCCCTCACTCCCCCACCCTGCCAGTGGTTAATTTTGCACACACTGCGTGCACATTAAATATTACCTTGCCATAGCCACGGTTGTACTTATTGACACAGATGCAGCACACTTCCAAATGGGAGGGGATCTGAGGGGAGGGGGAAGGGACTGGGGAAAGCACTGGAGCCAGGACACAGAGCCCAGCCCCACTGCAATGGTAATTTGTGGTTTTTCCTCCAACGTTTAGTAGCCACAAAGAAGTCTTAGAAATGTCTGGTCAGAACCAGGACTCCCCTGTTCCTCTGCAGACGAAACACTGAGCCCTTACACTCCAACCCAATAAATATTTCATCTGGTTTGGAGGAAGAAGGGGTGGAGTCCAGCAGAAATTGTGTTTCATGAATGCAAATGACAGCTCAGACCTTCTAAAAGCCAAAGCTCACCTTGCCTCCCACCTTTGTGTGGGAGCGTGAGGGCATCTGGGCACTCATGGCCATGCAGGGTGGTGGGAAGGAGAAGCCCAGGTGATGTTGGTGCTGATGGACACTCACAGCATCTAGGCATGTCCACAGGGCTCCTCAGAGAGAACTACAATGAACTGGAGAGCCAACAGGAGTCACTGAATGGTAAACACATCACATGCAGAGAGGAAACCCCCAATCAAAGCAAGTCTGCAGAGGTTCCAAATCCATTAGGAGACAGAAGCACAAGTTTCACACACTCTGCCCTGCAGAAACACTAATCTATAACCAATATTATGACAGCACTTTAAATTCCTGCAAACATACTTATTTCACCTTCTGTTTTACTCTTTAAGTATTAATTTGGTCAGATTGTGATGCTAAATTGAAGCATCACCCTTAAGTGTGACCATCCCTCCTTGCCTTCCTGAAGGCACTTGCCCTGGTTCAAGCAGACATTGTGGATTGTTCTCCCATAGCCCCTAATCACCATGAGGAATAAATCAGGGGCAGAAATTGTTTAGGACAGGACTCTAATCTGATGCTAAATACCTTTAATGCTGAAGGGCAATGCCCACATCACTCTCCTGTCACTGCCCTCAGGGTGATTTATTGTCTGGTTTTAATAGTTGTTCCTGAGAGGGAGATTTCATTCCTGCCCCAGCTCATCCCAGCCCTCTAAGGACTGACAAAATTCAGGGTAATGCTGAAGGTCTGGAGTACATAGGAGCCAGTCCCATCATTCTGGAGCAATCCAGCAGTGTTCTCTCCAGGAGCCTGTCCCAGCCTGGTGCAGCAATGCCACCTCTGTACTGCCAGAAACAACTTCACTGCAACCTGCACATCCCAGAACCCATGGAAGCAAGTCAAAGGCAGGCAGAGAAACCAAGGCAAGCTGCAATCAGAGGGTGTCTCAGTAAATGACATCATTAATAGCCCCTAAAGATTTAATGGTTTGGCCTTGATTTAAACTCTGGCTGGCTCCTTGTATCACTTTGGGACTAAAAGCTGCAGGTCACTGTGTTATCTTGTTTTGCTGCATTAATTCTTCAGGCTGTCAGGCTCCTCCTGAAATGCTGAGGCTGGGTAAGTTCCTTGCTGTCCTTACTGTGTTTCAGAGCAGATGAGCAGTGTCAGGATCAGGTTAGCTATGAGATACATGGTTAAAATATTGATATGAACAACACCAACAATCAGAGGCACAGATGCTGGGGTGAGAGCATGAGTAGCTGAGCCCCTTCTGCAAGGGCAGCAACATCAGCCTCTAGAGAGCTGGGCTTAGAGCATCAGGTTATTGGGTTTAGAGCATCAGGTTGTTGGTGCATTTCTCCAGACCAGAAGGTCAGAGGTGTGCTGACTGATCAACCTTTTGTTTATTTTCAGACTGAACTGATTAGTGTAAAATAGCAAACAGGCCTTTGGGAACCTGCTAGCAAAACTTGTCCTGGTGTTAGCCTGCCTTTGGTGAGCCATGTTGGGGATTTTCTGGGCCAAACCATGAAGTTCAGGTTTCACTTCATTATGACTAGCCTGATTAAAAGTAAAGCCAACACAGCTTCTAAAGGGACTTGTAGGAATTTCTCTTCTGTCTCCCAGCCTTTGGGTGGACATGCCAAGATGCCAGTCATCTGTGCTCTGCTTTTCCACCCCCAGAACAAACAAAGAGCATCCTTCAGAACTGGGGTTTGTTACCTCAGCATCAGCCAAAGAAGTTGGTATAAAACCTAAAATGACCATGTACTTTTGGTAGGATTGATAACACAACAAGAGCTCAAACCCCAGTTTGCATTTGGTTTGGTTAGATCTCCATCCCATTCTGAATTTGGCAGCTTATCAGGTATTATCACCAGGAACTAAATGGGTTAGATTTGTACAAACCACCAACAAAAAGTGGTGCAAATGGCTATGAGAAGACCTCCTGGTTCCATCATCTGAACTCAAAAGTACAAACAGTTAAAAGGAAAGGGTTCTGAAACCTGGATCAAACTCCATGCTTCAAGGATTTTTTTCTCTGCCTTTAAAAAGAAAGAAATCTTCAGATTGACAAGGTGACAAGAAAAAACAAATCCTGCCCATATTCCCCTGGTGAAAGTTAAGATCTACCTAATGATGCAGGAATTATGATGTTTTAAATACCTGGGTTTAATGCCAATGGTGTCTCTCCAGTTAAATGAACAGAAAGGCTGAGACTGGAAATAGACATTATTTATGAAAAGCTGCAAATATCAGACTGTTTAAAATGATAATAAATCAGCCCAGATCCTGAAGCCTATTTATTATGCTTGGAATTAGCAATAATAAAAGCAAAGCTTCTGCAATATTCACAGTGGAGTCTAATGGAAAGAAAAGGAACCTCCACAGTTGGACTCTGGGCTTAATGCATTGTCATATTTTGGGACCCAAGGCACTTCTAAAATTACATGACTTGAAAAGTTGGGAATAAGTGCACTCAAGTGTCACTGAGGATATTTTGAGCTGGGGTTTTGGCCAGCCTGGTGGTCTCCCTTGGCTCTCTCTCTGGTGGCAGCCCCGCAGCCGTGCTGCAGCGTGGGGCCAGAGCCCTCCCCAGGACACTCCCCAGCACAGGGAGATGTGTCCAAGGTGCCCTGAGGCTGAGGTCACTCCCTGCCTCCTCAGCTGGGCATCTTTCAAAGCCAGAGTGGTTTCAGGAACAAGATCTGTGAATAACTCTCCAATGAAATGAAGCTGTATGTAGGTTCCAAAAATAAAGCAGCATTTCCATATGCTGAGTTTTGCTAAGTTTATCAGCCTCTTCCTTGGTTGGCTTTTTCTTTGGAGCCTATATAGTTTGCAATCTCTCTTCAAAATGGAACTTGTTTTCCTTAACCCTTTTTACCTCCAGAAACCCAGGGGTCTGGTTCTGCAAACCTTCTCACTCTTCACTTTCTGTTCCAAATCCTAACCAGAAGATTTAAAGATCATTCCATGAGGGAGTCTCTCACTGGGGTGGCCTCAAACAGGGCTTCCCTGTCACCTCCAAGAGAAAAAGTGCTTCTGAGGAGACCCCAATCTTATTCCTTTGAAGCAATCTCAGCTGAGAAAAATTTGGACAGGATTTAAACCCACATTTTAAGGCTTACCAGTTGGCTATAGCAATCTCCATTACACCACCAACAGATGATCCTGACACCATCTGAGAGAGAAAATGTGTCAATAGGAGCAGAAAGAAACATCCTGATGTTTCAACTAGCTCCAAGAGTTTGTACATCTGGAGTTAGGGGAATAGACACAAAGAAATCAAATGTAAACAAAAGACAATGATTTCCTCTATGAATTCTCTCCATGGTAAGCAGGAACTAACAGAAATATACCCAAAATCCAAATGGATTTTCATTGTTTTTTCTTCTCCACTTGTCCCAGTTTTGGCTGAGCTAGAGTTAATTTTCCTCCCAGCACCTGGCAGAGTGCTGTGTTTTGGATTTCAGAGGAGAACGATGTTAAACCACTGCATGCCTGGTGAAATGCTGACACAGAAATGCATGTAACAACTTCCATTGGCTTTTCCTGTTTGCATTGCAGCTCTGAGTTGGTTTTTCCCCTAACACACAGCATCCTTACCTAGTCTGGCTTTGCAAAGCCTCCTTGGGCTTCCCAATTCAAACCAGGCTGGACAAAGGTTCCTGGGAATTTTGTCTAACTTATGGTGGAAAACATGCACACTAAATATGGTTTTGATGAAACTAAGCCACTTCAGCTCAAGGTTCCCTGTCTGGGAACAGGGGTGCTGGCAGCAGCAGCAGACCTGAACATGCTGAGCTGCTGTTCTGTGCCTTGCCAGTCATCTCAGGCCATGCACCCACTCCCCAGACCTGCTCACTCCTCTGGGAGCTTCTTCAGCTCCTTCTCCAAGGCTTAGTTTCACATGCATCCTTTGTCAGGTTAATTAAGCAGAATCTGCACCCATTTTCTTCCTTTGCCTATTGCTGTTCACATGTTCCAGTGGAACACTTACCCTGGTTCCATGCCAAACAAGGACATCTCCAGTGTTCCTAAGTCTGCCTGCAGCTGATCTGCTCTGGCATGGCTCCACTGCCCTCTGCAGATCCACACTGGTTTAACCTAGCACAGGATTAAAGATCCTGGGAGGCTCAAACGAGAGAGAGGTTGAGATGACTGCAAATATCCCATGGAGCAACACACACATCCCAGAAATAAAAACACAGAGGGTTTTGAGTAACTCCTGCCTTCAGTTAGGCTCATATGTGGGTGTTCCAAGTTTGCTTTCCAATCTCTACCCATGGTTGAACATTCACTGAAAGATGTGATGGTAGAGGCAGCAATTGGATGTCTGTGCTGCCAGCTCTGTGGACTTCATCCCAAATCTAATGGCATTTGGTAGGTGAGTCTCAATTTTCCATTCAAAGGAAAAGCAATTTCTTTTGGTCTGTCTAGAGAAGCAAGGCATGAAAACAGAGTCTTTCAAAGAAAAGATTAAATTGTGTTTTACCATTTTGAACATGATGCTCAAATTTCAGCTGACCTGCAAAGCCAACTCCATCCTTGGAGGGAGCCTGCTCCAGTTCTTGTTCCTTGCTGTATTAGGAAGGCACTTTCCAGGAAGAGCATGGGAAACTTCCAAATCCAACATCCACCTCATGTATTCTGCATCTTTCAAAAGAATTATGTCAAATAAAAAGAAAAACCAAACCACTCCTAGTGGCAATTAGCCTGCAAATGACAAACTGCATTAGAGACACACAGTGCTGGCAGGTGACCTCTGCTTGAGCTGAGGAGGGGACACTCAAAAAGGAGCAAACTAGGTGGAAATATCAAACATTTGGCTTCTCAATTGGTTTCCATTCCTCCTCCTGTTTCACAGGGGAGTGGTTTCCACAGGCCTGGGAGAGGAGACATCTCCCATGCTGGCAGTGTCACCAAGTGGTGCTGGGGCAGCACTTGACACCTCTGCCAACCCCATAACCACCCAAGCACACCCTGAAGAAGGTGACCACTAGAAGCCAAACCCTCTGCTATCCCAGCAAAAGGTTTAGAGGGAAAAAAAAAAATCTCCTGCCGGTTGAAGAAGCTGGTGGGACCTTGCCTGGGTACTCTGGCCACAAGCCAGTAAGGTGCTGCTTGCTTTTGCCTTCCTATGAAGCAAGAGAGTTGGCATCCCCCTGCTGAAAGCTTCCCAAATTGCCTTCTTCAACATCTGTATAGGTCTGGCTTGCTGAATGCTCCCTTGCTCCTGCTTGGCCAGGGGTGATTTATGGTTACCTACCATCCTAGCACGCTCTCCATGCCATCCCCCACTGCTAGGAAGTGCTGATGGCCCCAGCCCCATCTGATGGTAGCACCTGGCTGGGATGGGAATGCTTCTTTTCAAACAGTTCCTCCTCACAGATAGGCTCTGCACAGCAGTGTCTGACCAGGAGCTCAGCCATTTATTTTTCCTCTCTCTAGGCGTGTTTGGAGCTGTGGGTGGCCTCTGCTGTTTAAAATAAAGAAGCCAGGAGGAAGCTTTGTTCTTTGCAGGCTGAAAACCAGAACATCTGTCCTGTACTGGGCAGGATAAGAAAGTAGCAGAGCTTGGTCTTCTAGACAGTTTCCCATCTTCATTTTATTTCTTGTTCTCTTGGTTTGAAGGCAATGGGAACACAAGGCAAAGAGGAGGAGATGAACCTTGTAGAAGGACAGGCTCAACTGCTCCATTTGGGGACAACACTGTGCTTACAGATAGTCAGCATCCAGAAGCTCTTGCTTCTCCAGGTGACCATGAGTTCAAAATATCTGACACCACCTCACAGCCACTGAAATGTCTAGAGCCATGTTTGATTGCACCAAGATTCCCAGAGCTATCAGCCCAGTTGGGTTACAGACACATCTCTGCAGGGTCAGAAAAGGTAGAATATGCTTCATCCTTTAGTAGCTTTCTATTAAAGGAGATCTCTTTAGAGCTTTGCTCACATTTTACCTTTACTGTGACTTATTTGAGGCATGAAATAGTCCTTTGGAATCATGCCTTCCATCCTCATTAAAAGAAACCAGGGAAAAGAAGTAGAGCTACAAGGGGGTGTGGGGTATTTTAGTTGGTTGTTTTTTGTTTGGTTTGTTTGTTTTAGTGAGGTGGTTTTTGTTCATTTCAAGGCCTCCTAACATATTGCAAAAGCATCTTGGCAAACTTGAAGACACCAAAGTCTCTGAGAAACTCCAGTCAGCAGCCCAGCCCAGTCCATTAGTCGTGGGTGTACACACAGGGACATTACAACACAAAGCATGAAGCACTGAAGTCACCTCATCGATCCTCCCAGCACAGGACAGGGCTGGTTTTCTGCCTTCCCTTTCACCATTCTATACTTTTTCAGCTCATCATAAATATTCCCCTTCTGCAAGGGAAATTTGTCCACTGCAGACTCATTTATGACTTGTCATCAGAGGTTGGACCAACGTAAAGACATCAGGAGCAAGCAAGAGCATCTCAATCTTTCCACTCACAATCCTTTCTGAGATAAAGAATGAATCCTGGGGGTTCTGGGCCTGTGTGCCACATCCTGACAAGGTAAGAAACAAGGTGGAGTGCCACTAGCCCTTGATTTACATAGTGTTCATTATATCACTGCTTAACTCAGACCTGTGGATCCAGTGTAAACCCCATTTTTCTCTCTGAAACTTGGCTAAGGACTGGTAGGAGATGCTTCATTATTGCATGTCTCTAAGTGGAAGAAGAGCCTATTTTTAAACTGGGTTTTTTTGCAGGTCATTAATCTACAACCTGGATGTGAGCCTTTAGCTGTTGACCTCCCCAGTGACCAAGTTCTTTACTGCACAGGACAAATGGCTATTTTTTCCAGAGTTGTTTTCAAAAGACACTGCACATTTTAAAGATACTGTGGAGCATTTTATCAGCCTTCATGGTACCCAGTGGCTTGCATCCTTAATCCACCCTGAAAGATATAGAAGGCACTTGAACAGTGACTCATGCCAGGGTACTGGGATGATTAGGTAATGTCCTTAACATGTGAGGCATATTATTCTTATTATTTCTTGGATACAGCAGTCTAATAACTCCACATGGTCCTAATATTGAGCAATTATCCAGAAGTATTTGAGCTGCATAACATCCATGGAAAATCTGCAGGAGTCTTATTGATACAGCTCCCATATCAAGCCCATGTCCATGATTAGCACTGCCAACTGAGCAGGACTGAGCTTTTAGGGCCAACTTGAATATTTGAAATCAGAGAAGGTATTTATTGCACATGTAAGTGTATCCTGCAACAAATGAACATGGCTTCATGAAATAAAGATTTAAAAGTGACTTTCTGGCAGTGCTGTTAATTGATACAGATAAAAGAGGGTGAATGTTGATCTGCACAGACACTGGAACTACCCTGTAGGGTCAGAGCAGTGACCCCAGTAGCTCAGTACTTGTCCCTCAGAGCAGGCATTTCAGAGGGAATCTGGAAGCAAAGAGACAAGGAATAACCAGCCCAAGATGCAATTTCCAGTGAAAGGAAGCAGAAGGAATTTCATGCCCATAAATGTGAGCTCCAAGATCAATTCTCCTTCATTTCTCACATGTCTTCAATGATGCCTTTTACACCTCCTTGTCTCTAGATATCACCCAGACCCAGGACAGCTTTACTGGTGTGGTAACAAACCACCACACTACACAAGTGACACTTCACTGCCTATCTGGAGAGAGAATGCATTGAAGAGGACATGACAAGGAACAGAAGCTCCCCCCAAAATGAGACTCTCAGGACAAGTTTCCATGGCTTAATCCATGTTTGGGTTGAGAGGGAAAAGCTGCATGGGGGGGTGTTGTTTTAGTGGTTGGTGTATGACATCAAGCAAACCCCAGAAGCTCAAACTGTCTGAGTGCTTACAGGAACCCCACCACCCCAGAACTGGCAGGAGCATCCCAGCTTACTCATCTTCATTAACCCTTTGGAGAAACATTTCCCTCTGGAGTGTAAGGTTGAGCTGCACATTCCCTGACAAAAAAAACCAACCCATGTTCAAAAACAAACCACAACCTATACCTGAATGATGAGCTTATTTCACACAGAGATATTTACACAAGGGTAGCTCATCATGACCTATTCCTTTTCCAAACTAGCAAGTTCTCCCCCTGTGAAGGGATCAGGGAGGAGCAATTCCTAGGGAACAGAGATCTAAATCTTAATGAGTGACAGCCCTTCAAGAAGCAAAGGCAGAGTTAAGCCATGCCACCTATGTGAGTGTGGAGAAGGCTTTGTAACTCTTGCTCCACAGTGAGCTGGGAAGGCAAAGGAGCTGGCAGGAACCAGGGCTGCTGCAGTGCTGCTGCAAGAGCACCAAGCTGGGAAAGCAATATGATGCTCTAATGACAGAAACACCTACTTCTCCCACATATACCATCATAAATTATTGGCATCAACTGAATTTCCATGATGTCAGATAAGTGTGAGGGAAAATAGACTGTGGCTAAATGGAGGGCAGGAGCATGGAGCAAAACCAGAGGCAGTTGTTGGGGTTTTATTCTTGCTTTCCTCATGCTCTGAGAATATAAACAAACCATCACCTCTGAACAGGGGAGGACTTCCCAAATAATCTAATCTTGGCAGCCTTTTGGGCCCTGCTAATCTCAGACAAGGTTGTCTGGTCACTACAAAAGAACCCAAAAGATAAGACACCAAGAAACCTTATGTGCTGGAAGGGCCAGCTCTGAGGTTCTGTGTGAACACAAGCTTTGCCCCAAGGACTGCACAGCACATGCATGAGCTGATGTCAGGATGAAGCCATGCCCTGGCTCCTAGCTACCATCCTCTCATCATTTCCCAGCTTGACCAGGTCCCTGCCAGGTGCCCACTTTTATGTGTGGATATGGCACTTAGGAACATGCTTTAGTGATGACCTGGCAGGGGTAGGTTAATGATTGGACTAGATCTTGCAAGTCTTTTCCAACCTAAATGGCCAGCAAGGCTAAGACTTCTTTATTTTTGGGGGGGATATTGATTTCAAGCAGAGAAGCCACATTTGGTACTTTATCCATTCCAGGGGAAACCAAGGATCATGGCACTCAATGATATTAATCAGTGTGGATCAGAGAACCCAAGGCTTCTACTCATTTCCCTGCCTGCTTTCATTGTCTCCTCAGACTTTCCTGTCATTTCTTTAAGGCTTTCCTTGTAAATTTTGCATTGAAATCTGCAAAAAGGCCATTAAAAGATGGCACCAGTCCTGGGCTTTTCTCCTAATGAATTCTCAAGTTACAGCAGGTTTTCCTATCCCAAACAAACTGAAGCCACACACAATTATACCTCAGCTGCACTAAACAGACATTCTCCAGGAGGATCTTCTATTAATGCAACTACTGCAATAAAGTGGCCAAGGCTTCTGGGCTGTTCAGCTCCTTGCTATTTTGGATAAAAGTAAAATATTAGGAACAATTGCAGCAAATTAATTTCATTTAATGCAAACACTGGTTTCACATCCTGCTTGGGTAACCCTTTAGATTGAGAAAATGCTCTATAAAAGAAAATGGAGTTATCCTTTGGGATATTATTACTTTTAACCTCCCTTTGCAGGCCAGAGTCCCTTATTCACCAGTCAGGCAACAGACAACTCTTAATCTGTGTTTTATTCTCCTATAGCCAGGACCATAGCTCACTGATGCTGTTCAGACTGGAGGCAACACCTATCACTCTTGAGAAGCAAAGGCAGCTCCAGAAGTAGCCACTAACTTATGTATGGGGAGGAGGAGGATAAGGAAGAGGGAGATGCAGGAAACATTTCTTTGACTTTATGGGAGAAGTTTGCACTTTACAGCAAGACTACTACTGCACTACATCATGCCAACATGACTCAGGATAAGCTTATCTTTGGATGCCCCCAGTTCTATTTTGATATCTTCAAACACACCCACCCTGGTATTTGTTTCATTCAGTGCTGAATAACCTCCCCATTTATATACCTTCCCCCCCTTACCCACAAAGGGAGGATATAATATATTACAGGTTGATTCCCTTTGATATCCCCAGCACTTACCCAGCTCTCTTTGTAAGCTCTTTTTCCCCTGCTCCCAAGCTATTAAAGAGCTCCCAGGCAGAGCACAGAGCTGGGCAGCAGGATGTCTTTGCAATAAGTCTTAAATTGAAAGCTCTGCTCTGTCTCCCTACTGTGAGGGCCTGCTGAGATAGGCTTCTTTTAATATTGCCTTAATAGGCTCTTCAAGCTCAGTTAATTAAGTTCAGTAGATCCAGGCAGGTTTTCATTGCCTGCAGAGCCCATGTGCCTTGGCAAATGGGAGCCTATTCCTCCAACAGTTATTATCAAGAGAGGTTTGGAGAAGGTGATTACAGCACTTGTGAGGACATGGAATCAGCCTCTCTGATGTTGCTGGCTCTGCACATTTCTGCTGAGGCTCACATGCAGCCCCATCCAAGAAGCAGCTCAACCTGGACCTGCAGCCACTGATTCCAAAGGAGCTGGAAAAAACCATCTTCGGAGGCTTGGACCTGGGAGCTACAGGGAAACATTGTCCCTGCTCCTCACATACCCTTAAAGACATGAGCTGCTGGGACAGTTAATCACTCAATTAGGCCCTAATTATCAACACCCTCTGCATCAAAAGGCTTCCCATGGTCAGGGAAAGGTTGCAGCCATTCACTTTGACAGGTGATCCCTTCCTCCTGCACAATGCTCACCAAGGGCTTGGTGGAGCCACTGGCTGCGGGGTCTAGGGGGGATGCCCAGAGGCTCCAGCAGAGGATCAAAGCCAGGGAAACAGCTGATTGCAGCCTGGCTGCACCGTGCTTCCTCTGTCCCAGCAAGATGTAGCATGGTTTCATCAATTATTCACCCAGCACTGGGGCTAAAATGAAAGTCCTGGCCTCAGGGAATGGGGCAGGAGGGATGTGGAGTCTGCTCCTTCCACAGAGGAGGCAAAGACTTTAGTGAGCTGGGACAACAATCCCTGATGTAAAAAGAGCTGTCAAAATCCACAGCCTCCAAAGGGATTCCTCTTCTTTCTAGAGATGTCCTTAATATTGTCAGCTGGCACTGAGGAGAGATTTCTCCAGCAGCTTGGGCTGTACTGAAGAGAAGCCTCTGAGCAGGAAGAGGTTTGCTGCAGGCTGCTGTGTCTCTTCTAGCACAGGCATGTGTACAGAGGAGCAGAAACACAGAAGGAAATTCTGGGCCAGAATCCTCTGTTTTGAACAAGCTATTTGTATAAATATAAACACCATCCCTTCAAACACTGCAAGTGAGCCCTGAGAGTTGGGAACACATGCCTTTGCTGTCCCTCAGATGGGAATATGCAGAAGATACCTGTTCCCTTCTTTGTGTGAAATAAATTATTTGTTTTTTTTTTTCCCCTCCCTCCTTGAGTTTCTTCAATGTAAAGATCATATTTACTAGCTCCCACATACCCTGATGGGGCTAAAACATCTCATTATCCATTGCTTTGTATTCAACATAGCTTAATAACACTCAGTCTGTAATGATGGCTTCATTTTTAATCCATTGCTGGTATTTAGCATATGCAACTTAAAGTGAAGTCATTGTTTCATGGAAGCTGTGTGACAAAGCACTTGAGAGGGAAAACCTCAATACATCCCAAGAATAAAGGGTGATCAGCTTGGAGCAGGAATATTCCAGCATTTAGAAGGATGTAAATAGGCAGTGGGAAGGGAGTTCAATACTCTGGCATTATAGGATGCTACAATAATACAATAATTCTCTCAGCCTTTCCAGCCCCAGTCTCATTTCCTGGGTTTTACCATGACTTGGGGTTATGGAGGCATGCAGTGAGTCAGCCTGTATCAATTTTCCTAATCCTCACAAAATGTTGATAATTTGTTCAGCTGTTCTTTTTTAGCAGAGTGACAGAACAAATGCCTAAGTAGATTTTTAGGTTAGGGTTGTGTTTTTTTTTTTCTTCAACCAGCTTCAAATTGGCTTCCAACTGAAAGCTTGGGGTGAGGGATTTTAATTTCAGGACCCACAGTAAAGGCATCTGATGGCAAACTTATTATCCTTCATCACATGATAAAGGTTGAGATGGAGAAAAAAACTAAAGGGATACTCAAGTTACCCTGGGATTCCCTGGATTTGAATTCCTCAACTGCTGCCTGGCCTCAGGAATAGGAACTAGTCAGCATGGACTGGGATGTCCTGTTGCAGGCTTCCAAGGAGGTGAACTATTGCAGATGAGAGGCATACCAGGAGCCCAGCATCCCAGGGTGGTGGTGGTCAGGAATCCTCACTGCAACCAACACTACTAAAAGTAGAGGGAAATAAAAATCCCTAGAGAGGTGAAATGCACTCCCCAGCTCTAGAACCTCAGCTTCTGGAGCTTTTTTTTCACCTGCACAACCTCCCTGTCATATCTGAAGGTAACACATCCCATCCCTCTTCTCCTTGTAGGACTTCTTGTCCAGGTCTGCAAGCAAACACTGTGAAAGTGGCAGGGTATTTAAAAGGGCACATAAGAGGCTCTGTGCATATTTAGAAGCCTAACATATAATAGATTCCTACAAAGAAAGTTCCAAGCTGGAAGCCCTGAATTATTCTTGCAAAGCCTGAGCATAGTGCCAGCATATCTGAGAGATGTGTCATCCATTCTTTCACCACCTAGGATTAACTCTAATGGAAAGTGACTCTCAAGACAATCCTTGTAGCCAGTTATTTGTTTTCTTAATGTAAGCCAGAAGATTTTACCTGCTGATTCCTTATTGCAATTTTGAGAAAATATTACAGCAAAGTGGCTTTTGTTCTTCCCAGAGACCTAGCACTATGTGCTTGTGAGAAAGGGCAGTGACTGGAGAGGTGCTGGAGGAGTTCAGAGGTGAAGGAGTTTGATATATTCCCATTTTCCTCTAAAAATGTATGTTAGAAACTGTTTGAGCATGAACAAAACCAACTGACAAAGGTGGCAAAACTGTTTCAAAGCTGACTAAGAGCCAGATAGAACTGCTGCTTGTCACTGAGCTCTAAGCAACCTTCAGCTTTTGTCATCTCTGCACTTGGGTGCTAATGAATAGAAATATTGGAGCTAGAATGTGGATGGGGTTTGATCTATGCCAAAAAAACCCCCACTCTCAAGCAAAAATTGGGAGAAAAAATGATCCTACTCAGAGAAGAGTCACAGCAAACTCCAGTAAAGGAAAGGCTCAGAATTAAGGATGTTGTGCACACTACTACAGTGGTGTCTTACAAGTGGTGTAAACCACACTGCAAATGGGAATCTCTTGACTATCCCCATCCAGATTAAAGCAACATAATCCTCCATCCTGTTTAAGACTGTTCCAGAGGTGCAACATGCTGCTGTAGACATACAGACTGTGGAATGAACCAAGAGCAGGAGGTGTGGCAGAGGAGGATGCATTGGCCTGACCACCACCACCCTGGGATGCTGGGCTCCTGGTATGCCTCTCATCTGCAATAGTTCACCTCCTTGGAAGCCTGGAACAGGACATCCCAGTCCATGCTGACTAGTTCCTATGCCACAGGCAGAGAGAACTGAGGCCAGGCAGGAGTTGAGGAATTCAAACCCAGGGAATCCCAAGGTGACTTGAGTATCCCTTTGTTTTTTTAATCCATCTCAACCTTTATCATGTCGTGGGCCAGGAAATACCTGGGAGCAAGAGAGAGATTCTCCTCCAGCTGGGATTTAAAGGCTGAGGACCAGCTTGTGCCACAGACACAGCAAAGGCAACTTGGATTCAAGCACCAGCTCTTGACTCACAGACTAAGCAAGGGGAAAAGTAGTACATGGTTAGAGAATGACTAACTCTGGTCTCTGCTGAGCTCTGTGGCTTGGACACTTTGCTAAAGATTTTGTTGTAAGCTGACATATTTTGCTCTGATTAATCCTTTCCAGTCCCTGCTCTCAGCTGACTCGGCTGAGCCCATTGGAAGCCATTGTTCAGCTCTCTGAACTTTATCTCTTTTCAGTGCTTAAATAGAAGACCCCTTCTCCCCCCACCTCATCCTTCTTGCTAAAAGCCTGTTTGTAAGAGCCATAATGAAACTCCAGGTGGCCTGGTGATTTCCAAATAATCCCCTCAGGGATTTGAAGCACTTGGTTATGCCTCATGCATCGTAACAAACCATGGATGTGATTTTCCTCTCTCTCTTTCCGCTGTGCTGGGTGATTTAATAAGTGCAGGGCATTAGACACTAAAGGAGTACTCAAAGAAAAAACCATATCCCAGAATCAAAACAATCCCTTGAAACACAGCAACCTCTGCAGTGTGTGCATCTGGGTAGTGTAGCCTGTGGTTCCCCACTGAACATTAGATTATCTCCTGAGCCAACCTCCTCTGAAGAGAACGGCAGATAGCTCTAGAGCAATGTGCTAACCCCAGCTCCAATACCCAGGCACCCTAGCAGGGGCTACATCTGGTGCCAGTTGCTCTCTCCCTCTGTGATGGACTGAAACATCACCTCAGCTGTTGCTGCCAAGCCCACGTACCTTCAAGTTTGGGAAAGAGAGTCAGGTCTGAAACATCTCACCTGGGTGAGACCTCTCTAAAGTAAACAGCACAAGAGGACTGCAGAGAAATGAGGTTTTGGGGCTGAAGAATAAAGGGATTTCAGTGTACTGGATGAGTTTCCAGAGGTCTCTTTGCCACATGTGTAAAAGGCCAAGTCAAGCACAATAGATGGGAAAAGCTTGGAAAGGCAACTGCGAGGTTATGGAGCTTGGGATGCCAGCAGGCTGCCACTGCTGCCTGGACACTTCCAGGACCTCATTTCCTAAGCTGTGCTCTGGCACCAGAACCTGTTCAGCTTTCAAGTAAAGTGAAGAAAGGTGAAGGAGCCTTTTGCTAAAGGCTCCTGAGTTCAGCCATTCCATTAGCTGAGAGCTATTTGGGATATTTCCATGGATTAGTGAGAACTGTTAATATTGTTAGCAGAACAGAAATAATGAGAACTAAACCCAGGGCTCAGTGAAAGGGAGGCTTAACTATTAACTCTTAATTAGTACTAGTGACCTAGGACCTACACTGCCCTGCTCTCCACAACTCACTGTCATGAGCTGTCTCCTGTTAAACATCTGGTGCTGGTCACTGTCAGACCTGGGCTACCAGTCTGCAGGGATTACACATCTAATTCATTACAGTCATCCTCATCTTCCTGGCAGTGCCTTCCTGGGGTGCAGGGCATTGTGCTCAATTGGTTCCACCAGAAAGGAATTTTCATGGGAGAGCCAGAGTGAATAAATTACCAGCAAATTGCTATTGGCAGGGAAAGATCAGGAGCAAGGAGGAGAGAAGGCCTTGCAGAAAGGGAAGGAAAGGGAGAAAGGGAGAAAGCATCCTTGGTTCATGTTGAATTGCTCTCCTAATTTTTGTTTGAGGCTCCCAATCTAGGGCAGCAGCTGCTCCCATGATGTATTGCAAACGACTTATTGCTGTAATGCATCATGAAGCTCCATTGCCCTGATGACATGTTACCATCATACATCATCAGAGCATTGCCCAGCAGGAACAGGAGTCCTGGAAACCAAACAGCTCCATAAATTTTAGTACAGTTCCCCACCCACACCCCTGAAATTGTTGTGAATTTCTTTTCTGCTCTATTAAAGATTTAAGCTTTGAAAAGTGTGGGCCAGAGCAGGCTCTCATTAAAGAGGCTCAGAGGGTTTCATAAGTCCCCTAAGTCATTAAAGGTTTTAATAGAAGAGATTAACTATTGCAATTGTTGCTTGGCAAGAATAAATTATCTTTAAATATGTTTTTATGCCCTCCTGGTAGTGAGTCAGGAACTTGAGTTTGCATGCAAGGAGGACCCTGGCTGTGGAGCTTGAGAGAAGCATGGCTCACCCTCGAGAAGATAAAGGACCCAGCTTTGGGTAGTGACTCTGCTCCTCTAATCTAAGCTCCATCACCTGCTCCAGAGATCCAGGGATGGTGACACCACAACTGCCCTTGGCAGCCTGGGCTAATGCCTGACAACTCTTGCTGGGAAGAAATGTTTCCTGCTACCCAACCTAAACCTCCCCTGGTGCAACTTGAGGCCATTGCCTCTTGTCCTCTCCCTGGTAACCCAGGAGAAGAGTCCAACCTCCACCTGGCTCCAACCTCCTCTCAGGTATCTGTAGAGAGCTAAGGTCTCCCAAATGAATGAAGGCCACCAGGGCAACATGACCACCTCAAGTCAACAATGTAGAGAGAACATTGTTCAGGAAGGTGGTGAAGAAGGGAGGCTGCACTCTGTGCACTCTTCCCACTGCTGAGACCCAAGTGAACTGCTCCCAAGGTGATGATGATGTGCTGCTGCCACCAGAGAGAAACCTGTCCTTGAAGGACAGCTTAGTAATTAGGTGTCACTGGATGTCTAAGGTAATGCCACATGAGCTCACAGGTGCAAAGGGAAGGGTTGAGCTGAAAATCAGGGCTTTAATTGTCCCAGCACAGCAACCAGATCACGTTAAGGCACATGAAAGTTTGTAAGATAGACTTTCTGCAAGACATTAGTGTTAAAATCAGGTATTGTTCCTCCTTGTAGAATCATAGAATCATTAAGGTTGGTCTTACTATGTTAGAGAAAAAAAGAGGACTTCTCCTTACAGACAGAGGAACTCCTTGATTCAGAAACAAGAATTACTGGAAAAAAATTAAATGATGAAAAGGAAAGGGGAAAAAAAAAACAGTAAAAGAGCAGAGCAATTTTACCTGCATTTAGGTTCTAAAGCAAACATGAACACACTCCTCACACGACCTAAGTGGCAAGTTCTCCGTGGGGTGACCTTGAGGAGGTACCCACGTGCTGTCACTGAGAAGTGCCTTTTGCAGGCAGCCCTGGAAACTCCAAGAGGGAATTGCCAGCCATTTCTTGGAAGCACATTTCCCAGTACAGTATCAGCAAGTTGAATTTGCCTTGGAAATGCCATGGCAGCTGGGGCTGGGTGGTGCTGCCTGCTCTTTCCTCCTCAGTTTGGATCCAAGATTAAGCGTCTTTTGATTTCGTTGAAACGGATTTTAATTGAATGTGCTGCTCTGCTCCAGGTTGCACCAAACTAACATGATTTGATGTTTTTCTTTCCCAAATCCTAAGGGAATGTGCCCCTAGACCAACATTAGACTGTTTTGTTTTGGGTTGTGTGTTTTTTTTCTTGTTTTGTTTGGTGGGTTTTTTTTCCCCCCTTGGTCAAAAGATCCAGTGTGTGCTAATTCTGTCGTGGTCTCTCTCACTCAATCACTCATATTCAGTGCCCCCTAAAGAAACACTGCAGAAGCCAGAAGGCTAAGAAATTACCCAAATGAACTGCCTGTGCTTTGCCCTCACATATCACATACTGAATTGTTGCCACCTTGCTGGTAAAATTAGCCACGTGTTGCACAGCCTTTACCTCTGCTTCTCAACTAACAGAGAAGGTGCTGTGCTGTGCTAGGTTGGGTCAAAAACGACCCCAAAATTGGGACTGACCCACACTTGATGACTTGCAGAATTTCATTAACTCATCTTTTAAATCAAGTTTTCAGAGGTCTGTGCTGAGATGTGGTGGGGATGCTTTCCCCACACAGAAAGACATCTGAATATGTGCTTAATTTAAAGATAAACAGGAGTTCTAAGTTAGAAGGAAAGCCAGTGATTTCCTGGCTTTGCAAACTCAGGTCTTTACTCAATTTTCCTGCAGCTTTCATGCTGAAATGGGTTCAAGAAATAGTCTGTTTGCTTGGAAAATACAGGTTTGCAATGGCCTTTCTTGAACAAAATCAGTTTTTTAGAAGAAAGCATATAGATTTTTCATTGTTAGAAAACCCTGTTTCAAATCTTGCTGACCTTCTAAACCCCAGCAGTAAAAACAAAGCTTAAATCAGAAAAAAAACAAAAAGATTTTTTTTTCCTGACTCCTATTTCTCCAAGGAATCCAAAGACATTTGCTTCAATCTGACCCAAGCCATAATAACAACAACAACAACAAAATGAGTTCAGCCATTGAGCTGAAAAATCAAATTTTCATCCAATTTTATGTGTAAAAAACCTCTTCATCTGCTACAGCTAATGAAAGCTGCTGATTGCTGCATCTATTACCTAGGGGTAAATTCTTTTCAGTCTAAACCCAGAAGAAGGCAGATGAGAAGCCAGCAGAAGTCTGCCTGGTGGGAAGGGTAGGGGAGGGTGTTTGCTGTCCACTGGCCTCCTGAGTCATCAGGGCAAGCATCAACCCCCGTTTGCCTCCTGCTGCAACTGGGTCATCATCCTTTGGAATGTGATGGCAACAGAAATCATGTTGGGGAACAAGTGTCTTAAATTCAGACCCCAATTTTGTTTCTAAGGCCATGACATCTTTGTTTTCTCTAGGCTACCTAAATGACAAAGCACCAGCACCAGCAAACACCATTCATGTAAATAACTGCAATAGTAAAACCAGAATAAGGAACCAAAAAGCTATCAAAAGTCTGGATTTCAGGAGTAATACAGGTGATGTAAAGTGTGGTACCATCAGGAGAGCCTTGTCCCTTGCCTGTGCCTCTAAACACCTGAAACCTCCTTTTTTATCCCAGCAAAATTCAGTTGCCTTTGCTCTGTCTTGTTGTACCCAAACTAGAATCATGGGATCACCCTTCCAACCCTCCTCTCCCTGTGGAGCAGCATCTCAGTGCTCTGTTCTGACAACACATGGAGTAGCTCTCAGTATTTTACCAAATCTAGTTTCTTTTAGAAGAGTTTGATTTGTTATCACAGAGTTTTGGAGACCAAACCACCACGAAAACAAAGCTGAGCGAGGTGATGAAGACAGCGCAGGAACAAGGAGACAGAAAGCTCAGGAAACACAGAAGGAGAGGAGGTTTGAGGAACAGCAAGTGCAGCAACTTGCCCATCCTCATACAGGTGATGCAGCAACAGAGCCAAAAAACACAGGCTCGAGGTCTTCTGAGTTTCCACTCCCTGCCCAGCTGCTCTCTTTGAAAGTGTCTCATCAACAGCTTCTTCACCGGAGCAGGCGAGTCGGTGGCCAAAGCCGGTTACATCACCAGAGCAAGAAAACCCCCAGACCCTTGCAGTTCCCCAGCCTTCTGCAGCCCAATTTATGTCCAATTTGCAGACTTTCAACATCGCAGCCTCACAGTTCATAAAATCAAACTCAGCCAGGGCTAAGTCTCTGGGTAATGGATTTAGGATCACTCGAGGTGTTACCAGCAGTTCATGATGGGTAACTTTCTTGTTAACTCAAGTCCCTTTTGCTAAATGAGTTCCAGGTTTAACTGCCCCCAGCCTTCACTCTCCGATTTTTTTTTAAATTCTTTATTTTTTTCTTCTTTCTTTCCCCTTTTTGGCAGCACTGTTCTGGATGGGAAGGGAAGGGAGGAGAAGGGAAGGGAAAGGGGGAGAGGAGGTGGCACAGGACTTTATTAGCTTGTGCGTGGAGGGTTTTTCATTGCGAGGGCTACGGGAGCAGAGAGAGAGAGAGAGAGGAGGGGATGGGGGGGTGGGATGTGGGGAAAAAAAGGTGGGATAAGTTAGTCTTTGTGTAAGGGGAAGGTGCTGAAAGGAAGGCTGTGTGCTGGGGCCGGGGGATCAGCCCTCTGGCTCCGCTTGTCTACACAGGGACTATGGAGACAGCCGCCTGCGTAGACTGAGGCTTTTCGGTTTCCGCAGGTAACTGCAGGCACTGTGGGGAGCGCAGCCAAGGAGAGAAAAACCACAGCTTGCGGATGGGGAGGGAAAACTCAGCCCTTCCCGGGCACTGCTGGGCTCCTCAGGGCTGGCACAGCTGCCAGGGAGCCTGTCCTCGGAGAAGGGAAAGGGTTGGCTGCTGTCAGCCATCGGCTGCTGAAGGTAGCTTCTATCTATATCATCTGTTTCTCTCCCTTCAGTGCTGGGTTTTCCAGCTGGGAAGCCATGCTCTTT
This sequence comes from Galbula dea, assembly GCA_013399015.1. Lineage (NCBI taxonomy): Eukaryota > Metazoa > Chordata > Aves > Piciformes > Galbulidae > Galbula > Galbula dea. Next base: position 278,485 of record VWZX01005204.1, on the reverse strand, counting down.
ATCTGGCAGAGATTAACTGCTGCTCATGTTGCAGGAAGGGGATGCAGCCTTTGCAAGTGCTCCTGAGCTTGAGGGACAACCCTCCTGCCATCCAAAGCAAGCAGCTGAGGATATTCCTGTGGCTTTAAATTGTCCTCTCCAGCTAAACTGGTTGCAGACTTTGAATAAACATTAGCAAAAAGCTGGTGGCAAATTTGCTTTTTTTATTCCCTTGCTTTGTCTTGCTCCCCAACTCCATGCATGAGAAAGGTTACTCTGCACCGTATGTGCTCCTGGGCTCCCTGTTCCCCTCCCAAAGAGTCAGAACCAGCATCTATCAAGTGGAATGGAGGGGTTTTTGTTGAGTCTGAAGCAACATTGTACCAGGGCCATGGACATCCAACTGGATGAATGCATGCTGGTGGGCTGGAACCGCTTTGGGGCAGGAACAGTAAAACCCATGGTGGATAGGGTCAAAAACAAATTGTCAGCCCTTCCTGCAGGGTGAAAGGTGAAGGGAAGGCTGCTCTCACCACCTCCTGATCCTTGTCTTGGGCCATGGTGAAGGAAAATACTATGGCTCTCAGCAGGTAGGACACAGTCTGAGGTGGCCCTCAATAGTCATGGGGAGCATAAAGCACAGCATTCAGCAGCAGATGCACCAGCTCCCAGTTCCCTTACCCCTGTTCCCAGCACACCTTGGGTCTACCATCCCAGAGAACTAGAAGCCCAGGAGGGTTCATCCTGGGCTCTGTGTACACCTGCATCCTTCAGCATGCCTATTTGGTTTTCTTTTGTTTTTGCTTTTTCCCCCAGTTTCTTAGCCAAACCCATGGAGTTTCAGAGGCTTCATCACACATTTCCAATGCCCTCAGGAGCCAAGCCAAGGAGCAAAGCTGCAGGTGAAGCAGTGAGACCAAGGCTGCCCTGATGCTCCTGGGCATGTGAGGATGGAGCTGTCAGACCATGAACCAGCACATGGTGTATGGGTCAGGCTCTTGCCTGGTGGAGATCAATGCTAGTCCTGTGAATGGCTGCTAAGGATATTTCCATGTGTTTTTAGCATGTCTGACCAAAAAAAGCTTTTAAATAAAGAGGCAGGAAGAAAACACATGAAAGAAGCTCTTCCTGACAGAGTGGCCTTCCTACTCATTTATTATCATCTCTCCTCAGATGATTTCTCATCATTCTTCTTTCTCCTTGTCTTTGATTTCTATTTTCTTTTGCTTCCACACAATTCCCCTCTCCCCCTTGGACAGCACTGCTGACAAAAATAAAAAATGTGGCAGTTGTGTTTTGTTTTGTTTTGAACCAAAGCAACCACTTTGTCACTTGTCTTCAGAGGACTTACTGCTTTCAAACATTTACCTTTGGAGTGTTTTCTTTTGTTGGAAAAATAATCACCCCAGGAGCTCTGTGCCTCTCTCCACCATCGTGCACAGTGGCCCAGGGGACAGGGTTTGGCAGGGCTGGGACTCTCTGGAGCTCCCTCCAAAGGCTTCTCCCCAAGGTAGAGTAGGTCAAAACTAAGGAGGACAGTCCAAGAAAGTGTTTCTCAATGGGAAAATACCATTTTGAATGAGGAGGTTCCTCATTCAAAAGAGGTCTGAGGTGAAGCAGTATTTCAGGAGGGCCAAAATGCCTCATTCCATCATCTCCATGTAAAACATGGTGCTATTGTCTGCTCTCAAGCAGCATTGCATTTGAACCCAAGCCAGTGTCAGACACTGCCACTGGCTGAAGGGCCCCCAGAAGCTCATCCCAAGCGTGGCCCCAGTGGTGTACAGTGCTGTACAGAACAGTCTATGTTTAGCATGGCCTATAACCCTACTACTGGGTGTATTTTACATTCTGGCTGCAATAAAAATTAGCCCAGTAGTGATTTATTATTGATATCAAATAAAAATCCACTTGATAATCTAGATTCTTTACCTCCAGGAGAATATTTTCTTTCCTTCTGGTTGATGCCAGCCAACATTTTATAATCACAGTCTAGGAGAAGCCTGAAACTATAAATGGAACATTAGAGTAATTCAAGTGGAGAACTCTCTTCCACTCCATTTCATCGCTGTTTGTTTTGAGTAACTCAGATTGTCATCTGAGCTGCTTTTCCTCTTGGAAGGCTGCAGCCCTGCTCATTGTGGTTATGCCAGCTGCCTGCATTAGCTCACTCCCTCTAGCCCAGCTGGGTATTGTCTTTCAAACTAAACAAATAATTTTAGTTTAAAAAGAGAAAGAGGGAGAAGAAGAAAATGTCAACCTACTGCCCCAACACCCTCCAGCTCTGTTTTCTCTGGCTTTTGGGACAAACATGGCAGTGGTTATGTGCTCTGTGCAAGTGACTGCCTGAGTTTGGTCCCTGGCAATAACAACAGATCATCTCTTACCAAAAAAACTACATCTTGAAAAAAAACAAAGTGATTTTTATTCTTTTTTTAAACCAATTCATGAATATTAATTTCAATCTGCTTAATTTCTTAGGAATCATGATCAGCAGGCTTCTGTTAACTATATTGCATAGGTGACTTAGCTGGAACTGATTCTGATTAAGAAGACAGAAATTTCCAGGCTGGATCAGTACAAGACTCATCTTCCCAGTATCATGTCTGGGCAGAGGCCAGCAGTCTGTGGGAAAGGAGAGGATGCTGGAGAGGAAGCATGTATGGAGACCATGGCAACAAGATCCTCCAGATCCTTCCAAGTCAGAGACAGGATCTGCAGATGATGAGAGTTTAAGTCCTCAGATGCAAGTATATGTGTTTATGCAAATGCATGTGTGAATATATGTGGATGTGTTAAGAAATCATGGCTCACAGGAACAAAAATGAGACTGCTAATTGATTATTGGTTCTGGTTCTCACCACTTTGTACTGGATTGCAGGGAAATTCCAAGTGTATAAAGCTAATCTTCAAGTTCAGATTGATCTTGAGCCTTTCTCTCTCAGGTTTAAAATCTGAAAATAACTAATTTGGGGCAGGATAGAGACCTCTGGAATGCCAAAGCAATATTAAAATTAAAAACCAAACATGGTTTCATGTTCTGCAAGTATCAGTATCCATACTTGATTAAGGTCTGATCTCTCAAAAAACAACACATTCGAGTTGCTGCCTTTAAATGCTAACTCCTGTTCCCTGGGAGGCATGTTGGCTGCTTTTTAAATAACTTAATTGCTTTTCAAAACATTTGTGGTGAGAAGGAAACTCCAAATGCATGGGACAAAGCTCTCTATTCATATTAATGGCAGGCAGCACTGTCCCAGACCCCTGTACAGCAGGGACACAAGGAGGACTGGAAGTTGTGGAGGTTTAATGCTGCATCCTTCTTTGCCTCTTTATCCTAATCTCATCCTCCTTGTCTCTTAGTTTCTCCAGCTCTAAAGCATGGGTAATAAAGCTCTCTCAGCAGCCTAACTCTTAACAAACAAGAGTTGTGCTTGTTCAGATTGCCCAGAAGTTGCCAGTTGTGTTTTCTTGCTCACACAGTGAACAGCTGAACTGACTAGGTGACTTCTGTAACTGATAGCAGAAAACCACATCCAATCTCTAGAAAAAGAACTGTCTGTAGTTCAAAGAGAGCAGTTCCAGCTTCTGGAGCTCCAGGAAAAGATCAGGAACTGCATCAATTTCCACAGCATAGCTGAATATAATGTTTAGAGATGGAAAGGCATAAGGGGTTTGGCTCTTGACAAGTGCATTTCAGAGAACAGAAACCTTCCCATTGAAAGTCTCTGAGATGCCAATGTGCCTGCTCTGAGTAACTCAAGCTGGAGGTGTAGCTAGAAGTGGCATGGACACCAAGGTAAAAATGAGTTACATTCTTAATTGCAGAACCAAGCAAAAAACCTTCCCTTCAACTTGGATATGTAGAATTAGGAATACTCCTAGCCAGGCTGTGCAGGTACAGGGCAGGATCTAAAGCAGCTGCCCCATCCCTCAGGGGTGAAGCCCTCAACCCATGCAGGACGTTGGGGAAGCAGCAGCAGCTGCTCAGCTGCTGGCTCCCACTCAGAGCTCACTGGTACTGCACTCCTGGTAGAATATGTCTTTCCCCTCTGTAACTCAGGCACTGCAGCAACATTTGCTTTTCTCTACTCTTTGCTTTGGCTTATATTGGTTGTGCAGTCCCACTTGCCAGGTACACCACCACCCTTTCTGTTCTCCTCCAAGGAAGGATGAAGGTGAAGTGATGCTCTTGAAATCTTGTTTCCATCTCTCTGGGCTCTTGTTTCATCAGGCAAATCCCTTCCTATCTGAACCCCCTGAACCCCACCTCCAGGGCCAGGTGAGGTCTCAGCAAACACATTCATTTGCAGGAACTCCAAGAGTCAGGAAAGAATCTTGACAAAACAAATGGTTCCCCATAAACATGTCTAAGGAAATTAAGATGCTACAACTGATCTGCTGTAATAAAATCACACAGTCAGCTCCCTTTCCCAAGCTAGTCCCTGTATTTTCTGCATCACACCATGCAATTAATCCTTCCTAAAATAAACAGGCTGATTAAAATTCCATTATCCTGACAGGTCACAATAAACCATGGGACCAATGATCCCTTTTCTTTTTTTTAACCATTTAAGCCATTATAATTAATTCTGGATTTATGTCATTGGCTGGGAAATGTTACCATCACCTTACTAACTACTTCAGCAATTTCCACCAGTTGCACTCCTTCTCCAACATGTAGGCAATGGACAATAATTGAACTATTTCACCTGATTCACATCTCATGAAGTTTCCTTTCTACACAAAGCTCAGTGTTCAGTTGCTGGGGTCTTATTTGTTTGCCTACTTTGTTGTTTTATTTTTTTTTGGTGGTTTTTTTTTTTTTCAATATCTAATTAAATGCTCCTAAAAAAAAAAGAAAAATTAACACTTTTGGTCAAGACAGAGAAGTGTCTGAACTTGCCTTCATGGTTATTTTGGTCTCCTATTCAATTTGAGAGTAAAAAGAGGCTTTCTGAAGAACATCCTTTTATATTATTATTTCAAACATACAAAAAAAAAAAACACCCAAAAGCCAATATTTTTCTTACCAAATTCTCTGCAATTCCTTTTTGCCCAAAGTCAACCTCCCTGAGCATTCCCTGTGCTTTTAGGGTGACAACTACTATGCTCATAAAAACCACACAAAACCATCACCATCTCTCTCACTGGCATCACTTTAAGCTCTAATTTGTACAGCAAACACATCACAGAAATGAAACCAATCTTCCCATCAAGCTTACTGCAGCTAAAAGCATTTGAGATGTCCTTCAGTGCCTCTCTGCCATGTCTCCTACCTTGGCAGTCCTGTGGCTGAGCTCCACCTCATGCTGCCAGACATGGCCATGGCTCTGGGGGGAAGGTACCCACCTGAGCCCTGGGAGATTCTGTATCAACTGGACCCAGAGGCTGGGCTTCTATTTTAGCATTTAGTCTCATCCCTGCTATATACAGCTCTACTTTTGTGACTCTCCATTATCAGCTGGAACTATACACTTTCTTGTTTCATTGGGATGACACTTGGCCATCCCTTCTCTGATGCACCTCTTCTCCAGCTCCTGGTAACCTCCTAGAGCTCCTAGCAATGGTGTCACACCAACCACAAGGCTAAGCCATGCTTTCAGCCCCTCCTAGCCTAGCTGCTGCATTCAGGCAGGACTTCTAGAGCCAACCAAGCACAGGAGTGAGGGTGTGGAAGGTTCTCACTGTCCCAGCCCGTGACCAAACCCACGAGAGATACAGTTCCACATACAACAGCAACCATACAAAATCCAGAGGTCAGGCAGCTTGGAGGAGGTGGATTTACTAAAGCAACCACTCTTTTGCCTGTATTTTGTGGCTACTTTTCCTTCTCTACATTAAAATTAACGACAACAACAAAAATGCAAATAAAACCCAAGGTGATACAAGCTATTAAAATTGCCACTTCAATCAATTCATCTTGGTTTGGGGAAAGAGTGTCCCAATTTTAGCATCTCAACCCCCCTGTGATTACAGCCAGAGATACAATCTCCAAATCTCTTCAGAAGGTGGAAAATCCATTTTCTAACCAGCCCTACTTACAGCTGGGTAGATGGGTTACTTATCCAAACTAACACTGACCTTCAAAAATGTTTGGGTTGATGTCAGTGTGTTTGGGCTGAGGTTTGGTTTGGCCAGTTCTTTTTCCAGAGCAATTCACCCATCCCTCGAAGAGATGCAGCTCTGAAATGGAATCAAAAGAATGCTAAGCACACATAGGCCAAACTGAGCCACTCTGTAAGAGAAATAATAAAGCCTCAGCTTTATCTGACTGCCTGCAGACAGGACAAGCTTATGGACATAGCAGCTGATCCCATTATGGAAGCCATCAGCCATCCTAGCCACCTCTGACCAAAGGGACGAAAGAAAAGAGATTTATGAAACAGCTAAACTTTGTTTACATTGATAAATGAGCTTTTCCAGAGATCCCAAAGTTCATTTAAACCCCCTCCCTTTTTTTTGGTTAGCAGCTCTTTGCCTGGCCAGCTGCTGGAGCCCTCCTGGGGTCTCCCCAGTGTCATTCCCAAAGGTCTCCAGAGTCGTGTCCAGGTGTTGAGATTTAAGGATGTGCTGTTCCTCACATCAGCTGCACAGGATGGACTCTCACCCATACTGTCAGCACTCTCTGAACAAGAGAAGGCCTCCTTTGTGTGCTGTCTCAAGGCCCTGCACTGTGGCTATCTCATTCTGGTTTGAATTAACATTGGTGGTGGTTTCCGCTGCCTTGGCTTTGCAGAAAGGTCTCTATGTTCTGCAGCCACTCTCCCGTTGCAGGAGCCATGGGAGGCTGCAGGAAGATGCAAATAATGTTGTCTCAGTTTGCTCCCATGCTCTTGCTTTCTGAGGAGGCTGAGATGGGGGTTTGGCCATCAGCTGTCCAAGAGGGCAAAAAAGAGCAGAAAATGAGGGTTTAGCCCAAGGTTTGCATGCTTGTGCTTCGTGTTGGAGACTGTGACACCCACTGCAAAAATTCTGTCTTTGTGCCATTGGTCTCCAGAACATGATGGGATGGTTGAGCATTGTCAGGGGTTAGGGCTGGGCTGGCCTCTCTAAATGAGTGACAGATGCTCTCTGTGAAGCTCTCTCCCTTCCCAAAGGGGAAGAGAAAGGGAAGAAGGGAGAGAAACTTATGGTAACTTATAGAAAATAGTAACAATAATCAAAATATATAGAAAGCCAATATTGAACCCAACTCCCCTGATGACAACTAGTCACTGTCACCACTGATACTGTGGCAAAAGTCCCAGACTTCTGTTCCCAATCTCAGCAGCAGACAGAAACCATCAGGAGCTGGATTCTGGAATTGGATTCAGGAACTCTTGGATTGGGATCAAAGGCAGAACAGACAGAGTCCTCTCTGGATGTCAGCCATGGAAGAAGAGAATAAAACACTTGACCCTCATGATCCCTCAGCTTTATCCTGGATATGATGTATGTGGAAAGGAATCCCTTGTTGGTCACTTTAGGGTCACCTGAACTCTCTGCTCCTCCATGCAGGTGCAGCTTTTACTCTGTACCTCCAACATGGGACACAAAATTGAGCAGTGACCTTGGTCTGGACACCAATCCTTGGTAGTAACTCTAAACACTGAGCTCCCACTTACAGCCTTTCCTGAGACTAGCAGAAAACTCACAGGTTGCCTAGAAGTGCCTTAAAAATGTGACTGACAGGAGGTTGCTTCTTTCTGACCCCCTTAGCTTTCTAAGCACCAGCATATTTTAAATACTCCCATGTAACACTAACTTATTGTTCAGTGGAAATTTGTAGCAATTACCAGAGCATATCTCAATTTTATGTAAATAAACCCATGTTTTAACCCAAACCTTTCCTTCCCAGCACCTTACTGTACTGGCTAATACTCCAGTGGTCTGGGCAGTCAGGAGGTTTGCTTTATGTAAAAGAAAAGTAAGTTTCAAACCACATCTCTGCTGTATCCAATTGTTTTGCAGATAGAGATTTTGCTGTGATTTTCTTAATGACTGCTTGGAGGAAAAGCAAATCACTGAAATGATGGATTAGAGATGGCTCAGGGTACTCCCTGAAAAACCCATTCAGCTGCTCTGAACTCTGTGGTGAGTTGCAAGAGCCAGGACAAGCTTTAGAACCATTACTAAAATCCAAGGACTTCAGCAGGAAAACATTGAATGGGAGAAGATACTGTGAGTGAAAGGAAAGATAAAACCAGAAGTTGATGACTGTTTTTTTTCTTCTTCCCACAAAATTATCTGTTTTACTATTATGGGAAGAGCCATCCAAGACCTCAGGACTCTCAGACCCTCCTAAAGCTGAGAGAGTTTTGGCATGACTCTAAGAGCACTGGGGTTCACATCTCCACCTTCATCCACACCAGTAGATATATCTAGTTGGGAAAAAGCCCTGGGATGCTCCAGGATGTGCACACCAGTGAGATTTTCCTCCCTCCAGCCCTGAAGGCCACTGTTCACCTTAAAGAATCCCACCAGGATGAATCCATAAATAGTTTTATCACCCTTAGAACATATGTAATTCTCCCCAGTCTCTACTGAGGACAAAACTCATTTCATGTCTGAGAAAGCTTTAGGCACCTTGGAGGATATTTGGAAATATTCTGTATTTAGGCTGCTTTCTTTAGCTTCTTTGGTACAAAAAACAACCAATCCCCAAACGATTTGATTTGTATTTAGTCTGTGTTTCTCTCCCTATTTTATAAACACTGGAGTGGGGAGACAAAATAATAATAGTGTGAAAATGGACCAACTGCTGTGATGGCAAATATATGGATCACTTCTGAATTTATAGTTACACAGAAAATGTTTTGCTGAAGTGGTGGTCCCTAATGTAAGATTCACTTTTAATTACCCAGTACATTCATATTGGAGTCCAACCAAAAAAATAAACACATAAGAGGAAAAAAAGAGAAAAGGTTATGAATGTCAGTGGTCATGAAATCATTGCCTGGAAAGCCTACATGATGTAGTTGATTAATTCAGCTAAGGCAGTGCAGGCAGTGCAGTAAGCTGGGGTTTAAGCTTTTATCTTTCAGGAGAATATTTAATGCCCTTTAATCTGTGTGGTTTATTTGTCTAACTCTGCTAACTTTCTAACTGCAGTAGCAAATGCCATTTCCCATTCTGAAAAGCTTGTCAGGATCAGTAGATATGAGTGGAATTCATCTAGGAAACTGCAAAATAAAAATATTTGCTTTCCCATGTCCAGTAAATAATAAATATTTTAGGTTTCATCCTAGAACTGTTCATTTGGTTTTCCAGTTGGAAGCATGACCACTGGAGGAGCAAAGAGTTACTATAGGAAAAGACTAGATGTTAAATTACATTTTCAGCTATCTTGACATGCCACACTTGGCATGGCTTTCTCAGGGAACAAGCTACTCTATATATTGCTGAGGAATTAAAACCATATGGCAACACCTTAAAAAAAACCCCCAGCCCTTCTCTGGAAGCATCCTTGGGAGTTTTCTAAAATGTATATGAATTAAATATGGTCATATTTCTTTAGAAAGGGTCTGTTCAGATGAGACAGAGCCTCTCCTTTCTGCTCCAAGAATTCAGCTGCCAATATGCTACTGCTGGATGTCACAAGAGGAGATCACTCCAGGATTGCATTTCTATTAATAGCCTTTTCATCTCCAAGCTGAATAATGTATTTAATTTTGGCTCAACTCAGCTTTTCTGAAGGCTATTAAATTAGGGCATTGATTAGAGGATGAGAAGGGGTATTTTTTGCCATCCAGGTAATTGGGATAATAATGCTGTCATTAGAAGGAGATTCCACTCATTGGAAAAGACCACAGAAGGCTTTCTAGAAAGTTAAAAAGTTCTGATAGATCTTAACTGGTGCTCTGCAAATCAGGACTGAAACAGGCTTTGAGCTTCCCTTTGCAGGCTGGCCTTAGGAGACCTGGCATGACCAAGAGGTAGGAGATCTCAGAGCCCTGGAAGCACAGAGCTCCCTGCACAACATCACATTTGGGACACAGGGGCAGGGAGATGGAGCACAGGTAGGCTCATGGACTTCACCAATGTCCCTTCTGGCCAGGTGTTATTGTATTCCATACCAAATTCATCAGGGATTGTTTAGTATTAATATTAATAATATCTTATATTATAATATTACTATTTAGAGAGTCTCTAATTTCTCCCAGGAGTGAGGAAGAGCTGGGTCACAGAGCTGCCTTCTCCTCATGTGCCTGAGCTAGAAAAGGGTGCTGGAAAAGGAAGGTGCCTCTCTTCTTGAGCTATCTGGTGACATTACAAGCTTTGACAAGAAGAGAAATCTCCTCCAGCCCCTACCCAGCTCAATATGTGGCCACATCTACGACTTGAGAGGAAAGCATTTGATTAGAGGAGTGCAGGGCTATAAACCCATTCCATTTGGTACAGACATCTTGATATGGGAAACATATTTCCAATTTTCTGTTTTATGGCAGTGAGGAAGCATGTAAAAACTTCTCAGCAACATAATACCCTCACAAACTAAAGCCCTCCATTTTTTTTTCTCCCTCTCCTGCCTCTGCTCCTACACACTTCTTGTATATTTGCACATTTGGATATGATGACAATTAGTTCTGTGCTACAGGACTGGATTGATTTCCCTTGCTGGGTCTGGTCCAGCTCAAACCTTACAGGTTCAGCTACAGAAGCCTCTGGTTAATGAACTCCAGAAAGTGTAAAATGCTGAGGCCCTGCCGTTACACGATCACCCTTCCGAACAGAAGCACTAAGATCTAACAAGGCCAGCTACTGTTCTACCCTTTAGAAGAAGCTCATAAAAAACTTAGCTTTAATTTGGCTGGGAAAAAAATAGACTTTTTTTTTTTACACTAAAAAAAAGTGGCATAAGTTCCCCTGGTGGAAAAACATGTTTCTATTATGTAGCCTTCCCACCGAAAGTCTTGGAAATTAGGCAAAGTTAACATGTCCAGTTGGAGCTGGGCCAGGAAAGGAACAGTGGATGTTCTCTTGTAAAACTCCTGAAAGCTGCAAGGAACCCATAAACAGTTTGCAGAGTGAGTCAAAATGAACCATTTTATGTTCCCTAATGGAAACACAGCTTATTTGTACATGGAGTCAAAGTAACAATGTGATGTCATCAAATGAGTTCAGGTCAGAAGCGCAGCAAGAGTCAATATACAGTGGTGGATGGAAACATCCTATTCTTACTGAAGTATTTTGGGGGGAAACACCAGCACTAGGGTTTGTCTTGGCCCTTTGGAGCTGGGACAGGAAAACCTCAGCAGCTCTATTCCTGGAATTGCAAGGTGGGAAGTTTACTGTTACCATCAGTCTAAGGAGGGCTTTCAGGAATATTAGTCAAGTTTGCATTTGGTTTAGAAAAGAGAGATATTTCCTACAGAAATGCATACCTTAGGCTGGGGTGGCCAAAGAAATGATCTGTGTTCAGTATCATCTCCAGGATTGGCACATTAGGTTCAAACAGCTTGGGCTCAGCTATTGCAGTTCACACATTAGCTGCAGAAACAGTGCACACCTGAAAGTGTGTCCCTGGAGGACCAAGCTTCCTCCAGAGAAAGGGCAGCTGGGATGTCCCTCAACCTTTGACTTGCAGCAGAGGCCCTTTCCTTGCATTATGAAAGGTGAGATTTGCTCCCTTCTTTCATGAGATGATTTTAATTTCTGGAATGGTTTGGAGCCTGTAGCAGGAAAAAAAACAACCCAGAAGGTTGAAGTGTTATCCAGCACTGATACACCACCTTCCCAAAGCTTTGGAACTAGATGAGCTAGGAAGAGTCCTTCCATTTCCTTCCACAGGCAGGAGAGAGCAGTGGAAGGTTCATATGAGATGCTTGCAAACAGGTAAAGAAGAAAACTTTTATCCAGGTAATATAACACCCACAGGTTATTGAGAGCAGCACAGGTTAGTTCATCAGCAGCTACCCTCAAACAGACTGAACAACCCTTAAAGCTCAAGTTTCACTAAATGAGGCCTTTTTCCTGCAACTCTCTCAGTGAGAGCTTCCTTCTCTGCCTTTTAAAGCAAAGGCTGACAGTGACTCTTGAGTCATTTGTTATTTATATCATTTTATTCATTGTTGTCATACTTATTACTATGATAAGAAAGCATACCCTTATTTTGATGAGGGATGTCTTGCTTCACACTCTATTATAAGCATAACCATTCATTTAGAAACTTAAAAAAACCCCAATCTAAGTCAACTTCTAACAGAAATAACCAATATTGAATTAATCTCCAGTTAAGGGTGAGTTTTGGAACCTAAAGCTGATATTTGAACCACATGTCCTGGCCTCAGTAGGAATACTAAAAGCCTCATCAGAAATGTTCTAGCTGACAAGAGAGGATAAATGGAGAACATAATTAATTCATATTAAAGACTCTAATTAAATAATAAAACTCCAGATAGATCCAGGGAGCACAGAGCTCACTCAGGTATCTCTCCAGGACCTTGCATTGCTCTGTGCAAACCCAGCTGGATTTCCTTTCTGGATGTTTTCCTACATGGTTTGCGGAGCTGAGAAGGATTATCATGACTTTTACAGACATATGCAGGCACAGCAAAAGGACATGAGATTACCAGGTCAGCTGGAGGCAAACAGCAGAATATAGGAGATTTCTATTCCCTGACTTCATAGGATCACAGAATCATGAAGGTTGGAAGAGATCTCTAAGATCAGCAAGTCCAACCAGCAACTGAGCACCACCATGCCACTAAACCATGGCCCTAAGGAACACATCTCTAGGGTTTTTCAACCCCTCCAGGGATGGTGACTTCACCACTTCCAGCTCCTAGGTCTTCTCTTATTCCATGGAATGCATGGCCCATTTTCTCTAAGAAAATGTTTGAAGATGAGAGTTTAGTCCCTGAAAATCGTGGGAAAACTCCAGCCATTTATCAAGAAATAGTTGGGAAACATTAACACTCATCATTTATTGTTAAAAATGAAACCTGCCATTTTCAGGGGCTTACTCCTTTTGCAGGAAACTCCTAAATCACTTCTATTAATTACTGTTTGCAAGCACTCATTTGTCCTCCACTTTGCCAGTAGGTTAGCTGCAGATTCACTAGAACAAGTCACCATTTAATCACCTTTATGCATTTCATGGCAGCTGCCAATTAGAAGGTGGGAGAGAGGCATAGATAGGCTAGAACCAGATGGTGTACTCTAAAAGTAGATCATTTAGGAATGACATTTATTTGTACAAAACATAGTGCCTTCCCCTACCTACCTGCTAGGCATGGCCCTTTCATGAGTCTTGCCCACAGTTGCAAGAAAAGTAAATTGGAATAAAATGAGATGCCAAGAACAGCACTTGCTGGTTGGGAACATTACTGTTTTATTATAGGAAAATACCTGTATCACACTCATAAAGAAACTGTTAAAAATGTAGGTAGGCTCCCCTTTCTCCCTCCTTCCACATACCCACACCTAGGCACAAAACCTCCTTTTCTTCTAAGCCCCCATTTCAGCCAATTTCTTTATGAGGGTTGTGTCTAACTGAGCATCAGGGAAGTCACAAAGAAAGGTATGAGCAGGAGGAAGTTGGCTCTTTCCATTCTAGTTTTAGAAACCATCATGCCAAAAGGTATAGCTTGGGATGCAGCAAGGAGTTCACACACCCAGGAGATGGAGTTCCTCCAGCCCCAAACACCCAGGAGATGGAGCTCCTCCAGCCCCAAACACACACAGCAGCACAGGTAGACTTGTGCCCTGGGGACTTGTCCTGCAACAAGTAGATGTGATTCTGAAAGATTTAATTAGATACACACTGGAGTCATAGAATCATAGTTTAGGCTGGAAAAGACCTTTAAGACCATCCAAATGTTACTGACAAAGAGAAATCTAAGAGAAGAATTAACAAACTGCCCTCCACTGCTGAGCTCTGTGGAGAAGTCACTAAATAAAGCAAGGAATTGAAGTGTTTTCTTGCAAAGTTGACTGAAACCAAATATACTTGATAACAGGGCTAAGTCCTTGCAGGAGCTGAGCTGAGCCTTTCACATATTTCCTCAGGTAGGAAACCACTGTGCAACCTTTCAAAGCAATGTCCCTCCCATTTTTCTTCAAAGAGTGCTTTAGTGACTCCCTAGGTTGTGGTTTTGGAGGCCCACAGGCTGGACATGCTGCTGGTTCCTTACAGGACATGGGGTATGGGAGTCTCTTCCCTCATTTACAGATCCATACTCCCACCCTGTGGCATGACCTGGCCTGTAAAGCCATCAGAGCTCCCTCCTCCTGCCAGGCTGACAGCCTTCCTTCTTGGGACACCCTCCTACCTCCAAGCTTAGGGGGAAAAAAAGAACAGGATAGAGCAGAGGAACAAGCTGAAGGAAAGAGGACATGCTTTAAAACTGCCTGAGAGTAACCTTGAGGACAGCAGCACAGATAGCTTGAGTCCTCTCCATGCACAGTAAACCAAAAAATTGGAGTTAAATTCACTGTATCAAGAAAAGTTCCTTTTCTATCAGGAGGGGCAGAGGAATTTAACACTTGGGATTCAGCCAAAAGCTGAAAGATCTTATAACTTTAATGTCTGCACTAGGTGATTTCATTTCACTCCAACATTTTCATCTCCAATTAGAATATACATGCACTCAGATCACTCTGCATGTAACTTTCCTACAGCAGCTGCTCATGGAGGGTGAGCACAGCAGCTCTTGAGAACTATTATGTCTTCAGCTGACCATGGCTCCTCCACATCCAGGGTCCCAAATTTTGTTATGCCATTGTAAATCTAGAGAAACTCCAGTGATTTCACTGAACTTAGGCTCATGGGAAGCCAAAGTAAACACAATGAGTTGTCAAAGGAGTTAGATCACCTTGGCACTAGTGTAACTCAGCCATAATTTGCACTATTTCTATAATAATATGGTGTCTTAGATTGTTAGGAGTGAGGTCCTGCAAACACACACGTGAGGAACTTTCTCCACGGGAGCAGCCCCTGTGCTGTCTCTTGCTGGGAAGAATGCTGGTATGCCAGATGTTGGGACTTCAGCAGAAACCAGTTTGACTTCCACCAGCTAAAGGTCTGCCTTACTATGCTCATGCAGAAAAATGTCTGCTAGACTTGATCATTCTGGTAATGTCCCCAAGAGCTGGTAAAAATAATAGCTGAGAAGCTTTAAAAGAGGTTTCTCTCAAAGTCTGCAACTCCTTCAAGTTCAGTTAATCTTTGTGCTAGCAGAATCTTGTGCCTCGATCCTCCTGGGGAACCAAGAGAACTCCTGTCACAGCCACTGCTTCTGCTCCAGCCTCTCTAGGCAGCTGTACTACACTACAACAACAAACACTCATTACCACACTGATAAAAACCCCAATCCCAACCAAAACTACATCACATTCAGCCTAGAGACTCTGCTGTTACCTCCAGACCCACTGGGAATGCAGGAGCAAAAGGAGAGCAACCAAAAGGAGGAACTGAAAGGGGAGATCCTGAGCCCACTCGTTTCAGTGGTGACATCTTCACTGACTTCTAAGCTCTTCCAGTTTTGCTCCTCATGAGGTTCCAGTGGCAAAATGTTCCCCAGCAGCAAGGTATAATTGAGGTGAAGCATTGCATGGAGCAACTGCAGTGTAAACTGCTGCTGGGGCAGAGAGTTTGTTGGGGTATTTGTTTTCAGGGAAAAGATATTCCAATATACCTTTAAAAACTATGTTCCAGAAAAAACAGAAGGAAATTAACTATGGGTATAGCTCCAAAAGCCATTTCTCTCTTCCCCCAGCCCAGGTTCACTTAGAGACACAAACCAAGCCCTTGAGATCTCACTTGGAAGGTTCTTGGCTTCAGCCTTTTAGAAACAAAATTTAGCTTGTGCAGAGCTGTAAACAAAACAAGGAAGAAAATCAATTCACTTCAGACTCCTCTGAAGTGAAGAGAAAGAGAACCCACACCACTGGTTATAAAATTGATTTCTGAAGGTATCAGGACCAAGAAAGAGCATTTCTGATTTGCCCCTCTCCACTTGCATGGAGGTTCCTACAGGTCAGAATGCACACGAGCTAAGGTCAACCCCTGTGGTGGATAATTTGCAACACAGTGCCTTCATTGCAGAGCTTCCCTGCCACACGACACAAATATGTTTTCCTTGGCCAGAGGAACTGCATCAAATAAATTATTCTGCAGCCAGTTTGACAGAGCTGGCCATGGGGTGCAGAGAACTGGACAATTTCCCAGTGGCCTCTTGCCTAGAATTTGTTCTGAATGCATGAAGCTGAGCAGGATTTGCAGGAGGCAGATGTGGATGGGTGCAGATTTACTCCCAATTCCAGTTTCTCTCTTCACATCACAAAAGAACAACATGTTGCTGCAGCAAATTTCAACTAGCAGAACTCAATGTGACTCCTATGAGAGCTGGAAAACTGAAGTGCACCCATCTTAGGGTGGCTGAAGGTGGTTGTGTCTCTCACATGCTTCACAGGCTCAGGTTAAATTCACTGCTGGTGTAGCTCTATCAAAGCCACGTGTGCAGCTCTCTGGAACACACTAGGTGAGAGTGTGAACCTTACAGCAGTGGCAGTTATCTGATAAGGGGTGAAAAAAGATATGCAATGTTCCTTTTGCTATTAAATACATGTTCCCATTTTGGACAGAAAAAACCCACAAACCCTTAGCCTTTGGTTTTAGACATTAAAAGGTGAGATTAAACAACCTCTGAAATTCAAAGGCATCCATGCTGAAAAAAGGAAACAAACCCCAAACCAAACAGCAAGATGAATTTACAATGTTTTGCTTTAAAAAATACAGTTATCTATAATCAAGTAAGTAAATATTATGCTCTCTCTGTTCTGTTTGACTCTAGTCATGTACCTGGCCAGGGTGACATCTGATTTTCCTTCTCCAAACCTGTGTGTCTCCAAAACCTTTAATATAGTTAATGTTTATATGCCCACATTTAATAAATGCAAGGCAGACATGGCAGGACCTTGACACTTCTCTCTGTCCTGCAAATACCTTAGTGTGATTTCACTGAATCCACATTAGTGGCTTTTGAATTGGCCAAAACAAGAAAACCTTAAGGGCGAGGTGAGATCCTGGAGAATCTGTTGGTTAAGAAAGACTCTGGTTTTGATGTTGAGAAAGCACTTTGGGATCTCTCTCTTTCCCTGAGTTATTCTGCACCTTTACTGCTAAGGAAAATGCTATCAGATGGGAAAAAAAATCACTTCCAGAAGTTGTTTCCTCACTAGGTCATACAGTAGCTGCTTGGAAGGAGAAACCCAAACCAGAGGCAATGCAAGGTGGTGGCTTCACAGACCTTTACTAACAGTTTTCTCCTGCCTGAAAAGCAAACCCTTGAGAACAACTGGTTCCCACTTTTGTGTAGCAAAGTGGAAAATTCACTCCTTTCAACCCTTGAATTTGCACAGCTGAGAACTAACAGAGCAAAAGTTTATCTAGTGGGAGAAGGTAAATCCTACATGATTAAAAGTGAGAGAAAGGGAATTATTTTGCTTTTTTTTCTTCACTTCAGAATGCCTGACTGTTAGTTCACTTGAACATCCACACAACATCATTGGGAAGTCAAAACACAGCAAATATCTCCTGCCTCTTGTTGGGCAGAACTGGTCTATTATTGGATAGTTAAGTGGATAATGGTGTGAAATAAGCCTGTAAAAACCAACACACTTCATAGTTAATATTTTCTCAGAGTACAGTTAAGTTACTGTGACACATCTGTCATAACTCTTATGGGGAGCTTCAGAATGTGTCTGATCTTGTGTGCTCAGAGCTGTAATGGATCTCTTGAACTGCAGCAGCCCTCTTGGAAACTGAATATCCACAGGTCAATGGCAATATACTTTATAGTGTCAATACAGTATACAGTTACAATGGTGGTGTGCAATAATGCCAAGGTCTCATCTTGTTCTGAAGGATCTCCTTTTCCACCTGCACACTGCCTTAGAAAGCTTGGCAATTAGTTTTCCTGGAAGAGACCAGGACTGAGGTGGGATCCTGGCATCGTGCTGTGTGCTACCATGGTAGTACCACAGGAGCACCACGGTGCTCTCAGCCTGATCAAAGTCCTGATTCCCACATGCATCAACCCTGCAAGAAGCTCTGAAAACTCCTAGGTAAGAGAAAGGACAACATGCAGAGTCCTGGGAAGCTGCTGGATGCTTTCATCTACTGGACTAGGCAGTGAGGCAAGAATTTCCAGTCTGAAAGATAGTCCTAGCGCTGGGGTTTAGTTACCAATGCCCAGATGAAAGGTGAAAGAAATAAACCAGCATCTCATTTCCCAAAGCTAAAATACCCAAAACCATAAAAAAATCAAATCATAAAATAACCTGGTTTAAACTTGCTAGAAGTCTGAGGTGGGATGCTCAGCTGTGGGATTCCTGTTCAATCCAGAGGAAAGGGTGACATTTGGAAGCCTTAATTCTCAACAGCAAACTGCAGGTCTGGGCTGGCTTTGCTTTCTTCATCCAGGATCTACTAGAGCAGCCAGCTACTCAAATCTGTGTTACAGGCAATAGAGGCTGAGTCTTGACACTTCAGGTGGTATTTTCTGGGTACCTCTAATTGATTCCTCAAGTTTTAAGGCCAGTTGTCTCAGACACCAAGCTCTGCTTCGTGTTATATGTTAATTCCCAGGATTTTGGCCGAGCTCAGTGAGGAGATGGGATTCATTTCCAAGGACAAAACCTAGGCTCTAGATTCTGCTTTCAAAGAAACCTGAGGGTGTCCAGGCTCAAAATACTTCCTTCAAACCCAAACCATTCTCCTTGGCTTGGATCAAAACCAAAAACCAACTCCAGTTTGCTCAAAGAATTTGCAGGACAGAGGGAAAGGAGCCCAGCTCAATGCTGGGTTCTCAGCTTTCAGCCTTCAAACATCTAGTGGTGTTCCCTTTTCACAGAGATATGCGACAGCATCAAATGACTTGAGGGGATACTTCAGATGTGGAGCAGACATCTGAGCATATGGCCACAGAGGCAGCTTCTCAGCTCTGATATTCAGCACCTTCTCTGCCCAAAAGCAGGGAACTCGAGAGCCTCTCCCTCAGACCACAGGGCTCCAAACCTTCCACGCACACCAAGCCTGCAGCGACAAGGGTTAATGGCAAGGTGGGCTTCCACCTAGAGGATCTTTCTTTAGAAAAGAAGTGGAATCAGATGAAATCAACCCAAATTCTCCCTTCTAGCCTTCTGATAGAGTGGTGCTAAAAGGTTAACTCCCCAAGCAGCCTTGCTCTCGGGCCGATCCTGTGGTGGCTCTGTGGTTTCCGCCTCTATAAATTTGATAATATTTTACAAATGCAGTATATGAAATATATTCTTAACATGTGTTTAATACATTTACAATCTATTAAAATGAAAAACAGAATAGGCTTCAAATACTGCCTGGGCCTTTGCTTAATGCAGTATGTCTGGAACATGTTAAACATTATTTTAGAGGTAATTGAAACATTTCACACACATTCACCCTGCCTACTCTACGTGTGCACTGCGTGCACTTTGGGGGCCAAAACCTTGCCCCAGGCACACAGCCTGAGCATCCAGGCTGAGGACTGAGTGGTTCTGTCAGCCTGGCATTTCCCTGCCTGCAGAGCTGCTCTCGTTCCCATAGCTTTCCAAAAGAAGCACAATTACAGAACCACAGAATGTTAGGGGTTGGAAGGAACCTCTGGAGATCATCTCGGCCAACTCCACCCTGTCAGAGCAGGTTCACCTTGAGCAGGTTGCACAGGATCACATCCAGGTGGGTTTGGAATGTCTCCAGACATAGAGACTCCACCCCCTCTCTGGGCAGCCTGGTTCAGTGTTCCACCACCCTCACACTGAGTTGAAAGAGGCAAGGGCCACAGTCCTGAACGTCTTTGAGCAGGGCACAGCAGGTGGAACAAAGGTTTGTCCAGTGATACAGAAGCAAAGAGGTCACACTTGGTGAACCAGTTGCATTGCTCTGATGTCCAGTGAGGGTTTCTGTACTTGGAACTGATAGAAGCTGGAATCTGAAAAGGGCTACAGATGTTGTCTAGGATGGCTTAGGAATAATTTCTAGTCCCCGAGATACTGCACACTATTAACTCTTTCTGCTTAGCTTGCAGACTATTTTTGTCATCTCTGATTCACTGAAAAGTTTTCCTGAGCATTTTTCAACCCTCTCCAAGCAGCAAAGAACAAAATCTACCTAATTTAATTTACTTCTCATTTTAAAATCCTCAGTCTTCACACCACTGGGGAATGGAGGCAAGACCAGCAAAGAAATTTAGTTTATGTATCTTAGATTTTTGGCAAGTCAAGTTTTATTCCTTCCCTCCTCCCTTGCCTTTCATCTCTTCTTCTCCTTCAACCCACTCCATCCAAACCCAACTTGTGCCCTTTACAGCCCAGGAGCCTAAAGGAAAGTTTGTTGATTACAAATCTGAATAAACTTCATTTCAACAGCAAACAAGCAAAAAAAAGTGACCACATTGGTGTCAGGTTCCCGATAAATATTAGGCCTGACGTAGGTTGGGGTTTTTCCTTGGATTTCTGCTTGCTGTTTGTGTTCCAGGAATCCATGATTTACAGTAGAGGTCTTTTTCTTTTCTCTTCCTTTTCAATTTTTTTTCTAGTGAGTTGAAAACTTGATGTCATTTTCCAGCCTGTAGGCATAGAGTGCATTGTACTCACTGCTAAATGACAACTGGAGAGATTTGGTAACTCATCCCTGAAGGACACTTGCTATATCTTCAGCCCTGACCCAGCACCCTTGTGACATTTGAACTGGGATTGTTTGTCAAGTCCTGGACAGTATCTGCAAACTGTGCTTCAACTGAATTGTAGTTCTTGTCAGCTAGGTTTTGTCTCTCCCTTTCACTTTCTTCACCATTCTCAGCCCTGTGTTGCCTTTTGTTCAGCCTATTCTTTCAGCTGGAGAAGCATCTGAGGCAGGGTTCACCTTTGACTCTGTGTTGAGCACAGTAGTGTCCTGCCTGAGATCTCCACACACTTCTGAGTAGCAAGAATGGTGTTGCTCCAACAGCAATAAAGCCGATGACGGTGTTGCTTCAACAACATTCACATCTTGTTTGTGAATCCTTCTGAAAAGATTGCAGTAGCTGGATTTAGGATAACACCTAGTCATGGTGAGTGAGCTCTGGACTGATAAATGCCAACAGACTGAACAAGCATTACAGTCATGTTGTCAGGGAGCAAAGCGCATTCATTTGAGCTCGGTGGCCAGCAAAAATAAACAAACAATTCTGAGTTTGTTCAATTCTGGGTGTTAAACACTCTTAATGCACTGATGAAAAAACACATGCTTATTTCACCATTTCCTACTCCTGATGATTCAGAGATCTGTTCCTTAGGTTCCTTTCCCTGCTGGATGTCTCTCCCCAGCACTGCATTATCTTTAAGAAGTCTGCAGCTGCTCCACCTAAGGCTGTGGTCTAGGATGGGCTGGGTATGTTTATTTGTACTTAGGCTGGAAACCTCCAAAAATAAATTACAGCCCAGGTGTATCAAGAAGTGATGCTAAGTGACTCAAGAGGTGGCATCTAGCCCGTTGAGTCAATACTGCATGGATGATCTGGCACTGGGTGAGGACATAATGTCTTCTTGCTGCTGCCTTCTGCAAAGACAAGGCATAAAACTTCCAGTTGTTCATACATGGTATAGCAGAGTGGTTTCTTTCCCTTTCCTGAGGTTCCACTCTGTAAACTTACACTTGTGAAAATGAAACTTGCTTTTCTGAGTAGGAAAGGAGGCTTGATGGAAGAAGAAAATAGGAGTTGCCCTTAAGCCTTAGTTCCTCAACATTTTGTCAGAGAGCTGAAGAAAACGGTAATGCTGGAATATCTCAACCTGAGTGTTACCTGCTTCCAAGCTAGCCTTCAATCTTGAGGACCTGGCTGGACTTTTAAGCCTGGTTTTGCTTTTCCCTGCTGAATAGCAGCAGCAGGAACTGTCTCTGTCCTTCCCAGTGGGATGCATTTCCCTCCCAGCGTTACAACCTTGGCTAGCGGAGGGAACATATGTTCTGCAGCTACCAAGATGAGTCACAAGGTCTGCTGATAGTGTTTGTTGTACAAATACTGCTCAGACAAAATAAACAAAATAATCACTGGTTGGCAGCCTCCCTCAGCCACCACAGAAATGGAAAGTGTCATCTAATTTGGTGGTCAAGCTGCAAATGGGATCCCAGCTTGACCCTAGGATTGACAGGACACCAAACACTATGGCAGCCAGGAACAAAAAACATCAGGGGGGCCAGGCTGCCACTGATTTCACATCTACAACCTGAAGGAAAGGAGATTGCAATCCATGCTGTGGGAGCAGCTTTGGCATTTCTGTTTCCTGAATGAAGCAGGCTTTCAAGGTGGTTGTCTCCCCCAAATCGATAGGGCAGGGTGACAGTCATGCTCCTGCAAAACAGCCAACCGCTGGTGTGGCCCAAGGCAAACATCTCCTGCCATGGGAGATGCTTCATGGCAGCCCAGCTCCACGACTCTATGAACCTATTGTTGACTTGCCATGACATAATTTCCAGCAGCACAAAATCAGCTTGTGTTCAGAGATCAAATTTGGTTGGCAGGGTCCTAGTCTTTTCCAAGTTTCATGGCTAGTTAGCTCCATATGACTTCCCCAAATGCTCCTCTCTTTACACTTGTAGAAAATACCCAGTTAGAAATATGAGTTTCCAGTCTCATTCTAAATGACTTATTCTTTTTTTTCTGTTGGTTTGGGTTTTTTTTCCCCCCCCCTCTGAGAAAGTAAAATCTGTGTGCTTTCTTATTAAGCCACTTTATTTTTGGCAGGCTTTGAAAAAAAGCTCTAGTTCAGCAATTTAAGCTTTTCTTCCTGGAGGCACAATACTCAGACACGAGGCAAAGTAAGTCAAGAAGACAAAATAAACATATTTTTCAGGAAGACTCTAAGCCAACTGGAACTTTCAATGAATGACTGAGAGACTCACTGCTTCTGATATGCACAAATCCATCCCAGCAGGCACACACCACATCCCTGGAGGTTGTAGAGGCAGAGGGGGGGAAAAAAAAAATCAGAATAACTATTGTAGTTTTGTGCCCCCACAATGGCTCTGAAATACATCTGCAGCTCAGTAAAGGTTGGACAAGTTCAGGAATGATAGAATTGAATTTGTACCAGCCAGACAAAAGGCAGGGAAATAATCACTGCTCTTCAACTGTTCATATAATGGTCCAGAACACATTTAGAGTGTTTTATACAAAACCCTAAAGCTTGTGTTTACTTTCTCCTCTCCATTTATATGCTTAAAGAAGAGGAAATAAAGATGATTGGATTTACACTGTGGTCTTACTCACATCTATTAAAAATGAAGGCAGATTTGGCATGAACAGCTATTCTCTAAGGGGGCTAGAGGTGCTGACTGCTGAGTACCATCCAGGTCCCTGGCTCTTGACAATGATTATGGCTTTATCTGTAAGCTTTAAATCAATATATTCAGGATTTTTAGGTGTATACTGCACTCTCCTGTCTTCTTCAAACAAAAGTGGGGTTTTTTTTTATCTAAATGCCTCTTTAGAAGACCAAATCCAAATAAATGGTGGAAAAAACAAGTAGGAAAATGATTCAGGCAGATAAATGCAAAAAAAAGAATCTTAACAAGACTTGCCAAAGAGTTCTGGGCATATAAGAAATCACTGCCATGCAGTGTCCTCAGGCACCCTGAGCCGAAGACAGCCACAGATCTATCATGTGCCTTAGGACTGCTCTTCAAATTGACTCATGCATTTTCTCATGGATTTCAAGGCAGTTTCTTGTTCCTAATGACTTCTTTTATTCAAGACAAACCTCCTACTTATAAGGGTGGGAAAAAAAACCCTCATTTCATCCATGACACTGCCTGATGGTACGAGTTGTATGTGTCTAGCACAACTTCAGGACCTCACCCTCAAGGTGACTAGAGAGGACAGACTGGGAAAGAGGAATTCTGGGAACACTGCAGGCAAGTTCAGACTAGATTTGTTCACAGTGAGGAAGAAAACCAGGGGATTGGGTTCCAAAACCTCAGACTCCTCAAAACCAACTCCACGTCAACAGTCCATTCTCTTGTTACCCCTGCAGACTGCAGTTTAAGCCACAACAGGGGCAGGGCTACCTAAGGCATGAAAGCAAACCACAATGGAAATGGAAAGGAACCTTGTGCCACCAGTGTTAGTTACTTTGATTGCAAATATCACCTCCTGTGAGCTTGATGTCTTTGAAGTCTGTTCCATGATCAAGTGCTTAGTATGGGAGAGAAACACAGTTCAAGCCCAGTTCAACATGACCTGTGTAGCCTTCTCTCTTCAGAAGGCCTGACAAAAGAACAGAGGAGAGAAACCTAGCTCTGCATCACTTCTGCTGCACTGTAACTGAAACTGAATGTGAAGTTCAGCTTATGCAACAGCATAGCATTGTCTCATTCTATTAAGGCCACCAGCTTCTGGGGGTCTTCGGCATGTTATTGTTCTCAATTAACACACTTCTCCTCTTTCTCTCTGGAATCTTTCCCACTGGTTTGCATTGTAATAATACCTCCAGCTCATAGTCTCCAAGATGGATTTCACTTTGTGAGGCCAGCTTCACTTCATAACCCACTAAAGACTCCTCACAGGCTCCCTTCTCACATGCTGCATTAATTAGAAGGAAATTTGCAGAAGCAAACAAACAAACAACCCTTTCCTCACTTTTTTTTTTGGTCTTAGTAGGTTGCTTTTGTGTGTGGAATAAATCTTTACATTAGAGAGGGAAAAAAAAAAGCAGTCAGCAAATGAAGCCAGACAGTAGCTGTGTCTCTTGGCAATGGGAATAATCTAATAAAACATCACCTTTCAAAGACAAAAAGAAAAGAAAAGTTTCTGTGGACACTCAGTAACGTCACCTCCACACGAAATATATTCCACTCTTGGTTTGTGTTTTTTGGACCCATGCAGCTTAGGATGGTTGTTATCCCAAGACCATGCCACCAGAGTTGGAATTAATAACATAAACGGTGAGCCCAGGCTCTGATTGACAGCTCTGATTCTGTTAATACCTTCTCCTTGGGCTTCCACCACGGTCACAAGTTAAAATTTATTTTGACAAGCTTTCTGCTGGTTATGGAGGCTAGGAGCTTTATACTGAGGTATCCAGTGATTAAATATCTGGCATAGATTATCAAAAACTATAGGGAAAGGAGAGGAAGGCCTCTTGATGACAAACTAGATCCTGCAGCGCGTAGAACTTGGTTTTAATTAAGTTATTACCTTC
Organism: Galbula dea; assembly: GCA_013399015.1. Taxonomy (NCBI): domain Eukaryota; kingdom Metazoa; phylum Chordata; class Aves; order Piciformes; family Galbulidae; genus Galbula; species Galbula dea. The sequence goes on along the minus strand of VWZX01005204.1, from coordinate 253,324 downwards.
CTTAATAGGAAGTAGCTGTTCCTTTGTTCTTTTGCAAGTCAGCAGACAGTAACTGAGCGTGGAATGTAAGCAACTCAATTAAGGCAAGGCTGCCTCCACAGATGCTTGTGTGTCCACGGGGGTCACCCTGCCAAAGTACCTGCTGGTTTCTGTTTCGCCCAGTGGCGATTGCCTCTCCGATGAGCAGCACGGGATCGCTGGGGTGAGGGTGTCATGGCTCAGGCATATAAACTCTGCCAGGGTCAAAATGAGTAATTCAGGATTAAGAGGAGAGCTCCTGGGCTTAATCAGTGGATTCATAGTAATTAAAGGCAGAAAGGGCTGTGAGTCAAGCCGGTTATTTCCCAGCACAAGGGCAGGGTTGGCTCTGTTCTTCGCTTTCCATAAAGTCTCCCTGTACTGGATGGGTATTTCAGAGATGTTTTGTAAAGCAGACCTCTCATCATCTTTCTAATCACCTGTACCAATAACAGTCAATATCACAAGATCATTAAGGTTGGAAGATACCTCTAAGATCATCAAAGTCCAGCCATCAACCTATCCCCAACCATGCCACAGAACCATCAATAATAGAGAAGGCAAGAGAAGTTTGTTTTTCTTCCACTTCTACCCATAGCTACTGCTTATAAACCTACAGCCACCTCAGCCCCAAAGATTATCATGACTGAGGCCAAACCAGATTTCAGTGATAATTCCAGCTCCCAGAACATCAGTAACATGAAACATTAAGAGCAAAACCAGACCCATTAGTTTTCACCTTTAATTTTATAAATGCACCAGGAAAGGTCTGAGGTGCCAAGTCTGCAGGCAGAACTGAAGTCAGTAGAGAAGTACTGCACATCTCACAGAGGGAATTGCCTGCAATAATCCATTTTTTATCCTTTATTCCTCTGGAATAGTTCCCCTAGGAATTCAGTATTTTCTGTGGAGGAAAATGTGATATTGAACTTACTCCAGCCATCGAGCTGCATCTTCTAGAGTAAATACTATTTGATATAGGGCAAGATTCTAAAAGCCCCACAGAATCCTCTTAAAAAACCACTATGTAGGCCATTCTTGTATAAAATCAATCAACAGCAACAAACATCCCATCCCATACCCTGCTGGTGATGGTTTGTATGGAAGTGCAGTCAAGCAGAGATGCTACACATATGGTCACGAGAAGCTCTGGCATAGAGGGAGTAGCCACCCAAAACTAACTTCAGACTATACACTTTACAAAGAGGCAATCCCCGTGAAAGGTTTATTAGAGGGGGGAAAAAAAGAGACAGAAGGAGTTTAAAATAAAACAAAATAAAGAACAAGGCTATTTTCCAAAGCCTCAACTCTTTTGGTCAAAGGCCACATGTGAAGCTGTCAGTCATTGCTCTCACTCTTTCTGGCTTACTGCACTTGTGTGCTAAGGTAGCAGAACTGCTGCAATCTGTAAGCAATAGATATGGAATTCTTAAAATAACGAGTGGCAAAATTCATTGCAATGGCAAAGAAACACTGAAGAAATGCACATTCCTTACTATGCTGTCTGATAATCTCAGATGCTCTGCTACACTAAAGGTTGCTCAGCATGCCCTACCCCGAAATAGCCTCAAGTTGCACCAGGGGAGGTTTAGATTGGGTAGCAGGAAACATTTCTTCCCTGAAAGAGTTGTTAGTCATTGGCCCAGGCTGCCCAGGGCAGTGGTGGAGTCACCAGCCCTGCAGGGGTTGAAAAACCACAGAGATGTGGTGCTTAGGGCCATGGTTTGGTGGTATGGTGGTGATAGGTTTCTGGTTGGACTTGATGGTCTTAGAGGTCTCTTACAACCTTCATGATTCTGTGATTCTACAAAGAGAAGAGATATTGGACTGACATCTGACTTAAGATAGGGGCATGGGCTATAAAGATACCGTGGTGACCAGCAGATCTCGTCAAAAGTGGGAAAATTACTAGAAGGTGAAGTAGGGGAAAAACTAGAAGTCTTATTTGCTGAGATGGAATGGGAATAATTACTGCAATAGGATTATAATTTGAATGTATTGTTATTACAGCCATAACAACAATAATGGAATTGCTACTACTTTCCATTTTAACTATACTTAGCATTTTAAGAGCTGATCTAGGCAAAGATGAACATCAGGATGTAGTTCAAATCTTTTTGCTAGTACACAAACTGTCCTTGCTGCTTGGAAGAAAGATATTCTGCAACCAATTGATTACACATCTGTACCTGAAGGATGAAGGCTTTTTCTTCAATGAACTTGTAAGAATTTTGGGGACCTCAACTGTTTAGCTCAAATTACTTTCACTCTGGAATACCAAAGGACATATTTTCTTTAGGAGCAACAATTGATTCATTAGAAGGGAAAGGAACAGAAAATCAGAACAGAGAGACTGAGGAAGCTTCTGCAGGATTGGGGACCCTATTAAACAGTTTAGTCAATAAAATTGCCTTGAGAAAGCAATAAATGTAGAACAGCTGCTCTTGTGCTAAGCTAGCATGTTCCCAAATTGAGATAGGGAGATATGATTGCATAAAACATTGGCTGCACATAAATCAGGAATGCTCCTGTGAGGCAAGCCACAGATCAAGTGTCTCTGAAGAAAAAGCTAATCTCCTGCTGGAGGATGATCTGGCTGAACAGACTTCATCATCTTGGATAGCATCAGCTATAAGAAATGAAGAGGATCTGGGATCTAAAACATAAATGTCTGTTCCCTGAGAAGAGACTTGACTAAAAGATGGTTGGAGAATGCTTCCAAAGTTCTTGCAGCAACAGGTACAAACCCTTTTAGCAGTTTTCACTTGTTGATGGACACAAACAGATTAAATTGACATGCAGGGACCAGGAAAAGTCTCACCTTGGTGACACATTCTGTATTATTTTAGTTCTGCATGATGACTTTCTGTCTCATCAGTGCATTGGAGCCATCTCAAAGGGGCAGCAGATGATGTAGCTCAGGTTTTCAGCATGGAAGGTATGCTCTTTCAGGAGAATAACTCCCTGAAATTCTTGCATCTTGAGCTAACCAAATACATTTCATTTCAAATTAGTTCAGCATGAAACTTCATCTCCTCTTGGTGCCTTCTGAGAGTTACTGTTCTAGAAAGATCAATCCTCCCCAAACATCCCCACAGTTCCCCTTTGATGTGCTCCTCTGCCAGACTACAATGCAGTGTCCCTGGGCTGATGAGTGCAGTTAATCCTGGGAATCACAAAAGTCTAGGTACAGCAGGAGAGATGTTGGGGACAGGATCTGTATTCAGCAGGAGCTTTCCCAGATGGATCCTCCTGCAGGCTCATATTCATCAAATCATGGTTTCTCTCCATAGATTCTTCTGCACATCACTCTGATTTCTCCCCAGATCCTATAAATCTTTTGTCTTTTACAAACAATATCCATGGAGAGAAACATGATCAGGAGTTTCATTGCTTATTGGCACAGAACTCCCAGCACAGCTAACACTGAGTGATTTTTTTGGTCAGGCACTGTAGGTGACATTTGATTTGGAGATTGGTTAATATCCAGGCATCCTTTAGATAATTATGAAGCTTTGTATCAGAAATGAACACCTAATCCCTAGATCCCATGAGGCTCAGCACCCTTACAGAAGGAATATGTCTTTTAAGAAAATCCTTTGCCCTAAGTCTCATAAAACAAAGCAGCTTAGGGATCCTTGCAAGAGCAGGGCTGAACCAAGCACACTTCCCTTTGTCAACAGCATTTTGGTGAGGTTCCCTCCTGCAGGAGGAGTGTCAGGCTTCAGGCTAATCTCTGTAATTCTTGATACTAGAGATTTGCACGTTAAGTGGTAGTTTTCTCAGTGGGTAAAAAGCTATCCTACAGTAGAACATTCCTCCTGGTGGAAAGCTCAGATGCTCCATTCTTCACTTAAGAGGCCAATGATGTGTCACAGCTGAAGGCAATAAAAGTGGCAAAGGAAATGAGAATAAAATGCCTATTGAAATACATTTTGTTCATCACATCTGCCCATAGGCAAGCAGAGATTTCTTAATTTAGCCCCAACTTCCTTGCTAACCATTACTTGCTACCAAATCTGAGGGTCTACCTTCAGGATCCTCACCAAGGACTCTCTTTTACTGCCATTACAGGTGAATTCTGATTCTCTTCTACTGGGAGTCATGTCCTTTAAAATATAGTAAGCTTGTCACATCATAGGTCTTGTAAGTTTTGGCTAACAACATCACAGAACCTCCCACCTTGGAAGGGACCCACAAGGGTCCTAGAGTCCAACTCCTGTGTATGGAAAGGACAACCTCAAAGTCACAGCATGTGTCTAAGGTCTGACAGGCAGTGAGAAGAATTTATTCCCTTCTGAAACAGGGCACCAAACACTTCAAGGTAAGCTATCTCAGGCCCTTAGCTCTGACCTACAGTCCCTACTGACACCAAACCATGGCAGGCCAGCATTGCACCAGTCCACACACTGGGAATAGCGAGAAACACTCAGGGAGTGGCACCTGAAGCTCTATGAGAATTTACAAGGTGGGAAATCAGAAGGAAATCCTCTGTGGTTCATTGAGGAGTCATTTTTGGTGAAGAGCCTACACAGCCTTTGGCAAAGCAGGCTGACATTGTTTCTCTGAAACAATCTAGCCCATTGTGATTTATTGTTAAGATTGCTTCCACATCCAACTTTCACCTCCTTCCCTTAAACAAACCTAGGGCCAAACTCCCCTGAGGTCTTTACAATAGTTTTGCTGGGTCCCTGTGCAGACAAACTCCTGTTGGCACCGAGGTTTGATTCACAAGCTGCATCTTGAATTCATTTGCGTGTGGCATTTGCATGCTGATTTCTTTGACGCCCTAATGGTTCAATTTCAAAGCCCATCTTATCCCTTTTATCTCCAGCTGAATGAGATGTCTCAATAAGAGCCAGATAAAGACGGAAGTCTTTTGTCTGAAGTCACACAGGCATGGCCAGCTGTGATGAAAACTGGCTGAGGTTTCACAGGCTGCTTGTCTGCCTTCAAACTGGAGCTCCAGCTCCTTTTAGGCTAGGGGAACAGAGCAGGGGGAAAAGGCCTTTCTTGCACACACAGTTGCCAAAACAGCTGAGTGTCTTCCAGTGTTTATTTTTCCTCCCAGGAGTTATTTTTGATAAAGGAGTTGAAGGGAAGCAAAAGGGAAAAGATCAAGAGGGAGGAAAGAAAGAAAGAGAGAGCAGACACTGTAATAGTTAAATCCATGCCTTGCATCATTTGGGTTATTAGATGATAGACCATCTTTATCCTGGGAGTAGACATTGTCTTTGGCATCTGAGCCTCTGAGTCAGAAATTATTCAGTTGTTTAACAGTGGGATGCCCTTGTGCTGTTTCTCTGAGTTTGCAAAGACTTGCTCTTGTGCTTCTGGGTTGAAGCTGACCTGTTGCATACACACAGCCTGGCACTGAAAAGTAAAAACTTGGGGGTTTTTTGGACCAGTTAATAGTGAGCAAAATTGTGTCTACCTTAAAAATTTGTCAGGCTTAAAAGGCTGCCAGTAGACCTACAAGATGGGATAATTGAGGAAGGATCATTACAAAATCAAGGATAGCAGTAAGGAGTGTATTTGGAATAATAAGTGTAAGGGCTTTAAGAGATCTACCAAAGATGAAACCTCCTGCACAGCATTCAGCACTGGTTACCTAGCAGTCAGATTTGCTCAGGGTGGTGCATTAGAAATGCCAAAAAGAAAAATCTAGAGGGTGAGTGTGTTCCCCCAATGATCTGCCCTGAAGCTAAAGCCAGCTTATGCATTTTTCATGGAGTTATTGAAAACATATTGAGTTTAAGCTCGAGAGGTCTGGACACATGGAGAACAGTTTAAAATCTGCAAGGCCACGATGGTTATTAGGATTACACATGGTGGAGACTGACTAGCAGTTGCTGATTTTGGTCACATTACAGCCTGTAATGTGGTTTGTGCAGATTGTAGCTTGGCACAAGCTGCTCTCCATAAAACCATAGAAGTGAGAGCCACCAGCACATCTCTGAACACCATTTTGCACCAGGACTTAGCTGTCAACCTGAACTCTGCCAAACCAACACCAGTTTCTTCAGCTTGCAGTAGAGTGACAAGGAAACAGAGCTTCCCCAGAGGAGCTCCAAGGGGTTAAATTCCCTTGGAGAAAGGCAAGTCAGATGAGCTAGTCTCAAACAAGCCGCCCATCTGGGAAATGTCAAGTTTTCTCACCATGTTTTTAAGGGTTTGTAATGTGGCTGATCCTTTGCATGCATGAAAACAGCATGGGAATGCAATATTTCCTACTAGATGTGTGGTGGAGCCCTCCAGTCCAGCTGTATTTTGCTTGTCATGTTCTTGAATTCTGACACCATTTAGAACATGCCAGTTACTACCAGAGAAAATGCATTTTCATTCTGTTCCCTGGATGAAAAGCACATTAAGGCAGAAGAGGGGGGGAAAAAAAACCCCAGCAGATTCAGAAGCTATCAGTGAGCTCTCCTTTCTTTCTTAATAACCTCTCATTTCATCAGGGAGTTGGGTGGGTGGGGGTGAAGCTCTGTTTGACACCCTCCTAAAAATGAGAATGTGAAAGTCTGGGCTTGATGCCACAGAGGAAGAGAGAGAATGATGACAACATTACTGTCACTGTATTACCACAGGCTGTAAATTAATGCTAGTGGTAAGCAGTTTAAGCACTATTCCTGTCTGATTCATTAGAAAAATACAGGAGCTCTATGGGCACAGAAGTATTTCTTCATGTCTCTGATGTATGATTGGAAAGTTGCATTCTGCCCTATCTTGAGGAGAGCTGTGTATTTACAGCACCCCAAGTGGAACAGCAGATGTGTAGCCATGCAGTTCTGTGGACAGTAGTCCATGTCTGATCTGTTGGCTATGGCTGAGGAGAATTCCTCCTGAAATATGGGAGCCAGATCCTCCATAGGTGTAAACTGGCAAATCCCTATTAAAGTTAATGATTTACTGATGCAGTCCAGCTGAGGTCTGGCACTCTGTGGGCGAGTGTCAAGAAGAGGAACTATTTATTCCTAAGTGAACCATTAACTTTGGGTCCTTTATGTTCATCTCTGCAGTTAAAATTCCTACTGCATTTCTTCAATAGGAAAAGGGGGGGGGGATATACACATGAGTCATATGTCCACATACCACACACCATGGCCAGCAGAAGCTGTAATTGGGACTTCTCACTGAGCTATGTAAGTAACTGTCTCTGCCTTTTATTGCCAAGCCAAGGGCAGACCTTTTGGATCAGATCATTACTGAAATACTTCCATGCAAATGGACACATCAACATGTGTTTCTTGGGGGTAAAACAATGCTCAGCCTTTCATTCTGATTCAGGCTTGCTTAGTTATATGTTAAATAGAATTACAGGCAACCTTGGGAAAGCAGAGGTCACGTCAGGAAGTACAAACATTTGTCAAATATCAAACCTGAGCTTTCTGAATGCTCCCTATATGCACACACATCAATCCAATGAATCACAGCATCACAGTACATAATCCAGAGATATCACAAACTCTGCATTTTGCACCAAAATATGTTTTACCAGAACCATTTTCACTCACTTCAGTACTTTCTGGAGAGGGGCTGAGAAGAAAACCTTTACTTCCTACGATATGATCTCAACTGTTTGTATTCCTTTGTCTGCCTACTTATCCATTAGCCAACACAGTTATTTACAGACAAGACTAAAGGAGATTGAGGTCTGCACATGATCACAACTGGTACAGGGGGTCCTTCTGTGGTGAAGGCTGGGTTATTCATCCACACAGGTAGCAGAGATGGATGCATTGTGCTCTCTGCTTCATCTGCAGACAACCACAATGCTGTCTGAGCCAACAGGGTTTGATACCACTGTGGCTTTTATTCTGCTGTCCTAAATCTCAGCCTCCTCTGTATCTGTGCCTACAACACAGGGGAATAATGGGATTGGTGAAAGGGAAAAGAAGCTGAGAGCTGTTGGCTCAGCCTTGTTTCTCTCCCTGTAGTTTAAGCACTGATGCTTGCTGCTTCATTTTTTACCACGTGGGAAGCTAAGAAGTGGAAAGTAAGGCAAACTATAGAAAACATTGCTATTTTACTTGTTTAATGATGAGAAATCTACTCTGTTTAGTGGCTCCTTCTATCTGTTCAACATATTTTTTTCTGCTCAGGGCAAAATCTCATTTGACAGCAAAGGTTCTCAGTTCAGGTTAGAAAGCATTGAAGCTTTTCTCTCCAAGGTAGCAGTAGCAGACCATAACCTGCAGAACTGTACTTTATGGCCTGCTTTTGCAGTCAGCTGGGGCTCATCCTGGGGCCACAGCAAGATGCAGTGGCAGGGCTGGCAGAGGAGAGCTCTCACAGCTCAGTGCCTGCTGGCCACACAGAGATTCCTGGGGAAAGCAACCGCATTGAACAAAAAATGGACAAACCAAGGAAACCAGCCTCCCCTCTTCCACATGACCAACATGCACTGACTTCTGCTCCCTGTTGCAAGGATGGAACAGCAGGTTTCTACCAGATGAGCTATCTGAGAACATAATTGGTCTCCTTGCCTTATTCTGTGGTTGAGATGGGCAATTAAAAAGCCATAGCCACGCAATACTTAAGCCCCAGACTCACACCTAATAACTGCATTGTACATCATCAGGGTTTCAGACAAAACAAATACGTGCAAAAGCAATTAAGCCAGACCTATTACTAATCCCACCAAAGATTTGTGCAATCAGATGCTTCCAAGAAATGGGACCATATTTCCTGAAATGCCTTACAGTTATCATTGACTTTGTTAGATGAGGTTTTCCAAACACACTCAGGCTGGAATATCATCCATGGTGACTTCCAGTTCTTGGTGAGTCACTTCTTAACCATTACACAAGACTAAGGAGATTTTCACTGATCTTACTGGGCCACAATTTTAATCTGAGAAGACTTCTTTATGCAAAGAAGACTTTGCTGTTGATGCCAGTGCCAGAGGAAAAACAAGGCTTTGATCTCACCACCTTCAGTTCTAAAGATAACCATGTCTGCTTGCTTCAGCCAACATTGTTATGTAAACCTTTAGCCTAAAAAATATCATTTGAGACCAGGCAAAAGTATCTGCAAGTTTGAGAAAATTTCAGACAAAAAAAAAAAGAGAAAATATTCAAAAGCTCAATTTTTTATCTTGGTGCTTAAAACTGAAATAACTAAAGGGATGCAAATAACATGAGCCTTAAAATGTTATTTAAACCAGGACATATTTTCCCCTGTTGTGGATATTGGAACACCTCCTATTTCAGTTTGCTGGTTTGGTTTATTTATTGCTTTGCTGCTCACTGGCAGAGCAGACTGGGCTGGAAAGCAACCTAGTTGTGAAAACTCCCCTCACTTAATGTCTGCTTCAACATTTTAAATCTTCGGATAAATGTCTAGCTACCTGAAAATGAAACAGAGATCAAAACTATCAAAAAGATTATTTTCCACTTCTGGAAGGTTGTTAACTCTTTGCTATGCTGGTGATTAATGTTGTCCAGAGAAAACAAAGCCCCTGTCAATGGGATCTGGACTTTGCTGCATCTTCTGTGTGTGAACACAGAGATATCCCTGTGAAGACATCATCCACTTCCATGGATGCTGCAAATCCAAACCACAGAGAATGTCACAAGATTGAGCAGCAGAACATTCTGATGAAGCTAACACTAGAAAATGATTATTCCAAGACTGTGCCAGTTCCAGCTCTTAAAGCTGGTTCTACTCAGAACAGCAGTCTTGTGAACACTTGACCAGAATTAATACACATCAGCTATTCTGCTGAGATTTGATTTCATCAAATATCATTTGACAAACTCCTCTGGAATGTTTAACATGACATTGCTCTTATCTAGCTGCCCAGCATGGGACTGCTGTTTAGAATCACCTGCTATATTTATTAAAAGCCTTCAGAAGGTCACTCAGACTGCAAACTAAGGTCAGCTATAATAATGTCTGTATTTAGATGGATGAACTGCTCTGGGCTCCCCCACCTGCTGAAGGGTCTAAGGAGCCAGCTGAGAGTTCCTGTCATAGCAAACATAGCCCTTCTCAATTCTAACCTGAAGAGCAGGCTGGAAACACATGAGCACATAGAGCTTTAGGAGCAGGCATTTAATGGTGATGAAAGAAATAAAAACAGGCCCAGAGAGAACACTGACATGCAGCTGGAAACAGAAAAAAAGCCTTTGCCTTGCCTATAGTATGGCGAAAGATCTAATGGGTTGCACTCAGAACTCTGGGCAGGGACCTTATTTATGTCTCTTTTAAAGCAGATTGCTAGTGAGTGATATGGTTTGTTTCTACAAGAATCCTGTGGTAATAGTCACCCAGAGTGAAACAGCCTCAGGTGCAGACAGGCCACCCTAAAGCCTTCCACACCGTAAAGCCTCCTCCAAGATGCCATGTTCCTGTGCAGACAGCCCATCCATTACACCCTGTAAGAGGAGCCGAGAGGGATGCAGGGCTCGGGGAAGGATCCTGCTGTGTTTCCTGGGGCAATTCAGTACAGAACACATGCACTAGGAATCCATTTCAGAGCACGTTGTCTCTCTATTTAATAGGATGCATTTAGGGAAGGATGACTAGCAATGTCCTGAGCTGGAAAGGATCAAGTCCAACTCTTGTTTATGCACAGCACAACTTCCAAAATCACCCCAAAAGGGGAGCCAGCACAAAACTGATCAGATGATGATGGGCAAGCATGGCTTCAGCCAGAGGAGCAGTGTTACCTGCAGTGATGCCAACCCTTTCCCTGTACCACCGAGACCTCACACCAAAGCAACCAACCTCTATTTGCCCATCACATGGTAAAATACAGGCAGGCATTATCCTAAAATCACAGAAACAGAGGCAGTAACAGAAAAGGCTTTCGGCGTACGGAGCTGCAGTGGGGCAGGCAAGCAGCGCAGAGGTGCCCGTGGGAAACCCGAGGCCACCCTGGGTTCCCACAGAGCGAGAAGGCGCACGGCCAGACGGACCCCTTGGAGCCCGGTTCTCTCAGACCCAGGGGCCCGCAGTCCCTGTAGGCAGCTTCAGCCTGGTTCTCTCCCTCTCTCAAATCGATGAAAATCGTTCGAAATTAGGCGAAAGTCTTTATTTCTTAGAAACGCGAGCAGCAGGTCAGCCTGCCTCCGCCGCCGGGGCCGCGCTCGCACGGCAGCTCACCGCTGCCATCTGCAGGGCGGCGCTGGAAACGCTCCCCCCGCACCCTCGCCGCGGCGGCCCGCGGGCCGGGGAGAGGAGCCCGAGGCAGGCAGAGCCGGGCAGAGACATGCAGGGATGGGGGCAGGCAGAGCCGGGCAGGGTAGGCTGATAGAAAAGGAGCTGTTCCCAGGTGGCCAAGAAGACCAACAGCATCCTGGCCAGTATCAGAAATGGTGTGGTCAGTAGGACCAGAGAAATGGTTGTCTTCCTGTACTCAGCATCTCGAATGCTTGCTTGAGTGTAGTTTTGGGTCCCTCACTACAAGACAGGCATTGAATGTCCAGAGAAGGGCAACAAGACTAGTGAGGGGTCTGGAGAGTAAGCATTATGAATTTCAACTTAACGATTCTAGGATTCTGTGACTGGCATTTGTGGAAGCAAGCCTGGGCCGTAGTGGAGCAACCCAAGGACACTCTAGAGCAGGCTGTTGCCCTGAAGAAGAGCTCTGTAACCACTGCTGCCAACTTTGAATTATTTCAGCTCATTTAAAGAGGGACAGGTGCAGGACCAGAACATAAGAGTTGTATAATCACAGAATTAAGGTTGGAAGAGACTTAAGTCCAACTGTCACCTTATCACCCCTCTGCCATGTCCCTGGGTACCACATCTTTACATTTTTTAAAAGAACACAACAGTTCAGTTGCATGAGATCTAAACCAAGCCTTCAGTCCTACTCCAATGCTTGGGGTAACAAGACAAGCCACAGTTAAAACCTGCTGCAATGACAGGATCTTACTGAGATGTTATTTTGATATCTGTGACTTATCCAGCATCATCCTGAAATCACCAGTGGGGAACTTCGGCACAAACTGGATTATTTGGGGCTAAAGGATAGAGGATGTATTCCAAAGGCCCCAGGTATGTGAGAGCCTAGCTAGAGGCAGGAATTTTGGTATAACTTTGATCATGAATGCCCTTCATCCAGTATGAACTGTCAAATCTCACTCCTTTTGTGATCTGCTGGGGGTACTCTGATTATCCTTTCCTAGGGTTAGTCCCATTCACTGCTCTCTGACGAGGTTTAGCACTGATTCCTGCAGGGGATGTGAAGATTTGATACAGCAAGTGTACTTCTGAAGCTCAGACAAAATTCAACTAACCATTTGCAACCTACTAACTCACCACAGATTCGTGCAGAGAAATGATTGATGTATAAGTTAGTCTGTTCACATGGCAGCCAGCCCCACCCCTGACACATTACAAAAGGAGCAAGGTATGATATCTTAGTGACAAGGCAGCTCTCAGTTTCAGGAGGTTTATGGGAGATACACAGAAATAGCTGAACAGAGAAACAAAGCAGCATAAAATACCCCTTAAAAGTTAACCATTGTTTGAAACATGTCTATTTTATATCTTCCACTGGAGTGGTAATAAACCAACACTACTTTTCTTCTGAAGGTGGACAGGCCAGGGGTCAGGTTGAGCACAATAGCTGGGTTTTAAGATCTGTACAGCTTTGGTGCCTTGGCTTTGCTAGTGTAAACTGTCTGCTTAGCTTCATTTCAAAACAGGGGGTGGAAATCAATCCTGGTTTTCTTTTGCTTGATACTTGTTTGCTCTACTTCTCAGCTTTTAATACTTCACGGCACCGACTCAGAAGTCTGTGCCAAGAACTGCATCACATTGATAGGAACAAAACTCTTGCAAAATTCAAGCTGGCCTTCGAAATCCATTAGTGCCCTAGGAAATTCAGGAGTTGGAAGCCTTGCAATAGCAAGGTATAGATTTGGTTTACATCTGTTGACATGAGGATCTCAGTTGCACCCGTTCGGAGAGGAACCGCGCTCGGTGGTGAGTGAGTGGGTTCCTCCAAGGGGGAATGGAAAAATCAGAAATGGACCCTGTGTGGGAGCAATACACTCAAGGTGCTGACAGCTTAATGAATAACTTGACTGTTATGACAGTAGGACACCTTGCAGTTCCAAGAGCAAATATTTGAAATCATATGCAATGCAGGAAATGTATATATGTATGGAGAGAATCCATGGCTTACTCCTATCGCTAACAGATGGTCTATGTTTTCACTTCAGAGGTTTTCTTCTGCACAATCATGAGTTACTGTGGGTGAGAGTGAATCCATAGCTTGCAACTGATGACATAAAATGGAACAGTGTATTAAAGTCCCCCTTTTTATGGTGGCCATATGGCTCAGAGGTTTTGGTAACAGCTAATTAAGATATTTGCCTGTAGCACCCTCCTCCCCCCTCCATCCCCAAACCTATTTCTACAACTACTGCTCCAAAAGAGCCAGCCAGCCTAAATGGTAAAAAGAGATGGGGATTAGAGGGTGGATCTTGAAGGATATAGCAACATTAAAAAAGGTTCTGGTCCTCTACATTGTCATTTACATTCTCCTAAAGCTTCAGTGGACTGTGGAACTTCCCTTTTGCCTGTGTTGCCTAAAGCAAGTTTTAGGGGTGCACATCAAAGAGGGGAAATTGGGAGGAGCTGTAAATACCAGTTTCTGCTATGTATCAGTTTTAGGACCCTGAAGACTATGCTCCCAGTTAGCACATCCTGAGCCTTTTTTTACACTGTCTTTCCCTGCACCTCTTCTCTCCAGATGTTCTGTACAATTGATCCCATCAAGATTGCTTTTATTCCCTCTAGAAAATGGATGGGAATTCTTGAAATCCATGGGATTGCTGATTTTCCCACATTATTCATGGCTGATTATTAACTTTGCAGGCTTCTCAGATTTTGAACACCTTTCTTTTTTCCTTCAAAGCAACTCTTACTCTGTGAAGAAGCTGTTGTGAGATTTCCTGCTTTCTTTGGCATCCTCCTCAAGAAAGGTATTTTATTTTACTGTATATTAGCAATATGATATTTTCTGTTTCCAGTAAATAGGTCTTTGACTGCTCTGCTAATGTCATTTACACAAAGAAAACACCAAACCAACACACCAACCCCAAGCAAAGCAAAGATTTTGGAAGCTGAAGACAACAGATTGTTTAAAGCAGCAGAAAGAATAGGCTGATGGACAACAGAAAAGTAAGATGATGGAACTCCTGTCCTTGTGAGAAGAAAAGGAAGTTGCCTCTTGTAATCATAATACCAAAGGAATTTCATCCTGATGCAATTGAAGTGAATAATGGTTTGGAACAGACTTTTTATGTGGCATTCACAACAATTTAACACTGACTACTAAGACAGAAGTTGTGCAGGAGGTTTCCCTACAGCAAGCAGACCAAGCTCACTACTGGGTTAGCTTTAATTTTCTGATTGTTAAACACATCTCAAAGTTCATCTTCTGGGAGTCAGCTTTCCAATCCTACACAGAGGATTTGGTAGGGCTCAGTCCTTAGGGAAAGAACAGTCCAGCATAAGCATTTCATGTGAGCCTGGCAAGGTAATTGTCTCCTGCAGCTGTCAGGACTAATCACTCAATGGAAAGCAGGCCCCAGCATTTGTGGTAGCCTGAGGGCAAGCTAAATATCAATTGGGCTACAAATCAAGAGTGCAGCATCCTCTTGCACCATGAATCAGTTAAATGAGACAAGAAATTCAAGTGCTAAGTCAACATGGTTTGTATAAACAGGAGTTTGGAAACTGTATTTCAGTGATTTGCTTCACCTTATTTTTAAAGGGCAGCTAGAAGAGAGAACATGAATAAACTGCTTGGGCTGGACAAACTAAATTGGATAAAATAACCATCATTCTGATATCTTCACAGAAATTTCACCTTTCTGTATAATCTATTTTGGCTGGGAAAAAATAACCCATTTTTAAAAATCCTCCCTATTTCTTTCTTCATTTAACTGCAGAGCCAAAAGCAGAAGTATAATATACTAGATGCCACTTGAAATCCATTCTCCCTCATCTGCAGGCAAACATTGGGTGTCTTTGTGCCCTTGTGATTTGCAGACTACAGAAACTGGAAGCAGCTTTGTACAGAAGAGCCCTCTAAGTAGGCAAATCCTTAGGACAATAAGCTGACAAAAGGAACTTGGCACTTTTGCCTGCATTTCTCCCCTCACCCCAGATGCACATTTAGGCATGTGAACCCAAACCAAATGAAAAGTTGCAATATAAATCCTGGGAATTACTAAAAGCAGGATAGTGATGATTACATGATGGTTGTTTTATACAAAGGGAGCAGGGAAGAATTCCCAGCAGGTTCAAGGGGGAAAAAGAGCCCTAGTGTTTCTAAATGTGATGCTAGCAACGTAGCACAGAGGCTTGATTGTAAGTGCTAGGTGTGGAGAGCACAGCCTTGGACACCAGTTTTGGCTCATCAGATGGAGATTTCAATAATCATAACATCCACAACTCATTGGTGACCAAAGATGGAAGAGAGATCCAAATGATGGGATAAACCAATGAGGTGTGGGGGAGTGAGAGGATTGTACCCACTCAAGATGGAGAAAAGGCTCAAAGTTGAGCATTGCTCTCAAAATCATAATAAATGAACATCTCTATTTGCAACAGGAATAAGAGAAAGTTATTGTGGCCTAGAAATGGGTAAAGATACTGATAAATGGCTGTGGAATTGAATCAATCTTTGAGTGTAGGGAAGCTTCATACCTGACATTTTGTTCTCAGAGTGCCTAGAGCTGGCTAGACCAAAAAATGCTCTTAGAATCATCATAGAGTGGTCAGAGTTGAAGGGACCTTTACAGATCACCTAGTCCAACCTCCCTGCAGTGAGCAAGGACACCCATAACTAGATCAGGCTGCTCAGAGCCCCAGACAACCTGACCTGGCATGCCTTCAGGGCTGGCACATCCACCAGCTCTCCAGGCAACCTGTCCCAGTGCTTCATCACCCTCAGTGTGAAAGATTTCCTCCTTACAGCCAGTCTAAGTTTCTCCTCCTTTAGTTTAAAGCCATCACCCCTTGTCCTATTGCAACAGGTCTTGCTAAAATGACTGTCTCCATCTTTCTTACAGGCTCCTTCAGGTACTGAGTCTGCAATAAGGTCTCCTTGGAGCCTTCTCTTCAGTATGTACTTTTATGGGAAAGCAAAGGTCAGGCATTTCAACTCAATAAAAACCCCAATCAGGTTCCTAATTCTCTAATTTTTGTCCTTGTACTGCTCTGGCTTTTACAGGGAGACAAATTAATCAGAATTAAGTGTCTAAAATACCTATGTTCCACTTCCAAAAGCAAGGATTTCATGTGGAAGAGAGCATTCTGTTCATGTTTTCTATTAGCTGTGCTTTTACTCCCCTTTCAAAACACATTGCACCTTGAAAAGAAAACCACCACCAAGCAGGAGGAAATCAATCTGTGGCCTTTGCATCATCCACACAAGTAGAAATTCTCTATGAATATCATCTGTCAGGTCTTGAATGCACAAAACCAGTGCAAGTCTCTCAGCCTCTGCTGTCACAGACTGGGGTAGCAGAAGATGGCAAGCAAACATCTTTATCAGAAGGGAGGGGAACTAAGAGCTTATTGCTAGCAGCTTGCTCAATGCTCTGGGAAAGGAGTAGGGCTCATTAGAGCAGGCTGACTTCCCTCCCCCCTGACTGCCACTCGACTCTAGACGTGAAGAACAGACAAAAACTTATCATTGCCAGTGTCTTTCAAGATGCCTACACGTGTTCCCTGCAGACCAGAGTGAGGGCTGGGGTTGGGGGGTGGGGGGGGGAAAGTCCATTTTGTCTGGACAGGTATCAGTTTGAAGCTTGTCTTATCTTCACACACCCACCAAGCTCCCCATGTGGGAGCAGGGCTATCGCTGTGCAGTGTGCAGGGGGAGCTCCAGCTCTCCCTTCTGAGGGCTGATAAGGAGGGATGCATGAATTGCCCTTTTCAGCCAAGCTCACCGTGTGCAGCCAATCTTTATCTCCAGTCTTAAGGAAGGAAAAGCAGAAACCAGCTAAAAGCCTTTCTTTCCCCTATTCTCTGATATTCTATAAGGCACATTGGGAGATTAATATTGCAAGCCCTCCCTCCTCCTCCTCCTCCCCCAGAAAATCCCTGTTGTGACTAAGCAGGCTGATAAACTTCAAAATAAAAACAGATGTGGCAGGAAGAATGATTTATGAACTCCCCCACACAATTCAGGTTCCAGAGAATGCCAGGCTTGGGGGCTTTTTTTTTTTAATGTGTATTATTGTCCACCTAGTATTATTCAACTCATTTCTACTTCCAAATTTGGAGAGGAAAGGAGGTGGGAACAATAGCCAGGCTAAACACAAGGGTGTGAGATGAAGAGGGAAGCACTACTGCAATGCAGTGGGAACTGCTAGAGATCCTAACTGGTGGCTGCAGCTCACAGAGGCCAAAGAGAAGGGAAATAGAGTTATATGGAAAGGAAAAAACAACCCCACATTTCCTCCCTTCCCCTAGTGGAAAGATCACAATAAGTAAACTATTGGTCAATAAGCAGCAAGGAACCAGAACTAGGATGAGTGGAAGGGAGGGTGGTAAATGTTGTAGTCAAAGAAAATAACTTAAAAATTAGAGACCTGAAGGGAAGATAAAGGAACATTCAACTGTCATCTGAAGAACAGTGAATGCCTCAAATGCATTCCAGGATCTTCCAGCTATTCCCAGCCAGAGGTGAAGGAGGACAGATGAAGACACCTAAGTGCAGGTATTTGGAGAAGCTTGGAGCACAAAGTCTGAGAGCAGGGAAATGTGGATCAGTGGCACAGATTCATCTTTACAGCATGGATGTGGCTGGCAGTCTTGGCATACTTGTTTTGAAAGCTTATCAGCTCCTGTTTAAGGCATCTGAAGCTCATACTGATTCCTGGATATTTGATCATTAAAATCTCCACTGAATAACTAGATCTGCAGAAGAGGGCAGGCAAATTGTCTAACTGCTGCATTGCTGCACTCAGGATCTTGTGATAACAAAAAAATATGATGAATTAGTACTTCTAATATTTAATTGCACCTTAAGCACCCCCAAAGACACATACAAATGTCCCTATCACCACTAAATTCTAAGTAGGAAGAGAGACTTTGCTGGACAAGAGGCAGGAGAGGAGGTGCTTGAACTTGAGGCAGTGGCTGGTATCTGTGGTGCAGCTCCCATGCTATCTAGATTGCTTTGCTGGCTTTCTAGCATTTCATGCCTGTTTTCACTCAAGTGTTTATTTCTCTAAACAGACCTAACCTTCAAAAACAATATAATGACATCCTTCCTGGGGGAGGAGGGGAGGGAGAGAACTTGCCTCAAATTACTCAGGAGGGTTTCCGCTGCCTTTTTATTCTCAATAATCCAGGAGGTAAATGGCCACTTTTGAACTCTGCCCTCTGCCCTTTTTATTTTGCAACTTGGGCAAAGATCAAGCCCAGAGTCAAAAGTGTCAGCCAAAAAATGGCTGTGATATGAGTGTGCTTTCCTTTATGAAAGTCCTCGTGATTATGTTTACAGAATTCATTACAAACTCTGGGTGCAGATTAAAAGCAAATGTCTAAGTGTCCTGTGGGGAATTGCAGGGGTTGGGGATGCAGCTTCTAAGAGATGTGTGGGATCAGCAAGGGGTTAGGAGCATTACCAGGGAAAAGGGAGCAGAGCTATGCTAAAGGTGAAATGTGGATATGGGGGTCAGCAAGAGCAGTAGAGGTGAAAGTGGGGAAGAAACAGAAAGAGTCAAGAAGAGCAAATACTTCACCACATCAAACACCACCAGACATCTCTGTTCAAAGTAGCTGCACAATTCCAGCAACATCCAATCATGGCACAACCCCTGGTGAGGAACAGACATCAAACTCAGAGTCCAGGTCAGAGGGAGTTTACCAGACCATGATCAAACCAGCACTATCCAAATCTGCATTGCCAGGCTCCTTCTGAAGATGGGAAAGAGGCATTTGAGCTGCAGAGAAAGGCAGCACACACAAAGGCAAGCCAACTGCATGCCTATTTATTCACTCCTCATACTGCTCCATCCCCAACCAACCAGCAGCTGAACCTTGGCATCCCTTCTGCTGCTTACTGCATGGAGGCCTCTGCCACAGAGCCAAGGGGTAGTAAAGCTCTTGGCTAAAACAGATGCTCTAACAGTGGCATGTCCTTTCAGATTATCAAATGGCATTTTTCATTTTGAAGAAGGATCTGGGAACACCAGAAAGGCAAACAGACTAAATAAGTCACTTCTCTTCTGAAAGAGCTTCATGCTAATTGCTGCTGACAGGACTTCTCTGTAGCAAGGAGGGCTCAGGAAGAGCTGGAAACCATCTTAGAGCTGATTAACAGGAGGTGTTATCCCTGACCCCTGTCATGCAGAGACCCTCTCTACAGCCAGCATCAGTGAGAGGGAAATAGAGAATAGGAGTTGATTTGGGATAGGATTGTGGATGAAAAGTAAATGGGTTTAAGTTTGTTCCTAAAATGACTCTAGATATCTTGTTGGCTTTTTTCTTTGTTCTATTTTGAGGCTGTCAGTGCAACTCCTCAGAGTTATTCATGAGAGGGCTTAGAGAATCAAACCTTTCTTTAAGCTTTTGCTGTGGTTAGCAGGAGATGTCAGTGGTGAAGGTTGGGTTATCCAGAGTGCTGGGACTCCTCCAGAACAAAACTGCCTTGGGTACTCCTCTCTTCCCAGCACACAGGCAAATGTGAGCCTGACACAGGGAACCTCCTGAAGAATCTCTGGGAGTTGCCTTAATTACTAATATGTTTAAGGTAAAAAAGGCTTCACTAGAACATGTTTACACTCTCCTGCCCAACTGCCTGTAGGCACCAGTAACTGATGTGGAACTGAAGTCCCATCTTGCAACAGATGATCTGGATTTTTCTTTCAAGTGCTGCTAAAAGTCTCCTCCTATTCTGTCCACTTCAGCAACTGCTAACAGCCTACACAGCTTTAAACATCTTTGATTTCATTCAAGTCAAATGAGCAACTGTATAGCCCCAAGAGGCTCTTTAATGAGTCACTCATCCATCAGGTTAGTGGGCAAGGGGCTGCTTGTCCTTTGTGGATTGTTTGTACTTTTTACAGCACAGCATCCCACCAGGATCTCCTGAGAGCTGCTTTGAAATGGCCAACATTTGCCAAGGATATCTTCAGATTTCACTTTATCCTGGCTGTCAAACTTTGTGTATTTTTCCAATGTCAAACAGGTTTTCAGATGGAGGAAGGAGATCAAGTGATGATAAGAAGACTTAACCAATGGAAAGGTAGCTTTTAAAATATTATATACAGCACAGGACAATCTATTTTTGCCCCCAAATGGCAGCTGAGTGGTAATGGAATATATCTGCACAGTGGGCCAGAAAGAGACTTTCATCAAGGAAACCTATGTGTGCATGTCCTTCCTCATGTGTGCAAGTGCACATGCACACACACAGTCACCCATGTGGTGCTGGATTATTTTCCCTCCCCCCCAGGCATATTTTCAACTTGCTTTTCTATCAGCTTGTAAAACATGATTTTTATTCTTCCTTTAATGGCCTGAGCTAATTACTCACAATGCCCTTTGACCTTCAAGTGCCTTCATTTATGGTAGCACATTCCTTTCAACAGAAACATATTGGCTTGGTTTTACAGGGTGCTGATGTCTGGCCTGGCAGCCCAATCCTCAGCAGTCCTACCACCATCTACAATACCTCCTGGCTTGGAGAGGCAAAAGCATCATCTTTTTGTAGACCAAGCTTCTTACACTGTGAAACTTGCACCCAAGCTGAAACACCAACATTTGCTTTGAGATTATGAATTTAGGGGAAATATAGACTAGAAATCAGAAGGAGGTTCTTCACCCAGAGGGTGGTGAGACACTGGAACAGGTTGCCTAGAGAGGCTGTGGCTGCTCCATCACTGACAGTGTTCAAGGCCAAGCTGGATGTGGCCCTGGGCAACCTGGTCTAGTAATTGGCATCCCTGCCCATGGCAGGAGGTTGGAACTAGATGATCTTTAAGGTCCCTTCCAACCAGGGCCATGCTATGATTCTGTGATTATCTCAGGCAAAGCTGCATAATCAACAAAATTTGGGGGGAAATGTGAAGGCATCTACAAATACCTGAGCTAAATCAGAGAATGAAGCAAATTTCAATTGAACTGGCAGAAAGCTGCACCTAGTTTAATGCACCTAACTTCTCAGAAGGGTTGAGCAGCATTGCATGGAGATGTCTCTTACTTCAGCTCCATTCCAGAGCTCTAGCAGCTCCTGTTGAGGTAACACTACAGTGTTTCCACTAACATACCATGGGGAAAGACTTAGTGCTCATCTCTTCCAAGAGCAGGATTCTACACCTCAGGGTTTAAGAGTAAAATACAAGCAGCAAAAAAGCCCAAAAAATCCAGGCACATCACAAGGTTAATTTCAAAACTGTTGCTGAAATTCAACAAGAATACTCTGTTGAAAACATCACAAGAGTTCTACCAAATACATGGAAGCTACAGAAAATAAAAGACCCAAGATCCTACCATATCTATGACCAACATCAGCAGGGTCAGATGCAAGCAAGAAATGAGGGGTGGTCTCATGGCTGGGGCTATTGGTCAGGTTATAAGATATGCTTTCTGTATTAACCTCTCCCTGATCTTTGACAAATTGCTTAACATTTGAAGCTGGAAGTTGCTGAACCTTCTGGCTTAAGTTCAAAACAATCCCAACAGCCTCCCATTGACATCAAATTTAAGAGAAACACCAAATCTGGTCAGAAAGATGCTGAAGCACATGGCTACATTCTTGAAAAGGGAGGGTGAGCTGCAATGGATTTCCCCTCCCAGCTTTTCATAGGTAGAACAACTCCCATCTTATCTTGAGGAGCAGTAACATTAAATGTATTCAAGCTACTCAGATGGTATCACAGCAGTAGGAGCACCTTAACAGAGTATGTGGACATTGTGCAGTGCAAAGCCACCAAACTAGTTTAGTCAATCACTGTTTACCTAAGAGAGCAAACCAGAAGTGAAAACCTCTCTAAAAGAAGCTGTCTGTTGAACTAGACTGCTAGCAAAAGAAGCCTAGGTGTTTTGCAGTAGTTGCATAGTTTTCATGATAAGCCTTTAAGCTTTGGGGTTATTTTTCTTGGGTCTTTCAGATTCTTTCCCCCCTTCCTCAGCCTCCTCTGCCCTACTACAGGCTCTCAGAGCACAACCATTTACTTGCTCTGTTGTCAACGCATCTGGACGTCTTGTCAAAACAATATCATTTTCCTTGGTAACTTTCTGACACTGGTATTTATTGCACCTGTCTTTGGTCATGATTTATGGCTTGTCTGGTGAGTATTACTCTGCAGCTCCAAGTTTACAATACCAGATAAGTGAAGCATTTGAAGTCCTGAATGGGCTACAGATTGAGATGTGTATTTCTCTCCCCTCCTCCAAAAAGGGACACTAAGGTGAGCATATTCCCTCCTTTTTCTTGTTGAGAAGTAGAGATCAAGATAATCAAAAGTCCTTAGGAAAAAGTTGGGGGAAATAGGAGGAGAATAATGCAATCTGCTGCTGCCTGTATGAGGAGGAAGAGTCAAATGATCTTTGTTAGGAGAGTGCTCTGCTGTCAGAGTTGTTTGTTCTCCTTTACCTGGCTATCTGTACAGCATTTCACACCCAGTGCTGGGCATCTTCACATCACACAAGCTGCAGTGGTCAAAAGTATCCATCATCAGGCTGACATTCTAAATTACTAGGTTTGTAGCATATTTCCTAGGGTAATACCAGCTCCTACTTAGCACTGAAACATTCAGGCCACGTGGGTCAAATCTAAACTTTATCAAGTGACTTCACAGACCAGCCTGGGTTTATTCACACACACAATGTTAACTGCCTCTGAAAAGCTGCTGTAGAATGCAAGCCTGAATAGTTGATAAAAGGAACAATTTTACCTTGGGGGAAAAAAACCCAATTTCTCTTATCTTCCTTTGTTTTAGAAAACCTAACTTTAAGGGATATTGTCAAGCTCAGGTTTATTAGAGACATAGGATGCTTGAAAAGTATTTATTATTCTACTGCTGCTAAAGCAGGACTTTCAAATGTGCCAGACTTCCAAACAAATCCAGGCTTCCTTCCTAGTCCAGGTTCTTTTCCAATCTGATCCTGCACTGCAGATGTAACACAAGCCTGTTGACACTGCTTGGTTGTTGTAATGGAAGTATCCTTCCAGGGTATCTCTCATCTGAGCCAAAGCAAGAGGTGAAGGTGGGAATGTCAGATAAAATTGTTTTGTAAACATACAGCCAGGCTCATTTGTCAAAATTTCATTCAATTAGAAAGGTACTTGACAGGGTTTGCCAGTGCAAACCTCTAGGGACATATATACATGTTAGTGAGATTCTCTCTACTGATCCTTTGATAGGAATTGGGTGGAAATCAGGGGCTTCTAGAAGGAAAAACCTGAGGTTTCCTCAAGTATTTTTTCAAGAGCTCACATAAAAAGCAACCCAAATCATCTTGATGAAGGATATCTAGTAAACAACTAAGAGGAGGCAAGGCAAACTCTTGCTGACCAAGCTGTTGTGACTTCCTGCAACAAAGCAACACAGGAGCTGGTATCTGGAGGCAGCAGGGATTGCCTCTCTTACCCCAAACTTTGCACATTCTCAGATGCTTTGATGGACTGCCAAGGAAAATATTGGGCAGGCATCAACTGTGCTGTTGCCATGGAGATCTAGTAAGCCAGGGCAGTGGGAGCAGAGATTTCCATCAACAGGACTTTAACAAAAGCCTTGATTCAGTGGCAAGCTCTTAGATTAGATGCTTCTGGGCTTTAGCAGGGTAGACAGAGTGGTGAGTTTACTGCTGAGCTTGCTAAGCAATTGCAAAGTATGATTTCAGAGAAGGAAGCACAGCCTTAGCCTTGCTTTTCCTTCTGATTCAAGACTGCCCTTTTTAATTCTTCCTTGCCCTTTAAAATGGGAAATAGTGAGGCTGGCTCTCTAACAGCCAACTGGAATTCATTGCCACTGGGAAATTTCTGTACTATAGATTTGGGGACTGCAGAATCCTGCCATTGGTTTCTTATCTTGCAGTAATTATTACCTGTTGCTTTGAGAAGGCAATAAAGACCTCATCTTCTCATGATAGTGGCCATGGTGGAGGGTGTAAAATCTGTCTGCACATAAAACTGATTAACTTCCTATTTTCCAGACCAAAAACTATGTCTTTTTATCATTTATCATTTGATAATTGCTATCATTTATCAATTGCCTATTGACAATTTGTATTTAAGGTCTGAAATAAGGAAGATCTTAACAGATCAGAGAGCAGACAAGTATCAAAGTGAGATGGTTCCAAAATCTCCTCTTTTCAAGCTGTTGTGCACCAAACTGTGCATGGATTCATATTTGAATTGATGTTAATGACATTCAAAGCCATATTAAACTCATTGAATGCACTTCAGACCTTTTCAGCAACAACCAGCAAGTTTGTGGAACAGTTTTACTGTACAGAAGCTGAAGTGAATTGCTGCTTAGCAAGTCAGCAGTAGTTGCTTTGGGTTTAAAACCAGAACTTAGGCATTTTGTGGCTGAGCTTTCCTGGGAAGTGATGTGCATAGGACTCAGATTCTGAAAGGAAAACTAACACTTCATCTTATGAAGCCCTAAAGGCAGAAGGAAAATAATGTTAAAATAAGAAACCTGATTGTTTATAGGCTTCCATCTAACTCTATTTTCAGGCACTTTGAGCAATTAAATTATACATCTTGATAAACAAGCAGAAATTAAGTGAAATTTTAGACAAAGTTTAACTGAAAGATCTTTTCAAGCCCATCCTAGGAGAATGTGAAACCAACACTAACCATTTCCTAGATCCCAAAAGTTAAAGTGCTGGTGTTCTCTCCTTGAAGCCACAGAGAGACTGGTTTTCAGGTTCCAATGCAACAAAGATGAGACAAAAATACTCAGCCTCTATTCTCTGCCACTCAACTGAGCAAAGTTAGGTGGTAGGAGACACCTCCTCTGACATTCAGGAAGGAAGAACATTCAGAGGCAAGAAACATTTCCAACAGATGTCAAGGTGGTGATAAGAGTGGAAAGGGACAGCAAGTTTCTTCATGCCTCAGTCCTCACTGCAGTCTCCAGCAGAGACCAGACTGTGACCTGTTAAAGGGAGAAGTTATTCCACAGTTCCACAGCCTGCAGAAGTCCTTAACCCTCCCTTGAAGCAACTGCCACTGGAGACTTAGCCAAAACCTCCTGACAGATAAGCTCTGGCTTCCCCTGTTTTCACATTATCACAAAGATGGGGTCAGAATTCCAACCCAGAACACTCACTGCATCTAAATTATATGGGATTTTGGTGTTATCCTCAGTGTGACTGGACTTGATCCAGTGGAGGAGGCCAGGTGGACCTTTCACTGGAATGAAAGCAGCATCCAGGACACTCTGTAGATCTGGCACTTACTTCTGCCTTGTCTGAAACACACCTAACCAGGCTAGCCAGCTAAAAGCAGCTGTTGCATGGACCTGAGAGATCAAGATGAGAGCTGTAAGGGGGAATGAACATCAGGCAAGTTCAAGACACTTTGGTCTGGCTCTGTTTTGTTGATGAGGTGGCTCTAAACAATGGTGCCATTAACAGAACCATCTTCCAGGTTCTCCTACCTGTAGGCACTCTTCTCCTTCCACTCCTCCTGTAGATAATGAGCACCAGTGAATTCTTCTCATAGACACTGGGAGAAAAATCACATCACTACTCATGCTGAACCAACCAAACCAGAGACTTGCCAAGCCTGTGACATCATCACTGGCAACATCCAGGCTTCAGATTAGAAGTAGCCTGATGACATCACCCTTCCAGTTTCTATCTAACAGATGGTTTCTGTATATTGTGTAATTTTAGACCATTATTCATGGTTTTGGGCAGTATAATTCAGGAAGTGAAAAAACTGCCAAGAAAAATTGACCTGGAACTAGTTCAAAGAGACTAAATTATTTTATTGATTAGCCTCTTTAGCTTTCATTTTCCAGCAGAGCCATCATGAATCATTGATACACAATAATATCTGAGTAATTTCTGTAAGCTGAATTAAGTGCTCCAAAACAAGGTAACCTTTTGAAGGATTAGACCTTCAAGCTGTTTGAAAACAAGATAGCCAAGAAGATTTGCTGGGCAACCCTGAAAGGAGGCCAGAAGCTTTTGACTGAGGCAAGTGGTTTGTTTGAACTGGATTTTTATTTATTTTCATATTATCCTTGTTGACTTCATATCCTCCTGCAGCTCAGCTCAAAGGCTTGGGAGAGGCATGTTTGTCACCAAGGAGAACATGGGCCAGAAAGGACAAACCTTCTGCAAGACCTCATCAGGCACAGCCCCAGCCTCCAGATAAAATACCACAAGCATGCCCCAGGAAGGGGTGGGGGGTGAAAAGAGAGGGAAGGGAGGGAGAAAGACTGGGGAGTCTTTGCACTCCAAAGGTTTACAAGACAGTGAAGCCATGCAGAAGCTTTCATGTTAGAAATATGCTGAGGGCAGTGAGGGGTGAAACTCTGCATCATTTGCTCAGTGTAAATCCATCTGTCAGGTGGGGGTATGGCACTGCTGACCCCTGGAGCATGGCATGGTAGCAAGTTTCTGTCTGGTCCACACCAGAGTGCAGGATCTACCCTGAAATCAGTTGTTCAAATCAGAAATAGGGGGGGGAAATAAAGAAGAGAGCAATTTTCTGCCAACAACACTAACTTCATCTAATCCTTGCCTCTCAGACAGGGCATGAGGATGGGTCTGAGATGCTGAAATGCAGTTTCCCTGGAGTGGTTCCCTAAGTATGTTTGGCAAAGGTCTCCAACCCATACTACCAGTGTTAAACAGCACTGAAGTAGGACACAAGGATTTTAGGTTGTAGTTTAATTAAGTCTTTATGGAGGGAAAAATAATGTTGGTCTTCCCTTTCCAGCCACTCAAAATATGGCATTTCCAACTTCTCTCTCCATCCCCAAACACATGGTTTGACACCATTCTGGTTTGTAAGAATATTTGACAAGTATGGGTTTCATTCTAATGTAAAATTAAAGCAAATTTGAAAGCCTGGAGGCTGGCTGTGAAGGAGGAAGGGTTCTGCAAATGCCAGATTTAACACCTAGGTTTTGTTACTCAAGTTTCAGGTGCTGAGGCTGCAGAAGCCAGGGGGGAAGCTCATTTTGAAGGGGTGGGGGGTTGCCATGTGAACCTCTCCTGTTCTTTAATGCAGACACCCTGGATTTAGCATACAGGAGACTTGTCCCCAGTAATGAACACAGTGCATGTGCAGCCTGGTCTCCCCCTGGCCTGCATTTGGTGGGCAGCATGTCTGTGCTGGGATTACAGCTGCAAGGGCTGCACATGGAGAACTTTTTCCAGGTAAAGTTCTACAATAGATGCAGAGAACATTATTCTTGACTTCCTCCAAGCCAAATACTTGCTTAGCTGCCTTCTTTAGTTGTTCCTTCATTTTCAGCTTGTTTACCAACTTAGTAAGATCATTTTGAGGTATGAACATGACATTTTATCAGTCTTTCCAAGCTGATCACAACTCCATTCCTAAAAGTGCTTTAGCAGAGCTTAGTAACCATGAGAAACTGCTCTGTCTTCCTCTTTTGGATTAACAGCACCCAAGCCCTCAGTGAAAAACCAAGATTTGGGGTGATTTTTTTCCCCCCATTTTAGAAAATCAGAGCATCCAAGAAAGCTCAATCACAAAGCTCAGTTTTGTCAGTGAAGAAATGATTCAAAATGACCTGTTTTAAGCTGAGGGAAGGACAGACTATAAAATCTAATGTAATCTTCTGATTTCATTATCCACATTTTCCTGAAGACTAATCATAATAGCCATAGCTACCTTCTGAGAAGATACTCCTATCGACATATAGGCAATGGGAAATACTGTAAAGGTTTTCTCTAAAATGGTGATTTTTACTAAGACTTATTCATTACTAAGAACCATTTTTAGCCCTCTGGTTATTTGGGGATTTTATTTGCCAAGTGTTCCCAAGTAAGAAAAAAAAATTCCTTTCTTCCTTCCTGATTTCAGTAGCCAAATCAAATCAGAGTGCTGATCAAAATGTAACTGTTTTCTTTCCAAGCTTGTACACCAAGTTCTTTCCTCAAGCATTTCCAGCCTGGATAGCATCCCTCTCTGAACATCCCACTTCAGGAAAGGGGGGGAAAAAAACCCCACCAAACCACTGACATTTTTCTTATCAGTTGTGCAAGGATCAGCTCAGGATTTTTGCTGTATTTAACACACCACAGGGAAGAGACAGCATGGATTTGGAGGAGGATGTCTACAGATAAGACATTTCCCTTGGCTATATTTGCCAAACCACGTAATACACCAATGACTCTTTGCTTTATCTGCTTTCAATATGTTGTGTCTTCATTTTCAAGCTCTTAAAGGAGAAAAATCATGCTTGGAAAAAGAAATGGAATTATATATGCTTTATATGTCCATGTATTTGCTATTAACTAATTAATCTAGTGAAATAGCGGCCAGATGGAAGAGGGGAGATGAGGTTGCATAGTTCTCCAACAGTGACCCTTGAGGACTGGAACAGAGATCTATTAGTTCTAGCCAGAAGGGAGCACTTTGTCTCCTAAATCCCTGGGAGTAAGTTGGTTTTTCTTTGCCAGCCTGCAATTGATTGAGTCATCACAGGTCAATGATGACTGTGGATAAATATTTCCTTTTGAAGATGTCAGACTTGAACAAATAGTACAATAAATCCCTGCACACTGGCTTGAGTCAGATTAGCAGGGCTCCAGTGGTCCCAGCTGGTGTGAAAGGAGTAGTGGTGGGACCTAACTTGACACCACCCTTTGGAGACAGGGGCCAAGTGCATCAGTCATGTTGCTTACAGATGATATTCTTCTCCTGAGGGATATGAAATTGTTGTGTTGTTTGTTCCTTTTCTTCCCTGGGCTTTCTCTGTCCTCATCTTCCCTTTCCCAAGGAGTCAAGAGTCTGTGCAAACACCACCTCAGAGTTTGGAACTGTCAAGATTCAGCTTCATCTGTTTTTCAGGAAGGTCAAGATGGAGGTCAACCTCCTATCTGGACTAAAGCAGGTATGCAGGGAACTGATGGCATTCAAACCTCCTCACAGAACTTCACCTTCTGATGCCTGATGAAAGGATTTGGCTATATCCTGGCAACTCATGAAGACTGTGCAGCATTCCCAGTGAAAGCTTACTGACTTCACTAATGTATTGCAATGAGCAGTGAAATGTAGAATCCATTAATGTGAGCTGAGGGAATATATTCCTGTGAAGGGAGTTGTCATTCAGAGTTGGGGAGGCAGAAGCTTTGGAAGATGATTCCTCATTTAATTTCTCTAAATTAACCCCAAAATTCAATATCAAGCCTGGTCACAGTAAAAAAAAAAAGAGAAGTGTTTTTCTGGCCCTATTTATTTTGCTTGTTAATGGATTAAAATAGTTCCCAGCTGTGCAAAGTTCTCATTATGTTCATTACTCATAATGCACCTCACAATGAGATGATTAATTCAGCACTTGCAAGCCCTTCATTGACTGCTGTTGATTAAGCAATTATGTTAATCCACTTGTGTTTGTTTTCCTACTGCTCTGAGGATGGTTGGGACCAATTTCTTTGCTGAATTATTCCATGCACATGGCTAACAGTTTTGCTAACATTTGCAAAAGCCAAAGTCACCTTTATGCAAACAATGTGAGGGTGCAAATTGCAGATTAGTTGTCTTCAGTGTATTTTGGATTCTAAAAAAACCCCAAAAGTGCTGGACTTTATTTGGATTCCTCCTGGTTTTGGGCTAGCTCCTGGACATGAGGAACAGATTTTTCTATGTCTGCTTTAACAGTGAAGTGGTAATTTCAGTGGAGATGAATCCTTTGTGTGTTCTGTTGGTGACTGTACTCAGGAGGGGATTTGATCTCTTATTTCCCTGAGACTGCTAACAAAATGGCTTTTAGAACTGTTGCACAGGTGGATATGGAAGTAACCCACATATGCCAGTCAGTCAGAAACCTGACATCCTCAGGGGGACTAGGACAACCTCTTAGTGTGACTACAAAAAAATGGACAATTATTCCCCTTCCTTGTTTTAGATTTAGCCTCTAATTTGATATAAAGCAGCAGATGATCAGAAAAAGAAAGGATTCTCCTACTTCTGCATGAAAGAATTTGCATCAGTAACAAGAAGGAAGAGGGAAATAGTGTGGCAGGGGAAATATGCAATAAACTTCAAGCCTTTGCTCAGCTTCCCTGGATGGGGCAGTGGTTCCTGAAGTATATTTGTCAGTAACCTACAAAGACACAGGATGGAAACATTTCCAAGCAGCCAGAAACATCCTGCTCAGTTCAACAGACTCAACTCTCCTGCTGTCTGAGGAGCCACCAGCAAGCATCTGGAGCAGTTGTTGTTTATGGTTCCACCAGCTCCAGTGGGAAGGGGAGGAAAGACAGATCCCAGCTATACCTCTGCAGACTAAACAGCAAGCCCACAGCAGTGCCCAGCTTTAGTTTGGCCAAATCATTGGCAAATCTCATGAATAATAGACACATGAAAAAGGCTAACAGACTTCCCACCCACCAGAGGGGCCAAAACCAAAAAGCAAAACATTAAGACAGGCCAAACCTGCATGAAAGTAGCTATCCCAAAAGACCTCTGATAACTTTTGAGTTCCCTATTTGGAAAAGGAATAGGATAAAGCAGCAGCTTAGAGATGCCAAGCAGCAAGATTTAGTGATCTCCTCCCCCAGGGCTTCCTATTTTTGCCATAGCTTTTGTGTTTCAGTGTATGTTTGTTAAGAGCTCCACCAGTATTTTCTGAACACAGACCATCAATGACCACAGCTTTTATTTTGGGAGGTCCATTTCCATCACAACAGCTCATAAAAGACACTAAATAAAGCTTGGATCTTTGCAGCTCAGGTTGATGTGTTATATATTGGTCAGTGCAGCCTGCTGACGGCTCCCCTGCAACGTGGCCTCTGTCTGGTTTATGATGTACATTCTTGGTGAGTGTTGGGGAGATTGATCCCATTCTGGGATCCAGATTTTCAACCAGATGTGTGGGAAAATAGCTGCAGAGGATGCAGGACAGAAATGCAGAACAAATCCAGAGACCCTGATTAAAGCAAAGCCTTTCAGGGTGACCTGTTTGGGTTTGTTAGAGGGCTGAGAAGCAGGATGGTAACAGTGGGTAAACACCTTCCCAAAAGGAAAGCACCAGGGGATGAATAAGCCAAAGATTAGTGTGACTAGGAGAGGGAACTACCAGGGAAGAAGTTCTCAAGGTCTTCTTGTCTTCAGGTCAAGTTCAGAGACCTTTCTAGTAGTGGTGTTTCAGCTAGATAGAGATTATTGGTCCTAGCACGGTGCTGTTTGATCTTCTTAATGTCAAACTACACAACCTGACACTGCTTTCTAGATTTAAATCCTACTCATCAGTCAAGAAAGTGTCACTGGGATTGCAGGGGGTTAATTAAAAGCTACCCTTCATTACATATAAATACACTGAGAGGAAGCATTTCTTTTTTAATCCAGATTCTTGTTGGGAATATTAAAAAATAAATCAAAAAGCCTGAAGAAAGCCATAGGGAAAATCTTTAACCTTATTCTGATGAATACTTTTCTTTATTCTTTCCATTTCCTCCAGAAAACAACATTATCTGCTCTTTTCTAGTAGCATCATAACTGAAAGGTAAACAACCCCAGAGCAGAATCCCTTCTCTGGCACCCAGTACCTTGAGCTCTTTCATCTTTCTGCTCTCTCCAATGAAATGAGGACTCTGTAATTGTGATTGTGTTGGTTAGGGGTTTTTTTTACAGCTACTTCAAGGAACTGAAGGCACCTAGTGCTTTACAAGGCAGTTAAATACTGTGTGGAATTTGCCTTTAATATTCACCCACATGTTTTATGAATTCCCATATTTGAGTTTGAAGCCTGGAGTTTGAAGCCAGACTAGGTTTAATTCATTTATGTCTTCAACTCAATAGCAATGTCTCTGTTCTCCTATTTTAGGAAACCTGAGTTGAATTGCTTAGAGGAGAGAATGGATCAGAATTTTTCTGCTTTTCCTCCCTAAAAACTGGGCTAAAATTGTGTAGCCAGCTGTTGCTCCAAGCCCAAACTCCCATCAAGTTCAGCAGAAGGAGATTGCCATAAGGTAACATTAGAAAGCCTCAAAATCCCACTGGGCATCAGAAGGTGTTGAAGGGAGGTCAAGGAGCCTGATAGACATGAAAAGGCTTTTTTTTTTGCAGCTGGTTCCTTTCTCCTATCAACTGTACAAAGGCAGGGGAGGGAGAAGGGCGAGTGGCAGAGAAGTGAAGCTGGATTATGAAAGGGACACACTTTCCATCCATGTTCAGGAAGCCAGGGAGACAAAAGGCACACAGCAGCAGCCACATGGCAAGGGGGCTTTAGAAAACAGGCTGCTTCCTCTGTTGTTTCCTCAGAAGCCCAGGATCCATCACTTGGTTTGTTTTCCCAAGGAAATAATTAAAGATGTGGATAAAAAAAATAACAAAAGACTGACCCTTTCTTTTTTTCCCCCCTCTTTTTTTTTTCCTGCCTGCCCACTTTAAGGGAACTCATTTTCATCTCCCCCTTCTGCTCCCCATCCACAATGACAGCCCCAATGCTGGGGCAGAGATTGGTTTACATCCCAGTAGAAGGGACTGCTTAAGGAAACCTTTGGCACTATTATGGATTGAAGTGCAAGGAGATGGTTTTATCAGGAGGCTTCAAGGCTATTATTGTCCAAATAAACACTTGCTTTGCCAGACATGATCTACAGCTGCTGCACAGAGAGCCTTGAATTTCATCTGAATTTCAATCTCCCTGTCCCTTTTGCCTTTCCTCCTTCCCTCTTTCCAGACCTGAATAGCTTACTGTACTGCATTACTTCACTTTTTCCATCTTAATAGGCTTCGTGAGGCTCTGACTCCTGACTTCCTGCCCACCACTCTAGTCCCCACTTCAGCTAGATTTAGGAAGCCTTAACACATTGGAGGATTTGGCTTTTTTTCCCCTCTCCAGTTGCCAGGGGACAGGATGCTCCCCCAGACTTTGCTATCATGATGCAGCATTTGCCTGCTGACCAGAAGAGAGCTATTTCAGCACAGCAGAGAGCCAGCCCAGCACCCATCTCCTCACAGGCAGCAGGGGCAGACAATTGCCTGAACAAAGTCAGAAGCAGCTGAGCCAAACTTTCCAAGAAGGTTCTTAAATCCTTATCATTTTCCACTTTCCTATACCCATGAGGTTCTCCTGCTTCTCAAACAGATCCACAAGTGACAAAACACAAGAGGAGATGTTTCTGTAGCATCACTCCAACACCAGTTCAAAGAAAGGGACCGCAGGAGTTTCCCTGAAAGACCATTTCTGAGCACATTCAACTGCTAAACTGCAGGAGAACAGCAGCAAGCAGTGTTTCTGGCTAGATTTGGGTTGGGGCTTTGTGTTTAGGTTGGTTTTTATTCCCTAGAAAGGCTCTTTCAGAAAGAAATCATAGCAGTAAATTGGCTGAGAATGTAAAATTGGTAACATAATGCCATCAGGAAATCTCTTCTGCTTGGTAATTCTTCTTTTCTTTTTCCCCTTACTGCCTCTTCCTCCTGGTTTAGAAGCTTTCTGAGGTTGACATCCAAATTACACACAGGGCTTCAGACACTTCATAACATGAAACATCCTCACCACCAAGACCACTGAAAAGCTGAGTATTTCAACACTCTCAGAATGAATTTAAACCAGCACTTACCTGAGCTCCTTGCAGTTGAGCACCAGCAGTTCCCAGGAACAAGCTCTCTCCATGCTTGCTTGGGCTCAATGCTTGACAGTGAAGAGCAGAAGCTTCCCTGGGAGCCATTCTCTGAAGATGCAAAACCAGAAGAGGCCCTGAGGAGGCTTATATAGGGGTTTGATTGCAGAGCCATTGCTTACACCTGGGTGCTCAGCCCCTCAGGCACACCCTGAACCAGCCCCATCTGGGGCCAATCTTCTCACTTTGGGTTTGGCCTGTGAGTAGAATACCCTGGGACCTGCCCAGGAGCACTGACATTCTAATGGATTTATTTACACCATTTATTTACACTGTTCTAAAGTAATTAATATCTTCATATTGATTAGAGATGCAGGAAAAGGTCTGGTAAATTGAGCTCCCAAGTTTTCATCCCTCTCACAAATTCAGAAATGTTTATTTCTGCTATTGAAGCCTGAGAGTTCCCAAGGTTGAACTGCAAGCCTTGTGTTCTTATAGTCCAGGACCTCCTCAGCTCTTAGTCCCTAAACTCAGTATCTTTATTTAGTCTGGATCCTAATCTGAGTCTTTCCTTTCTCCCACCAAGAGGGTTCAGACCTGCAGCCTTGCTCCAGATGTCTATCAGGAGAAGAGCCCAAGCACTTACTCCAAGCTGTTCCTAGAGAACAGATTACAGAGCCACTTCTGCCCAGCACAGCAGCTCTCAGTCAAACCCTGCCCCTCATTCTTCCTCACACCTCCAAGGAGAGGTTATTTTATGTCCTGGTTGCTGCAGGTGACATTTTGGAGAGCCAGTGGGTGGCTTACAGCAAACAAGCCAAGCTTTAAAGGAGAACTGGATTTTAGCCAGCACTTGGGTTTGTTCACGTGCAGCTGAAGAGTTAATAAACTGTGTTTTCTGCTCTTTGCACTTCCAGCCATCCTCCTTCTGTGTTCTGTGAAGGCAGGTTTTGTATCCTCAGCATGTCTGGCCCAGCAGTGGGTTCTGCAGCAGGATGCAGATTGGGATTTGGGGATTTTCCCTAGAGACATCCTCAGATGCTCAGCTCCTGGGTTACAGTCTGGCTGTAGCCACTGCTGCAGGAGACAGTCAGGCCTGAGCTCTCTGAGTCTGCAGGTTTTGTTTGGTTTTTATGCCTGAAAAGCAAGACTTCATCATCAGTTTTACCTTTCAAGCCTTAATCTTCAAGTTCTTCCCTTTCCACCACCTACTCCAAAACTGAATGCAACATTTCTAAACCACTTCAACTCGATCTCCCCCATTTAACTTGCTAAATCCAAAGCAGCCTTTCACAGTTCTCCCGGTGATGGGCAGCAGCACTAAATGAAGCATGTGGGAGCCTCTTGCTTTGAATTTCCTTGGGGCAGAGACAAGCCATGTTGTTCCTTCACCCTGCTGAAATGATGAGACAAGAAAGAACCTTGTCTACCTTAGCTGACTTTGGGTCTGGGCTTCAAAAGCTACTGTCAGCCAGGAAGGGGGAGATGTTTAGACCATTAAAATGTTCTCCTTGATTGGTCTGGAAAAATAGAGAGCCTTCCTTTCATGCTAGCAAATGCAATATACATATGCAAAATAAATAGAAGTTTAGTTTCTTTCTACACTGCACCATACTACAAATAAACAGACCTGGCCTTCATGGACACACCAGCAGGAGCCTTCCAAATGGGGCACGACTTCCAGAACTGTAGGACAGTTGTTGCAGTCCTTGGCTATGTCAGCAGCACATCTCTAGCTTTTCTCCCACCAAACTGAAGTCATTGCTGCCTTGACACATGTCTGTAGTTGAACCATGACCCAACAGATAGGATAATGGAAGTCTCAGGGGGTTATTTTTTGTGTCTGCCTGTTCCCATGTTGCAGAAATACATTCCTGGGATCCAACTGGGTGCATGTGTCACAGAATCACAGAGTCACTTAGGCTGGATGAGACCTCTAAGATCATCAAGTTCAACCAGCAACCTAGCACCACCATGCCACTAAACCATGGCCCTAAGCACCACATCTCTGTGGTTTTTCAACCCCTGCAGGGCTGGTGACTCTACCACTGCCCCGGGCAGCCTGGGGCAATGCCTGACAACTCTTTCAGGGAAGAAATGTTTCCTGCTATCCAATCTAAATCTCTNTAAACCTCCCCTGGTGCAACTTGAGGCCCTTGCCTCTTGTCCTCTCCCTGGTAACCCAGAAGAGGAGACCAACCCCCACCTGGCTCCAGCCTCCTTTCAGAGAGTTGTAGAGAGAGCTAAGGTCTCCCCTGAGCCTCCTCTTCCTCAGCCTAACCAACCCCAGTTCCCTCAGCAGCTCCTCACAAGATTTATCCTCCAGACCCCCCCCCAGCCTCCTTGCCCTTCTCTGGCCACACTCCAGCACCTCAGTGTCTTTCTTGTAGTGAGGAACCCAAAACTGAACCCAGGATTCAAGGTGCAGCCTCAGCAGTGCTGAGTACAGGAGGACAATCATTTGTCTGGTCCTAAGGACCACACCATTTCTGATCCAAGCCAGGATGCTGTTGCCCTTCTTGGCCACCTGGGCACCCTGGTAGCTCATTTTCAGTTGGCTGTTGACCAACACCCCCAGGTCCTCCTCTGCCAGGCAGCTTTCCAGCCACTCTGCCCCAAGCCTGGAGCATTGCATGGGGTTGTTGTGACCCAAGTGTAGAACCTGACACCTTCTAAGAGGCCAGTTTCCAGTCTGTCTATTAAAAATAATCATTTAGAGCAATGCAAGCAAAGAAAAATTCACTTATTCAGCTTCCAACAAGAAATGCCAGCTATTTTCTTTTGTTCTTCAGGTCCCTCTGTCAGGGTATCAGAAGCCATTTGCCTTCACTTGTTTACTTGGCAAGCACCCACAGGGGGATAATCCTGGAGGTATTCATTAATCCTATCAACTATTGGTTTCCAATCAAATAAGGGAAGATCCTGCAGAGATTTTCATTCCTATGATGGTTTCTCAATCTCTTAGAAATGATCTCAGTTCAGGCCTGAAGCAGGGTAGAGTTGGTTTCTCTTTTGGACACTCTTTTAGGTGGATACTCTAATTATCTTTTCTTGTATCCTCTTGACTCTTTCTCACTCCATTTTGGGAGCTTTACCATCTTGAAAACACCAGATTTGACCCCAAACCAGCAGTGAACTATATCTGATCAGGAGTCTCTGTGTACCTGTGTGGTCTGATGTCAGAGAAACAGCCTGGAAGTGGCAAATCAGATGAAATTAGGTGATTCTTATCTTATTCCCCTACAGAGGGCATGAGCTGCTGATTTAGAGGTTGCTCAAAGTGAAGGGAAACTGTGAAAAATAACAAAAATAAAACAAAGAAAGATATTTTTTCCCCCTAACTTTTCAGGTCTTGTAGCAGCTATTAGCAAGGGGCTCTGCCCTGCTTATTAGCTATGCAAGGCTGCTGTTTATTTTGACACAGGAACTTAAGGAGAAAGTATCTGTGCTTATTTTTCTTTACTTAGCTAAAGAAATTGTATAGCTTTTGGAAAGGGTTAAATCATTTCCTCCTTTCCTGCACTCCTAAGGCTTTGTGTGTGTGTGTGTGTGTGTGTGTGTGTCTGAGGTTCCCCACTAACCATAGCTCTGTTTTCCAAAAGGAAATTAAAATGAAATACATCAGGCATGCTGGGACTTCACACTTCAGAGGCTTACAGAGCACCATCACCTCCTTCAACTGACTGTCACTTGCACTGCCCACAGCTACTCTTCAGGAAGGGAGCTTAAGGTTTTACTGTTCTTAATGGGACAATATCTCTCCTCCAATGACTTCATTTAGGTTGTGCTGAAACTCCTGTTAAAAGCAGGGCTGTTCATATTTCATTAGAAATGCCTGTGATGGCAGGGGGAGCAACACTGACTTACCTGCAGGTCCACAGGAGAAGCATCTCACCCCTGGGGACGTGCCAGCAGCTCACAGGAGGGAAGAGTTAGCTGTGCTCCTCAGCCCTGGGTCACAGAACCACAGGATCATGAAGGTTGGAAGAGACCTCTAAGGTCACCAAGTCCAACCAGCAACCTAGCACCATCATGCCACTAAGCACCACATCTCTAGGGCTTTTAAACCCCTCCAGGGCTGGTGACTCCACCACTGCCCTGGGCAGCCTGGGCCAATGCCTGACAACTCTTTCAAGGAAGAAATGTTTCCTGCTACCCAATCTAAATCTCTCCTGGTGCAACTTGAGGCCATTGCCTCTTGTCCTCTCCCTGGTAACCCAGGAGAAGAGACCAACCCCTACCTGGCTCCAGCCTCCTTTCAGAGAGCTGGAGAGAGAGCTAAGGGCTCCCCTGAGCCTCCTCTGCCTCAGCCTAACCAACCCCAGTTCCCTCACTGCTCCCCATCAGACTTGATTCTCCAGACCCTTTGTCTCTTCAAGGTCTGCAGCTTTCCTTGCTCCTTCATTGTTCATGCCTGTACAATTATTACTTTCATGATAACAGTAGCTGGTAACCCAGGTATTGGAAATGCTCCAGCTGAAAATGGGTTTTGGCCAGAGAGGACCTAGGAGCAGGGAATCAAACATGCTCATTTCTCCAGTGCTCATTTCTGGATCTGTTGTTCCTCCTGGAATGCAGGAGAACAACAGGCAGGGAGTGTGAAGATGTATAACAAAGCAGCTAGTGGTGGCTTTAATCACTAAACAGCTACAGACTGACAGATACAGCCTCAATCTGCATGGGTATGAATATTTGCTGATGCCTCTGCAGCCAATGGAAGCTTTTGTACTCCCCTAATTGCAAACCCTGGTGCCTGTTTGCTGATCATGTTCCACAGGGCACTGGGATTCCAGGAGCCAGGTTGGTAACTGCAGCAGTAGTAACAGGAACCTGAATTGAGCTGGGAGCCCAAGGCTCCAGGAATATTATTTCTTCATGGAATGAGGGGGAAAAAAAATAAATGAAAGAACTGCAAGAAATCCCTGGAAGTCAATTTTAAGATGTCCATAAAATGCACTCTGCAGCCAGCTCTGGGTGGGAGGCAGTGCCCAGACAAGGGCTGGAGCACAGCTCCTGCAAGCACCAGAGCTGCCAGCTGAAGAGGAGACAGAGCAACAATGAGCACATTGTCCTGCTGGGGTGAGGGAAAGGATGCTCCTCAAGCAGGACCTGAAGGCTACTACCATTAGAGTGAAATATGACTGTTTTCAACTAGTTTTGTTGAATGTTAGATACTTCAGGGACTCCTGAAACCCTAAGGACTCAGTCAGAGCTGGCAGTTAGCTTTTCCATTATTATTATGGAAGGATATTTCCCAATTTTGAAGTTGTCAGCATTCATTTCTCTGGGTGGCTTTGATGCAGGCATCATCTGAGGCATTTATTTGACTGACAAAACTAAGCCATGCACCTAAACCTCAATGGTTGTGGGACTGCAGCTGCAGTGCTGCAGGATAAGAGTTCCCTATTAAAATGAAATGAATCAAATCCAAGTTTCAAAGAAACTTGAAGCAAGCATTCACTGTCTTTCATACAAAAGTATTTGCCCCCCTGGAACTTGTTTCTCCTCTTCTGGAGTCTAACTTTGGGGGTCACTGCAGTATCAAATAGAAAGCCATCAGAAAGTTCCCCTTTTCATAGCCATACCTAACATTTTTTGTTATGAGAGATGGCTTTTAGCCATCACCAGGCTTGCACTTTCTGAATGTCAAACCACATCTGAATAAGAACACTGTGAAAAATAAAGATATTTGCACATCTTAGAAGCAAAAGCTTTGAGTGATAGTTTGGGGGTTGGTTGAGGGGTGAGATGTTGACAGAGAAAAGCTGCAGTATTGTGAGATTCATGATCCTGAAGGAACCCAGTTCTGGTTCCTGAGCAGAGGGCAGAGGGGAGCTAGTTATAACCCAGCAGTGGTATAAATCCTAGTGCAGAAACCCAAAGCAGGTTGTGTTTAAGGCATTCCTAAGCCTCTAGCTTTAGGGAAATAGGAAATGACAAACACACATCCACATGGAGAGCCCAGAAGTAAAACACAATGGTGACTACAGTGTCAAGGGAGGATGCTGGATCCACACTGACACACTGCAAGAGGGAAATCAGTGTGGCAAAGCCATTTGAAAGGAAAATGAGGCTCTCATGCTGCTTCATTTCCTTGGATGTTCCCCACTTCACTTCCTGAATAATCCACAAAGAAATCCAACTCCAAGAGGCTGTTACCAGCCCAGCTCTGGAGTACAATAGTGCTTGTGGCACTTTGCCCTTGCCAGGGACTCCTGCAGTGGAAATCTCAGCTCTCTGTGTTTGACCTGCCAGCAAAAGGAGATGAAGATTGACCAGACAAAGCTCTTAGAATAATGGGATAAGTGGAAAGGATTTATCCAAACAGGAAACATTCATTTTCCACTTGTGTGGCTGCTCTCCTTGTCCATAGCTCACACACTCCAAGGCATATTTACCAGCAGCTCTGGAGCTCCCAGCTCTCCTCTGCTTGGCTCCTACCCTTGGTGTCACCCTTGATGTCACTACTGGACAGACACTGTTGTCTCTTTTCCCACCCCTTGCCTAAGGAAGACTCCCTAACATACCTTCTGGCTGAAGCCTGTTGTGCTGGAGCAGAGAGGATGGGATCCACCCAGTCCAACTCCTGTCCATGCCCAGGACAGCCCCGAAGTCACCCCATGTGGCTGAGAGCATTGGCCAGATGCTGCTGGAATCCCAGGAGAGTTGGTGCCATGACTGCATCCCTGGGGAGCCTGTTCCAGTGCTGCACCTCTCCCTGGGGGAAGAACCTTCTCCTGAGAGCTACCCTGCCCCTCCCCTGGCACAGCTTCATGCCATTGCCCTGGCTCCTGTCACTGCTCACCAGAGAGATCAGCTCCTGCCTCTCCCCCATCTCTGGCTTTAAATGCCAAACTCATGGTAGTAGCCAGTTTCATGGCCCCTGAAGTTTCATTTGTAGGCAACCAAGGTGTTGTGGTCAGAGACTGAGCCACCAGTGCTGCAGGGACAATGCTCTCTGAAGTCTTCATCAAACTCTGAAGATCCTCCAGCTCTGGACTGTAGAGGAACAGCAAACAGTGAAAGCTTGAGAGGTAGCAGAGACAAAAGGGCTGGTTCCCCACAGGACATCTACCCTTGAGAGACAGCAGAGACAAAAGGGCTGGTTCCCCACAGGACATCTACCTTTGCTGTAAGCTGTCCTCTCTCCTCCTCTCCAAGAAAGAGAAGCAGAATACCTCAGTAACATTAGACCCAAGAACTGCTGCTCTCCACTCTACCTTATTGCAGAGAAGTAATTAAAATCCTAGCTGCTGCCTCTCTCCCCTGGGATCAAATTTTTACTGGAAACGAGAAGGAAAGGTGGTTGAGCTGTGGAAACATTTACCAGCTGCAGGTATAATACTGTGTCTGTTGTCAGAGGGAACATTTCATTGGTTTATTTCTGGAGGATTATTTAGAGGGTTGTGGTCTTAGGTCCAGGTCTCAAGAAGAGAAAAAAAAAAAAACACCCTCTCCAGCCTCTGAGGTGTGCCTTCTTTCTGCAGAATAGTGATTTGTTATGTGTTTGTCTGAGTTAAATATAGCAGCCAGGCTGATATTTTATCCTGCTAACTGTTAAAAAGAAAAAAAAAAAAGAAAATAAAAGAGAAATTTTTTAGTGGGCATGGATTAAAAAGTCAGCAAAAAAGCCACAGTTCCTAGGTTTGTTTCCAGGCTGGTTCAGGTGCTTAGTGTTGTAAAATTCAATAAGCACCAAAAATGATCAGGGAATCAGAGGATCAAAGAATTGTTAAGGTTGGAAGAGACCTCTAGGGTCATCAAGTCCAAGTGTCAACCTGTCACCACCATGCCACTAAGCCATGGCCTGCAGGGGCACATCTGATCAGACAGTTCCAGCCACATTTTGGTGCTCTCTGTCCTGGTTCCTGCTCCAGGGAGGTGCTCAGCTTCAGAAGTGACCTGTGTGGCCTCTTGGCTTTCACCACTTGGACATGGAGAAGCTGGAGTGGGGCAGCTGCTGGCTGCAGTGAGTGTCTGGCAGTGACCAACACCAGATGCCATAGGAAGAATGGGAGAGCAGCACAAGCACATGATGAACATCTGCCAGCAGAGTCATTATCTGCAGCTCTTGAGATGGTTTCTGGGTGTGTGTCTGACTGGTCTGGGCCTCCCTGGGGACCTGGTGGGCACTGCAGAGAGGAATTACATCTTTAAGGGGAAAAAAGGATAGTTGTGTATCATGGTGGTGTTAGGCTGCTGATCTGAGAGATCTCTTCCAGCCTTCAGGATTCTGGGATTCTGAGCTGGTGTTTTCTTTTCTTTATATTTCTTTTTCTTCTTCTTTTTAACTCTTTTTCTTTTTTCCCTAGCAAAACTTGGGGTATTTCCTGAGATCCCTTTTTTGTTGTTGAGCACAGATCCACTCTTCTGTGGCTCCAAGCAGTGGCTGCTGCTGCTGCAGGAGGCTGGGGTTGTGTTTGCAAGCTGCTCTGGGAAATACCAGCTTCATGGCAGTATCTCTGAATGACATCCAGCAGAGAGATTTATTTTTCCTCAACAAGATTTATCTGGCTCCCAGCCAGGGCTCAGCCTTTTTCCCCCTCTGCTCCTTGGATTTTCCTGGAGGTGCCCACTTTTCCTGACTGCCTGCATTCACAGCTCTGCCTTCAGCAGCCAAGTACACCTCTGGGCACGAAGCACACCCTGCCATTCCTCTGAGATCCTTTTGCTTCAGGAATTAGGTTTTGGATCATTGCAGACCCTCACTGTGCAACAGGCACTGGCATACTGAGGTTTTCTTCTTTGAGATAATTCCTGCTATCATCCTTTAGCTTCTCATGGCAGTCTGTAATGGGATAAAGACACCTATAGAGAAACACTGCTGGCTTTGGGCACAGGCACTGTTTGCTTAAGCTAGCTGAGTTACATATTTTGGTTTAATAATTACAACCTTTTTCTCTCACATCAATTTAGAGAACCCTACTATTTTCTCCCCCTGAAGCCCAAAGAAAGTATTTGCAGAGCTCAGTGCTGCTCAGGTTAGCACTGCTGCAATCCTCTGCTAATGGGAAGCAGTGCAGAGGTCACTGATTGATTCTCTCTTTGTTCCACAATGATCTTTGGATCAAGACTGTATAGGAAAGACACTGAGCTAGTGTGGCTTGGAAGGAGAGAGATGTTTCCTGTCTTTAAGGTGGAGAAATGTTCCTCAGCTCACTGCTTTTAAGTGGAGATGGCACAGAATGGGGCAGTAATGGTTTCATGGCATGGTGGAGACAGGCTGATGGTTGGACTTGGGGATCTTAGAGGTCTCTTCCAACCTTACTGATCCTGGGGTTCTATGAGTTGCTGGTGGTAAAGCTGTTAAAGGAAACAAATCAGTCTAAGTACCTTTCAAAGATAAAACTTCAAAGATAAAACTACAAAGATAAAAATATTATTTTTAACATTTCCTAAGGCTATAAATCTGGGGAGATGACTCCTGAATTTCTTCAGCAGGGAGCAGACATGCCCTCCCCTGCTGCTCTAGGTGCTGCTCTGAAAGAGCATGGCCATCTGATA
The DNA here is from genome assembly GCA_013399015.1 of Galbula dea. Lineage (NCBI taxonomy): Eukaryota > Metazoa > Chordata > Aves > Piciformes > Galbulidae > Galbula > Galbula dea. The sequence goes on along the minus strand of VWZX01005204.1, from coordinate 210,085 downwards.
ACAGGTACAGTACCAACAGTAGCTTACACTGAAGCCACTGATACATGTTTCCCTATGTGGGTTTTTTCTTTACACTACATCTTTTATCAGTGCAACTTTTAGATGACAACATGTATCAAACCTCTAGAGAAGGCTGCAAAATTAATGCCACTTATCTGTCTGAGAGTGCCAGGGCCAGAGAGAAAGCAGGAATCATGGCAATTAGATATTTCAGCATGGTTTTTCCATTGCCTCTCACTAACACTGTGCTGCAGAAGGAGGTCTTCTCAAGCCAGCTTCTGCCTAGTCCATTAATGGAGGTGTCAGAAGCTCACTGCATGTGTGGGCAAGGACAATAAGACGTTTGCATCTTGCAGTCACAGAATCACAGAAGGCTAGGAGTTGGAAGGGACCTGAAAGATCATCTAGCTCCAACCCTCCCGCCTGCCAGGGACACCTCCTACTAAATCAGGTTGCCAGGGCCCCATCCAGCCTGGCCTTCAAAGCTTCCAGGGATGGAGCTTCCACAGCCTCTCTGGGCAACCTGTGCCAGTGTCTCCCCACCCTCACAGTGAAGAACTCCCTCCTGATATCCAATCTAAATCTCCCCTCCTCTAGTTTGCCTCCATTCCCCCTAGTCCTATCACAACCTGACCTCCTAAACAGTCCCTCCCCAGCTTTCTTGTAGCCCCCTTCAGATGTTCATGGTTTTTAATTTACTTCACAAAAATGGAATGATTTGGGGAGGAGGGGAAACTGCTTCATATTTAGGATCTTTTTTCCCCTCTTCTGTGGTGAGCATTGACATTTATATATGTATATACATGCACACACATATACATAAACATATAAATACATATTGGTTTTGCTCAGCTCTTAAAAATGTTCTGCATCTGGTGCATGAAGCCACATTTACCACCAGCTGGAGAGAAAACATATTAATATGAAATCAAATATTTGGCTTGTTGAATGCAAGATGTAATTAGAGTCACCTGAATGCACTTACACCCAGGGAAGAAACCATACTTAAGGGAAAAAAAAATACATTTTCAAAGGTGTTTTCACATCTATCCTGGGAGAGAGGAAAAATGGAGGTGACTTTGCTCTAAATATAATCATCTTCTTCTTTCTAAAAGCTGTATCTGAAATGCTTTATGCCACAGCTCAAATCCTATCATTAGAAAGCAGCTTTTGCTGGGAAGTTTTTTCACCTTATTAGCACATGCTGGCTTCATGCAGCAACTTCTTCACTAAGGATTTAAAACCTTTTATTTTTAAAGAGAAAATATCTCAAAATAGAGGACTAAAGATTTTGGCTGCTGTCTGATGCCTAGCAGCCCCCACCTCTTGGCTTCTATTTGTTCCTAACCCATTTTAGCCACTTTCCAGACATCTGAGATGAACCTTGCTGAGGACAGGGTGGCTCTTTCCTGGGAGAATGATGCTGAGGGCAGTTGGGATGCATGGCCAAGTGGGACAGGAGCTGCTACACTGCCCAGCCCATGAAATGAGGAGATCTGACCATGGTTAACATGTGTGGAGAGTCAAGCCAGGCTTGAATAAATCTGGAAAGCAAAACCAGGCATTCATGGTTTTCTGGGAGCCCAGTCTAAAACAACCTGCTTGGGCACATGCTGTAGTGGAAGTGGAATATTGGGTTTATTGATGTAGTGTAGACTAATATTGAGTGCAGTGTAATATTGGGTTTATTGGTGTAGTGTAGACTAATATTGAGTGCAGTGTAAGATTGAGTTTCTCATCTTCCAAAACCCAAGCACACTCTTAATTACTTTGCTGGACTGAAGCCTGAGACAGGGGAGATGAAGAACAGCACTGAAAGCAGATATTTGCCTTTCTAGGTAGATGATATCTCTTTCCCTTAGACCTCAACCTTTCAGTTGGGTTTCTGGCTCTAATAATCTTTGATATCAAACAGAAGCAGGAAGGTTTTGTTTTGTTTTCTTCATTTTCAAACATTTTTTGGCCAAATTTTGTCACCTTAAACTCTACAAGTGCCTCCCCAGGGTAACCCTGTTCAAAGCAGAGGAGATTTTAATCAGGTCTCCATTGGTCCCTGAAGATCCAGATAAGTTTCAGTCAAGCCTTAGAGATGGTGTAACTCAAGCTTTTGCACAATGAAAAAATCTATTGTATTATTGGGTTGGGTTTTTTTTTCCAGCTGGTTTTCTTCTAGCCTAAATAAATGACTGAACTTCAAGAACTTCCCTGTTATTGTTTGCATGTCTGATAAGCCCTGGTGGAAGCTCCAGTGTTCCAATAGAAAAGGAAATAGTGCCTGGAGGTTGTCAGGGATTCTAAAGTTCTTGTGGTGGTTTTACAGGCAAACCTCACTGAAAACAAGTCCTAAAATTGGTGGATTCTGCCTCTCTGTTTGCACAAACCAAATATCAGTGTTGTGTTCTAGGATTGCATGGGTAATATGGAGAAAGAGAGCAGGACAGAAGTTGCCATTACCTTCACTTCTGGGTGCCACTGATTGACACTGAGCCAGCTCCCATGCTTGGAATCCCAGGATCACACAATCAGTCAGGCTGGATGAGACCTCTAAGATCATCAGCCTATCACCACCATGCCACTAAACCATGCCCTAAGCACCACATCTCTAGGGTTTTCAACCCCTACAGTGATGGTGACTCCACCACTGCCCTGGGCAGCCTGGGCCAAGGACTAACAACTCTTTCAGGGAAGAAATGTTTCCTGCTATCCAATCTAAACCTCCCCTGGGGCAGCTTGAGGCCATTGCCTCTTGTCCTCTCCCTGGTAACCCAGGAGAAGAGACCAAACCCCCACCTGGCTCCAGCCTCCTTTCAGGGAGTCGTAGAGAGAGCTAAGGTCTCCCCTGAGCCTCCTCTCCCTCAGCCTAACCAACCCCAGTTCCCTCAGCTGCTCCTCACAAGATTTATCCTCCAGACCCCTCCCCAGCCTCCTTGCCCTTCTCTGGGATGCTTGCTTGTCTCACTGCAAGGGATCTAGAGGAACCTCAGCTCCATTGGTTGCTCTGATGATGCTGCAGTGTGTCTCTGTGGTCACAAAGCAGAGCTCTCGAGGCTTTCCCTGGACACATTCTCTTCTCTGATCAGGGCAATTTCTGCAACACAAAGTCAAATTCAGCCAGGGTCTGTTTCTGTTGGGGAAGTCTGGCTTTTTTTCTTCCCTGTGAGTAAAATGGGATGCTCAAAGCCTTAGAAGAAGGACTAAAATAATCAGCAATTTATCTGACAGCAAAGAGTATGATGTTGGAGCTGCCGGTCAACTTCTGGGAAGCCAGAAGGCTGGGAGGCTGAGGTAATGTGCAAAATGAGACATGTGTGCAAAAAACACTGTCCCAAAGTGCTCCCAAACTGTCAGTGTTTGGTGCTTATTCATCAGCTTCAGTTCCTCACTTGGTTTGGGTTTCCTAGCAGCTCAGGTGACTCCAGCCCGTTTCAGAGATGACAATGCACTTCCATAGCCTTTTTATTCAGCATTCCCCAAACCATTGGAGGATGCTAATTATCTCAATTTACAATCCCCACTGAGGCCAAGGGACTGTTACCCCATCCAGGGATGGAGACAGTATCTTTATGGCTCTTTTTATGGCTCTAGCTTTGTGACTTCAGGACTCATCTCTTTTTTCTCCAGCATTTCAGGGGATAAGGGAGATGAAGCCTGGATAGCACTGGAAACTCTGACAGATTTATTTCTTCTCAGTTTTGGTTTGTGGAAGTTGTTTTCAGGGGCAATTCTGAATTTTGGGGCTAAAAGGGAAACATTTTATTTTTATGGGTTCAGACAAAGCTGAAGTTTGGGGTCACAGCTGTCAATGTAGCTTACTTTGAAGCTGATATTGAAGTGTGTCAAAGTAGCTGAACCAGATCTCATCCCACCTCTCCCCCTGCCAACCCTCCCCTTCTGCAGTTTAGAAGTTGGCAGGGAAAATTTTGAATTCTTCTTTCCAAATCAGCATAAAAATGAAAAGAAAACTGGAAACTTTCCAGGCTCCCTGGAAAGCAAAGTTCTGCCTCAGAGTGATCCTGCTCTGGACCTCCAGGTTACAGCTCTACACCCTGCGGTCAGGGCTCAGGTCCTCACTGCTGCTGGGAAGGAGCTGGAACAGGCAATGTTCAGCTCTGCCCTAAGGATTTCTCTCTGCTCTCCCACTCTGTGTCTAGGATTGCAAGCTCTCAAGTCCCTGGTTGTACCCTCAGGGATGCTCCAGAGCTTGCTGGGTCACTCAGAGGTGTCGCATTGCTGCCTGGTCACTGGAGAGCAGAGGCAAAGATGTTTATGGGCTGGAGGAGCCCAATGGGTTTTGCAATATTGGCATGAAGTGTGAATTATTTTCTATGGTGAGACACAGCTGAGATAGACACTGACAGATGAGAGAGGGCTTTGGGTGATATCCATCCAAGGCATGAGAATGCCATTCATAAATCTCACTGCAATTTCCTCGAGGGCTGCTGGCTGTTGTTCCCTTGGCCTGATGCTGAGCAGTTTACCACTGTTGGCATTTAGGCTCTGTATGTAATTTTGAGCTGGATAGTCTTGAAACCATTTAACTTGTGGAAGTAAATTGCTTGGAGCACTATGAAAATATCATTGAGACTGTGTGGTTTTTAAACTCCTTTTCAGTGTACTGTGTGACTGAATTATTTCCAGCTGCTTCTCGACACTCCTTGTTGCCTTGCAGGAGTAAACCTACAGGCCCTGTGCCATCCAGGTGATGTTTGTATGTTTGGAGACAGTAAAAGTCCTCCCAAAGCTCTGCTCTGAAGTATTGTCTGGGGTATGGCTTGACAGAGTTCTCCTGTTATGTTGGGAAGTGTATTTACATTTTGCCACACCTGAGGTTTGTTTTGGAAAGGCCAAACACCCAAACACAGGCAAAGCCTGGTTCCCACTTCAAGAAGGGGTAGAGTACCAGGTGGTTGAGATGCTACTTCCACAACACACAGAGAGAGTTCTGCTACAACTTGCCGTGAAACAAGCAGCTGAATTTAAGGCTCATCCAAATTCCAGAGTTCTCAGAGTCATCAGCAACAGCCAAACCTGGTGATGCTACAACCATCCTCAGGGAGCTGTTGTCCCAAACCTTAATTTAGGCCATTGTGGTTAACCAAGTTCTGGCTACTACATTGGATCTTAGGAGAAGGTTCTTCCCCCAGAGGGTGGTGGAGCATTGGAACAGGCTCCCCAGGGATGCACTCATGGCACCAACTCTCCTGGGATTCCAGCAGCATCTGGGCAATGCTCTCAGCCACAGGGGGTGACTTTGGGGCTGTCCTGTGCATAGGGAGGAGTTGGACTCCATGATCCTCCTGGGTCCCTTCCAAACTCAGGACATTCTGTGATTCTACTGAGAAAACTTCTAGGCTGCTGGCACTAGGACATGTCAGATGTGTGGCCATGGGAGAGAGCAGTACTTGTGTTCCCTTTGCTGACAGAGGTCTAAACAATGCAGATCCAACCTTGACTTGGCTTCTTCAAAACAGAGAGAGGATTTAGGTTCTGCTGCAGAGGACTTTGAGCTTAGAACAGACTTTGTTTTGATCTATTTTAATGTTTACCTGAAAAGAGAGACATGATGAGCTGAAGGTGTGAAATAAGCAGGGTTAACTCCTGTGACTGGATGTGGTCTCCCCCTTTACACCAGTCCAAAACTTCTACATGTGAAAATATTTCCATAAAACTCAAGTTGGGAAAAGCCTAATGAGAATTCACCAGGTCTCCTTTCCTGCTGCTGTATTACTTCCAAAAATAGATTGTTTTTAACTTTTATGAGAAGCTTGTTCTAGCTGAATAAAAATAAAATGCCAATGATAATAGGAAAAGAACTGTTAATTGATTTTAAATACTGGTGGTCTTGAATGGTGCCAAAATGAATGACAATGATAATATATTTCTGCAACCCTTTTTTACCCCAGAGCTCCTTGCAAAATGATTTACAAACCATTTAAAGAGCAGAGCAGCCAAACCTTGGGTAAAAGAGGGCAGTTTCTTTCCAGCACACAGCAGTGCTATGCAGCATTCCAGGCTGGTTTTCCAATTGAAACTGCAGGAGGAATATGAGGAGAAGGTATCCCTGAAGCTGGAATTTGTCCAGATTCCTTGGATTTACACACTTTTACAATACATCCTGGGAGATCTGTAACCATCATGAATGCTCCAGATAACCATCTCCAGGGCCTGCCTGCTGCTCTTGCCATGCTCCAAGGAGAGGGGCAAAAAATAACTTGCCCAGGGTGACTCTTTTAGCAACCCAAGCTAGCAGAAATATTAATAGATGGTAAAAGTCTCTGCTCTCCCCAAAAACCACTAAAAGCATGTTTTCAGTTGCAAGGGGTTTCAAGTGGTTTGAGTCCTGAGGACTTGTTTGTACAATGGGAACTTTTACAACAGGCCTCCAAGACAGCCTGAACCTACTGGTCATCCTAAACATCTTCTGAAAAAACCAACCCAAACCAACCTAAAACCCAGAAAAAAAAAAAAAGCAAACACAAAGATGCCAACAGAGTTATTTGTCCCAGAGTTTCTCAGTGTGGAGCCATCACTCAGGGAAACACAAGCTCCTGCATGGGCAGTGTGTGCAGTGCATGGAGGGGTAGGATGGGAGAAACCTGCAGTTGAGTCCCAGCTCCCATGCTCCTGCTGGTGCTGAGCTGGACATGTACCATGCAGAAACTCCCAAGCCTGCCATGTGTTTCACTGGCTTCACTTGCACTACCAATGGGACTAAAACCAGTAGATTTTTTATCTCCCAGAAGCTGGAGTTATGCTAATTTCTCCTGATGTAACAAGCAAGAACGTTGCTTCTGCTTCCTCCTAGTGCTGGAGTTTGTATTCAGCAGTGTGGAGCCAGATCACAGAGTCATGGGATGGTTACAGATGGAAGGGACCTTTAGAGGTCATCTGGTCCAACTCCCCAGCAGTCAGCAGGGACATCTTCAACTAGATCAGGTTGCTCAGAGCCCAAAACACCCTGACTTGGAACGTTCCAGGGATGGGACATCTCCCACCCCTCTGGGCAACCTGGGGCAAGGTCTCACCACTTCCATCATGAAAAGTCTCTGCCTTATATCCAGTTTCAATCTCCCTCTTTGAGTTTAAAACCACCATTTCTTATCCTTTTACAACAGGCCTTGTTAAAAAGTCTGTTCCCACCCTTCTTATAGCTCCCTTTAAGTACTGAAAGGCCACCAGAAGGTCTCCCTGGAGCTTTCTCTTCTCCAGGCTGAACTTCTCAAACTCTTTCAGCCTGTCTACACAGCAGAGGGATTCCAGCCCTCAGATCATTTTTGTGGCCTCCTCTGGACCTGTTCCAACAGGTTCATGTCCTTCTTATGCTGAGGACTGTGTCAGTTGGCATGCTTGGACCATGTCTTTAAGATACCCTCTGTGGGTTTGAGCAGAAGAGCTGACAGGGTTTTAACCCCCAAGGCTTGCTTCCTTCTGCAGAGCACTGACCCACCAATGGTGCTTTAATCCCAGTCAGGGCAACCTGCACATAGCTTGGATTTTCTAAATGTGATGGTTTTTCATCCAATTCTTCATTTTTTGCTGAATTAACCTCGTTGGATGGAAAAAAAAAACCAGCTATTTCTGCTCAACCATAGCACCCTGGTCTCTGTGTTGGTGGAAGACTGTGTGATACTGCTGAAAGTGATGTGGAAGAGCAGAGTTTCCTTGGTGTTCCTACTCCCAGCCCCCAGTGGCTGATCTCAGCCACTCTGTTCCCTCCACCTCTACCCAAGGACTAAAACCCCTGAAGTGACAGTGACAGTAAGGCAGACACAGGCTCTTCCCAACAGCCTAATCCTCCTCCTGCAGTGTGGATCCTTACGTGGCGCTGCTGTTTATTTTAACATTCTTATCTCCCTGAACAACTCTGCCAGTGACCTCACTCTCCCAGAGGGCAGCTGTGACCTCATCAGATGGCCATACTGCTTCCTGATCATTTTAACCCCTGTCATAACCAGTTATAAATTGACAGAGAGGCTCTGGGTTGCTCTGCAGACTCCTCAGGTGCCTGAATTTTCTCCCTGCAGAAGAGTGCTGCTTGTTGTACCTGACTTGTTGGGGCATGTTGGGCAAAGTGTGGTTAGCAAATGAAGTCTGTCTGTCCCAGCACCCACTGCAAAAGTCCTGTTCAGTAGATATCATGAACCAAGAGTAGATTGAGGGTTTAACAGTCTAAATGTAGGCAAGTATTTCTTGTTTGGTTGTGGTTTTCTCTTCTGCAGCAGCATTTGGCAGCTTGGGTGACATGCACAGCATCACCTTGATACTGGACATGCTTGAAGCATGAGATTGCTCCAGTAACAGTAGCATATTCCAGCCATAGACTTACTACTGCTTAAGGATGAGGGATCATGGCTTGGAAATCTTCCAGTTTCTGGATATGCCACTCCCAGCCTTGATAACTTGGCAGTGGTTGCAGTGTTGAAGAGATGCATGCAACCTCTGGTAGAACAGCAATCATTTCTAACAGGAATTACACAGCTTTCCATTCCCAGGCTGACTCTGAAGAGCTGGTTTGATGCTCTTTTGCATAATTCAAATTACAGTCCTTGTAGAATGAGCTCATTGGCAGGAACATCTGAAAAATCAATAAATCACACCAGTTAAACTGGAAAGCTTGAATTTCATTGCAGACATTCCAGCCATGTATTGTTCTGGCAACCTTTATCTTTCTATCATCTGCAAAATGTAAGTAATGGATTTCTTTCTTTCTCTTTCTTTCTGTCAAGTTCAGGATGTGACAGGACTGCTGGTGAAGAAAAGGCAAGGAATGGGAAAGGCTCCCTTGGAAGGACACAGCTCCAGAGGCAGGGAGGGGTAGGGAAAAAACAGCACAATAAAATATCCATGCAAAGATCTGATTTAAATGCCTTGGAACTTCTCCTTCTTCTCTAGAAATTGATACAAGATAAGAAATTTAAATGCACTGGGAAACTACATCATTTATCTAACTGTTTAAGGCAAGAGATGAGATTGGTTTGGTTTCAGCTTAGTGTGGCCTTTGGCCATGGATGTGACCAAGAAGCTCTGGACAGAACTGAAAGACATTAGGTCAGTGAATCTGGATTATTCCTACTGTTAGGTGCTAATGAATGATTATAAACCTCCCAGAGAAACAATTCAGAGGCTAAGAAGCCCCATCCTTTAAAAGCACAAATCTTCTTCCACAGGTTGGACCTAAAGGATTAGACCATGAGGAGTCCTCAGAGGGATGGATTCATCTGGGCACACAGCTCAAGATTCAAGCAGATTCTCTGGGCTTCAGCTGAGAATTTCTTGTGGATTGCAGACAAAAGAAAGATATTCTTTTGTGTATGATCCCTGTTGAAACAGCTCTCCTGGAAAACACAACAAAACAAAGCAAAGCAAACACCACCAACCCACAACACCCAACACTCAACTGCTTAGTGAGTGCTGTCTGTCAACAAACACCATGAAGAGCAGCCCAGATACTGCTCCAATGGCATTCATAATCATCCAGCACACAGTGCTTCACTGGTTCCCCTTTGCCAATCCAGCCAAGAAGCCAAAATATCGACTAGAAAAGGTAATAGAGCTCAGGGGCAGGAATCAGCCTTGTTCAAAAGCCTGATTGCTGCATTTGTATTTTCCAGAGCAATCTATGGTTACTGTTTGGAAAAGCAGACATCTCCCCCTCCTCCCCCAAACCTGCAGGTTTTGCTATCATTAATAAAGCCAAAAGGGAGAGGTGGGGCCACATGTGGTGTCAATACACTTTAATTAAGTGTAATAATTCCCCTTTTCCTGAGGTAGACGTGCTAAGACAGATTTCTCTGCAGAGATTTATGCCTCGTCGAGGTATTTCTCAGCTTTTCCCTCCACTCCATGTGCAGAGCATCAGTGCCCTCTTTGGGAAGACCAGGATTCTGCAGGGACTTGTCCAGGGCCGTGGCTTCCAGTACTTCTACACATCTACACTTGGAAAAGTGTCTTTAGAGAGTGCAGCTCAGCCTGCAGCAAAGAGCCTTCTCAGTTTGAGCTCCATCTCCTACAACACGGAGCAAAACCTTAGCTGGACTTCAGCTGCTCTCTGGGGAAATCCTTCTCCATAATTTGATCAATCATTTCACTGTGAGAAGGTCCTGGGTGATTTCTAATACCTGCACAGGCATGGTGCTATCTCTAGTGCTTTCATCAGGCTGGGACATCCTGGGCTGTAGGAGCATCACGCTCAAACCTTGTATCTGAGCTAACTCTCCTGTGTCACCTGCTCTGAGAAGAGAAGGGAAGAGGGGACCCACCAGGACAGCACATGGTCAGAAGCATGGTGGGAAGCTGGAATAGTCAGACCCTTCTGAATTTAGTAGCATAGAGATCCTCCAAAAAGCCCTGCCTAGATAATCAAGTATTCAATTTGAGGCATGGAATATGCACTGAAATCTCCAGCTGAGGGAGAGACTTTATCTATCCAAGTTTAGGTCTTTCAGGAGGAAGATTTACCCTTTTTTGAGGTAGATGTGGGGCTTAAGGGGATGGTTAACAGCATGGTGGTGATAGGTTGACAGTTGGACCTGATGATCTTAGAGGTCTCTTCAAACCTCAATAATTCTGTGATTCCATGACTTAGAAAGTTACAATGTGGAATTGGCTAGCTCAGGATCTACATGAGAGGCTAAGAGCAGATCAGTTTGTTATTGTCTCTTTTTAGTAGGTATTTAGCTGTTTGGAAGTGACTGCAAAGTTACTGAACATTTCTGGTCAGCATCTGTGCAGGTCACAGAGAGAAGCAGGCAGAGAAGGGAACTCCTGGGGGCATCCGAGGAGGGAGCCTGGGAGGGAGGCACTGAGCTCCTTCAGCTGAGGTTTCCGGGGAAAAGGGAAGGCTGAGTGGGAGGGAGGGGATTTGAAAGGTGATCAGCAGCTGATAGCAATACACAAAGCTCTGGATTAAAGGCACTGCTGCTCACTGGAGGTCACTTTTCATCCTGAAGGATAATTCTTGCCTGCTGCAAGGCTTAAAAACATCATCTCGCATTCAACATCTGGTTTAGCAATCTCTTCCCAAAACAAAACAATATTCCCCCAGTGCTTGTGGTACAACAACACAACCTCCTCTGCTCCTGCCTGATAGAGGGAAGTGTCCTGCTGGGCTGTAAACCTTGCCCTGTGTTCATGGGCTCTATTACCCCCAGACAAGTCACAGGGCTCTCTCGCTTACACATTAAATACTCGAGAAAGGTTCACCTGGGACCAGGAATGAACAATTCTGCTGAAGTGAGGAAACCTCCAGGAAAGACCTAAGCAGACAGATGAGGGCTGAGGGAAGAAACAGATCCTGCAGAAGTTTTTGCTTGCTGATCAGTATGCATCAGATAAGCAGGAACTCCAACCTTAGCCAGCTTTGGGTAGGTAGCAGTTTGCAAGCAGTGGCAGATCCTGGATGTAAAGTTGAACCCAGAGGTCACTGAGGCCATCTGCAACAGAGCTGCTATAGGAAGTGCTGCCTTCAGCCCAGTCTGGCTTGTGCTAGCCATGCAAAATACAGTAAAGATGCCAAAAACTCTGCCTGCAGGAGCAGCTCTGTACACAGGAATTTCATTTCCAATTCCAGCATTGCCAGAACCAAAGAAATCTGATAATCATAGAATCCCAGAATGGTTGGGGCTGGAGGGGACCTCTGGAGATCACCTAGCCCAGCCCCCCTGGGTGGAACTGGAGGTGTTATTGAGAAAGTGGAATAGTGTCAGATGATAAACTGGAGCTTCAGACACCCATACCTGCTATCTTACTGGTGAGAAAACCAACGTGTTTGCTCCCTCTTGCCCACAATGCTTAATTAACATCACCTAATGAGCTGAACATCCTTTGCTTCCAAAGACTTTAAGATGCCAAAGCCTTTTTCTACCTGAGATCAATACAAATAGCACATATGCTGCAAAAACTTTCCACCTTCTAAGATAAACACTGAGATCAGTTTATAGCCTGAGCATTGCCCAGTGTAGCAGACACATTCTTATTTCATTTCTAACACCTTTAGTTAACTTACATGCCAATTTAGGACAAGCATAACTCCATCCAAATATTACCAGACATGCTTTAGAATTTGCTCCCATAGCCAAAAGATTATTTCTGAGCCTAATCCAACCTAATGCATTTGAATCCAAACATCCTAGTTTAGGTGAAATTCAAGCTTTCCTTGGTGGCTAGAAACAGCAGTGACCCATGCCCTATGAATGTAGAAGAGGTGCTTGCAATTTGCAAATCCATCTACAATTCAAACTCACTAGTCATCTGGTTTGTATTTTAACTGTGCTATTTGAAGCCCTTTCCCCCCAAAAAAAATCCCTGTCTTACTCCATGTCCTGAGTTTTTCCTGGCTGCTGGAGTGGCTGTACCTGAGCAGCACTGGGAGCTGGAGCTGAGGTTGGGTCAGGTCTATCTGAGCTCCACTGCCAGCCTTACCACAGACCCATGTTATGCTGAACAAGTTGCTGCTGTTTTCTTATTTATCTTACAATCCCTCCAGTGCAAGAATTGGCTCTGGCTAGCAGTTTGCACAGCCTTTAACATCAACCACCAAAAAAAACCCCACCCCTTCCACAAGTAGTCAGGGTCCTGTGTTAGCACTATCAGGAAAATCCTGAAGAATGGCATTTCACTGACACCTTTGAGCCTGTTTAGATCAGGTGCTGAGGATGTTCTTCAAACACCAGGCTGCTACAGGCCCGTGAAGCAGCTTTGTTTCATTACAAGGCTCAAGTGTTCCAATTGCCTTCATGAAATCACCTTCAAATATCTGGACTCTCCAGGACAGGTCCTTGAAAGTGAAAGCAATAATCAAGAGGAAGGCAGCCAGCTATGGCTCAGATTTTATAATGTTTTCCTGCTGTTATTTTCACCACAGGCTATTTTAGATTCCCCACCTCTTCTTTTTTTTCCTCTTCATTTTAAGGTCACATCTGTTCAGGGCATATAATGATTTTTATGACAACTTTGCAGAGAAGTGGGGAACTTGAATGCAGAGGAAACTGCAGTTAGACAGGTACAGATAAGGGAGGATTTTTCTCTATCTTAAGACATAGTCTCATGATGAACTCAGATGATCTATTCCTAACCAAAAAAATGCTTGACCTGACAGAATGGAAACAGCTAAAACCAAAGTGGGAGAGAAAGACAGAGAGAAGAGCAATAGTTTATCTGTAAAGTGCAGAAACCCAAACACTGAAACCCAAACATTTTGAATGTAGAAAAGCTGAAGCAAATAGAAGTAAAAATTAGTAATAACAATAATAAGTAAAAGCTAAGAAGAGCCTTTGAGTAGATAATGAATTGCAAGCTCTCTAGTGCACTGCAGAGCACCTCCAGCAGTGTGTGTGCTTGTGCCTCTGTAGGACAAGATGCTCTTGCTTTCTGTTTGAAACTTCCTCTGCCTTATCAAGACATGTCTGACAAATCAGAGGACCTTTATTCTTCTTGGCCAGCTCCCTCAGCCATCAAATGACCTCAGAGCATGAGGTGGTTGGCTTCATGCCATCATCATGGTGCTATGAGGGTGTTGGGCTGGTGAGGACACAGATGCAAGCAACAGCAGGATTCTAAAAGCAGCAAAAAGATGCTGATATTGTGAGCCAGGAAAGGACCCAAATCTGGCACTGCAAGGAGTGGCTCAGTGCTGGTTTCCTAGTGCTCAATGTCTTGCTCTGTGTTGCCTTCAATATGGTCATGGTATTAGCTGGTAGACTCTGAGAGCAATTCTTTATCATTGGATGTGTAGAGCTTTTTACAGGTCCTTTTTAATCTTGGGCAAAGCACACATCTGATTTTCTTCTTTATCAAATAGACCCTAAAAGCATTTACAGGCTTCAGGGTAAACAGAACCCTTGCTGGGATTAAAGCTGGGAAGTAGAAACATAGGAAATATCAATTGCAGTAAAATTGCTGCCTTTCAGTGAGCATAACAACCATGTGGTGCAGGTGGTGTTTGTGTCCTGGCCTGCAGTAGTGCTGCCCATGGAGTGGTGAACCTGCTTTGATGCTGAAGCTCCTGTGCTTCATGCTCTGTAGCATCTGTGAGCACAAGGCAGTGCACTGGCATCTTTGTGCTCTGCCAAAGTTTCCCACGAGGTGTTCCTAAAAGGAGAGATGTTTCTGTCACCAGCACAGGAGATGAGACATTAGAGCAGTAATTCAGTGGCTAATTATCTTGGGGATGTCTCAAGCATGAGACTAGAAGACCTTTGAAGGTGCCTTCCAACATGCTGTGGTTCTATGAAAAGTGTTCTGCAGCAGACCTTTCCCTACCCCTTCTCTGTTGTATTTTGGACATGTTCTTGTCTTGGGGTTCTAAATGACTCTCCCCAACAGAGCTGAGCAAAAAGGTGTCACCTGTCTACCCTCAAGCTACAGAGTCTAGCTCTGCTTTGCTCTGTGCCTTTTGGTTTTGCCAGCCAGTATGATTCCCATCTAAATTGCTACCAAATCAGAAAGGGAGCATTTTAAATCCTGGGTTGGTTTGGGGTTTTTTTTTCACTGACACAAATGATTTCAGAAAGTGCAAAGCAAATCCTTCCCTAATGCAATGCAGAGAAGATCATATTGTAGAAGTGCTGCAGGAAATTATGGCAACTGACTTCTGGAAGCTCTACTGGTAGCTCTATCATTCATGTTTAGCCTCCTGTGGGTGCATTTTTCAATTGATATCCCTTAAATAACCTTAATTATGTGTACGTTAAAGTGCCTCCTCCAGCAGGGAAAATTGAGGAAGACACTTATTAAAAAGAGGCACCAGCACATGTGGTATTATTTTTACAGTCATCCAGTGTGTTGATATAAAGTATTACATTTGAGTCAAACCTCATTTGGGTGAGTGGTTCAAGTGAAAGGCGATCTGGCTGCTCATTGTGTCTCCAATGGCTCTCCAATTAGCGGAGTGATTAGCCCGGCTAATATCAACAGAGCCATTCCTCTGTCACTTTGACAGTTACATCACCACACAGTTTTCAGCCACTTCCTGAAGGCTTTCTGAATCAGCCCCAAGAAAACTGCAGCCCTCCATGATGTCCCCTGGGAGGAGGCATGATTTCACAAGCAGTGCTTGTAGGAGAAGCCAGGGAACAATTTCTTATGGAGGACAAATATTGGTGTGGACAAATCCTTTTTGTTTTCCTCCAGGATTTCCCAATGTTTTTTCCCTAAACATATGATCTGTTGCTTTCATTTTCTGCTTCTGGAAAGGCTGCTGCAAAAAACTGTTTGTTTGCACAGAGATTTTACTTGACCTTGAATGCAAGTTGTTGCTTGAGCTGCTGAAGAGTGGTTTATGTTGTTGATGTGTTTGCCATAAATCATTGCAGAGGAGCCTTGAAGGTGCACAGGAATATTTGTTTGGTTTATTTAAAAAAGAAGGGGAGAAAGAGCTGTTTAAATTCCCAGTCATTAGCAGAACACATTTCTTAGCTTCTGTAGGTGGCTTACAAATAAATAAGTTCTTTTATCATCTGTGCTCTCTTACTTCTCGCCCTGTTTTCCTCTCAAGTAGCACCAGGAAGCCAAGCAAGGCTCTGGCTTTATCTGCCTCTGGACAAGGAAACTTCTTTTCTTTTGCTTTGCTGGAAGTTGGGCTTAGTTTCTAATATCTTCACCTCCTCCTTCCATCACATTTTCAGCTCTTTCCTCCAGCCTCAATGGCCAGCTTTCCAGTGGGCTCCTAAAGTCAGAATCTTTCTTCCCAAGCTAAGAGTTCTCTTCCAGCCTCTGTGATTCTGTGATTCCTTTCCCCCCTCATTCTCCTTCCAGCCCAGAGAAAAGTTCCTTGTACTAGAGGGGAACAATTTTAACAGTAATTTGATCAAGAGCTCTGGACAACTTATTTTTTTTACACATTATTCTCCAAAGCAGAGTTGATTGAAGAGAAATGGGTAACTGTCCTAGCCCAAGAGTAAAACCAAGAAGAACTGAGCTGGACAATGCAGGAATGGTTTTGTAATAAAGGATTCTACAGACATCTGAGAAGTTTTTGGTAAAAACATTCAGTAGCTCCAGGAAGCACAGTCACTTCCTTCTGGATTGCTCCAAAGTGGATGATAGGCATGTCCAAACCAATGATGGCAAAGTGCTGACACCGCTGCTAAATTTGGCAGGGGCAGGTTTGGGCTGGCACCAGTGACAATGAGCTATAAATGTTGGGCTTTCTTATAAATAACTTTGGCACCAGGGCTGAGGATCTGTTCTAGATTACCATTAATGCTGCTAAGGATGTCTGGAATTTCTTCCCTGGTTTTTCCTTTCCAAGCTCCCTACTCAGATCCATCTTGGAGTCTACAATTATTAGCTCTAGAAAAAACTTTTTTACCATATTATGCTGTAACTAATGGGGTTTTTTCCTTCTTTTCCACAACACAAACCTGGATCTAATCAACTTCCTTTTGTGGTTATTTCCTTTTCAATTACCTTCAAGATGTGGAATGAAGCCAGAAAACCATGATGAGTTCTTGCTTCCCTCAGGAAAGACAGAGAATGAGTGCAGGTACCAATGCAAACCAAATGCATCACATTTAATCATCTGTAATTTGTCCATAGGTTACATTTCAGCCAGTGTCCTTTCTATGGGCACCCTTCTGGTTCTCCTGCAGTACAATTTTCCCTCTTTCCCCCACATGCAAATATTGAATTCTTTTAAAAGATATTTGTTTAATAAGAAATTCTCCATTTTCTTTAGTCCCCAAGGGTACCTCTGGGGGATTTCCTTTGGTAAGAGAAGAAGCCAAGAACACAAACTGGATTCAGAGCATGGAATGGGAAAAATCACTTCAAATCCACAAAATGATTTCTGTTTAGAAAGTTGCTAAATGTGTTTTATTGTCAGGCATCATGCCCCATTATGCTGGAAATGCCCAGGAGTGGAGTTCTTTCCCCTCCATGCCCTAAGCTGACATTGACTGAAATCCTTCCATTAGGGGAGTTTATAACAAGCAGAATTAGGTTGTTGCTTTTAGTTCAAACACATACCCCTTCATTTCCTCTAATTTTATACAATGTAAATAAATACTCAGTGGGGCTTGGAGGCTACTGGAAAGCCCTGAATGCTGATCATGTGTTCTAAATAAGGCATTCCCAAAAAAAGCAATGCCTTGAGGCTGAGGAAGGTAATTGTCAGTTGGGGAGGAGAAAGGTCGAGGGGTGCAAGTGGGCTTTTTCCTGCATTTGTCTGAGAGGATAAACAGCAAGGGAGAAATGCTCTGCTGGAATCAAACACAGCAAAAGCAGGAGGAAAACAGATGAAACCCCTGGTAGGTGGCAGCTTTGTCTAAATCCAACAGCTCCATAAAACTGACAGAATTTGCTTACCAAAAGAAGGTGAAGGAAATCCTGATTTCTTTCCTGAAGATGCTGCCCTCCAAAAGCAGAAAACCATGGTCTGAAAAGATTTGCTGCCCACACCAACATCAAAATTGTTCAAAATGGAGCTGGAAACTGCATTAATTTCTGTCTTAGTGTTCCAAGTCCCGAATTCAGACCTGGGAGTCTTCCTTTCTCCATCTGACTGGTTCAGACACCAAGATTTTGGAGCACAGAATACATGGCAGTTTTACTCAGTTATAAATTGGTCTCGCTCCTCCAGCTGAAGGGCAAACTAGGAGTGGAAAACCATCCTAGAAATGGTAGAGAAGTTACTCCTAAGAGTATTTTGCCCATCACCAAGAACACTTCCCCCTCACACCCTCAAAACCACTGAAGAACTTCAGAGATGTCAACCCAAAAGCAAAGCTGAGCCCAACAGAATAGTGTCTCTCTTCTATTCCCATTTGTTTTCTACATTGTTTCATGTCAGGCCCAGCCTTCCTTTAATTTGAGTTTTTTCTGGCCAGCTCTAAGAATTTTAAAGAGATCATAATGATCCCTAAATCACAGATAACTGAACCTCTAAAAGACAAACTCTGCTCTCCTCATAATGTCATCTCTTGCCAGCTCTCTGTCGGGAATGATTTTCAGTCAATTTGATCTTCAATAAATAACAGCTCGGGTAAACAGGTGAACTCACAGTAGGCAAACTAATCCTCTTACCCCTTCCCTAACACAGATGTCTCCAGGGCCAGCAGGAGGGACAGTTATGAGATTGGCAGGCCCATCCAGCTGTGTCCAGGGTGCTTTTTCAAGGGCTTAAATAGCCCTCAAGTGTGATTTTTATACTCTAAAACATCCTAAAATATGACCACATCCCAAACCCATTAAAGATTGTTCCAGGGCCCCTGTGGTTAAATGGAAGAACCAAGATCCTGGAGTAGTTCTGCAAAGAGGAAAAGAAAACTACATCAGATGGATAGGAGACAATCCTGGTGAAGAAAGGGATATGCCTGTTTTGCTTGGGTTTAAGGAAAGAATAGGGAATCAAATGGCTTGCCAATATTCAAGTTCATTTCTTGCTGTGGTTTGGGAGAGAAAAAAGGGGAATGAAGAGTGATCAAAAGGAGCCAGAAACTATCATACAAGGCCCTTAATTCCTGAGACCCTCTTAGGAAACAGGACAACAGACAAATAGACAGCCTCACGCTTGCCTAAAGCCACGCTCTTTGTCAAATTTACACCAAGATTTTCATCTGACATGAGCTTAAATTGTCCTTCCACTTTCCCTTACTGCAGAGTCAACCCTGAGGAACATTTGCTGTGATTCCCTTGGAGTATCACACTAAAATAACTCTGATTTTTTCCCTAATAGTTTTGCTAACTCAAAACATCCTGGTAGCACATTACAGTTCCAAAGTACTTCTCGTGGCTAGAACAGATTGGTACAAGCAGTTGATCTTTTAGGAGAGTTTCAGTTGACTAAAGATCTGATACAGAAACCTGGCTTTAGAGACATTCTTTTTCCATGTAGCTTCTTTCCATTGAATTCATTTCAGCTAGTTTTCTGCTTAATGCCATTGCATTTGACAAGACTAACTGTTCCTAATTTGAATTTCACAAAACCAATCAGCAAAGCTAAGGAGAAAAAAAATCTATTCCAAAGAAACAAAGTAGCCCTGTGCTATCTGGAAGACTTGATGGACTAGATGGACTGTCAAGCCCTATAGGATGTCAAACCCTACAGAACAGCTGAATGGAAACAGATGTGTGTAGACCTTATCCAGTGCTACCTTCAAGGTGAGTGAAGCAGGTGTTTGGCTATTATCACCTGAGCAGGAAAATCTGGGCTGGTTTTGTTGTTTCCTTATCATAGGCTTTCAAACAACAGGCTTGAAAAATAAAACTCAGCTCATTCCCACTCCCCACTTGAAAGATTTAGGTCTCACTTTCCTTGCCTTTCCATCCCATATTCCTTTCATGGTTGCCCCCCTTTTTTTTGGTCTGAGGCCCAACAATTTGCTGAGCAAGGTATCCAACCCAGTGATGGGACATAATCCAGTGCAGTGGGTGGTTGGATAGTACAGGGGAGAAATTGGAACTAGCCTAGTTAATGTGAAATTGCTAAAGCCAGTTCTAATAGCTTAACATTGGAGGGGTTATTCTCTTTATTTAGTTATTAATTTATTTCCATCCATTAGAATTTGTCCCCTATTTTTGTGAAGAATTCTGACATTTGCCATGGTTTCTTCAGCTCCCAAGTTTGATTTTACTGAGCTCATGCTGTGAGTTGAGAACTTGGTTTATTAAGTTCTTTAGGATCTGCCTTTCTAATGGCCATTCCTGAGCTGTGCAGTGCATCTGTACTCCCTGGAATTATTTTGGGGTAGAAAACCACAAGATTTGACATCCATTGGAAGAAACCATTTGTAATTTCTTGAGTGTATCCTGGGCTGGAATTATTCAGCAGGAGAAAAATCACAAATTGTGTGAGCAAAGGTGAAAGAATTGTAAATAATAATTCATCCCTAGATCATAAATTAAGTTTTAAACATAGTCCTTTGAAAGACTTGGTAAAGAATCTGGCTGACTTCAACTCTTTCTGGTAGTTTCATGCTGCTTTTTTTGGTAGTGCTTAGTGTGCAGAGCAGTGAAATACATCTAAAGGAGTGGTTAGGGATATCAGTAAATACATTACAGATGAGTGATATGTATAAAACATACAGGACATCTTATCTAATGTGGATTAGGCTGGCAGAAGTAGAACTCTGTTACACTTCAAGAGATGCTTCTGATCTCATTTGCATCAAATGTCACTAGATTGACTTATTCTGAGATGCCACAACTACCTTGGATTGTCAGCAAGAAAGAGGAGGAAAAGGAACACTGGCCTTAGAGCAAGTTTCTTCCTGTGGTTCACAGGACAGCATCCTCCCCATCTGCTTTCTCTTTTCTTCAGGTATTAGTTACACTATTTCCTGGATCACAGTTTCCTCTGCTGTTATGTGGTCAGTATAATATATTCTAATGAAACATAGGTAGAAAAAGGCTACAAACTTGAGCTGGATGAATCCTGCCAGAATCCATCTCCTTGCAAAGCTGATGAGATAGCAGGGAGGTCTGGAGCATGGGTAGGTGGCACAGCCCACGTAGCTTGATGTTGGCCACTGTAAACAGAACAAATGCAAACTGCCAAGTCCCTTGTCATTGTTTTCACTCAGACCTTCTCTGCAGCCTTAAAGAAAGGCATTGTTAGAAGCTGGTCAGCACTGAAACAGATAAGAGAATAATCATTTGTTAACAGATACTCTATCAGGTTAAAAATAATTGAGCATTTATTATTATGATGATGAGTCCAGCAATACTTTTGTTCCCTGTTGTTCTATAGCCTTGATCCTTCCAGGACAGTGAAATACTATCATCCAATGTTTCTTAATTCCTTGCCATAGCAATGAGCATTGAGGCTGGGCCCCTACTGAGCATTTCAAGAGCAGGATGACATTCAGCAGGGTCAGCTTTGGTTTCTGCATAATTGCATCTCAAGAGCCTGATGTTAGGCTGCACTGATACAATCTACCAACACTTTCAAAAAGAAAACAAAACCAAAACCTGAACAGTCTACTAAATATCTCTTCATTTTTCCCAGTGCTCCTTCTTTCTGCTGTTTCCATTATTTGCAGTGTGCCTGTTCCTCATCAGACTGCAGTCCATCTCCTACAGCTTCTCCTCCCTCTTTGAACCCCAGGAGGCAAAGGGCCAAGACTTTGCAGACCAGCTTTGGCCAATGCAACTCCTTGGTTAGCCTGAGCCAAATCCCCTATTGTTCTCCAGATCTGGTTTTGGCAGCCAGCTGGTACATTGCCCACCCACCACAGCCTCCTGGCATCCTCCCAGAGGAGCAAGGACTGTGTGTGCGTGTGGCCAGGGCACAGGAACCTCCATCTCTGACATGAGAACAGCTCTTGAGGGACCCTGAAGAGGCAGGTGCACCTCAGCAGAGCAGCTCCAGCTGGGCAAAGCTATTCCTCTTGCACCTTACCCTTCAGCTTGCCCTTTGGCTCCTCTTTGGTTCCACTCAAGCTCTAGACCTCAGTGTGCATCTTATTTTGCATGGGGAACAAAGAGCCTTCCTGTGAGCTGTTCATTATTCAACACAAGAGCTTTCTCCTCCTTGCAAGGCTTCAGGACACCCCATTGAGGAAATGGCTAAACTTTCCACACTATGAAACATGGGTAAGAAGGGGAGAAAATCCTCCTGGAATAATCAAAGACACCTGCCACTGGTAGAAGCTATTTTCTAGTCAAAGCCCAGCATTTGCTAATGGAGATCTATGGGATCATCAGAACTGCTCATAAAACTGAGGCCAAGGTTTCATTTTTCTCCTTGTGGGCAAAGAGTTCATATTCACTTTCCTCTCAGTCAAAAATAGTTCAACCACTTTGCTGGAAGGATGGAGGAAAATGTGATTTAAAATGTTAAATAGGCTCACTGCCCTCAAACATTTCCCAATCTTCACCCCTAAAATGAAAGTTTAGGAGAATTTTGAGGAAATGAAACATTCATGAAATTTAGCCAAAGGTCTACCTTCTCTAAGCCATGAATGATATTTTTAGAGGAGCCTCTTAGCCAGATCTGCCTATTTCTTCATTTGGATGTATTGGATCACACTATCCTTTAGTAATTCTTCTAATAGCAGCTTACAGACTCCCTGCATCCTGGAGCTCCAACCAAAAGCTGTGGTTTACCCTACTTTTTAGGAGAGACTGCCTGAAAAATCCTTCTTTGCAGATCTTTGCTCTTTGATTTGTTGCCCTGCTGCTTGCTTGCCTCCTCAACTGCTTCATATGCTATCGATTGTCTTCCTCTCCACTGCAGCAGTTTTCTCATCTGACTGATGGGAGATTTCAAGAGCCCTGTGCTATGGCTTCCTCCTCCCCTTCCAAAAGAGTTCAACAATCTCCTCTCCTTTTTTTCCCCCCCTTTTTCCTTACATCATCCTCATGGCTCACATCCTTTCTCTGCATCTCCCTCCTGATTCATTATGCAACCATGAATCTCTCTTCAAACACAGAACATCTGGGGATGGAAGGAGAAGGCTGTAATTGCTATAACATGTGGCAAGAACAGCAGATTATTTTGGTATTATCATTGCAACTTCCTTATATTTCTCCTGCTTCCCTTTTGGCATTGCAGATGATAGAAACTAGCTGAGTGAAATGTTTCCTCCCAGCTCTCTCCAGAGGACAGAAGGCAAGTTCTTGCCAGTGTGCTGGTGGGCAACACAGAGAGGCCACAACTGAGGTCATCCTTTGAAATGCACACCATATCAAATGATGCCATAATTATGAGGTGTTGATATCATGGCACTCTCTGCCAAGAGAGCTTGCACTGGGATAAGCAGCCCTTAGAGGTGAGAAAAAGAGAGCAGTGTTTCAGTACCATCAGCACCACCACGCTCTGGAGCCACCACCACCATGCAGTGAAGTCCACCAGGGGCAGGTCCATCTTCCCCCTGAGGAGATATTGTTTAATAAATGAGAAACTGCAGAGATGAGAAACATCCCTAACCCCACAGTAACTCTTCAGAATTCTGTGTTTAGTTTCTCTCCTGTAAAACAGTCAATAGCTATCAGCCATCCCTGCTTTGGAGATAGGATCTCCAGGAGTTCCTCCATGCTAAGCCCCTGGTTAAAGTTACTGTGGATCAATCTGATGAGGACAACTTGCATTTCATGTTATAGCAGATAAACTTTACTATGTGAGGAGTTCTCACTGCTGACAGCCAGGTCTCTGAGATACAACTCCTTTGCCACAGCTGTCAACCCAAAATACACAGCAAGCCTCTGTGTGAGGCTTGTGTCACACAGCATTGGAGAGCTCTTGGCAACCAGAGGTTACATCAAGCAGTCTGTGAGTAGAAAGGAAAAAAAAAATATATATATATATTCATAATTTAAATCCTGGGCTTGCAGGGAATTGTCTGGGCTACAGTAAACTGTTCAAGACATGCTGTAGGGTTGTTTACACCCACCAAGGTTGGGAAGGGAGGTTTAGCAGTACCTTTCAGTACTTAAAGAGGGCCTAAGAGAAAGAGGGTTAGATGGGATGTTGGGAAGAAATTCTTTCCTCAGAGGGTGGTGAGGAACTGCAACAGATTACCCAGAGAAGTTGTGGATGCTCCATCCTTGGCTGTGTTCAAAACCAGACTGGATGAGGCCTTGAGCAACCTGATCTAGTGGAAGGTGTCCCCCCCTCCGTGGCAGGGGGATTGGAACTAGATGATCTTTAAGGTCCCTTCCAACTCAGCCCGTTCTCTGATTCTATGACAATGGTTTAGAGGTTGATCTCAACTGCTATTTGAGAACAGGAAGCAAACTTCTGAGAGTCATCTACTGCCTTGTCTCTGCTGAGGGAAAGGTGTTGAACAACTGGGAGAAATTATTGAACTGCATGGCCATTTCTGACTGGACTTGAACACATGTTCATTCTTCTTATCGTCACTGCTGTATGGAGCTGCCTGGGGATTTCAGCTCTTAGAACAGATACAAGATGAGGAGGGTGAGCTGAAAGGGGAGAAATACACCCAGGGTGTGGAAGTCTGATGGTCTCTGAGCTGCTTTGCATTCTGTAGAAGTCTTTCCATATGGCCTGGGCTGTTTTTTAACAAAACAGTGCAGAGCTGCCAAAGACTCAGAACAGATAAATTTAACCTTGTGTGAAACACAGAGGACAGATCCTTCTCTGGCATAACTACACTGAAAACCACAGAGCAATGCTGCTTTCCACCAGCTGAGGATCCAGCCTAGAGGATCTGGCTTTAGAGGATGAAAAACCACTACAAAACATAAGCTCTTGGCTTGACACACATCTTGAAGGCCAGCAGTGGCTGGCGCCTACCAGCTCCACATCTCACCCAAGCCACAAAGCTGATGAGCAGTGAAGAGACACACTAGATGGGGATGTGACAGCTGGACTATGCAGACACACAGCAAAAAGTATTTAGTTTGATTTTATCTGTCAAACAACAGACTATTTCTTATGGTAAGAAACGTAAACCAAGTCTGTACTTCTCCTCAAAAGCAGAAGAGGATTTGATGACAGGGAGCAGTTTGCTTGCTTGTTCTTATTGGATTTGTGGCAGGAGATTGATGAGTTTCTCAGGTGCAGTTGAAGGGAAGAGCTATATAATCCTGCACAACACTGTTAATTAGGTTTATCACAGAATGGTGCTTGCAGAGAAGCATCAGTGCAAATGCAGTTGCTTCCTCTGACACACAGCTGCAAATATGGAGTGAACCCAAAAGAGCTTTCCCAGTTAAATGTAGGTTTTAAATGACTTAGGGGACAACATGCCCAAGAAATGACCCAATCTAATGTCTTTCCTTCTTTTTTTACTGGATCTCATGTGCTTTAGCTATGACAGTGAGATTTTTTGATGTCACCTCTCAAAACCCCCATGGGTACTGGTTCTTATACATCCTGCTCTATCAAGAGCAGAGGATTGGTAAATCTAAAAGGCTTTCAAAGCC
Organism: Galbula dea; assembly: GCA_013399015.1. NCBI lineage: Eukaryota > Metazoa > Chordata > Aves > Piciformes > Galbulidae > Galbula > Galbula dea. The sequence goes on along the minus strand of VWZX01005204.1, from coordinate 185,257 downwards.
ACAAATCTTAGCTTCCAAAAGAAACTTCAGCTAATAAAGAAGTCAAACTCTCCAGGACAATGTAGACTAACACCATTGCTCTGCTGGGGAATGTTTGCACTGTTAGAACATTTAGTCAAAAGGACAGAAGGTTCCCACCCATCTCCTGTCCACTTTTCTTCATCCTAAAGAACTTCAGGCTCACCCACAAGACAAATTCTTCAGATTCTTCATAAATTCAGCTGGGCATTTGGCTAGTTTAGAGGCCAGAGAGCAAAGCTTTTTAGCTTTTTATATGGCACAAAGAGTGTCCTTACCACCTGGTGCAGACAGAACAGAGGAATATGAACCCAGCTGCTAGATTGAGGGTCTGAGGTTTGTTCTTGTTAGCACACACAGGAAGACACATTTCAGACCTGCTCCTCTTTCCATCCAAATGACATAATGGACACAGGCTTGTACTCATAAACCACATGGTAACAAATTTCATCTCTTCATTTGCTCTACAGACCTGTTTTCTTCTCTGACAGGAGACTGAGAAGCAACAATGCTGCACAATGAGTCAATCAGCTGCTTTGTCTGCAGCAGCGTAGAGGTGAATTTTCTCTTTGGCTCTCAGATAAAGCTTTACACAGAATCATAGGATGTATCACAAAAGTTGGCAAAGCCTTGCAGATGCTCCTTTCTGCCTCTTTCCTCTTTTGCTACCACAAAGCTCAGGTTTGGGTTAAAATATCAGCATCAGATTTGTCTCCTGGAAGTAGATAGATCCAAGTCATTGGGAATTGGCTTGTAGGAATTTGAGGGTGAAGTGCAGCCACTGAAAGCTAATCATGACTGCAGCCAACACTGTTAAGTTTATCCTTTCAGGTCCTTCTAGAAAGCAAACATTTTCTTGTCTTATGCCCAGTCCATGAGGACCCAGTGTATTATGATGCCCTTCATGGGTCCCATTGCTGATGAACCCCATGCTCCTCTCCCCAGCAGGACCTACTTCAAATTGCACTCAACTTGGAGCCACTATTGGAAACAGCATTTCATCACATGCATTCAGAGTAAACATCAAGGCAGATTAAAACAAAAGCACCATTATAAATTTCAATCTTACTAAAGAAAAAAAAAAAGCAACCCCACACATTAAAAAGGCCCAAAATCTACTTAAACAAACTCCCACAGAATGCTTATAAACTCAACAGCTGTGTGGAAACTATGCACATCTTTCAGGTAGGTTCCAGAGCTTGTTCAGGAGGGAAGAGATCTTGCCAGCCTCTGTTCTACCTGAGTTTTATTGGTCACAGTCTTCCCATTAATTAGCAGCAACATCAGTGATCTCGTGGGTTGCCTCTCATGTCTGAGGTGTTGCCTGCTCTCCCTCACTTGCTGAGGCTCCTGAAGTTAAAGAGTTGACCTCAGGCTTTGGGGATTCAATAAATCTGTTACCACATTCCTCTGATAAATATTTTCTCAAGCTGTTTAGTAGAATTGAACAGCAAAGGGAACTGTGGGCAGCAAGAGGGGCCAAATAAACATTCCCATGAGTGGAGCTGATTTTCCAGCAGCCTTGGTGCTACTGGAGCTGGCCACCATGGGCTGCAGGCTGCCTCTGGTCACCTAGGTGCTTCCTTATGCTGTTAAAAGAACATTGATGTGTGGGAAATCAAAGGTGACCTTGGGAAACTCATCCAAAGAAGACCTCTGTGAGGCCTTCTGGATGAAACAAAGGAAGCTTAACTCACTATTTTGTGTTTTGTGAACCTCTTTCAGTGGGTAAAAAGAAACAAATCTAGAACAGGAGGAGAAAATAACTCCAACCAACAACATTCTTTTTTTTCAGTTAAAAAATTCTAAAGAAAATTACTCAATTTCATTGTTTCCAATTTTAATTTTTGAACCTCTTTGTTGAGACCATGGAACTTGACCTATCAGGACTCCTTGTTCCATGGCCTTGTTCAGTAATTAATCTGCCATATGGCTTAGAAAACATCTAGCAGGGCTGTTTCTTTCCCTGCATAGAGTGGTTTAAGGAGTCTTTGTGAAGTTCTTTCAAGATGAGCAGCTAGATGCTGCTAGAAATGAAGCAAATTTCAGTGCAAAACTAGTCCAAAAGTTAAACCTACTCCAAAAGTTAAACCTACTCCAAAAATTAAACCCACTCCAAAAATTAAACCCATTCCAAAAGTTAAACCCACTCCAAAAGTTGTTAAACCCACTCCAAAAGTTAAACCTGAGATTGTCAAAGGCATTCCCTTCAGCTAACAGTGCCTTTTCCTACAAACTCTCCTAAAGAGAAGCCCAGCAAAGAAAGAAGCTGATAAATTAGACATGGATCTTTGAAGAGAAGGGGAGCCAGAGCCCAATACCTACAAGACATATGTCTTTATTTACTCAAGCATAAATCAAACAGAACAGGAACCTCTGCAAGTAAATCGGATTCCATTTGTATGTTTTTCCTGACACATAAATCTGGCTGCAGCAGAATGGCATGAGTAATAGAGGAACCAAACTCCCACAGGGACTAATCCTTCACTGAATCTGGACTGATAACTTACCCTGCTGAGCTGGAGGTTGGTGCTGCTCTGGTGAATCATGGGATGACCAGAGGCAACTTTGAAAAGCATTGAGATGTGGTCCTCGGGGCCATGGGTTAAGGACATGGTGGTGATAGGTTGATGGTTGGACTTGATGGACTTAGAGGTCTCTTCCAGCCTTCCTGATTCTCTGACTCTGGGTTTGCTGAAGAGTTTCTCTTGCTGAAGGCACAATGGCTTGGATATGAGCTTCTATGTGCTACTGTAGATCCAGCCTTGATTGATGTGGTTTGCTAGACAAAAAGAGCTCTCTCTTCCAAGGCTTTGAAGAAGGAGTCTGCAAGCTGTTCAGGTAACAAACAGTAAACCACAATGCTTCAATGCCAAATGGCAGTGAGAATAAAACAAACCACGTGCAGATGTGTTTGTGCATGAGCTTCCCTCTGCTAAAATGCAGCCAGAACCCAGCTATCCTCCAGGATGTGGGGAAGCATCCCTTCAACTGTGATGGGAGCTGGCTTCAGGCTCTCAAGTCTCCAGTTCTCAGAAGGCATGTGCCATCATTTCCCACCACTCCAGCTGAAAGGATATGCCCAGAAAGCTGCAAAATGCTAAGGCATTGTAACAGTTATTTGCAAACTGCACAGGGGTCCTCCCAGCAGCAGCAGCTCCAGCCATGTGGCTCAGGTAGAGCTCACCTGGCTGACAATAGTAGTGCTCCATCTACGTGAAGTATTAACTTTGCAAGGCTTCCACAGCCAGATTCATGAGGCATTTCCAGGAGAGAAAAATCCCCTCTTTCTTAGCTATGTTTTGCTGTCCAAGCTGCTGAGACTGCACATTTGACCATCTTATAACTTGAAGAGACCTTGGGTGAATCCAGTCTCACTCTGAGGAATGTTATCTTTTCAGTTTTGGCAAACAGAGGATATTTTCATAGAGATTCCTCTTGCCTGCACTCAAATGGGGAAAGATGGAACATGAGAGAGGGTTTTACTCCTTTGGCTGACAAAGTTTGCTTTGAATCAAAAAAAAAAAGGATCAAAAAATATTATTAATGATCAAATCCACAGTTTTCACTAAGCCAGGACATTACTCAAGGTCATATCCCCTGAAATCCTTCTTTGACTGATGGAGTGGTTCCTTCCAGTTTAAATGCAGTCACAATATTATCCCTAATGTAAACTGGCAACATGGATGTTTTTGCAGTTGGTGTTGGTAAAGCATTCCCAAGAGTGGCAGATTACTTTCCACCATGGAAAAACAAATTCCACCCTCCCTGCCATCACCCCCAATTCCACTCACCTTTTCCAAACAGTACATTCAGGAGGAAATCCTGATGATGTTAAAGCTACTTCTGCTGAAAACCTGGCTACCTTAATTGGTCCTGTTCACTTGATATATGACATCTTCTGAGTCAAAGTTTTCCTCAGCTGAGCATCCATCAATTATGCACCCAACGAGGCCTTCCTTGTACTGCATCAAATCCATTGAAACCTATCTTGCAGGAATGGAAAATGAGTAAGCAGATCCACAAAGAATAACACAAGTTCCTCTGGGGTGTGTTCAAACACCTTAATGGTGGAGGGCTAGAGCAGCAAACCTCTTCAGAGCTTGGGAGTGGAGAACAAGCTCACACACAAGCAGCTCTTCTGAGCAGCAGGTTGGCAGAGGTAGCAGGAGCGATCACATAACATGAAGTCTGTTGATGCTGAGTGTCTCCTAAATACCCTGATATATATAGCAGCAGCAGCAGAGTGGCTCTTGCAGAGCAGGACATGGTGGAGGTAAGGATTTGATGCTTGTGCTGGAAAGGCTGACCTAGTTAAGGAAAGAAAGGTCACAGAGATGAGGGGAGGGAAGGAGAAAATGAAGGGAGCCTTATTTAAAAACCACAGTGTGCTTTGCATTCTACCACCAGTGCAGGCAAAAGCTAAGCTCCTCTCAGCTGCAAAGGTCTAGAAGACAGTTGTGAGGTTGACAGTTTTTTAATGACTTAGTGAAGAAGCCATCTGGAAGGACAAAGGGCTGCATTATTTCTTGATTCAAATGATGCTAATGTGCTGTTCTACCAAGAACATCCAGCTACTTATGGCAGCTATACTGGGAAGGGGCCAGGTTGGTTTTTCTACCAACACCTGGCTGGCAAGTTCAGTAGGACATAGAGGTTGTCAAACTACACCCCACTGATCTAAAAGATAAATTTGCCACAGCTTCAGTAACTTGTCATCTAGAGAGACTTATTTAAGGAAAAAACCCCTCAATTACATCAATAAAAACCTCCAAAGCCACCAAAATAGATGACACACAGAATGAGCCTCTTCTGAAGTGCCAGAGATGTGTTCTACTTCATGACAATGAGCAGGACTTGTGGACCAAGTCTCTTCCCTCTCCTGTCACCCTGGCACAAGCCAAAGTGGGGATGGAGGGCTCACATTTCCCCCTGCCCTGCTGCAGTTCTGAGCACAGGCATGGGCCTGGGACAATGGCTGAAGAACACAACCCACAGAAACTCTTGCCAGAAGAAAGGTGCCAGGTGAAGACAGCACACTGGCAACTTTATTCTTGACAGTTCTTGTGTTTTGGGTCTCTGAGGCAAACATGAAATTCTAGTTTTCAGGATGTGAGTCTAGGAAAGTAAGAGCCACATCAATTAAAGCTATGTCAGTAGTTTTCAGGCTGTATCCACACAGTCTGCTTTTAGATGGATGGAAGTGGGCTGCCAAAATGCCACAGAACCATGGCCAGGCTGCTTTCACAAGCTTCCCTAAGTGAAAAACTCTACCAGGGTAAGTGAAGACATCCACACAGCCTATGGATTGGAGTTCAATCAGATCCTGCCTGTCCTGTGCTGATCAGACATCATTTACCTTCTGAGAATTGTACAGCTTCTTAAATATCCATTTATCCACCCTAATAGCTGTGCTGTTTGCATGGGGTGGTATCCATCTTCCTGGACTTCAGGGGGTTTAAATGTAGACATCAGTCATCTTAGGCTCCCTTTATCATGAGAGGAGAGAAATGGCTCTCTCTGGAGGGAGATTCATCACAGGTTGAAATAGGTGTCTGAGGAAGGAGAGATGGATAGCTCTTTGGAAGGGTTTATTTCTCTAGATGTCTAACCAAAGTTATTGCACAGGGATCTCAGTTTATCCATGTCCTATCAGCCAGCTCACCCTCAGCTTGGCTGTGCAGGTCTCTGCCTGCACACCCACCCAGTCTAAGGTGTTCCTAGCTAAAGTTCCAAACCCACCACTGCCTCCCAAGGACCTTTCATACTTCACTGTCTGCTTATCTCTGTTAACTCAGATAAATTCAGGCAAGCAGAGAATGTGGCCCATGTGCTAAAATCATCAGTGGATGATGTCATGGTCAAAAATGAGTCCTCTTTGAGGAGTTTAACAGGTAATTGAAAGGTTATTATTTTTAGAAGTTGATTTCTTTTCTAATGGGAAGTAAATGAGATTCAGGTCATATTCAGGCAAGCTCAGGGTGAAGTCATAGGGTGAAGAGAGGGAAGATGGAGTTGAAGATTAATTTGATTAGGATTTCTTAAGATAATATTTGATTTTATGAGGGGTTTAAAAGCAGCAAGGTCCATTTACTAAGCCTGAGCTGTTCACTCATTTTTTTTCAGGCTACACAGAAAGGTCCAGAGCTTTGGTTGGAGTTAGATGGTGGCAAGTGGAGAAAAATTAATACCAGTTACAATAAGAATCTGCAAAGTGTTAGCAGAATAAGGGGATTTGGGGAAATGCAGAGTTGAAGATTCTCTGATTTCTCAGGGAGTTTCCTGATTTTTGTAACACACAAGCTGTGAACTTTTAACTTGGGTGAACACTACAAGCTTCTAATTCTATTACCAGCAAGAAAGTTAGAGAAGCCACAGGAGGGAAAAAATTTCTTGACATACTTATGGTTTACCAAAAATAAGTTATTAAAAGTAGAGATCTGTCTCTTGTTCCCCCCAAAGCAACTTAAAACTTTGTAGCTAACTGAAATAGGAAATAAGCTGCATTCAAGGATAAATTCCCAACATTAGTAGCCACAGGATAAATTCCTTCAGCATCATTCAGTGAAGCAGGATAAGATCCAGCACACAACACACTGACCAAGGGTGTAGGACAATAGAGGTGCAGAAAGAAGGTCTGAAGGAACTCTGAAATACAGCAAACACTTGCTGGGCTGCAGAGCAGAGAATAATTGTTTTGATTTTGTGGCCACTCACAATAGTTCTGCAACATGTCCTAGCTCTGGAGTGTCACCAAATTAGAAGATGTGAAGAAAAATAAAGGAAGGGATAAAATCCCTGTCTTCCCCTTTGCAGTTTCTGAATGCACCCCCAAAGGTGGTAGGGCTATTAAATAGTCATCAAGCTCCAGTGTGCCAGCACATCAACCCAGTCTGGTTTTGCAGGAAATTTGGAGGGTCACAGGAGCTTTACCAGTGTCTGGTAGAGGGTCCTGGATGCCTGCAGAAAGGATGTTCTCCTTAATGCACTTTAAAGTTGTCACAACCAATAAACAGTTTGGGTGAAACCTGCACAAACAGGAACAGTTCTCTACTTCAAGTATACCCTGGGCCTCTTGAACCTTGATGTGGTTTCTTGGATCAATGAAATGAAACAAAAAGGTTTTTTTCAAGGGGATCAGAGAATGGCCCAGGTTGGAAGGGAGCTTAAAAAGATCACCTAGCTCCAACCCCACTGCCATGGGCAGGGACACCTCCCACTAGACCAGGGAGAGAGATGAAGTGCAAATTTGGAGGAGGGAAAAAGTAAGGAATCTAACTAAATCTCCCCAAACTATTTTCCTTCCCTGCAAAGAAGCCTGAACCAAGAGGCCAGGCATGCCAAAAAGATTGAAGGGGATTTAAAGCTGGAGCTCGTGGTTTGCTCCTCTCACTCTAAACACACCCTCGTGAATACCCTCCACTGTTGGGCATGCTGCTATGTTTGTGAGCCACAGTCTAGGGCTTGCCCTCCCCCTCTTTTCTTACAACACAAATATTTCTGGTGAAAATGCATGTAAGTCAGGAGATCAATGAGGCAGCTTATGCACACTCTTGCTTTCCCCTTGGACTCTGGCCCACAGCCCAGCCCAGACGTCACTCTGCGAGTCACAGACCTTATTTTCCTTCATCCCTTCCAGCAGCTTTCCTTTCCCTCCCATCTTATCAAAGACTTAGTATTTAAACAGCTTAACCTTGATTCAGCTGGTTTTGGATGAATTGGCCATGGATCATTTCTGCAGGCAAGCTCACCAGGCAGAGCTGGGGAGCAGAAAACAGGAGCTTAAAGGCTGGGCTAGGCAGTCCTGGAAGGCTGGAGGAGGCTGTCACCTCCTTCAGCAGAGCACTTCTGTGTCTACAGCTTATGGACAATCTTTTGCTGTGACCAGGAACAGCAGAATTCATCTCTTTGGTACCTTTATCACCCCCATCTCCCTTCTTATCAATGAGTCACATTTCTCCATGGGAGAAGGACTTTTAACTGGTGGGTGGGGGAGTGTTTATAATCCTGACTTTCAGCATGAGCAAGCAGTTTTCCAGCTTTCTGGAGACAGGACCTTTGAAGGTAACAGCTTGCACTCTTTTCTCCCCAGTGTGTGCTCAAGACAGATTATCTAGTTTTCTTGGGTTGCTTCTCTGTTTGCTCTTCCTAGAGTCCCCTCCTAGACTAACCAGAGAAGGGCAATGAAGCTGGGGAGGAGTCTGGATAATAAGTCTGATGAGGAGCAGCTGAGGGAACTGGGGTTGGTTAGGCTGAGGAAGAGGAGGCTCAGGGGAGACCTTAGCTCTCTCTACAACTCCCTGAAAGGAGGTTGGAGCCAGGTGGGGATTGGTCTCTTCTCCTGGGTTACCAGGGAGAGGACAAGAGGAAATGGCCTCAAGTTGCCCCAGGGGAGGTTTAGATTGGATAGCAGGAAACATTTCTTTCCTGAAAGAGTTGTCAGGCATTGGCCCAGGCTGCCCAGGGCAGTGGTGGAGTCACCAGCCCTGGAGGGGCTGGAAAACCCTAGAGATGTGGTGCTTAGGGCCATGGTTTAGTGGCATGGTGGTGGTAGGTTGCTGGTTGGACTTGATGATTTTAGAGGTCTCTTCCAACCTTAGTAATTCTGTAACATGTGCTGCAAGAAGTCCAGTAAAATGTTTATAGCCTTATAGCCTAACATCACCTCACCATTGCCAGTCTTTATGTCCCTCTACAGGGTGACTGATGCACTTACAGGAGCACACAGCAGCTTGAATTCCCCATCCACTATGACTTGCATGTCTCATCACTGTAAATACTGAGGCACTTATTAAGCAAGAGTTTCTTTTCTTGATAGGTGAAGGAGGGGGAGGGATATAACCTGAGTAAAAGCAGAAACTTGAATCTCTATCTTGGAAAACAGGAGCTGTTCTCCTAAGGAAGAATCAACCTCTGTTAGTTCTCTCTTACATGGAGCATTTGGGAGCATCTGAGCAGGGAGAGAACAGTGCTTCTGTCTCAGTAGTGGGTAAGGTAAGAAGACCTAGAAATTAAATTAAAGCATATTTTTTTCTGAAGTCCATGATGGTCCAAGTAGGCTTGGTCCTAATTTCATTTAGGGTTGGGAAGGGAGTTCAGGAAAACAAATGGATCTCTCCAGATTAAACATGGGTGGAAGTCTGTGTAATGAACTGAATTGGCCCTAGGATCATTTTGCTCATCCTTGCTTTTGTGAAAATATTTGCTGAGTGACTTTTGGGCCAACTGAGAACTGCCTCTGTTTGTGAAGGACCACAAGGAATGTTTAGAGTAGAAATTTGGAAAAAATGGCTTTGAATAATGTGGACTAGTGGTGGCCTGTGTAATTTCAACTCTGCCATAATTAAATACCAGCAGTAATTAGCAAATAACAACCAAAAACTAAGCTTATATTAAAAAATACCTTTAGAGAATGACCAACACCAGGACTTCCAATCCTGGGAAAGCTGCAAGTGGTCCTGGGGGTTGTCATCTACTCTAGCTCTCTGGCTCCAGAGTACTGGAAAGCTCTGTGGGGTCCCTGGAGGGGAAGGACCTTGGATTTCTCTTGCAGCAGTCTGTGGTGGAAAATGAGACTGATCCATTCTAACCTTCTGCCTGAGCAACCTGATTCATCTCTTTGGGTGCTCAGGAAGCTCAGAGACTCTTTGCTGAGTATCTGGTGACTGTTCTCACTAAGAGGATCTCTGGACCATCTGCTGCCCAAGGAACTGGGATGTTTAGAGGCCTTTTTCCACCTGTGTGGGATTGGCACCCAGGAGTGATACAGAGAGCCCTGAAGGGTTTATTGCTGTGGCTGGGCAGTGCTCTTCTGTCTTCTGCAGACTGCAGAAAGCCAGAGGGTATTTCTAGGAGCAACAACTGTTTCTTTGAGAAGACAGATGGACACAGGAAAGAAAACAAGTGGGAAAACCTAGGAAGATGGAATGGAAAAGAAAAAGCTAATAGGGATCCATGATTTATAGAACAGCACAATGAAAGGCAGAAATAAAGGAGCCTGGGGTGTTGTGAGATTATCTGAATTCATTGGAGAAGCAATACAAGAAATGAAGCTTTGTAGCTCTGGAGACAATATTCCCTGAACTTTTTCTGTCTATTCAAATGCCTAGTGAGTGGATTTGTCAAGCTCCAAGGACTAGCAGACTTGGCAATCTAATTCTTTTATCTGCAAGCCAGGTAGGGCACAGGCAACCACCCAACTTTCCCATCTTTTCCTGCCAAGGTTTTCACTTTACACTTGAAGGGACTTGGTGCAGAGGGTACATCAGGATGTAGTCTTTGTGTTTGTTCTGCTCTGTAGCACAGACACACAGAGATGCCAACGATGTGTGAGGATTACAGGAAAGTCTGATCCTTTATTTACCTCCAAAGGAGCTGAGGAGCTCCAAGAAACCACATGAAGCAGCACAAGCTGAACCTGGCCTGGAAAACAAGAGGCAAGGGAATAGCTGCTAACTGATTGGGGCAGAGTGGGTACAGAAGGGTTGGATGCTGACTCCTCAACCAAGACATTCATCTAGGACATCTGAAACTAAAAATAAAGTGCCTTGCTGGCCTCATTACTAGGATTCCTGAGCAAGCCTCCACCTTCATGCTGTCTTCACAGCTGGTTGGCCAGACACCCTCTGAAGAGGCCCTTACCCAGCCTTTACATCAGGAGGATGTAAGGTGGTAAAGGAATGTCTCTCTCTTTCTCTCTCCAGAGGAGAGACATGACCAGTGCAGAGACAATATCCTGCTTTCAGCTGGCTATCACCAGATAAATTCTGCCCCTGGTGAGTATAGGATGTCCACAGTGAGGGGACAGAGCCAGGATTCAGCTTTGTGCATGTTCCCAGTCAAGTGGATGAAAGACAGCTCTGGGTCAGGAGCTGTGCAACAGTGCTAATATAATGCTGTGCCTGAACTATTACTCCCAGCACTGTGGGTGATAAAGACATATCCCAGCATGCCTGTGATAGAGGAAGGAGTTGAAACTGCATTTCTATTCTTTTAGGCAATCATTCCAAGTTCTCTAATTCCCCTTCTGACTTCAGTATGCCTTCTTGTTGTCTCCAAGCTCAAATTCAATATCTGGAGATATTTTGTGCTACAACCATTGAAACCTAAAACTGGTTTGCTGCTTTTTTCTCCCCCTTTTATTTTCTGAGGAGGCTGATTAAGATGTAGTGAAGTCAGATCTGGGATGCAGGGTAACACATTCCAGCTCTGCTCACAAGAAGAGTCTCAGATTTACTCCTGGATCCCAAGTGTTCCCTTCTGATACAGGATACTGCATTCCCACAGAGTTCTTTAATCCCTGCTACGCAGCAGAAGTGTGTGGTCAAGAGTATTTTGCACTGTTGGATAACAGATTTCAGTAGTGTTTCTCACATCTCCAGTGCAGCAGAGGATCTAGTTTTTGAGAGAGAAGCCATAGACTCATTCTTCTCTGAATTCATCAACCAAAGCCACAAAGTCTCCATCTCAAACCTACCTTCCCCTCCACCCTTTCAGCATGCAACTACTTGCACACGGACACTAGATCCAGATTAAATGACTGACCTCCAAGAAAAAGGAATGCCTTCAAACATGAAATATTCACTTCATTTAGGGCCTGCAAGGTTTTTGGAACACCATGCTGTGCCACAAACCTTTGGCTGCAGCCCTTTCCATCAACCCATCCAATTCGCCCCTCGCCTCGGGACATTCTGACTCCATCCCAAAGGCTCTTGGAGTTCATTTGAGTACCTGTCCCATCTTTCCATCTCCATGGACCACCCAGACACCACTCAGCTAGAAGCACTCTGGGAGCTAGAAGATAGCTGTATTTCCACTGTATTTGGGGTTGGATTTGTGTTGGTTTGGGTTTGCTTTTCTGTTTTTCTCCCCATACAAATAAAGTGTGACAGGTTGCTGTTGGAAGTGGCTGAATCCAATTAAAGCTGGTTTGCTATTACAGTATAATCTGCATGGACTTGGCTTGCACTGCTTGGAAACTCATTATATGCCCCTGCTAAAGTGCTGGGGGTAGATTGTGGCTGGGTTAGGGGTTAAAACACTTCATGCTTTTCACTTGGGGAGTGTGGTAAAGCTACTTTCCACAAAAGGCACCTGGAGTGAAATGGCCAAAAGAGTGAACTGACAAAAACCCAGTCAGCTCCAACCTTGCAGACAGTGAAAATCAAGTCACCAGGAAGGGGATCTGGCCCACTGTGCCTTTGCTCAAAGGAGTTTGTGAACTCATCTTCAGTATAACATAGTAAAAAGATCAGAAGCCATCAAGGAGAGCAGGGAAAGGACAGGGACACCACAGCTGATGTTTTGTGACTGCTGAGCAGAGCAGGGGATCACACACCCATGGGTGTCCAGCTGCTCTACAGCCCAACCAGATTTTCCACCTGAACTTCTCTTATGCTGTTGCCAAATCAGCAGCTCTAGAGCTCTTAGGACATGTGCAAAAACCAAACAGTTACCCAAGAGCTGCTTAGATCCAAGTCACTAAAGGGATGGGAAATATCTTTGAGGAGCCCCTGAAATTAGGATTGAGACCTGTTGTTTTAAAGAGGTGGGGGAATTAAGTAACACCTAGGACTTTTAGATCCATTATGCCCACGTGTCTCACAGGGTCATAAGTTTCTGCATCTCTTAGGACATGAGATGTTATAAGGTAGAAGGTGGCTTTTACTTCAGGTGCAAAAAAAATTCCTGTTTTTATGTTTTTGCAACCAACAGAGACTAAACAAGGCTCCAGTGAAATAAAACCAGTTTAGGAAAGCAAGCTGAACCAGTTCTAGGCTCCCTGTTTAGGTGTTGCTAACACTTTTTCCTGTCCCATGGATATACGTGAAGCTGAGCCTCTTCCCAGGGTAGGATTTGTGTTCATCTCAGAATTGGTGCTCACTGCTCCAGGCACCAGACACAAACAGGAGCAGTTTGAAGTCACTTATGAAAAATGAGAGCCTCTTTAATAATTGGGAGGTTTGCCACCAGGCAAACTGTGCTTTCATCTTAAATTGAGCAGAATGGATAAGAAAGGAAGGGGAAAAAAAAGAGCTAACGGGGTTGGGGAGAAGAAGAAAAAGAAAGCAATGACTCTTGTGTATCATATATAAGCTCCAGGGGCACTGCCTTTCTGTGCCAGTGTCTTATTTGCATGGCTATTTCCAAAGAAAAAATAAACAGGCAACTCCACAGCTGCTACTTAGTATTCTGTGGCTGCCTGAGATCTGGCATTGCCCTCGGCACCGGGAGCTGCTGAGGCCACCGATGGCAACCAGCTGAATCCTCCAGCACTCAGGCTGCTGATTTCATCAAGCCAAGGTGGCTTTTCTAGCTCAAGCTCCTTTGCTCTCCTGTGATCCAGCTTCCTTACTGAGAAGGAGGAACTCTGAACATTTTGTTTTCTCCAGCAAGTGGCTAATAAATTGCCTTTGGGTGACTGGGATGTGCTCAGCTCCAAACACACCCTGGGCTTCCTTAGCAGAGTCTAGCTGGGCAATTTTGGGCTCCATTTTTTTCCAGGGTTTCTATAGCATTGTGTCAGAAGATGATTTAAATGGAATAACAAAGGCTTGGCTTGCAGTCTGGGAAGAACATGTGGTACCTTTTTACTGTTTTTGTAAGTTAAGCTACATCATTCCTTGTTAGCTCTGAGTATCTGTGGTTCCTTGGGAGCACTGACACTCCACATTTCAATCTTTTATTCTGTTGCTAGCTTTGAAATAGATTTTTATTTTCCCTTTCCAATTGCTTCTTAAAAAAAGGTTGTCTTTTAGTGTAAAACCATCCTGATCTTGTCACCAGCACCCTGTTGTACCTAGAAATGGATATTAAATTACCTTCTCCAGCTGGCTGATTGCCATCAGTCTGACTTATCTGACTTATCCATGAGTTCACTCTATCCCAGACAAGAAGTGTCCCACCTAATTTTCCTGCTTTTCAAGTGCAACAGACTGTGCTCTAACAGAAAATTCACCCCAACCTCTCTTTCCATCCCCACACCCATCAACCTACCCTGACACAAACAGTTCTGGAAGCAAATGTGAAGGCCACATGCACATGTGTTTGTGGAAACCAAATGCTCTGTTGGAACATGAAGATATTGATGCCAAAGAGCTTGGGCATTCAGCTAGGGAAGGAGGAGAAACACAGTGAGATCTGTCTGGCCAAAGAGGGGTAACAAACCAACCCCTCTGGACTGTTTCACAGCATCACAGAATGCTTTGGGTTGGAAGGGACCATTCAATGTTATCTAGTCCAACCTCCCTGCAGGCAGCAGGGACATCTGCAACTAGAGCAGGATGCTCGGAGCCCCATGGCTCATACCAAAACCCCACACTCACAAACCATGTAGACATGGCACTTTGAGACATGGTTTAGTGGCATGGTGGTGATAGGTCCATGGCTGGACTTCATCTTACAGGCCTTTTCCAACCTAAATATTTCTGTGATTGGCAGATGGACTGAAAATGGAACCTGAAAATCAGATTCCACCAGATCTCTGGATGGAAGAGTTCATATCTCACTTGCTGCTTGCTCTCAGCCTGCTCCTGCTCACTGTGTGATAGTAGCCACGAGGCTAATCCCTTCCAACAGCTACCAGCTCTTCTGCTTACTTTGGACCAAAAGCTGAAAATTCCTTTTATAATCTCTATATTACATATTACCATCAAGGCTGAACCATAAACCTGACTTAAACCTGTCTCCAAACCATAGCTAGAACTGATCAGTTTGATTTATCTCCATTTCAAAAGGAGACCCAAGAGCAGCCAGCTCCTTTTTAAAGGGAATTATGCAGCCCACAGAGCACTCAGAAATAGTTGACAGCATTAATTTAGGATGCTCAGCAACTTGTAAGGCTTCCAGTAGTTCAGTTCAAACAACTCCCCAGGATAGCCTGGTGTCTTCAGCTTCCCCATCTGCAATTCATTTCTGGAATGGAAGGTGCAGCTCCTGAACAATGAAATGCCCTCAGCAGTGCAGAGCACCAGAAAGGATCTGCACTGCTTGTGTGTGGCCTCAGGATCAGCTGAGGGAAATCAAACAACTTTCATTTAACAAGGCTGCATGTTCCTGAAGCTTGTGCATGCTTCTGCTGAGGGTCTGCAGGAGGCTCTGTCAGAATTCCACTGCACCTTGGGGTATTTTGGGGGTATGCACTGAAGGCTGGAGCACACAGGGCAGGTTACCAGTGAAATCACAGCAGTGTCATTACTCTGTTATTATTAGGCACACTTATTCCAGAAGAGAAACTCCAGAGCAAGCTACCCCCTACAAGTAGGCAGGATAGTTGGGCAGGAGACAGACTTCTTAGTCATGCTGAATTGTCTCCTGTGGATCTGTTGCAAAGTTGAGAGGAGACCCAAGGGAAGCAAGGTGACTGCATGTTTCTGGAGTCCAGTCTGTGCTCAGGGTGTAGGATCAGCTGCAGAGCTGCATGTGACAGACCATGAGGATCTTAGAGATCTGCAGTAAAGGATATCCCAGGCTGACTGAAGAGACAGACCCTGCCTTTAATCATAGCATCATAAAATGGTTTGAGTGGGAAGGGACCTTTAGAGATCACCTAGTCCAACCTCTCTGCAGCCAGCAGGGACATGTGCAACTAGAACAGGTTGCTCAGAGCCCCAAACAACCTGGCTTGGAAGGGTTCCAGGGTTGGGACATCTCCCACCTCTCTGGGCAACCTGGGCCAGGCTCTCACCACCCTCAGTGTGAAACATTTCTTCCTTCTATCTAGTCTAAATCTCCCTTTTTTAGTTTAAAACTATTTCCCCTTGTCCTATTGCTACAGGCCATACTAAATAGTTTATCTCCTAAACTCCCTTTAAGTACTGAAAGGCTGCAATAAGGTCTTCTAGAACCTTCTCTTCTCCATGAGCAACCCCAAACTTTTTTAGCCTGTCCTCACAGCAGTGAGGTTCCAGCCCTTGGATCATTTCTGTGGCCTCCTCTGAGCCTGTTCCAACAGGTCCATGGAGGATTAGAGGATTAATATTGGACTTAAGTCAGTGGCCTGCAATCTGCCAACAGTTCTTAGACCACAACCAGGTCATTCCATATCTTTATTTCTTGGAGAACTTGACCTGTCTCATCTGAAGCCCTGAAATCCAAACTTTAACCTGCAGCTTCTCTCAGAACCATTCTCTCAGGCTGGGAATCTCATCAGAAGAAGTTGTCTTGTGAGATCTCCAACTCCTGATGGCAGAAAACACCACAAGAGAAGACTCACACTATTCTAGCCAAACCCAGGAATTTCAGAGACATGCAAAACCAAAGAAGTGAACCCCTCCAAGCCTCTTTGGACACACAGAAGGCTGGGGATTCATGTTAATGTAGGACCAGATCTCTGTGGTCCCTTCTCTCCACAACAACCTGTCTGCTAAATTGCTATTTCTCAGCAGCTCAGGCAGATGGCTTCTTTGAAAGGGATGAGATTTCTTTGTGCTGAACATCCTCTGCCTTGCTGGAAGTGGTGCTGCACAAGGGCTGCACACTGCTATTTCTTAGAAAGGGAAGAAAGAAACCCCAAAGCCAAACAGAAATTAGCTCAACCTGTTATTAGTGGTTAAAAGAGGAGAAGCTGTAACATCTGAATCTGATGTGGTTCCACTTGCTCCTGAAGAGGGTTAATTTTTGCTGCATTTTATTTTTTAATTGTTTTGGGGGGGGGTTGGAACAGTGAAGTGTGAAAAAGCAAATGACAGCTTTCACTTCTTCCCCAGGAAATCTCACAGATCTTTAGTGCCCTCTACAGCCTCTCTGAGATTCCTTCAGCCCCAGAGCACTCCACTCACTCTCTGTGTTCGGGTTCTTCTTTCTCAAGTGAGCTGCAATGTACAAGTCCTTTAAAGGAGCTTTCAGCACTGCATTAATCACATGCCTTAATGGGCAAATTCAGCTTGCTTGGGTGTTTCTTTTTTTTTTCCTTGCTAATATATTTGCATGCTCTATAGGTAAGAGAATGCTCAAAAGCAGAGTCTGTGCAGCTGGAGAACTACAGACTCATTTCATTTCCACCCCAGCTATGCAGCATGTGGTTTCTAGACTGAAAGGAGAAACAGAAGGCACAATTTTCCTCCCTGTGCACCAACACTTCATCTCTTCTGCCTGTAGCCAACTGCCTCTGATTGTGGAGAACTCACAGAAAAGTCTTGAAAACCCCAAATTACTCTGCAGCCTCATCCATTTACTGTGAGTGATTTACATCAAGGGTAAGGGACCTGGGTTAGGAAATCAAAATGAAAGCATCTTGACTAAGCTTATGTAGCACTTGCTGTGGGCAAAGATCTGAGAGCCCCTTGCAGGCTGCAAGGCTGATCAAGCTCTCAGATGAGGGAAAATGAGGATCTAACCCTCTTCTGAACTGGGATTCCACCCTGAGCCTGCCCATAGCTATCAGATGGTCTCACCCAGCCTCTCATCCATGTTCTTCTGCAGCAAACATGACATCTCTTCCTAGGTGGCTTGCCTTTAACCACAAAGCCAGGGTTTGTGTATTTAGCTTTGCCCTATGGACAGCTGCATCATTTCCCACCCAGGAGCAGCTCCCACATGTGTCCTGTAAATACAGCCCACATCTGCTGACCTTCCACCCAGCCTTTTCATGGTGGGGCCATGAACTGTCACAGCCTTTTGAATGTTGCTGCTGTGTCCTTCAGGGTATCTGAGTGCTGCAGCCAGGAGGCATGAGCCCAGGGTTTCAGCTAGCAGAGCAATCAGAATTAGAAGCCTGGACTTAGACTTCAGCCACCTTCTCCTTGCCCAACTGGGTTAATACTGGTCATGCTCCAGTTTGATCCAAGGCACTTTAACATCAGCTCAGGTGCACAGATCTACACAAGCTGCAGATGTGCTTCTGAATCACAGGAGCAAGGAGAGCACCTCATGAAGGCACTGCTGGAAGCAGAAGGGCTTGGCAGGGGGTGCTCAGTGCTGCTCTGTTTGCCACTGAGCACCTCAGCTTACACAGCCCCTGTGGCAAGTGGCAGCCAACTGATCCTGCTGAACCTGTGGCAGTGAGAGGAGCTTTTCCTACTCCATGCACCATTTGGTACTGGTGGAAATATTGTCCTTTTATTGCTTTCTTACTGTAACCAAGGTCTCCAAAATATCCTATGGAGGAGAGGTTAAGTGATGTGAGCTGAGCTACTGCTCCACCAGAAACTCCATCACCTAGGAAACTGTTAAAAACCTAAATAAAAGCAACTCATTTATTTCCCACTAGGAAATGATGCCCACATGTTTCTCAGCAGATGAATTAACATGCCAGGAATAAGCCATGTTAATGCACAGATTTTGTTTTCAGCAACCCTGATGCTTAAGGAAAGGTAACAAACTTTTTGTTTCATTTATGTTTCACTCCCTGCTCTTAGAGTTTCCTGGAAAAGCAAATTATTTATCTATTGGGAGGAGGAAAGAGGCTGAAAGGGGGGAAGGAAAAATCAAAGTTCTCCATTGAAAGTAGCATTCTCCCTGTGGTGTTTTCATTTCAAAGTACATTTTGATTTTGTATCTGTGTGGATATGAAACAATACCCTGAAATGAAAACCTGTGTTTCATTTTGAAATGCCAGGCTGAAAAACATTTCCATCCTAAGACGTCATTTCATTCCTGCATTTCAAAGCATAAAAATAAGAGTCTATGTTTCATTTTAAACACTTCCATTTTTTATCACATAACTTCCTTCCCTTGTTGCTGACTCTTTGCTCCTCCTTCCCCTGCCACCTATTCTTCTTTATGCTGAAAAATGGCAGAAGAGGCAAAAAAATCTGGCAAACTATTGAATCTTGTGAATCCATTTCCAGCTAGCACAAATTCTTTCTAGTTTATAAGAAAGTGACAAGCAGAATAAAGGGAAGATTTTCATTTCTTCATGTTTTCTCACTTTCTATTACCTGGAATCAAGAACTTTGCATGGATAAAATTTAAGGGGCAAAGGAAACATTCCTAAAATCAACCAGCAGAAAGAAGAATAATCCTGTCCTGTCCCTGAAACACAGCCTGGTCCAAAGTCAAGATGAAATGGAAAATTGAAATGAGGGAAACTCTCTGTTTTATGCAGGTATGTGGTTTAAAACCATTAGATTTTCATTTTGAACTTTGCAGGTTTCTTTAGAAATAAATTAAATCAGTGGAAAACTTTTAAAATCAAAATCAAAAACCCTAAAACCAAACAAAAAGGCACCAAAAAAACCCCCAAAAAACTCCAACACAAAGAATCCCCACTAACCAAACAACCAAAGGGAACCAGAAAACAAACAATGGAGGAAAATCTTTTAATTCCTCCAGATGGAGAGTCAGGCTCCAGTGGGGTCAGAGTAAATATAGAGATGGTCCTTCCTGGGGCTAAAGGTGAGGAGGATTTGCTGTGCAAAGGGAAGCAAGGGTCAAGCATCCAACAGCAGCAGATGCTACCCTGCTCCCTTGCAGCATTCAGACACATCCTGAAGGCAGGGTGCATAAAACCCAGAGTCAAAGTGAGCAAGAGAACTCGAGGGATGGTTCCTGGGAGGCACCACAAGCCCCAGCAAGCTCTGGAGGAGCACAGGTCTCCAGGAGCTAGTACTGCTGTGAGGTCTGAGGAGAGAGGGAGATGCTGGTGGCCACTGTGTGCCAACAGAGTAAACCACTAACACCTTCAAGCATCCTTGCCTGGAGAACAGAACTGTTTGTCCAAGCTTGGGTAAACTGTTGGAGTGAAACAAACAAGCCAAAAAACCCAAACCAACCAAACCCTGACCCCATGAAAAGCTGTGGGCTCAAAGCAGTGGCCACAGGAAAGCAGCAACCTCCAGGATATTTCCAGTGGCAACCTGGCTCAGCCTGGGCTTTTGTGTGTTGTGAGGGAAGCTAATCTGTTACCCTTTACAGGTTGATGCCACACACAGATAAAAGGGGATAGAGGATACAAGTGTAGAGGAGCTGATGACAATAAAATAGGATTAGGCTGGAGCTTTGTCTTCACTTCCTGACAGAAGAGACAAATCTCACAGAAGACAAGTTTAATCCAGCTGTGTAATGTTTGAGGGTGTTTTAGGTAGATATCATGTACCAGGATCATAGAAACAGTGAAGCTGTAGCAGACACATCTGAGGGGTGAGAGTGGAGGTATCATCACTTGAGCATTTTCTAACTGATCTGTACAATTTCTATCTCTGTTATTTCACATGAAAGCAAACAGGGAATCCAGAGTGATTTGAGAAGAGAGATCACTGGGAAGGAGGAATTGTTAGACTCCAGCTTGGTTTTCTGCCCCCTAAATTCAGCATTTCCACACTCCTGTTCTTTGTTCAGTTCCACACACCCACCCTGCTGAAATACACTTCCAGAGAGAGAGAGAGGTGCATTGCTCTTGGTTGTGCTCCTTGTTTGCCATCCAGTTCCTAAAATCTAAATGCATTTCCTATTTTGCATAATTGATCTTCTGGGTAAGAAGCTGGGTTTGTGCCCTGAGAGCACCTGGCTCTGCTCAGCCTTTACCTTTGACACATGACCTGAAGCCAGCTACATGCTGCAGAATCCCAGACAAATTTAGGACAGATTGTGATGCTGGTAACGACTAAGGAATGTTTCTAACAATTAGCATTCTCTGGAAGTTTAACTCATGCTCAGGGGTTTGGGGTTGGGGTTTTTTTCAGCTTCTCTTCTGGACTGGATCATGACTTTTATCTGCTCTAGCTCTTACTGCAGAAACCAGACAGAAACTGCAAGTGACACCTATGGGGAGGCTGGGAGGAGAGGCTGCAGTTGTGCAAGGCCACAGTTGATAATCAGAGGTACATTTTTAACTCTGTGAGGGCTGTAAAAAGCTCATTTGCAGAGCTTCTAGTGCTCTAGGAGGCAAGGTACAGAAACCCCAGCCAAGGTTTCCTGCTGGGCTGAGGAAAGTCAACAAGTTTCCACATCTTAGCAAAGCAACTGCAGTGCAGATGAGAAGTGAGGACTTCCAGGACAGACCCAAAAACTTCATTTTCTGGGGGGGAAAAAAAGCAGGTGAAGGAGAAGAAAAAGGAAAGGAGAAACTTAGAGTGAATGAGGGAGTGTTTCTGTTTTAATAATCATTAGTCTATGGCTCTGCTGCTAGGGCAATGACTCCATGACTCATTTATCTTGAGGGGTTTGCACCAGCCCAGGTTCCTCTCATGGCTTTTTTGTTATTGCTGACTTGGTTTAACCAACCTTGACACTGAAAGGCCAAAATTCATCTTCCAGCTAAAAGATGGCCAAGGTTACTAAATTAACTGCTTCTTTCATTATCTTTAGGTATCTTCTTAGGACAGATGAATTGCCTGAAAGCCAGGGAAGAAAATCCTACAGGGAGAAAGCAAAGAATAATGTGCAAATACCAAACAGAAACAAATGAGTCTGCACCAAAGGAAAAAGGGAAAAACACACATGCCATATTTTGGAGGTTTTTTTCTTCCCCCTGACTCATTCTGTTTCCTTTATGTTCACTATTTCAGGGTTACTGGTAGAAGCTGGAGACATGTATTAATTCTCCATGCAGAAAAGTAAACAGTCATCTCCATCCTCTGGGACTCAGATGTCTGCTCTCTGCTGTCCCTGAGGAATCTTCCTCCAGTGCCTAATGGTCTCTGACCATAGCAGATCCATTTAAGGGATACCATATCATTTCCTAAAGCCTCATTTAGACTCATAAACACACCAAAAAAAACCACCCCAAAACAACCCAAAAAATAAACTAAAGCCATCACCCTGTCAAGCTGAAGCAGTTTCAATCCTGGAAACCTCCTTTTCCTTTTCTCCTTGTAACTGATTTAAAATGCAGGGGTGGATTGAAGCAAGAAAAAAAGAGAGAAAAGGAAGGAAGAGAAGGAAATAGCACAGGAGCTCCCTTTCCAGCATTGCATTAAATGATGGATTTTAAAAGTCCATTTTAAAGCAAGTTGTGTAACCTTTTCAGGACAAGTGCCTGCCATAAAAGACAGAGGAGGGAAAAAGACATTATCTGGTGAGGGAAAAGGACATTATCTGGTCTAGTAGTTTTCAGGAATTTGGGGTCCCAATTCCCTAAAAATCAGATTTCTTTTGGATTATCATCCTGCTTATTACTTCTGCCAGAGCAGCACCCTGAAAACCTCAGCAGAAGTTGGGATCTTATTGTAAAAACAAGATTACTGGTGACCAGATCTCATGTTTGAATAAATCCAAACCAGGACACTGGTGTAAATCCAGAAATCCTCAGAACTTCTTTATAATCTTGAGCTCAGCTGAAAAATGCAAACATTATCTGGGAACTCAAGTAAGAAAGAAATATTTATTTTGACTTCATAGAAATGTTTGACTGTGACAAGAGCAAAATTTTGATTTTAACACTGCTTAGCCTCTAGCATTTCAAGCTACACATTAAAATAGAAATGATAACAGTACAGAGATTCTCCATGGCTGATTTGACAGATGCAGCCAGTGCCTCTGAACTACCCTGGTTAACAAGAAAGGGCATTTACTGCTGGGAAACTTTTCACAGAATCACAGAATTATTAAGGTTGGAAGAGACCTCTAAAATCATCAAGTCCAAACAGCAACCTAGCACCAAACCATGGCCCTAAGCACCACATCTCTATATGGTTTTTAAACTCCTCCAGGGATGGTGACTCCACCACTGCCCTGGGCATCCTGGGCCAATGCCTGACAACTCTTTCAGGGAAGAAATGTTTCCTGCTACCCAATCTCAACCTCCCCTGGTGCAACTTGAGGCCATTTCCTCTTGTCCTCTCCCTGGTAACCCAGGAGAAGAGACTGAGTCCCATGAAATCAAAGTCAGACTGGAAACTGCCCCAGGACAGATGAGGCTCTAATAGAAAGCTCATAAAATAGGAAGAGGTTTCCTAAAAAGCATCAACAGCAGGGTCAGGAGCAGAATGAAACCTCCTGCCTCCTTATTCATGCTGTAGTTTCATCTTCAACTGTACCTGAATTTATTCCCATGCACCAGTCCTGCTGTGCTCCCTGTCCAAGCACACCTCACAACTGCCAGCCTGGGGAGAGCAACCAGCTCATCCTTCTCAGCAATGACTGATTTCTTGGGCCACTCTGGTAATGCTATTAAAGATGAGCCTTCTGAACAATGGGGAATCTGTTCTCTGGGATATTTGTGCAGTGCAATTCCTTCTCCCTGCACTGATTTCCTTTTTGTTTTTTAAGAAGAAAAACTAAATGGCTGTAGGTAATCTATAACTCACCTGACTAATTTATGGTAGAAAAGATGATTGCTGTGGAACACATCTCAGAGGGTTTTAACTGCTCTGGGTCAGAACTTTAACTGGTAAAAGTTAGGCCAGCTCTGAAAGCAGTAGAGCAAAGATCTGGCCTTACAGATTTAAGGACAAGGAAACAGTCTATAATATTTCAAACCTCTTTGAAACCTCCAGCTGAAATGATTTGAATTAATTAATTAAATGACAGTTTAATAGATGCTCCCAGCTTGGGCTTATTACACATCCATATCAGCAACCTTTTCCTTCACCAGATGATCTTCATGCTGTAGGGTCTGCCTGGAATGAGATATCAGGGTCCTCTTCAGCCCCCCTGCACCCAGATCAGGACCTGGTGATGTGAACTGACCCAAATCCTCACTCCCAGCTGCAAAAGTTAGATCTTGCATTCCTGGCACAAAACTGATCCCTGGCTTCAGCACTTACTGCAACATGTTGGTAATCCACCCATCCAAGGACCCATCCACCCAAGAATCCACGCACCCAAGGACCCACCCACCCCAGGGGGGTGTTGTCCTTTGAGAAGAGACACACAACCACTGGCAGTAAAAGACTCAGTCTCTCAGACCTCAGGGGATGAGGCATTTTGGGGCACAAAGCTTAGTGGGGAGGGGGGGGACTCAGCCAAAACTGAAATAGTGTTTTCAAGCTTTTCAGGCTTTACTTGCTCCTGTGTCAACTTGTTTGCTTGCTGGGACATGACTGGCACCAGATTTGGTCTCACTTTAACTAAGATGCAGGAGGTAATTTATAGAGGATATAAATCTCTTGTAGGGGAACAGTCTTAGTCAAAGAGGTATGTGCATTGCACATCCCTCAATGTGATTTGTTATGACTCCAGGTTTGATTTCTGGGCTTGTTTTAGTGCAGTTGACACTCTTGCATTTATTCAGACCCTTGCAGGTAAGGGCTTCTCAGTGAAACAGATGCTGGATCTGTCTGAAATGCCTCAATTCATATTTCCTTCTCCTTGACTCTGAAATCAGCCCTTCCTATTGTGTCTTTAGTAAAACAAAACAAACAAACCCCCCTCTTTAAGCTGTGATTTCCACCTAGGTAGCCATTAGATGTGACCTGATGGA
Organism: Galbula dea; assembly: GCA_013399015.1. Taxonomy (NCBI): domain Eukaryota; kingdom Metazoa; phylum Chordata; class Aves; order Piciformes; family Galbulidae; genus Galbula; species Galbula dea. Next base: position 160,938 of record VWZX01005204.1, on the reverse strand, counting down.
TACTGGGTCTAAACCTTCCAGTGGGAATAGCAGTGATATGCAGAACCCCTTTAGCCTTGGGACCCTTTAGCACTACAGTTCTCTTTCTGGAGAACCCAAACTTGCAGGCAGCTACATCAACCTTGCTGAAGATAATTCAGCTGAAACTCAAAAGCCAAATAGCTATTCATTTCAGAAAACTCAACCTGAGCTGAAGGAACAGTTTCCTCTTGGATGGCCTGTGTTTACTTTAACTGTGTGATTAGTGCTGCTTTCTTGCTCAGGATATGGGGAACTGCAAATGTTAATTTTTCTGACACACTATAATTACTGCAGCCATCAACTGGCTTCATGCATGTCTCCAAAAATATGGGCAATGGTGTTTGCACAGGAAATTCTGGCTTGCAGGGAACGCCCTGGATCTCATCTGTTCCTGCTTGTAACTCAATCCCTTTGAAAAAGCAGAAACTACCTGGTTTTTACTCCTCTAATTTGTTAAGTTGCATGAAACTGATTTTTGGTCTAGACATTGCTCCTATATCCATGCTGGCTGGATGGTTTTTCCAAGAATACCTCCTCCATCTCTTTCAAAATGTTCTCTCCAAGTAAGAATATATTTGCAGCCATTCCTGCTGCCTTTTGCACTATGAATAGAGGATGAAAAGAAAGCCACAACCTAGAGGAGAGACAGAATCCCTCAGACTCCAAGTTCTCTTGCAATTATTTCCTGTCACTGTGTCTTCTTGTCTGTAACTATGAGGTATTTGATGGCAGTAGGAGCTACTCATGGATCACAGTTTTATGCAGGACTACTGAACATTCTCCAGCCCACATTTCAGCACTGATCACTGAGCAGAAGCTACTTCCCCACCACTTGTGTTCTTAGTGCAGTATTTTTGGCAAGGTAAAGAGCAGGTCAGAGCAGGCAACTCTATACTGGCCAACTCTACACCAGGGTAACTCCACATGGGACACAACTCCAAACCAGGTCAACTCTACACCAGGTCAACTCTACACCAGGTCAACTCCACCCCAGGACAACTCCACCCCAGGACAACTCTGTGCCAGCTCAAGCCTGTGCTGAGCCAGCTGTCAGCCAGATCAAGTCTGTACTTAGCCAACTCCATGCCTAAAAGGAAAGAGAAGAAAAGAAAGAAAGAGAAGAAATAAAGCAAGCTAACAGCAGTCTCATCCTATGAGTTCCTATCACTTTACAGTGTCTGTGTCCCACCTCACCTTGTCCTTCTTTCCCTTTTGCAGAAGACAGGCAGCTCTCACAATGGCTACAAGTCTGTCTGCTCCTTTTGTGTCCTCCAGTGAAAGCTGTTTTAGCCAGGACTGTGTGCACCCAACCCCACAGCCTGTGCATTCATGTCATTGTTGGACACAAGCCCAAATCTTGTTATTTAAGACCAGAGACATCACTGCTACCAGCTGAGCATTTCTGTCTGTAGACTAACAAGAACTGAAGTCAAGATAAAAACGAAAGCAGCCTCTTTTGGGAGGGAAGCTTCACCTAAATATCAAATACAGCATAGCAGGAGCAGTTCCAAAACATTATTTGTGATCCTGATCTGGCCTAGGGACAAGAATATTACTTACACAGACTCTAGCAGCACTGAACATAACTTTTATGAGAGGCCAATTACTGCAACTGGAGACATAAGTTTGCATGCTGAAGATGTGGATTAAGGAGAGATTTTTGTTTGTTTGTTCTGGGTTTCTTTTTTTTTTTTTTAGTGGGTGGAATTTTGGAGACTTGGTTTCCATTTGGATGTGTGTCTATAGGATACATCCCTTGTGGAGCCCTTTGAATGGCTTTGTGTGGCTAGACCAAGCATGGATTATGTGTCTGGAAAATAACACTTAGGTCTAGAGCTCTGCAAATAGAAGAGAAGAAAAGGTCTCATAGAACTAACTAACCTTAGGCACTTCTGTAGCTCTCAGCCTATTCTCTGGTTCCCTTGCCAATGGGAATTCCTCAACACAACATAACTATCACTCAAAAGAAAGATGATGAGTTGAAACCACACATTTTTGTGGGAACAGCTCAACTCTGACAAACCCTTGTTTTGGAACCACTTCTTGTGTGCAGCTGACCAGAGTTTGCCAGAGCAGCCTGGGGAGGTAGTGATTTCTTGCAGCAGATGGGACTGCTGCCCTCAAGTTCCTATCAGGAAGATGTGGGTGTGAGGGAACCAGGAGTGTGTCAAACCCAATGTCCTGCTACATAGAAGAGCTCCTTAAAAATCAGCCTTAAGTCCTCAAGGCTGTAGGGGAACTCCAACCTGCCTGTTCTCATGCCAAAATGATCCAACTCAACATTTGGGCAGTAAGTAAGGGTAAAAATGAGCCACATAAGTTCTGGCCATGTCAGAAGGTGGATGGTGCATACCTTAGAGAAGAAAACTCTGCATGATAAAGAGCTCCTGAGAAATAATTAAAAAAAATAAATAAAAATGTTTAAAAAAAGGAAGAGGTGTTTAACTCAATCTAATTTTGTGTAAAAGCAACAGCTGATGACAGCCAGCCAGGCAGGGCACATTGCAGATGATGTTTTTCATGGCTGTAATCTCATGTCATAGCTTTTGCAGAAGAAGTGGAATTAAAAATCTTCAGTTCTTTGTGGTGAAGACAGACAGATGCTTTCCTGCTTTAATTCCTGAGTGGCCATAACATGTTGGTTGACATTTCAACTTGATGTTTTAATTGGCTGATTTGAATAAAACTCAGACAGGTTCTAGGGCTCACTTTTAGTTTGTGTCGCCCAGCCTAGCAGCCAACAAAAAGAAGACAGCAGGATGAGGAGGGGCAGTGACTTTTCACCTCTCTGATTCTCAACATGTTTTGTTTAGCTCCTAAAATATTTAAATTCATGCCTTGTTAAATTAGAACTGTGTCCTGGAGGGACTGAAGTCAGGCACTGCAGTCCAAAAAGAGGGTGCCCAACATTCCTCTCAATTGTCCAGGAGAACATTTCCTTTAAAGATTGGGCTTTTTTAAAATGAATCCATTTCTTTCTCATGTGCAGCTTTAGAAATGTACAGGTAGTGTCCCACACAGCACATCTGCAAGCCTGGAACCAGAGGAGATGGTTCCTTAACTCTTTCAAACTGTGGACCTCTCTCCCCCATTCCCACCATCCCAAGGAGAAGGGCAAAAGCTTCTCTAGAAACTCTGCACCTTTCTGTGCCTGCAGCAGTGGCACCTTCTAAAGGCTCCCAGACTGTTCCAAAATCACTTTAACCCATTAAGGAAGTGAAGTTCTCAGTGAAGGAGTGCTGTGACCTTGCTGGCTGTGGAAATCTGCCCAGCTTTGGGTGATGATCACCTCTTTGCCAGAAAGATGAAGTGCCAAGAGGGCTGGATGGAGCAAGAGGGAAAGAGGGAGGCAAGGAAAGGAAATGGTTAACACACAGGCTGATCTAGCTGCTGTTTCTCATCTGAGGCTTGTTCAGGACCTGCCTACAAATTGCCAGTTTTCCTCTGAATACTAAAAAAACATGAAAGATTCCAAAAGCCACTCACTTGTTAGGCTGGTGAACACCTTATGACAAAACTGCACCAGCACCAGTTGTTTTCTTCCCCCTTATCCTTTCCTTCAGTACAGATGTCTATTTTATATATATATATATATATAAAATATATGTCTGTTCAAATGTGGGTTCCCTTTTCTCTCTCTGTACATGACTGTAGACCATCCCATGACATACAGCTTCTGCCTTTGCTCACTCAGGTGAAGAGATAATAGTGCTGGAGACCAGAATCTGCAAAACCAGTGCAAATTCCAAATGTTTTTGGTGGTTATGCCTATGTGCACACATGGATGTGTCATGGCTCAGTGCCATTTAGTCCTTGAGAGAAGGACAGGGAGAACATGAGGTGTGCCTGGTGGATTAAGCAGCAGGTATCTCAGGTAGCACGGATGAAGCAGAATCTGAGTGGGAAGCAAGTTGGCTTGTCCCAGGTTAGTGCTTGAGGTGCAAAGCAGCAGCACAAAGCTGCCACAGACCATTAGCAGAGCTGGGCATCCATCTCTGTCAAGGGGAAGGTCAGGGCTCAGTTAGCATGGAATCTGAATTACCTTCACCCTGGAGAAGCAGGCAGTCTCTGGTGGGATGGAGGTCACTGGCAGGGCAGCATCAGAGAAGCCCCAACATAGACTGCTGCCTTCCACAAAGAGCTTTCAGCTTTATCTTCAAGACTGTCTTTGCAACCACAGAAACTCCATGGTTTTGTTCCTTTTTTCTGTAAACTCTGAGTAGAGAGAGCTCTCCTGTTGCTCCTCTCCTAGTCCTTCATGTTCCTCTCATCCATTGGCAGCCCACATAGCTGCTCAATCTGCCTGCAAGTCCACATCAAATCCAGAAATAATCCTGATGCCTAATCTCACTGCATTAAGGGTTGCCTTGATTATGGGGAGGGTCATTTGCTTGATACATAGGTAGCTTTACTGAACAAAAACCCCCCAAAATGGATCAGAGTAAAACTGGTAAAACTTAGAGGAGAATCAGAATCTCTGGAGCAGATCCTGAGCAGTTAGCATCTGTCATGTTTCCATCAGAACTAGTTCTTTGATGATTGGTCAACCTAACCTCAGAAACTGGAGTGTAATAGAGGGGGGGAATGAGAAAAATCAATGTGATCCTCACATGTTTCCTATGGAAGAGAAGCAAGTCTGTAGGAAATGAGTCCTTCCCTCCCATCAATCACCTGTCAGACTAAATTACTTCAGAGTTCTAACACTGAGCCTCTGGAACACTGTAGGAAACTGCTCTTTTAAAATGCTAAACAAAGCAGCAGCAGACAGCTGAAATAAAAGCATCTCCTTCCAAAGCAGCAGTCAGGAGAAACTACATTATTAGTCAGTCTTGGACATTACTACAGGTTTTCACCTGAGACTTTTCAAAAGCAAATTGAATTCTTGGCTGCTAACAGGGTTTGAGCCAAAGCTGTTGCCTATGGCTGCCACTGACTGTCCCTGTCAGCACAAGACCACCCTTTGCAGGGGTCGTGGTGCAATGCAGCTTTTCTACAGGCTGCTGTTGGGGGGAATCTGACCCTGGTCAAAGATATCAACTCTCAGAATAAAATAGTTGGTGTCTCTTGTGTTTAAGCAATCTGCTAAACTGAGAGCTTTTAGCCTGGAGGAAGTTCTTCCCAGACAAGGGAACTGGGGTGGTTCAGTCTGGAGAAGAGGAGGCTGAGGAGAGACCTCCTTTTTCTCCACCACTACCTGAAAGGGGTTGGAGCCAAGTGAGGTTTGGCCTCTTCTCCCAGGTGATAGGACAAGAGCAAATGGCCTCAAATTGCACCAGGGGAGGTTTAGATTGGGTAGCAGGAAACATTTCTTCCCAGAAAGAATTGTTAGTCCTTGGCCCAGGCTGCCCAGGGCAGTGGTGGAGTCACCATCTCTGGAGGGCTTGAAAAACCTTGTAGATTTGGCACTTCATGACATGGTTTGGTGGCATGGAGGAGTTGAGTCAATGGTTGGACTTGCTGATCTTAGAGGTCTTTTCCAATCTAAGTGATTCTGTGATTCTATACACTCCTGGTGTGGAAGGACCAGGGGTCCCTGGCCACTGTTGGTGTTTGGAGGGACGAGCCAGTCCTTACTGCTGCCTGCAGGTGCTTACCCCACACTGGGCTCTTGTCTAAAATAATCTCCACCAGCTTTTATTAAGAACTGCCCAAACCCCAACTAAACTAACATTTTTCCTTTCCTCTTTGGTCAAAATGATGCTAACAAAGCAAGGAACAGGAACACAAGCAGTGAAATTAAATGGCTCCACATGCTCAACCCCTTACTAACTATCCATGTTGGATGAACCTTCTTTAGAAAGCCTCCTCCACTTCCAGCCAGCCCAGAACTCACCCAGACACATCCAAATCCCATCAACTTGGGTGAGAAAAATGACATGTGTGCTGATACTTAGCAAGGAAGAGAAGCAGGTTTTATTCCCAGAGCAAAAAGGAAATTGTGCTTCACTTTATTGTTTACTCTTCCCAGTACTTTAATTTTCCTTTTGTTTCATGTTTCAGCAAAAGCCATTTATCTTCCCTGATGATCAAATAAACTGGGTGGTAAAATAACAGCTATGCAATTCACTGGGAGAGGGGGAGAATGGTATTGGAAGGTGGACCAAAGGGATAGAGTTTGGAAATCCAGTAATGTGTGATTTGCTACCTCACACTTCCCTCAGGGCCCAAGGGAAAATATTAGGGTTTTGATACCAAGATAGAGGTTGTTTTTTAACAGCTCTGCAGCACAGGGGATTGCAGCTCTGAAAGCCAACACTCAACTGCCAAAGAAAACCAGAGCCATATCCAATTCAAAGCAAGATCTTTCTCCTCAGTGCAGATAACAGCTCATGGAAGTAGCTCTCAGGACTTTGGAAGCAGGAGTAGCTAATGAAGAAAGACAAGGTGAAGTTCAAATGGGGGCAGGCTCAAGGATCAAGAACAAAATGATGCTGCTTGAGAAACAGAGGTTTTTCTTCAGTCCTCCATGGTCAATCAAGCCTTTCTTATGGGCTTCAGGGGGGGTTTCAATGCAGAAGATCAGACTGAACCAGACTGCCAGCATGGCTCTATAACTAATCAACTTCTCTGCCAGCTCAACCATGCCAGAAGGTCTAACACAACCTGGAGAACTGCTATCAGAAAATGGGAAGATTTAGACTATTATTCCCATGGAATCCTTTGGTTTTTTCCCTCCAGGCAGAAGGCCAAGATTCACAGAATCCCAGAATGATTAAGGTTGGAAGAGACCTCTAAGATCATCAAGTCCAACCATCAACCTGTCACCACCATGCCACTAAACCACATCCCCAGGTACCACATCACTTATTTTCCCATCAGTAGTTTATGGGGTGCAAATGCTCCTCAGCCTTTTTCTGCTGTGGCAGTTACTTAAATAAAAGGTTCTGGTGTTCCCCTGTGACCTTACCCATGGGTTTGTGTCAGGATGTTCACTGATTTGTTTCCTTTCCTATTATTTTTCCAGGGTTTCTAGAGGCAAAATGGGAAACTCCTCCCCCTGCAAGTGACAGCTGTTTGATGACAACCATCCATGAAAAACATCACTTGTGCTTTTCATTTAATCTATTCCTTATTCCAATTTTCTATGCTGACTCCTTTGCCTGGCACAGCTTTTAGAACACAATCAACATGAAAAGAGAGAACACAGATCAGAGCTGCTGTTTCATAGCTAGTTCCTTTTGCAGCAAATTGCTAAGTTCAGCTTAAGAAATCTGCTCTGGGGAGCAAAAGCTCTTTTGCAAACACTTTCTCCTTTCCTCTGATCTGAATGCTGTAGTTTGCAGATGGATTAGCCAAATTAAGAGCAGGGAAGTGTAACAACATGACATGCCTTTGAGGACCAGCCTTAACTTTTCCAGCCTATCTCATCTAACCACAGGAATATTTTTTTCCTGTGAAGTACTATTCAAATATTTATTTGAAAATGGTGAAGTGCCCTCATATAAAGACACAAATAATTGCTTTAGCTGGCAGGCTAAAGATCAAATGAAATACCTAAATGTGGTTCAGATAGCAACATTTATTATTTTTTTACAAGCAAAAACGTACCCTAGAAGAAGACCTCAAAATACCTGATTATTTTTGGTTGAGGACCATGGGTAAAAAATAATCTATCACTGCTATCTCAAGTTTTGGAGAGTGGGAGATAAAGTAAAGCAGTATTCATAGGCATATGTATGCTTAGGAGCTGAATTTAGCCTTTTTTTTTTGTCTTTTAAATTGTTATAGCCCCAAAGTCTGGTGCTGTTCTCTGTGGGTAGGGAACCATGACTTTGGCTTGGATCAGCATTCCAGTAGCAGTGACCAAAGCTCCAGTCTTCCACTAAACCACCAGCATGCTTTCAGTTTAGACACTGTGTTTTGAAGTCTGAAGTCTCTGGAGCCTGGCAGTGAGGCTGAGCTCCTGTTGTCACTTTGGTCTTAGTGATGCAGTGTGTTTGGAGATCTTCTCACTCTCTACAGCACCCTGAGAGGAGGTTGGAGCTGGGTGGAGAGCAGTCTCTTCTCCCAAGTAGCAAACAATAAGACAAGAGGAAATGACCTCAAGTTGTGCCAGGGGAGGTTTAGGTTGGACATTAGGAACAATTTCTTCCCCAAAAGGGTTGTCAAGGCCTGGCCCAGGCTGCCCAGGGCAGAGGTGGAGTCACCATCCCTGGAGGGCTTGAAAAGCCCTGGAGATGTGGTGCTGAGGGCCATGGGTTAGTGGGACCTGGCAGTGCTGGTTAATGGTTGGACTTGATGATGTTAGAGGTCTCTTCCAAACCAAAGGCCTCTGTAAGCTCTGCTATCAGTCCATTTTTTACAAGGCTGTGAGATGTCTACACCCAGGCAGGATCTCACAGAAAGGCTGAGGGATTCACCTGCACACAGCCACACACACACAGCAGAATCATTTCCTAAGTAAACTTGGGTTTTAAAAGGGTGAGAAGAATCAGAGACAAAAATAACATCTTTGATTCCTACAGAAGGGATCTGGCAAGGCTGTATCCTCAATGCAAACCTTCACATTCCTTTCCAGGAACTGAAATGGGACTTTTTTTCCTGGCATTTATTAAAGAAAAAAAAGAAATTAAACCACAAACATTTTGATCCTTCTTTAGTTGTTCCTTTGTAGCAGAAAGGGTCACATTTCTGCTGTCATATCAAACCCTTTCTGTTTGCTTAGATCTCTTCAAATTCATGCTGCTGCTTTAATTTTACTTCTAAAAAATTATTCTTATTTTTTAAAAGATCCAAAATATTTCTTTTTGGAGAAAGGCTTTGGAGTCAATCACAAAGTAGCTGCACTAGAGTTCACAAACATTATCAAGGCAGTGGATGGATGTTTATAGTTAGGAAAAGACTTTGGTCCTCCTAGTTTCACATCTTTCATTTAATACACATGAAAAGCTCTGGCTCTGCCTATGAATGTTTGCTCTAAGTGGAGCTGCCAAGCTCAGCTAGAAATAAAGCATAAATGTTGCCCCCATCCCTGCTAAGTCTGTCTCAGCTTTCCATGGCACAAGATCAGCTGAGCAAGAGGTGTTTTCCTTCATAAAAACACAAAAGCCTGCTGCCAGCACTGCTTCATGTCATGGTGCAAACCTTCTATAGTTTCCTACCCTACATGAAGCCCTAAAAGAAACCTGCTGCACAGACAAGGACAAAGAAGAGACAGAAGGCATATGGATGAGAGGAGGTGGTGAGGTGACATGGTGACACTTTGCTGCCAAGAGCCCAAGGGTGGAAGAGCACTCCTTCAGCAGTGAAGGTGAAGCTTTCCCACCTGGGCTCACTTGGACTCTTGCTATAAAGCATCCTACACAGGAGTGCTGGAGGAGACACATGTTTAGTTCCTGACCTTTCACAAGTCCTGTGGGAAGTCTGAGACAGAGCAAGTCCAAGTTGCATGGGTGACCCTTCTACTTGGCATGGGTCAGTGCTCCTTGGCTCCCTTTCTGAAAGGGTAGCATGAAGAAAGCTTCCAGCACTGCCATGACTCTACCTTGCTGTGAAGAGTGAAGATCTACAGAATCACATTTCCAAGTCTGAGCACATTTCCACTCTGTCTCCTGCATGTGGCTAACTCTTGTCATTGACTTCAAGTTGGGCTGATTCCAAGCTGGGGCAGCAAACTCTGCACAAAGGCAGTGTCCACCACGAGACATAAATCAGACTGCAGGGGATGGAGCTGGTAGATCATAGAATCATTAAGGTTGGAAGAGACCTCTCTAAGACAATCAAGTCCAACCAGCAACCTATCACCACCATGGAGACCCAGAAGGAGCAGCCATGTAGAGGACCATAGCCTTGCTGCCAGGACAGGAGAACTTGCTGACCCTTAGCAGACAGTTACACTTGCTGACAAAAAGCCAAGTGGAAGTGTCCTCAGGTGGCCAAGCCTTGGGCAGATTTTTGTCATGTTCTTTTTGAAACTGAGCTGCAGAAAGGTGCCCAGAGTCCAACAAAAGAGTGCAATTAACATACATCAAGAAGTGATCAAGAGTAACTCTGATTTTGCTCGTTTCCTGCTCTGGAGCAATCCTACAACAATCTCAACAATCAGTGGAAGCATCAAGAGCTGAGCAGAAGCAGCAGCTTCCCCAATGAACTTTTGGTGCATTTACACAGAGAGGAAAAAAGAGTAAGAACTGAAACCAAATCATCATTAAAAACTAAAAATGAAGAGAGTAATAATGGAAGCTTGGCTGTGCTTCTGCACCACATTATGCCTTGATGGAAAAGAAAGAGGCTCAAATGAAGCCCACAGGCATCTCCTAATTATATCACAAGGGTTTATTCCACTTAGTTTTTCATGCAGGACTTTGGATTTCTTTTGATTAACTCTCCATGGAAGTATAACCTACAATAAAAAGATGGAACTCTTGATCTCTTTGCTGGGATAGATCAGTTGTGAAGTTTAAACTGGGTATGGAAATTCACTGCTTGCAATATGGCTACAAAGAAAGAGCATGGATGATTTAACAATTTACATAACCTGAGAGCCTCAGCTGCAAATGAAATGAAACTGGAATGAAAGGACCTCTTTGTTTCTCTAAACTGAAATACAGAGAGGGGGAGAACAAAAAAACAAAACACAACAAAAAGTTTCTTATATAATTGTCTCTGTGACTGGCCTGACAGGAAGGTTTATGTCTATTGGTGGAATTAAAGACTGGGACATATTAGAAAACACAAAGCAGCAAAGGGGCAGTTGAGCAATCCTACTGATCAACTAATAGAGAGTGACAGACCCAGCCTTGCTGCACAAGCCCATGCCATGCCTTGCATTATTGCCCTGATTAGGCTTGGCTCCTTTTCCAGCAGTCAGCCTTGGAGGAGTTAGACCAGGTGCCCACCAGCACCAGGCTGACCACATCCCTGGAGCTTCTAAACTGGTAAAAACGTGGAAGAGCCTGAGGTTTTCAAACCAGGGGCTGGTTTCAGAGCATGTGCAGTCTCCTTCAGGCATGGTTTTGAGGATTCAGTGTTCTTCTACTGCCAGGGACTGAACCAATCCCTTTACTGTAGAAGCCAGGCAGTTAAAGAACTTACTGCCTCAGCTCCGTTAACACCATGCTCCCTCTGGCCTTGACACACACAAACCCCCAAACATGGAAACATTTTGCTGTCTGTCTTATATGGACAAGTCCCCATTTGAGTGCAGATTCCTACAACCAGGCAAACCCTCAAGCTGTGTTAGAAACCACAGCCACAGCCTGGCCTCCAAACATTGACCATCTGAGGATACCAGAGAGGCTGCAGCTGCCTCTGCTTTACCTGGATCAATAGCCTTAAAAATTAAAGGCCTGTTAATCCAGCACGTTTTCACCAGCCTGAGAGTCCCATTCAAATAAACAGCTGGAACTGGGAGCTGGGAGGGAAAGGCCATGCTCAGCAGAGTTCAGACCTCTGGCAAACATCTTACTACAGCTCTGTATGCAAGAGCAACTGGTGGCATATGGTGCGTATCTCCTCCCCGAAGCTGGTTCAAGAGGAAAAAACAAACTTCACCTTTTGGAATGTAACCAGCAGATGAAAACAAATTAACTTCTTGCTTGCTTGCTTTTTTTTTTTTACTCCTGTCTTTTTTCTTCCTTTTTTGCCTTGGTTGTATGCTTTAACCCAATGTCTGGTTTAATGTCCTGCTTTACAGCTTTTGATTATAAATCTCTCCATTTGCCACCTCCCTCTGAGTTGAAGCAGTGCAAGTCAGCAACTTCTCCATCAATCATAGCCAGGACATGTTGTTTCCAGTGCCTGGATCTCCATTCTCTGCTTGCTGCCTCACATATTGCAGCCAACACTCTGGAGACCATATTTGCTTTCCATGTCAGCCATGGTTGTTATCATCATCAAATGGTGACCTGTAAAGTCCTTCTAACCTGGGAGGGGTTTGGGGTTTTGCTGTTTGGTTGGGTTGGGGTTTTTTTTCAGAATGGATTTTTTTATCATTGAATGAAAAATCCTAGTAAAGGATCATGGCATAATGTATGCTACCAGTTAGACCTCCCTTATTTCACAGCAGGTCCTGACCATCTAACCTACATCATCTTCCCACTGTGTATTAATCAACACCTGGGACCTCACACAATCAATCCACCTTTGGAGCTTGCATCAATACTATCTCCACCTTCTTTTATCCCCTTTGATTTTTAACTGTGAATGACTACTTCTAAGTGACAGCATTGCCTGTGCAGCTGATTTCACCTGAGAATGACATCTCTGATGACAACCCCCCCCCCCCCCCCGGCTTCTAAATGCCAGAAATGGTTTCTCTGGGATACAATTTACAGTCCATGAGATAAACAAGTTGTTACTGAGTCTTCCCTCTTCTGCTTCAAGAGAGAGATGAGTAGACAATAAATCTGGTGGTACTGAGAGAAAAGATTTCTCTAAGGCTGACATCATTGGGGAGAACTCAAGTTATGAGGGAGTCACATCAGAAATTGTCTTCCTTCCTGCACTCAAATGCAGAACAGTTTAGCATGCAGAGTCAGCTTGGTTTCTTGGCTATTAATAAGAGACCAACCCCCACCTGGCTCCAACCTCCTTTCAGGTAGCTGTAGAGAGAGCTAAGGTCTCCCCTGAGCCTCCTCTTCCTCAGCCTAACCAACCCCAGTTCCCTCAGCTGCTCCTCATCAGACCTCTCCAGACCCCTCAGCAGCCTCTCTGCCTTTCCCTGGCCACACTCCAATGCCTCTGTGTCTTTCTTACACTGAGGGACCCAAACCTGCACACAGTAGAACACCCTAACCCTTCCTTTCCAAAGGCCTGGCCAAACAGCCCTGCTCTGAGACACCTCTTCAGGAAATCATGTGTCTGGACTCCATGATCCTTCTGGGTCCTTTCCAACCCAGGACATTCTATGATTCTACAAGCTAGCTTGGTTAATAAAAGCACATTTTATATAGCTTAGCACTTACACACCTTTCACTTCTACTGCCTTTCCATAGAGATTTCTTCTAGTTCAGAAAAAAAGGTCTACCTCTATCCAGCAGTGAAAAAGGCAATCAGAAAATAACAAAAAGCAAGGTGCAGAGCTGGACAAAAACTGGTAGTGAGTTTCTGAACATCTAGACTCACAAATTCCCCTCAGTGCCAATATGGTTTTTACCTTTGACAGTGACTAGGAGAATGAAGCCCAAAGGTGTTAAAACAAGGCCTGTGGCACAGCATGCTCTGGGTGGCCTTGCAAGGTCTGGTATCCATTAGAGCCCAACATTCTGCCCAACCAAGAGATTAATTCTCTTGCAGGAACTGGGGCAAAGCTATAGCAGCAGAAAGTTAATCAAGCACTGATCCTCCCAATCCACTTAATCACAGCCAGCTGCTACTTAAAGCCTAAGAGGAGCAACATCCCCAGGGCAGCCCTTCTGGAGGAGGGGAGAAGCAATACTGAGAATGCACCTTGGATAGGAGAAGGGCATTAAAAAGTTACTAAAATAGAAGTTAATTCCCCTCAATCAAAGAGGTGGAGAATAGTTCTGGGAAGTTCTAAAGCTTCCAAGATTAATTTCTTCCCACCTTTCCAGCTGCTTGTCCCTGGAAGGCATTGGATTTGTATTAAAATATTTGCTCATAACCCAAGTTTCCTCCTGGAGTGTACAGAGGCTGTGCAATGCCTGAGACTTGGCTGATTTTGCTGGTTTGTTTTTTCTTCCTCCCCCTGCCCCCCTTTCATTCCAAGTGTCTCTCAAATCTTCAAAAACACTGACCATGCCAATTCAGTTTGCATTGTCTGGAGAATCTGCTCTTGTCTTCTGAGGTATGTATGGACTCCTGGCCATCTCACCTTCTTCAGAGAGAGTGTTGCCTCTTCTAACAAATGTGTTATTCCTCATTTGAACTTTATTGGGCTGGAACATTTTGAGGGGTTTCTGACAGGATTTTAGGTGTTTAAGCTTCCATCTAGGAAATCCCTAAGTACATCACAGAGGCCTCTTTGCAAAGCACTTGAACACTTCATGGGATGTAGGAAAATGCTTTCCTTCCTGAATTCTTTGGGGTATCTGAGATGCTGGTGAACTAAGTGACTTGATAAAACCAGCTGGGGTGGCTGTGGCAGAGTTAAGATTGAAATCCAGCCTCTTACTATGTCAACCAGTTCACCATCTGTGAGCATTGGCTTGAAGGCAATGCAAGGATGAGGTCCTAGCTGCCAATCAGTGGCCATCACAGTTTGTAGAGAGAGGATTTTATGGTCTAAGCCAGTTAATTAAGGAGAAAATTGCATAAAGGTTTCAGCTTGGTCATAGAGGAGTTTAGGAAGCCAATGCACTGGGACCAGTGTTTAGAGCCAGTTTACCTGATTGTTAATCATAAATGATGTGGCTGTGATAGAGTAAGGTAGGTGAAGGCAGTGGCAAGGCTGGTTTGGCCAGGGGTTGATGCTTTACAGGGCACAGCCCTGCATGAACACCAGCTCTCACTCCAGAAACCATCAGTGTCCCTCTGTCCTGTGGGCACATTGATGTCTCTCTGGCCACAGCAGGGCTGTGCTACCTTTGAGCTTCCCATGTGGATGGAAATCCTGCTTTAGCATAGCAAACCTGGGGCAAATTTCTCATCTGGTTACAACATCACAAAGCAAAACTTCATTTTGTTCACCATTTTAACTGGAACCTGCTAGAAGCAAGTTAAAGGAAAGAAAGTTGCCATCTAAAGTAGCTCCTTTTAGTGTCCCTGGGCTCCCTCTTTTCCATGAATCTGCACAATGTTTTCAGAATGCAAAGTATTGGTCAGCACTTTCACATTGCTGCTTGTTCCCTTTGCCATGGCAAATACATTCCACAATACTTGCCCTAATATTTGGTTTTCTGAGAAGCTTTCCACCAAAGAAGAATTTCTGCATATTCAAAGAAAATGGAATAAAAAAATAAATAAAAGCACATTGGACATACTGCAGACTTTGACTTTTTATCTTAGGACAGGAAATGCCCCAATTTTCAACAAATATTTATGTACACACACAGCCTCATGCATATGCATTCTCAAGGTACCAGGAGAAGAAAAACCACCTTGGGGATCCCATCAGCCTTCTGTTAGCAAGTCATGGTTCTTTTGAAGGTGTCTGGCTCACCTTAGAAAAAAAAAAAAAAATCAGCTGAGCTATATTTTGGCTTCTATTTTAAAGATGTTTACACAACTCCAGCATTTTTTTGGTAAGCCTTCAGCAAACAGGGCCACTCTTCTGCTAACTAGAAGGGTCTTGAGGGGGTTCCCACTAATTTCTGCAATTTTCTATAATGTAGTTTGCCTGACCTCTTCAAGTGAAGGTGGATGGAACTTTCCATGTGGCTGTAAGGAAATCTGTTTGAAGTGGGGACTTTCTATTTATTGCTTTGTGTTGACCAATTGCTGCCTAATAAGTCTGCTTTCCAATTAATTAGTAGGGTAGCCATTGGTGAGGTTCCTCCCTTCCCCAGCTGTGTGCACTGCAGCAGTTCTGCAGCACAGATGTCTTGTGCTGAACATCTCCTGCAAGCTGGCTCCCAGAGGGGCACATTTCCAGTGGCTAGACATCAGGGAGTGACAGCATGGTGAAAAGTCAGTCTGGATTTCTGGGGAGAAGTTCTGTCATCAGTCACCAATCACCAGGATCCCCTCCTCCTCCCCCCAGTCATTAAAAGCCAAATGGAAGTGAATGTTTCCAAGGAGCTGAATATCTTTTTCATACACCATTAATGAGATGATTTAGGTTGAGGAACATTAAGGAGATCAAGTGATGCTCAGGAGAGACCTTGAACGTTAGCAAATGCAGCTTAGTTCAAAACTCTCTTTCTAAGGCCATTTAAAAAGTGATTTATTATCATCACACAACTGAAAAAGTCTGCAAGGCTTTGCATTCCTGCAGCCAGATTCAGAAAAGCCATTAAGCACATGCTCAAACTCATTAGCCCAGTTCTGCCTAGCTCTAGGAGCAGGGGAATCATTAAGGAATCACCCACACTAGTTTAAACCCAGTTGTATTTCCTACAGCAATCCTCACTCCAGCCCTCATCTCATCCACCTTCACCTTCCAGCTTTTTGCAGGTAACCTTACCATTAGTTAACTACTCCAACCCAAAGTGCTCAAGAAGGTTTGCAGACCACTTGAAAAAATCATCTTTCCTAGTATTACTGACATCACTAATGAGGCTATGACAGAGCACAAACTCATTACAGAATTAGGAGGCCAGAGACCATTGTACATGATGCACAACCCATGGTGTAGGTAGGACCTGGGGAGAAATCACAGTCAGAGAACTTTTCTGACAGAGGGGAAAGCTCCTGGCAAAAGGTTTTCATTTCACCTGGGCAAGGGAGAGAAGCAGCAGAAGAAACTTGTATTTCACACAGCTCTGCCAAGTCCCTGCTCCTGTGTGTGCCTGGTGCCCAGTGAAAGAGGACCAAGTGCTGCTTTAGAGCCCAGGAGTTCCTACCTGTGCCTGGTGCTCAGTGAGAGAGGAGGAACATTGCCTTGGACTCCAGGAAACCCTAACCCTAACCATGCAGCCCTGAGTGTTTGGCCAGGGAGAAAAGAGGACAACCCTGTCCCTCCCACGAATGCCATAGCTCTGCAGTGGGAAAGCTCCACCAGATCAGATGGAACAGTTTAACACTACCCTTGCAAGGTTTTGGTGCATGAAGGGTGCACAATAAAACCCCCAAACCTGAGGAACATCCTTAAAATGTAAAACATCTTGGTCTTTTAATAATCCCATGTGGTATGTTTTCACTTTAGCAATAATTGTATTTTTCTTTTTGCCTATTTTATTTTACAACATTTCAGGGCTCAGCTAATCTGTTCCAGCTGTTGAGGGAGTGAACAATGTGCTGAGCACAGAAACAACTGCCTGCAGCAGGCAGTGGCAGCTTTGCTAACACCCTGAGAGAATGTGCAGTCTCTCAACCTGGGGACACTGCTGCTGTCAAGAACCACACTGCAGCCACAGGTATGGTGAAGGGTCAGGAAAAGCTGAGTGTTGAAACAGCTCAGTGTGGAGGGAGCTGCAGGGAGATAGATCCAAGTCCTACAAGGACTAAAAGGAAGAAATGCAGCCTTTCTAGAGCTGATTGATGGGGAGGCTTGTGGTGGCATGGTTATGTTTTAGATGACAACTTCCAAATCAAACCAAGCATCCTAACCAGACGAAGAGGTGTGAAAGTTAGCTTTTAAGAGTCATGCTATAACATCTTCATCAACCCAGCCAAAGAGAGATGCTGAACAGGAAAAGAAATAACACAGTAGAACAAAACCCTCCTCTGCACTATTACACTTTAGGATTAACCACCTTTGTACTGCAGAAATCCAAGTCTAACAACTCAGCAGGCTCTTGAGTGCTAGTTTTGCACTCTGTCACTGCTCCTTCTTCTTCCAATACCAGAACCAAGGCATAACCATAACAACACATCTGCTGGTGCTCCTGGGACAGAACTGGTACCAAAAATGGTCAAGCAGTTGAGAAGTCTGTGGCAAGACTCCTCTTGGCTACCTCCACCATGGAAAAAAGAAAGACATCCAAGTATTCAGTGCCTCTGCCGCCCACAGGAAGAGGCAGGCAGGTGTAGCACAGGTTGGATGCCTTTAGGATGGGCTGGTTGCTCCCAGGCAGATGTTTCTTGCAGGCAGAGGGGCTGCAGTGGACAGCTGAGCCCCCCCTCACCCCCTGAGCAAACCTGAGGGTGCTATGTGGCTCTTTCAGTGTCATTGAGCTAAAGCAGCTCTCTTAACCACCTCTTCAGTTAGCTTCAAAGCTGCTTCCTAGTTCTTGAGTGGCCCAAACTAGCCCAGGTGCAGTAGTGGTGTGATCCTGGCTGTACTAAACATGCCTCCCTTCAAAAGAAAAGGTGAAAGTCACTGCTGAACTGCAGAACTTTCTAGAAAGGCTCATCCCTTGCTGTTTACTGCACTGGGGGACACAGGCTTAGCACAACCATGTGAAGATAAACTGCCAGACAAACTGAAATGATGGAGCTACCCCAGCAGAGCCTGGGTCCAGCTGGACAGGGAGGTGGCTGTAGGAAAGCTCAGGCTGACAGGGATGCAAAAATGAACCTGGAGCGTTGTACACCTTGGGAGAACCTAGGGGTAGAAAAGGAGCAGAAAATTCACAGGCTTCCAGGAGAAAAGAGGCAACTCCTACAGTAGCAACTTGAAGACATGCAACTGCTTGAACACATGAAGCAGGCAGGATAATGGCAGACAGTCTAAGGAGAGAGTGCCTGTGGAAGATGCTTGATATTGTCTCCTTTATGCCATTGTTTGGCAGTTTTTTCCTGGAATATCTCACCCACAACACATAAATGTTACTTCTCTTTTTCCCTACCATGCCCAAAGCACTGCATTTCATGTCCTGCTCTGTATCCCTTTGACATGACTGCAGCCATCCCACACTTCCCAGCAGAAGCAGCTTGAATAAAAAGAAATTCAGAGAACAAAAAGGAAACAGCCCCACTTGGAGAGCACATCTCCACACAGGGACAAGTTCTCACTCTCTGCTGACACCCACAATGCTGTGCACATTTATCTGAGGTGAGGACACACTGCCTGGGGTGCAGTTTGTTTCTCCACCCAAATCCTTTCTGATATTTCAGGGTAGATTGGCTTGAGAGTGATGGAGGAGTGAGGTGGTGACATGACCAGTGCCAAAGCCAAAGGGTGTGCAGTGAACTCAGACTACAGCAGAGGAAAGAGGAAACCACCCCCTACCCCCCGGTACATAGATGTTTGGGCTTGGGGGACTGTGCTTCTACAGAAGAATGGATGTTGTTATCTTGTGCATCCTGAGGCAGACCAAGAGGGATGCCAGTTTCTCACACTTAGAGGTAACCTTAAGAAAAGAAGTTTGGTTTTCTTTAACCAGCTCAACAAACTGCTGCAAAATGTATTGCTGGGTATCCCTGAGACCATGACAAAATNCCCCACACCAAGAGAAGAAATTGATTTCATATCACATTTCACACTTCATTTCTTCTGCCTCCCCCAGAGAAAGGCCCCCACACAAGGACACAAAAGACATCAGTTTTATTTACTGCCCATCTACTTGTGCCTTTGTGTCCTGGGGAGTTGCAGGAAAGCAAACCACTGTGGGAACCCAGAGGATTGAGATTGTTCAATGAAGCTTGCCTGGTGGATGCAGGCACAGTAAATCATGCCTGACAGATCATTGTTGTGAGGGGGACTTTTGTTTGGGGTTTTGTTTTGTTTTTTTTTTGCTTTGGAATGGTGTTGGTTTTTCCTTGGGATGGCTTTGTAGTCCTGAAGCAAGGGTGGCTGTCAGGGTGCTGGGAGAGGGGGAGAGGAGGCATGTGCTCTACAGCATGGGAGGGGGGAAGCACTGGCACTGAGCCTGCTGCATGACAAAGTGCTTTCAGTGGTCACATTCCCTTTTTTGTTTTCCTTTCTGATTGTCCTCTGGCTCTAAATATGCTAATGAGCTTGGCATCTCCTTCAGCTTAATGTAGGAGGGCAAGAGCTGAGATAGCTGATGGGCTTCCAGCTCACCTAGAGAAACCTTCTCTGTGGACTGGGATCTCAGAGCTATTCCATACCTGTTCCTCCCCAGGATCCCCTGCACTAGGCTCCCCCACCCCACATTTAGTCCTTTAGGACTAAATTTGGACTTCATCCTTTAACCTTTGAAAGATCTGGGCATGGTTTGCTGTCTTGATTTATCATCTCAGGAAGGAAAGTCATTAGAGAGCAAAGCTTTAAGAAACCATTTGGTATCTAGGAAGAGAGAGAGCGTAACTGTGTGTGTTGTGTACCAGGTCTTCCTGAAATTATACAGTGACAAGAAGGAATAATCAGCCTTCCCAAAGGAAACGCACTTCTGCCACTAGCACAGAACATTCTCAGTTGGAAGAGAACCACCAGGATCATCAAGTCCAACTCCTGCTTAAGCACAGGACAACCCCAATCTCACACCATGTGTCTTAGAAAAGGTCTGAATCATCTTCTTGCAGATGAACTAAAAATCTTTGCTGAGTGTAAGGCATGGAGGACAGGCTCTGGGCAGGAATATTTCATGTGTGTGACTAGACTGACCCTTCTTCCTAGCCTGTGAACTCAGAACCAGAAGATCCAGCTGAATTTGGACCAAAATACCAGGTGAAAAGTCCACTGTGCTTTGCCCTAAACACCCAGCTCTGGCTCTGCAGTTGATCATAGGATCATGGAAGTTTTAGAGCTGGAAGGGACCTTAAGATGTCACCTAGCCCAACACCCCTGCTGCAAGCAGGGACACCTGTAACTAGATTAAGGTTGTACAGAGCACCAGACACCCTGACCTGGAATGGTTCCAGGGATGGAACATCTACTGCCTCTCTCTGGGCAACCTGTTCTAGTGCTTCATCATCCTAACTATAAAGAGTTTTTCTCTCTCTCCAGTCCAGATCTAGCCTCTCTGTTCCAGACAACAGTGTCCTTCATGAAGGAACAGACCACAGCCTTACTTCCAGCCCACTTGGGCTAGCCTAGACAAGTTAGTCCTTGGCTTCCCATGTCCACTGAGTCTTCTCAATCTCCCATTCCCATCTGTACTTCCAGCACACCCATTTCCAACCCTACAGCAAAAGCTTTGCTTTTCTCACTTACTGGACTCATGAACCCAACCCATGTGAATGGGCTGTGTTTTGATGAATCAGCATTTCCCATCAGTAAGCTTTGCATCTGAAATTCCCTGGCCATGCTGGACCAGATGTCTGGTGGCAGTCTTTTGGAGTCCAGGGGGAGGTCTTCTGCCTGAGTCAGTGACTTTGCCTGGTTTCCTCCCTGCCACAACAATTCAGCAGCAACACTGAACAAAGAGTGCCCAGCCAAGAGCCCACTGCAGCTGTCATCTACTGCCACTTCTTTTGATTCTCTCAAATAACAGCAAACCCCTTTGGAGCAGTGAAAACACTGGAGATTTAGAAACAATTTTTTGATGAGGTAATGCCTGGAAACACACTCACAGGGCAGGATTCCTCTGTGAAGTATTTGCTTGAGCAATACAAGCCTAGCTGACAATACCATGCTTAGCTGTTGGGCCAACACACATGGAGAGCCAGTGATCCTGCAACACTGCAAAGTGCCAAGCATGCTGCTTGGGAAACCTGTTGTCTTTTTGGCCTCAAAGGAAAGGGGTTGGCACTTGAAGCATGGGCAGAAGCAATGCACCACCAGTCAGCTGAGCACAGCTTTTGCAATGCCTTCTTGAGTTTAAAGAGCTCCAAAAGCCTTGGCTTGCTTTCTCTCTGCAGAGTCTTCATCTGTATCCCATCTGATAGGAATTTCTCTTTGCCTCCCTCCTTGGCTTGGGTCTCTCTCTTTCAGCTGTGTGTCCTTCCTCTAGGCCTGATGCCAAAGTCACAGATGTGCAAGATGGGAGAAGGAAGAGCAGGACATGGAGAAGCTTGTGTTTGAATTTATCAGCAAGCACTTGACATCCCCATGGTGCTGTTTATTCCACCAAAGCCCCACCTGTGCACTGGAGGTTTTTCAGCTGAGTCCAGCTGGGAGTAAGGCCAAAGGCTGAGCAGATCTGTGTAGGCTTTTACACCTTTCAAGAGCTCTTCTCTAACTGCAGCTTGAGAAAAATCCATGAATATGTTTCCTGTTATTTATTTTGTCCTAATCTGCTACGTGAGGCAATCACCAGCTCTTTGAAGTTGGTGTCTAGTACATGTCTGCACAATAAACTGAAGAAGCTAAAGAGACAAGAAGATGAATGTTCCTCACAAGGAAGGCCAAAATGGTAAAGCTTTGACAGCATGGATGTGCTTTTTCACATGGCATTTTGCATCCTCTCAGGGCTTGTACCATGGCTCTGTTCCAATGCCAAATCACCTCTGAGCCTGCAGATCTTATCTCTCAGGGGTGAAACTGAGCAAATATTTAGATACATGGCATGCAGATGAAGAGCTAAATAAACTGCTGAGGTTCAGCTGTTGATGGCTGGAGTTCCTGCAGATGTCAAAACAATCCACCTGTGGCCTTCCCAAAGTAGGTTATTTTCAGGATGGGAAAGAAAGGAACAGATTGCATAGCAAGTTGGTATCAGCAAAAAGAAGCCTAGATTTTCCTTCTGTCTCCAACAACAAGAATAGTTCAGCTGGACAACCTCTGCTACCATCTGCTACCATCTGCCTCATGCAGTCTTCTTGGTAAAGCACCAAGCCCAAGGAGATACCCAAGAAGTTGGATTTCTCAAGAACATGTTTGTTAGCTGCAAAAGGCCAGGCCTGAAGTGAAACATCACCTGAGCTCTACTGGCTATCAACAGCTATGTTGTGTTTATGGTAGTAGAAAAGCAGAATAATGCCATTAAATAGGTTTAGATGATTCTTTTGCTCCCCCTTACATGTTTTGTTTGTTCTTAGTAGTGCAAAACCCACATGATGGGAGTTCCAGCATAAATAAAACACTTCCCTTATCCCTGCCACTTCCTTAGGACCTGCTCTCTGTATTAGAGTAGCTGTCAGAAAAGCCACCAGGTCTAGTTAAGTCCTTTTACAGTCATTGATGGGGAGGCATTGCCTTGAAGCAACAGCATAAGAGACAATTTCTGGAGTAGTGACAGTGAGGAAGAGAGAAAAGGAAATGAAACA
This sequence comes from Galbula dea, assembly GCA_013399015.1. Classification (NCBI taxonomy): domain Eukaryota; kingdom Metazoa; phylum Chordata; class Aves; order Piciformes; family Galbulidae; genus Galbula; species Galbula dea. Next base: position 138,363 of record VWZX01005204.1, on the reverse strand, counting down.
AAACCAAGGAAGACCCTGCAGTGGCTCAGTGCCACACAGGCTGTCCAAAAGGTTTCCAACCTTCTCCTTTCTTGAAAAAACAACCCCAAAACCTCTAGGTTTCAATCAGCTGAAATTGCTGATGGATATCTGGGAGCATTATTTGCTTCCTTTTCTTCTGCTTTTCCTCCTTTCCCTTACAAAAGTACAAACTGAAGAAAAACCACTCACAATCTGCATATTACTTCTGTTTCCAGCAGCAACAAGATTTCTAGCTCTGGGATAACAATTTCTTCTAAAACACAAACAAAACAAACAACTCCAACCAACCAACAAAGCAGCTCCAAAAAGGAAAGGCAAAACCTCCTGACCATCTTTGGCATGAGCTAACATGAATCTGACCATGTTCAGATTCTTCTTGTGGGAACAAGAGCTTTGGACAAGTCATCTCTGGCTGCAGCCATCAGTATCCTCCTTGTCAAAACAAATCTGTTTCTCTCTTTTGCAGATGCTTTGAAAGATGCTGTAGAAGATATTTTATGCACCAGGCTAAAATCTCACAAATCTAATCACTGTTTTTTCCTTACTGGAAGAGAAAGACAGGAAAATAGACATCAAAAATAAAACCCAACCCTTTTGTTGAGCTGGGCTTTTGGAGGAGGGGGAGGGAAAAAAGAAAACCCAAAGCATTTGGTAGCAATTAATATGCCCCCTCCATTTGCAGTTTTAATTCCTGTGCAGATGCACAGTGTTGTTATTCTAATAACTTCCTGTGGAGCTCCCTTTTGCTGTAACCCTCAACGCCAATTAAAATGTGATCCATCACCCGATGCTGCTGAAACAAAAGGGGAATGTCCAACTTGCTGATACAGCCATGGAAAAAACAGTCCCAGTCAGTCAAAAGAAGGACCCAGGAGAAGGAAGGAAAAAAAAAAATAAGGCAAAAAAGAAAAGCATTCAAGTCTTCCCATTTCTGTAAGAAAAAGCTGGGAAAAAAAGTTCCTTTGTGTAAGTGTTGTAATAGAGACTGAGGGATTTAGGCTATCTTAAGAGAGACCAACCAGGCTTCCACTCAGGACTAAAAAAAGATTGATCAATGCCTGGAGGTTCTTGTGCTGAAATGACAATGTCTGGAGAGTCACCCTCTGGGGGAAATGTCAGGGCTTGGATGCTCCAAGCAGATGTAGCTATGGTTTTGTGAAGAGCTGAAGGCAGCTCTCAGGCAGCAGCCAGTCCATGTCCTTCCCTCCTTTGTCTGCAGCCAGGAGAGGCAATGTCCTGCTTGTGTGGAGACACAATCCTGGTGCCGATGGAGACTACCAGCCTTGCACTAAATAAAAGGTGGGCAGCTCGCTGGTGCTTCACCAGCTTATGAAAAAGGGGTGATTTGGGGTTTTTCCTCTCTTTCCCATCCTGAACGCTATCGCTTCCTCTGTAATGCAAATCAGCCCCAGAGGGCCTGAGCACTCCTCTCTGTATTCAGGACACGACTTTGCCACCGAGGATGGTTTTGTCCTGGCTCACGTTTCCAGGCAGCATCCCCACATAGCCAACAGTCAACATGATGTAGGACTTCCTCACTGGGCCTCACCCTTCTCCTGAGCAGCTTCTCCTGGGAAGGGCTGAGACTTTTCTGGCCATCTCTGCTGCTCTAAGACCAGTGACCTACCACCTGGTGAAGAACACTCAGCATCTTGAGAGGCACTTGAGGTTCTCCAGGTACTCACTGGCTGCTGCATCACTGCTGTAGAGCATGGGATTTCCTGGGGTTCAGCTTTAAGCTATATCAGCTGTAAAAATAGCTTGCTGATATTCCAGGTGGATTATCAGCAATTACAGGGATCATGATGGAGAAAGCTCTAACGCTGCAGTGAAGACATTATCTTCCCAACTGCCTGTACTCCAGCATATTTAGTTGCATGTATTGGCAGGAGGGAGATGCCAGGGATAGATCTGGGGGGGGCATGGTATCTCTGGACTATTAAAATCAGTGCTTAGTGATCAGTGCCCTAAAATAGAAGAGAAACTGCTCAATTCCAAAGGGACCACGCTCTCATTCACACCCAAACTTTGCAGTCTATTCCTGAGACTTTAGAGCTGATGATAGAATGAGCATCTTCTCTCCTTTGTGTAGCTCCTGACTGCATGCTCTACACCCCTCTTCAGAGGGAGGATAAAGAGATGCAAATGGGTTTGTCTTTCTTAGCTGCAAAATAAAGAGATGCCCCAGCCAAATTACAATGGACCAGACACGTCCTCCCAGAGTTCAGTCAGAAGGGGAGAGGAGGAACTGCAGGGGAAGGGAAGGGAAGGAAGGTTGGTTGTTTATTTATTTCTATCCTCTCCATGCCTGTTTTCTCCAGGCAAAAACCCTTGCCAAGTCTATTTACAAAGTTCAGCCTGGGGATCGTGAGAATTGCAGCTCGCACGCAGCTCGCGCTTCAATGCTCAGCATTCGCCCTACCACAGATGTGTCCTCCTTCCCTCTGCTCTGGACCTTTGGTCCTGCTATGGGGGAGGCAGAGGTGAGGAGGACACAGAGAAAAAAAGATAATTCATACTAGAGAAAATATGTGCTAGTAAAAGTAAAGTAGAAATTGTGTCTTCCCTGCTACCTGACGTTCAGACTCCCTCATGATCATGGAGTTTCTTAACCTTTAAGTATTGCTTCATGTGGGAACATTCCAAAAAGTTACAGATTTGAACAGTAAACTCTTCCTGAGGGCCATGAGCATGAATCTAGATGAACACCTTGCCTAAAAAGCACTAGTTTTCTGGCCAGGATACCTATTTCCATGTGTCACCTTGCTGGCATCAAATAGTCCTTCATGAAGCAGACCTGGAAGCAGCAAGAAGTGATGCAGCTCTGAGGACCTCACAAGAAATACACCACTTAAGCCTGTCTTGAAATCTGTCATATTCATGCTCATTAGCTGATTAGCCAGGACTGTAAGAAACCTAAATTCCATTTCAGGAAAGCCCTTGAAATTAATGGCTTTCTTTTAATGTAATCCAGGCACAAATTATTAGGAGACCAAGCTCATGATTCACTTTGCAGGAAACACAGTGTCTTCTTTCTCCTTTCTGAAGTAAATGTATTTTTATTATTATTGGGAAAGTTAATTTAGAAACAAGAATGGTATCACACAGTCATCCCAGTGTCTTTGGAGAGATGCTATTCTTTCAGATCTGCTGTAGGTTTTCCCTTGAGCTGATACAGTGAGGTTGGTCCTGGGCTGTTTGTTGAGGCTGCAGACTGAAATTTCTGATGAGGGAAAACTTAAATGCATCAAGGCTCCTAGCAATCTCCAGCTGACTCAAGTGCCTAAATATGCATGTGGCTAACATGACAGTGATGAAAGCAATATTTAATGATGAAGTTTATGTTCAGTACTATGCCATCCTTGAAGACTATTTTGATAATATTTCTGTATTCTGGTTGTTATAGGCTAAAAAAATTGATGGTCTGGGCGCCTTTAAGAGTTACGCAGCATTTGTTCACATAGAGAGAAAGAGGAATTTGATTTCCTGCTTGTCCATCTGCAAAGTGTCCCTGACAGAAACATCATGGCAGATATTCTCCCCTGTCTGGGTTAGCAGATTTATTGTGCAGTAACCAATTATACTGTCCTTTTGTAGAGGAGAACAATCTGCTTGCCTCAGTTTCTCTGACCTGTACAAGTTCAGGCTGCAGTCACAAGAACTGATTTACCCCCTTCAGAGGGCAAGTGGAGAACAGCAACTTCTTCCATACAGATATTAGGGTGATTTACATGAGGAAACCACTCCAAATCCATCACATGAGACTTGTCAATACATTGATTGGATTTCAGCAGCTGATCCTAACTCACTTGGGAGAAGTAATTCTCAAGAACAAACAAAGATACACAGCAAACCAAAGGGAATGCAAAATCTTGTTTCACTTAGGGCCATGGTTTAGTGGCGTGGTGGTGACAGGTTGACGGTTGGACTTGATGACTTCAGGTCTCTTCCAACCTTATTGATTCTGTGGGGGGGAAAAAACCCCAGATTTTCTTCCCCTAGACAAAGAGGTAAATTCATCCCTGCCAAGGAGATAAAGCAGAGCCCTAGGGACTGCAATAAGTCCCTTCTGAAATCCTCCTCCCTTCTCCAGTAAAAAGCAAACCCAAAGGGGTTCTGGGGAGCTGTTGAATTGGTTAATTTAGCCTGGTGTATACACTACAAAACCCCACAACTAACCCAGGAAAAGGCCTTTCACAAAAGCCATTTACAGGCACAAGGTGAGGTCAAGTTGTAAATGGTTGAGCTGGGTTTGTTTAGCACAGCCTTGATGGATCAGGGATTGCTGAGGCTTTCTGCAAGGTCCAGTATTTGCTCAGATGGTTCTGGAGAAGTAAGCTCTGGTTTCCATTGCAAAAGGGAAAGGTTTGAAAGGCTGGGGCTGCTTGGGCTTAGCCACCCGAGCAGGGAGCACAGGCATGCATGTGCTGCCTACCCCGGGAATGCTAAGTGAACCTGAAAGGCTCCCAACATCTGGCTGCAGCTTGACTTTGTTTGCTTTAGGCTTTCCACACAGACGACCACCCTGGCTGAGAGCACAGGGATGAACTGGGCGTCTCCAGGCAGGGCTGGGGAGATCTGGGGAGGTTATGGACCCAGCCACATCTTCAGGGCTGGGAAGAGAGGCTCTGGGTTTGGAGTCTTTGCTCACATCATCCTTCAGCAGTGAGCTCCTGGCAGAGTGGGGCAGCAGCTCTCATTGCATTGGATCTCACTGCTGTTTCTGTTGGAGGAGGACTCTTCCCTGTCCCACCCAGGGGTGTGTGTGAAGGTCACTTCCAGACCCTTGCCAGGTACCCCATCATCTTCAGATATCAGGGTTTTCTTTGGACATCTGCTCTGGAAATTAGCTTGTATTTTGCCAGACTTTGGAGGATGCTGTCAGGAAGGGACACTCTGCCTTGTCTCAGGAATTCTGCTTCTAGTTTTCCCTGAGAAGAGAGACAGAGAGTGGAGAACAGGAGAACCCAGACGTGCCCTAATTTCTTGATCACTTTGGCATCAAGGTTATCCAGAGAAGAGCTGGGAATTTAGGCTTGCATGGTGCCAGCATCTGAGCTTATGATGTGCTCTTCCCGAGTCGTTTCAGAGGGAGACGGTGCAGTTTTGACAAGGAAAATGCTAGTTTCAGCTCTTCCCATTCACGTTAGCAGAGCTCCCTCTCGTGGGTGAAGCCAACTCCTCCTTGCACACCTCCAGTTTTTGCTCTCTTTTACTGATTCTTCTTTTCCTGACAGATTCACTGATCCCCCCAAAAATGAGTTTATTTGAATTTAGTATTTACATACTGACCATTTTTTATTTCCTAGTATATTACACTATGCAGCTTTTATTCCAATATCCTTTGGAGAGCTAAAATTTAACTCTTGGGAATTCAGCTTATCCCTTTTGGATGGAAAAAAATGACATTTGTTGATGACAAAAGAACTAGTCTTGGGTTTTGATGACTTGCTCTGCCATATGTTCATTAAGTAGCAAACAGTTGAGTCTCAAAGTGAGACCCAGTCTGCATGAAGCAATATTGCATTGATGGTTGGACTTAATGATCTTGGAGGCCTCTTCCAACTTCATTGATTCTGTGCAAGCTGCACTTGAGCTAAACAAAGTTCACAGGACATTCTGGGATAGAATTAAAGTCATTTTCCATCACAAATGTTTTGTTTGAAAGCTGAAAAGCCACATAACACTTTCAAGATAAATGCAAATCCCTTTTGGGGGGCTGGTGGAACATGTTAGAATGAAGACAGCTTGAATCCGGGATCAGAGAGGACACTAAGCTCTCTGGAGTCATTGCACCTATGCATGCCTCTGCCAGCAGCTCTGAGGGCAATAAAGTTTCTTGCAAACTCCTCTGGCAAAAGGCAGCTGAAGAACCCAGGTATGGCAAACCTCAGTTCAACACACGGTGGCAGCAAGGGACTGGCTCTGGAAGGGTTGGGATGAGCTCAGGCCAGCACTGTCCTCAGCACAAGGACATGTGTGCTTTTCTCTTTACAGAAGAGATCATGGAGCAAAGATGTTCTGTTCTGAGATGTGACTCTGAAGAATGGCATCCCAGCAACGTCTCTTCTCTCCCAGTGCTGTGGGACCAGCTGCTTTCTTTCCTGTTTACAGTCTGTTAGTCCTTGGGTGAGGTGAGTGCTAGTTTGCAGGTTGCACTGCCTTCAGACTCCTCTGAGCAGCCCTAGTGCTGTCAAAGGAGCCCTTAGACACTTCTGCACAGTCCCTCTGCTTCCTCCTCTGTGTTAAGGGCTTGAGCCATGGAAGGACAGAAAACTCTGTTTGTGTCCTTGGAAACCTTCCTCTCTTGCATGAGCACCCAAATCACAGTGCTAGATCACCAGTTTGCACCTGCCCAGCCTCCCTAGCTCAAGGACTGCTGCTTTAGTCTTTGTGCACAACAGCTTCATGAAGACAACAGAGCTCAGCAGTGTGGTGTTACCAGCCATGATGCTAGCACAGATGAAACCCTGCAAGGCAGGAGGAAAGATGTGGAACACAACATGCTACCCATCAAACCCCTACCCAGGGGCAGGGCATGGCCAGCTGTTGTGATTGAAGAGAACTAAGCTACCTCACACTGTTATTTTGGGGGTTTTTTAATAAGAAAAAAAAGCAGTAAATGGTCCCAAGGGCAAGGAAGTCAGACCTACCCTGAGGCAGTTGTTCAAACCCCCCCAGGTGTGGCCATGGCCACCTTAGCATCTTGGTTACCCTAGAGAGCAATGTGCAGTGGCTGGGAGATGCTCCTCTGGGAGAAGCACCAAGTCCATGCCAGAAGGTGGGACATCAACAGTCAGTGTGGTGCCAGTGAGATTCACCATACCCACACCTCTTTGCCAGGTTCCAGCCAAAGGCTGCTGTTCTTTGCTGTTTAGGAACAGGATTTGTCTGTAAATATTTAATTCCTTTAACTTATTATTGGAGTCAATCAGGTCAATTCCTCCATATCATGCCCTAAAGCCTATAGACTAGGTTCACTTCACATTCCAATTTCAGCCTAAGCATGTCAGCTCTAACCAGTGTTTTCATGTGAATAAGTGGCCTCCTTTTAGAGTTATTAATTGGCAATTAATGCAAAATACTTTCTGCAGCTTGTACTCCACTTATTTCCCCTTTCAGTAGTCCTGCCTCACTTGTATCAACCACCACGTCTGGTGACAGAGGAGAGATCCCCATTTCATTCAACATTGATATCTCATAGCCCAGTAGGACACGAACAAACCTCTTCCCAACACCACCAACTGCACTTTAAGGCCTTCCCAATAATTAAGAGGTCATTCCAGGTGGCTAAGAACAAATCTTCTCATTCCTAGAGCCAAAGTGATGGTACTACTGAGCCTGAGCTGATGTCATGACACAGATGGCTTCTGCCAGCATTTCTCTGCTGCATTGCTCAGACCACCATGCACTTCAGATCCACCCATGCCACCATGACCAGAACTGTCAAGATTTTGGGAGAAGCCAGGCTGTGTTCACATTAACTATTTGCAGACCATACTCAGCCCCCTCAGCGGTAACCACCTTCCAGCCCAAGGTCAGCCACACACAATGAATTCCTAACACATCCCAAATAAGTTGGTAGCTCTTTGTTCACCTGCTATTTAAGTGATTTAAACTATCCCAGCTCAGTTTAATCAACACAAATCAATGAGCACTTGCACAATTAGCCAGGGTAGATCAGAAGAAGTAGTAATCTCTGAGGATGGAGGATCAAGGACAGCAAAAGGGCCCAGGGGGGTGATATGACACAGGAGAGGACACATGACCATAGCAAACAGAACACACACTTTTGGCTTAGTGTGAGATTGAGGGATCCAAGTCGTCTTCCACAACCCCTTCACCCCCAACAACTTTTTTCAACCACCAAAAACCCAAATCCACCTCCTGCCTGCTCTTCCCAAGGACACAGCATCCTCATCTCCCAGTGCTGTTGTGTCAGCTGTCACATCAGACACCTCGAGGCTGCCCTGGCAAAAGGTCACTTGATAAATATGTTTTTCTCTGCTGTCTCCAGGACACAGCCTAGGCACCTTTTGAAGTCAAGGCTTTGGCATGTGCTCCACTAGTCCTTAAGGAGTTAGGTTACCCAGAGCTCCTCCAAGAACACTGCCAAGCTGAAACAGAGCACCACAACCTCAGCTCCTTGCAGTCTCGTGATGAGCAAGACAGGTGGGAGATGACAGGAGACACCAGTGCAAATCAGGGAGCCCAGAACATGTCAAGCACATTTCACAACCTCCTTGATTAAGGTTAATGAGTACCTGCCTGCCTCCAATCAAGAATCTGCAGCCACAACAAATACCCCAGCCCTCCTTTTGCTTTTTCCTAATGAAGGTTGGCTGGTGGCCATCCAAGGGAGGTGACACTAGCTGGGTAAAGGAGGAAGGCAGATCTCTGCTCCACCCAGTCACCTCATGGAAATGAGTGAGCAAGGAACTGCTCCCTGATTAGTGCACTCATTAACTCACAGAAAGGACAACCAAGAGCCAGACAGAGTCAATTTTTGTCCTCACACCACCTGTGCCTTTGTCTGACTTTCTGCAGTTCAGGTCATTCTCTGGGAGGTACCAGTTCAATATGAACCTCCTCAGAGGGCAAGCAGCCATGGCTTCACTGGGCATAAACTAAGGCAGGCTTGGGTGAGACTTTATTTGTTCTCATGAAGACAGGAAAACCTAACTCATGCTAGCATCTGGTATAAATATCAATGGCTTCATCTCACTCTACAATGGTTTCTAACAATCTAGGAAGTCAGATGATTAATTCAGATTTATCACACTAAGACAAAAATAATTATCCTAAGAAAGACCTGACTGAACTGAGTTGTAAATATAGTATGAGCCTCAAAACACTTGGATTTAAAGACCTTGTTTACAGGAGTATTTCAGGCACAACATCTGTTAGTCATGGGGGAGCATGTCCCTTCACATGTATTACCATTTAGGGCAGCAGAAAGATCTAGCTGAATTTACAAAGCCAAATTTAGCTATAACTGAAGAAAAGAACCAGCTACTATTGTGTGTACTTATGGAAGAGAAGGGGGAGGTTATGGTAAAGGTTACTTCAGAGGAAAACAAACAAGAAAACAACAGTAAATCTGAGCCAAATCATTTCCTTCTGACACCATCACTTTGATTTTTACATCCTTGTGGCTTTGCAAAGTTTATATCTTGTTACATTCCTTTAAGAGCTGCTTCTCAGGTTTGGTTTTCTATCAGGGCCTTTCCAGAAGGTCTCTCCCCCTGCACATGCCCAGTAAGAAGATTTGCTGCAGTCACTAAGATTAGCTTCAGCACATGGTAAGAAAGCATTTCAGAAGCTCAACCATGAGACCGTTTTTTGACACCCAATGGCAGCTCAATGCTCTTCCAGAGCACCAGCAAAACAAGCTTGTAAGAGATAAGTGGACACTGTATATAAGCCCATACATATAGATAATTTCCACAGGACATGCCCAGAGCAAATCTCAGCACCTTCTGCACACACAGCACTTAGCCAAGGGACAGTCAGACACAAGCCAACAGCTTCTCAAACCTCCTAGATGGCTTTGCCTTTGCCCAAATCAACTAAACCAAGGCCTTTCCCAAAGAAAAAAGTACTTTTCACTTACATGCTTGAAGCTCTGGAAGATGGCTCACATCTTTAGAGGACACCAGCAGAAAGGAGCTGCTCTCAGGGACTGGCATAAATAGAAAGGGGTGATGCTAATAAACGAGCTAATGAATGAGCTAAAGCTGCAGCAAATCAGGCAAAGAATGGATTCAGGTGTTGCTGATGGTTCCAAACAAGCACCACCACCCCAAACAACTCATTATTCCTTTGAAGTTCAAGTGCAAGGCCTGTTAGCTCTGGACCAGGTCCAACCCTCCTTGCCATTAGCTGAGCTGCAGCCTCCCTGGACTTTGCTAGGGGTTGGCTGTCAGAGAACTCTTGCTTCCTGCATTTTTTGCTGGGTTAAAAAAGGAGCCAAGTGCTCTCAGGCTTCTGTGCAACTGGCTCCTCATGCTTTGGTTCCCTCATAAAAGATGTTCTTTCTCTGCTGGGTAAACACTTTACCTTCAGCCTTTGCTTGTACTGCAGAGAGAGAAATGTGCCATAAAGTGCACGTGGGCAGGGTATCAATTTCCTTCTATTGATTTTGTTTTGTTGTTGGGAAGAAGAGGATTGTTCACTTAATATTTTTGTTTGATGACTTTGTTAAATGTATTGATTTGCAGCACAAGCTTGCAGGAGAAATAGGAGGCCCATGACTCATACCTATTCTTCAGCAAGAATCCCCATTAAGCAGCACACTCTGCTAAGAACTGCAGCTGCTGAGGCTTAATTATGATTAATTTATTCCCTCCCATAGAGTGGATTAAACTTAATATTTGCAAGTGGTTTAATCCTTTCTAGATAAAACAACTCTCAACTGTCTGGAGCATGGATATGTTAGAAATCAGGGGAGGAATAAATGTGTTTTACTAAGGTTGATGTTGGAAATGGCAGGAAAAGATTACTGTCAAGTCATAGATTAACATTTCAGAGCTGTGTATACTGTGGTGGGATAAGGCAGTGAAAACATTCAGGCAACCCTCTCAACACAAGCCCTTTGAGAAAGAAAAATCAGCAGCATTAGATCTAGCCCCAGGATCCCAGAATTATTAAGGCTGGAAGAGACCTCCAAAGTTAACCAGTCCAACAGACAAAGAAAGAAACCTAGGTAGGGAAATGAACATCTTGGAGACTCTCAGGGCCAGAATTTGGACCCTCCATCAGTTTGCTCTCCCTTTCTCTCCCCTTATTGCACATAAGCCTGTGCAGGGGCCACAAACAGAAGCACTCAGATGTCCACAGAGAGGTGGCCCCTCTACAAACAGGCACGTGGACAAACAGTCACAGATGGCACAGGCACTTTCCTGATCCAGCCCTAGATAGCAGACAAAGAAGTGGCTTTGGTGTAAGCAAGGTGTTGGTGGCTTTAATACTGGTACTGATAAAGCTGACCTCCTGTGGGGGGGAACAAAACACAGGGAAAAATGTCATTTCTTACAACAGCTTGGTCAGTTTGCAGAGCAGAGCAGGAGCTGCTGTTTGAAATAGCAAGAAATCTTAGATTGCTAAAGGATCTCTACAGGTCTGGGCTCTTCTACTTCCCAGGAAAATCCTGAACCAGAGCTTGAGTTACACTGGTGTCACTTACCTAGTGCTGTTAATTAAAAACCCTGGGAAGGGGGGAGGAAGAAACCACCTGGCTCCCAGGTTTCTTAAATCCAGCATGATTTCTACATCTCAACTTCAGCCCTCATGCCTTTTGTGCAGAATTAGGTGCTAATAACAGGAGGGATTCACACCTATTCCTGCAGTGTGCAAAAGTGGGCAGAGAATGGGTAGAGTAAAACATTACAAGCAGAATTTGTACTGTTTGAAAGCCACATTGTGCCTTTTCCACCAGGTTGTATGCAGACAGCAGTTCTCTACATGAATATCTCAAAGCAGAAGAGTGTGGTAGGTTTGGGGATTTTTTTTCCCCCTTCTGCTATTTAAAATATGTTACAATTGTTAAAATTTGTCAGAATTTGGATGAGAGAATTCTGCTAGTGTGAAAAGGGAATTCAAGCAGATGTGTCAAAACATCAGTGCAGTATCAAACACAGAAGGTGGAGCCTGCACTTGATCATGTTTGTTGGAGAATGAGACATGCACAAACCACAGCACAGTGTTCATCTGCAACCCTCTTCAGTTAATAAGTCTAATAAATGGACTGAGCAGAAGCAAAGGAGGGAGCAATGAGGGAGTCATTAATGAACACAGCAGATGAGGCAAGACCATCACAGAATCACACAATCATGAAGGCTGGAAGAGACCTCTAAGATCAAGAAGTCCAACCAGCAACCTAGCACCACCATGCCACTAACCCATGGCCCTAAGCACCACATCTCTAGGGTTTTAAACCCCTCCAGGGATGGTGACTCCACCACTGCCCTGGGCAGCCTGGGCCAAGGACTAACAACTCTTTCAGGGAAGAAATGTTTCCTGCTATCCAATCTAAACCTCCCCTGGTACAACTTGAGGCCATTGCCTCTTGTCCTCTCCCTGGTAACCCAGGAGAAGAGACCAAGCTCCATCTGGCTCCAGCCTCCTCTCAGGTAGCTGTAGAGAGCTAAGGTCATTCACACAATGATGTTCATTTCTAAGTGCCAGGATACCCCAGCTCTGTTAGGAGGCACCAAAGGTGTTGGCTGAGTGTCCATGTTTTCCAGTGAAATGGGTTGCCCAGTTTTAAGGAGCTCTTTGGCTCTTTGCAGATCTCTTTATGCAGAAGGGAATCAGGCAGGTCTTTGGTGTTTTCCACCCCTCCTCTGCCTTGGGTATCTCTGTTCTGCCCTTCCTACCCCTCTGTGTTTGCAGAGCTCAGCTGAAGGATTCTTTCTGAGAACATCCAAGCCACTCAGGGAAATCCCAGGGCTTTCTGAGGCTTGGCCCAGACTGGGGTTTTTTTTTCAGATCAGGTTGCATCTATGGGCACTGAACCAGCATGCCTGGCTCTGGAAGGGGTGGATATTACCTCAGAGCATGGGGGTCCTGCATACCCAAGGCAGATGAGCACAGGGCTAGCTAGCCACAGTAGGACATGTCACAGCAGCTTCTGTCACCTCTCTGGAAGCTGAGACATGAGCAGAAGGTGGGAGGTTTGCAGGAGCTGCCTGCCAAAATCTCCACAGAGACAACCAGTGTGGCTTGCTTCAAAGACTTGCTTGCATGTTGTCCTTGCCTGTGTGATATCCTGTGTGACATCCTTCTCAGTGGCCTTGCTATTTCTCAATATACAGTTTGGGATTCAAAGTTAATGAACATTGGAGTTTTAGGGTGGCTGATGTTAGCCTGAGCCTGGTGAGCTGGTGACAGCATCCAGAGGGCTGCAGGTGCCTGCTGAGGCTGGTGGCTCTGGGGAGATGCCCACAGGAATGCAATGCCTCAGGCATGAGTTAGTCACTTGATCTTTACACATAGGGAAGACAAATTACTTAGCTTCCCCATTTTTGCTTCATTTGTTTTCTTTCCATCTGCCCCTATCTCAGGACCTGCTCTAAATATAGGAAAGGATCCTGAGTCCCCTAAGAGGGGAGAAGAATCCTGACAAATGTTTCCATAGCTGTAGTAAACCAGTCTGCAGGCATCAACCCTGGCAGCTAGTCCCAGCAAGCTGCCTGATTGATTCTTCATTTGTGCTGAATAAATGCAGCACATAAAGTGGCAAACATTTGCTTTAGGGCTACTGATGGCACCACTAAGGATGGAGAGTTCTTGAGGAAAAGGGCTCTTGAGGGGAGTGTTGCTGAGGTAACAATTTTGCTGAAGGTTGCCATTTTCTGGGTGTTTTGAAGAGCTGCAGCCCAAAATAATTTGACTTGCAATGAGGGTGATCTTCTGGTGGGAGAGTATTGAGGATACAGCAAGAGGTAGGAAGCCACTGGGTGTTTTGTGAAGCAGAAACTTTACATATAGTCAGAAATTAAGCCTTGGGATGTAGAGGATGTCAACAGGTGTGAACCCCCTGGCTCAGGAGCCACCACCCCTAAAAGCCCACAGCAAGTCCTGGAGCAGCATCTCCCCAGGGAGAAGGTGCTGAAAAGCTGAACAGCTGTTGCCTATGTTCAGCCTATCCTAAAAGACTACAAAGATTCTAAAAGATAAACAAAGATTTAATTTTGCAGTGCTGTTTAAACCAGCATCTTCAGAGTGAGCATATGTTTAGACTCATTATGCATGTGTTTATTAGAGCTGCTCATAATGTTTGGACAGAAAAGTCCAGTGAAAAAAAGCAGTTTTGTCAGAACTGAAATGCTCTGCTGGCTTCTTTCAATTCCTTCTTCTCAGGAATAGAAACATATTTAACTTCAAGACAGTATAAACATTTTGCTGCAGTTCCCCTATCACAGTAGAATATTAATATTTAGGGGAATGCTTCCTTATTCTGGAAGCAAAACTTTCCAGTGTTTCTGATTAAACAATTTGGGGAATCTCTTCCAGAGGGAGATTTTTCTTATTTTATTAGTTGGTTTGGTTTTGGTTTTTAACATATTTCCTTTTCAGGATTAAAACTCTTCCCAAAATTCAGTTTGCCCTCCCCTTCAGAGAGGAAGGGCAGTCCAAGGTGTCCTTGTTTGAACACATAAGGAACAAAAAGAAACAATAAATGAAGGTAGAAGCCCAAAAGTAGACTACAAGGACACAGTGGCACCTCTCCCTACCCCTCAGAACCCCTAGCACTGAACCCCTAAAGCCCTTCCATGTAAACAGCCTAGTTCAGCCAAGTCACCCTTTAGATCAGGAGATAAACAGTGTTCCCTACAAGTCTGCAATCTAGGGAAAGGAATAGAGGAGAAAAAAACCCACATCATTAAAAGGTTAGTCACACAACAACATGGCACCTTCAGTGCTCTGTTAGCTAACTGACACCAGCAGAAGAAACAGAGAGGAGACTCAGTCAAGTTTTCTACATGTACTTCCTTAGCCTTTCTACTACCTGTAGTAACCAAAACCATTCCACTAGAACCCCCAAAGACATTAACCCAGTCTATCACAGACTCACTAGAGAAAGGAGAAAGCCTTAAATACCAGTTCCCCACACCTGATAGGCCAACCCCAGCTGTTTGCCATCATCTGCAGATGGGACCCAGCTGGCATGGCTCTTCCCCCACCACTATTAAAGCAGGTGGGGAAAGGAGCTGTTTCTTTTGCTTCAATGGGAGGTTGCTGAGCAAGAAAAGGCCTTGGAGTGTTCCTGTTCTCTGGAGGAGACATCTGCACAAAGTAAGTCCTTGTGGTTTTTATGTTTCCTTGAAGTGTTTCAAGGTTTTAAGGCTGTTTTGTGGGAGGTAGCTCAAGTCATTGTACTGTCTGGCTCCATTCATGTGCTTGGTGTCTTCTGTGGTATGAGAAAGGAAACAAAATGGTTGGGTTTATTTGTTTTCTTAGTTGTGTTTGTGTTGGAGGAAGATGTCTGAGCTCTGTAGATGGTAATACCTTTGGTGTAGCTGTGATGCTAGTGTTTGCTGTGTGTTTTGTGCTTTTCCAGGGTCAAAGTCAGCTGTGGACTGACTGCAATTGCTTCAGCTACTAATGCTCATTGGGAGTTGTTGTGTATTGAGTACAAAGGAACTTGGCTTTACAGTGGCTTTTCTTTCACTTTGTTAAAATGCAATAGAGTATTAAGTAAGCCTTTTGACTTCTTGGTTGTGTTTGCTGCTTGTATTCAAGAAGGTTCTAAGGAAAAGCTAACTGCAGAGCATGTGAGGCAGTCCTGCTTCTGCAGCCCTGGGTTGTTACAGCACTGCTGGGGGTCTCCTCACTTCAATTTCCCCCCTAAACTGAGGAGTAATGTCTATAAATATAGATATTCTCATGAGAATGAATGCTGATACAATGCTCTAGAGGCTCTAGAGTTGCAGTATCTCAAAGTCAGGACAGCAGCATCTGTAAATGCAAACAAAGGTAAGTTTCCACCTGTATAGCTCTGCTCCTGACATGACAATAGTTATTTCAGTTTCCAGGCTAGTTACCAGCTGTGCAATGGAGTTGGGATGAGAGCTTTTACTAACCTCCTAGCCAGAAGTATTTTATTTTCCTTGCTTGAGGGTATCTAAGTTGAGACCTCCCATGTCTAACCAAGCAGCTAGAGATAAACTCTGGGATGTATACATATATATCCATATTATTTTTGACACAGTGGCTATAATGACAGTAGAATATGTGGCCTTGTATCTGTTCAGGGCTTACTTCCAGCTATCCTCCTAGTTTATTTTTTAACCTGACCTCTTTGTCTTTCTCTCCTTTCCCCCTTTGCCATATAAAACTTGGCTTGCAGAGTGTTGATCTCTAGGGGGAATTTCTACTGCCTGCAGTGAGGTCTGGATCAGACCCAAGGGGAAGGGGGGCTGAGCAGAGTAAGTCCCCAGTTGGTAGGGTGGAAGTGACTTCCTCTCTTGCCCAGCAGTCAGCAAAGCTCAGCCTCCAGCCTCCTCACCTTTTTGTGCTTGCTTTTCCACTGCTGTAATCCAATAGCTATTGTCAAGCCAAAAGGCAGAGGCACTTGAACTGTGTATGGAGACCTGCAGAGAGGGGTCCCTGGGTGTGGGGAGTCCTGTAGCTGGATGAAGCAGTTGATGTGTTTGCATGGCAGAAGCTCTTCAGGTGTATCTCTGAGGCAGAACCAAGCCCTGAGAAAGACTTTCTCTATGCTGCTGCACTGAGGTCCTAGTTAAAAATTTAGCTTTTTTTGGGGGTAGGCTGGATCTGAGACCCCTTTTGGCCTCAGGATGCTTGTGGGTTGCTTGAGCCATACAGTGTTCTACTGTTTGTAACCATTTTAACTCTCTTGGTTAGAGCTCAGTTTCTCCTCCTCAGCACATGGGTAGTGCAGTCAAGGTGCAAAATCTTTATGTAACAATTGGCAGAAATGTAAAATTCTGGGTTTTTTTATTGTGGGAATAAGGGAGAAAAATCACTGCAAGTGAGTGAATTGGGTAGGTGCTTGGCAGGCTTCAGCTGGCTTCTTGTTTATGCTGTCTATACCTGAGGAAGAGTTATATTCTTTTTGGTTTAAAGGGAGAAATTGCACAGTCAGGAGGATCCATGGCTTACTGGAGCTAAGCCAACACTGATTGACAGAGCAATTAGATTAAGTTGACTTAATTGAGATTGTGCACTGCCAGCATAGGGAATCTCTCTCTCTCTTCAGAGGGGTATGGTTCAATTTGGAACTGATCTTTCCAATCAGAACGTGGGCAGTATCCAGACAATGCTTGGGCAGGGCTCTGTTCACCACTATATTAAATACACAATAAGTAGAGCTTGTTAAAGGTAAATACTGACAGAAGTTCACTCAGAAACTGCTGCTCTCTGGCTGCTGTGGCCAAACTGGCTTTAAAGCAGTTATCCCTTTTATTTTATGCTGGAGGGTTACAGATGCTGCCTAAGAAATGTTTCCTGCTAAGCTGGGAGAGACTAAAAAAGATGCAGAAACATGATGATGTGTTCAAGTCTGATTAAATCTATCTGACTGCAATTTCTGGAGGCTTACCTTCCTCTTCATCCAGTTACTCTACATCTCCAAAGGACCTGATACCCATCTGAGTGTGCAGATCTGCCTGAAATCCTGTAACAGCTTGCCTGGCATTTCAGTGGTTAGGGAGCTAAGCATGTGGTTACTGATCTGCATGTTCAAAATACTCCTGGTTACAATCTGAATTACTCCATGAGACAACAAGCTTTGAAGGACAGTATTTAAGGATTGAATTACAGTATTTAAGAGCAGTACTTCTGTAAACAACCTTTGATGATCATTTTCATTCCCATCAATGTTATTTTAGCAGTCTTCATGCAGATTCCAGGTGTCTCTATATTTTCTCCAGTAAGACCACCTGTGCTTGGGTAAAAATATGTATAGGTTTGTGTATCTGTGTCCATGACATCACAGAACTTACCTTCCCATGCTTTTATCCTGCCAGGGACTCAGGTTCCTCTTGGCCTGTGATTTCCAAGCTAGGAAGTCAGGGAATTGTTTGCTTTTTGACTTAGAAGCAGAACTGTAAGAAGCAAAACAAATGACAGCCAGCAGCTGAGAAGCTTGGTGGTAGCCAACTGCTCACATTTCATGTAAAGGTCAGGATCCAATTAACTATGCTAATGTCTTAGCCAACATTCCCTGACAAGGCTGAGAGCTGTTTGCATCAGATAATAACTTCAGAGTCTAGGATCACTCTGTGGTTTCTTGTTATCATTGCAGGAGAGTAAGAGATAAGACACGACATGGCCAGTCCCACCTTTCCTATTCATTCCTCCTCATGCTGTTGATGTCCCTCACACAGTGGGTGACTTCCCAGGGTCAGCTATGCCAGGTGACTGGGAGAGAGAGGTTTGAGAGCACTCTTACAGAGCTTTTACCACTCCAACAACAAGCAGTGACCCTACCAAGACCTAGCTGGAGGTGTCAAGGGATGCTAAGAGAAATGAGCAGGTCTCCCTTTTGCCTCTCCTTGGCTGGAGGCTTGGGCTCACTTCTATCCCTAGCTCCAAAGGCAGAAAGCTGCACCCAAAAGAAGCAGCTGAAGCCTGTTGGATGGCACCCTGGGCTATAATTTAGGATGAGTAGGACAAGTGTATGTTTGCAGAGGCTCTTGCTTAGCCTGGTTGTAGCAAAGGACTCATTTATTTCAGGCTGTTTTGGGGTTGGCAAGAGGTGGGCTCAGGGTGGAGGTTTAGCAGGAAGAGACTCAAGGGGCAGTGCATGTGAGTGCCCCTGGAAAGTGGCTTTTGTAGCTGTGGGGTTTATACTGCACATAAAGCTAGAAAGAAAAGGTGTAGGACTATAAAAGTGAATTTAGGGTAGGCTAGGGATGCAGAGATGTTAATATAGATGATGTGTTCTTGGAAGGAAATCCTCCTGACAAAAAATAGCATGATAATTCATCTCTTTTATGCAGGAGGCTTCTAATTGCTCTGCAAAAATATCAAATCACAAAACAACACCATGTCAAAGGTGATGATTGTTTCAGATATGGACTCTGAGTTCAGGCATATGCACTTATCATATTTAAAAGAAAATTGGAGGCCTTTAGGAAAAAAAAATCAGGTGCAGATTGTCTTTCCAGCCCTTCTCCTGTGGCATCTCTTGTGAAGGAACCTGGAGCACTCTTCCATCTCTTCCTGCCTGCAGCTCTGAGGCTTCTTCTCTCTTATTAGAGGTGCTCTCTGCTGCTGGTTCCAAAGCACAATGATTCCATCTCAATAACCTCCCACTCACCCCACTTTGAACCACCTGCTTTAGAAAGTTTTGGCATTTTCTGAATTTATCTAGCCCATGCCAGGACAATAAGAACCTAATGTTCCTGGAACACTGCTGGTTCTCACTGTGATTTTCTGCCTTGGCCAGTGGTGTAAGAACTGGATACCTTTTGAAAAATGGTATAAAATAAAACTGCTGAGAAATGAGTAACACTTCATATAATTTGCTGAAAGGCTGAATTAATGTGGCCATCAGTTTGGCTTTTTCCCAGCTGCATAAAAATGACTGCAGTGATTTTCATCCTCTACCACGTGGAGACCTCAGCTCAGCATGGAAAAGATGCAAGAGCTGCTGCTTCAGCTTGGATTTGCCTCCTCCCTCTGTTGTGACATCTAGAGTAGCACATGACCATGCAGCAGCTCTGTCTGCTCTCCTACTTTAACTCTGGTGCAACTGAGTTCTATTTCAGAGCAAAAGAATAAATGTTTTCAGGGTGGTTTGGGGATGTAAGAACCTCTGAGAATCCAAAATCTGAGCCCTCACCAGCTGCTAATATTGTTCTGTTACTGCCCCAGTCCTGTGAAACTCATCACATGTTTTACACACCTAGCTGGTAAGCCTCAGCATCTTTAAGGACAGAAAATGGGATGTGTTTTGATGTCTCTATTACAGACCTAAACAAATACCTCTTTTCCAAAAGAAGTCTGAGACCTGCAGAGTGGTCTTAAATGTTTGTCATCTCCATGACAACTAGGACAGATCAATGGTTGGGTGAAGGGAAAACACATTTTGGAGCTGTGCAGTAATGTTTCTGGCACACTGGAGGTAGGGAAATAAGTGGCTATCAGCTGCTGACTTAGAGCTAGGCTCTGCTGTGGATAACACAGGCTGCTCATGGGGTTTGTTTTCTCCCTGATTTGAACCTCCCTGTTAGAAACCAGACTGTGGAGTTCTGCTTTGTACTGGAAACTCAGGTATTTGCAGAGTGCTTGTGGTGATGAGCAAAGTCTAGCCTCAGCTCATTAATGTGCCAAACTCCTGGGCTGTCAGAGATGCACAAGGAAGGAAAATATTGATGTAGAGACAGGAACTCTGTGGAGCTTCATCAGAAGCTTGCAAACTTCATAGTTTTTATGCACATTGTGCAGCTGGGTGGGAGATGGAGAAAGGGTAGTGTTAAAGGCTCTTTGGGGTGGTCAGGCTTTGCTGATGGACAGGTCTCTCCAGAGATGCAGTCTGGAGAGTCACTCCCTACATAGTCTGGAGAATGACCAGTGATGCATGGAACTTGGAAGGATCCTGTTGCTTGTCTATAGTAATGAAGCTGCTGATAGTTATTGCAATGTCCTTTGGCCATGGTATTCCATCCTGACCATAACCACCAGCAGTGAATGTGGAACCAGAGCCTTAGCAAGCAGAGGTGAAGGCTGGAGAACACTTGGGGAAAATGAGAACATCTTTTCATTAGGTTAAAACCAAATGTTCTCTTCTGAAAATAACTGGAGAAAGGATTTGGGGTGATCCTAGCTGTTCCATGGCCTTGCTTTAGTCATTTGACAGAAGACTTTGACTTTGAGTGTATGGACTCATGAATGATTCATCCCATTCCATCTTGAGAGTGCAAAGAGCTTGATGTAATTGCATGGAGATTGTGGATAAACCTCAGGTCTGGCTGAAGCAGACCAATCAAGTCTAGGCAAAGGAAAATTAGTTACAAAGAAAGATCTAAGCTTCACTCCTGCATTGCCATTAGTATTTGGGATGGCTTCTTGTTTCCCTTCTAGCTTTTATAAACCATGTGAATACTTACATCTAGGCTTTGCATTCAGATACCTGGAGGATGTAGACCAAAGGGGTGTTGCCAGGAGGAGGTGCAGAGTAGTGAAAGGTACTGGTAACAAAAGCACAAGCAGCCCAAAGTTGCACCAGCAAGCTAAATAAGAACTGATTAGCCTTCAAAACATAGAACCTTCTGCTACTGCTATGACTTTGGCCAGCTGAAGCTTAACCAGTTTTCAGCAGCACTTCTCCAGTTTCCCCAAACTTCTCTTCTCCTTCCAGAAGCATAGAGAGATCTTCTCAGCCATGGAAGGTTCTCCTAGAACAACAGCAAAGTGACTCTGCTTTACAGCAGGGGTCTGTTAATTGAGAAGCAAAGGAGAGGACCCTGAGCAGCTGTAGATGGAAACACAAATGTGGACATAACAGACCTTGTGACCTGTGCTCTCTGCAGCTTTGTTTGGTTTACCTCCAATCATCATATAGATTGCACTGTGGAGAGAAATAGGCTCAAGGTCAAACTTTGATGGAGGTGACTTCTATTTTTATAACAGCACAGATGGCATGGACCTGCTGTCTAGTGCTCTTCTCACTGCATGGAAGTTCAGATTGGTTTGGAGCCTAACCCTGGCAGGGCATGGGCTGAGCTGGGCTCTGTGTGTATGTGTGTGTGCTCACACTGAGCTCTGCACACACAGGACAGTGACAGCCTGGGGAGGAGACCTCTTGGGTCTGGGGGGGTTTGGTCACCTGCTGCTGCTGGAGACTTCTCTGTGGATACTCTTTCAGAAACTGAAGCTGTTAATGGTTAGAGCCAAATAGTTTTCATCCCTTATCAGTTGTTAGCTCTGGAACTTCATTTGTCTCAGGTCTGAAACCATTCTCTAGACTGCACCCTGAACCTTTCCAAGTGGAATTGCTCTGTGGCTTAGTTTGTGCCAGCACTCTGCAGTTCTGTGTATTCTCTCCATTTCCTTTGTGCTTTTGGAAACAACTCTCTTTTCCTCCTCTTTTCCTTTACCTCTGTTTCCCTCTGCCTCCCTGTCAGCCCCCAGCTCTGTCCAGTTAACAGCTGTCCCTCAAAGCTGCACACAAGGGATTTTTTTGCATGCACACTATTGATTTGTTGTCTTCTGCCTTGGCTGGGGCTGGTGCTCAGATAATGGGATGCTGCTGTTCAAAAAGCTGTCTGTGTTTTTCTTTAACCCTTGACAGGCTCATTCTCTGCCTGCTCAAGGGAAGGTGTTAACAGTGAGATTTGCTTTCTGGGTCAGTGTAAGAGAACACCCTGTACAGCTCCCTGGTGTATTTAAAGAGCACTTCATGCTCAGTGGAGAGTACATGGTGCTCGTTGGTGCTTAGCAGTGTCTAGGGTTACAGGTGGGATTTCACTGGAGGAAATTCTACAGCAGAATAAAAGAAAGCTTTTATCTATTTAATATCAATCAACATAGCCAGCTTTCATTAAAACACTTGCAGTTTGAATGACAGCATTTCACTCCCCACCCAGGTACTTCATGGCTTGCTTCAAAGTGCTGTAAAACACTGGAAGATTATTGAATATTTCTGGGTCCTGTTCTAACTTTTTTTTTGTACAGTCAACTATTTAAATTCCCAGCACACTTGAGGCTTCTGGAGAGGCTGATGAGAACTTGATGTCAGCCTAGCACCAGTCTGCAGTACTAGGAAGTATTGCTGCAGGTGCAGCAAAGGGATGCTGTGGGGAAAGCTGAGTTCAGAAGGTGAAGGGGGAAATAAAACAATGACAGGCAGCACAAAAGTCATTGGTAAGAGTAGATGCATGAAATTAGCTAGGATTTTTAAGGAAACAATGGGGAACTTGCAACTTCACTAATCATTTAGGTTAGCCACATAACTGGTTGCTCCTCTCAGGAGAATGGATCCTCCAGGAACTGTTCAGCTGCTGTCGTGGTGGCTGTGAGACCTTTCTGCTGGCTTGAGTGGTCTGGAGTGGGAAGGTGACTGGAAAGTTGGGATTGGAACTAATCCTAACATGGTTCAGTTTGTAAGCACTGGTCTGGAGATGTGGAATCAGCAGGATTTCTTCTCCTGGGAGGGGAAGTGTGTTTGAGAAGCTTAGAAGCAGTGTTCAGTTTGTCCTTCCCTCTGTACCACTTACCCAGCAGGTCTCAGTAGCACTGCTGGTTTGTCATATGGAGATCCAGGGAGGAATCCAGAAGTGAGCTGTGCACACTACTCACACCCAGGGTAAGGAGGATGGCTGTCACCCTGGGAAAACTCTCCCAAAGGTGGGGATTGGGAAAATGTGAACACCTGGTGAAACCAGTGACTTATTCCTGAGGTCTGCATTCTGTAGCTATGAAAGGGGCAGCTCACCTGAAGAATTCCTCACATTTTACTGGCTTCAGGGTTAAACTCTGCTAGAAAATACTGCCTTGAGAATTCTTGTGTTGGGCACAGTCAGCTTCAGAAAGCATTTTTTTCTCTGGTAAAACTACAGTAGGGGTATTAGCTTAATGCTGGCATCTAGGATCTGTAAAGCTGCACTGAAAATGTCAACACCAATTTCAAAGTGAAGTTGGTAACATTAAACTTCTCTAGCTGGTAAATAACCAGTGCAAATTGGGTACTGTTTAAAATGATTTTCTACAGTAGATCAGAAGAGGTCAGCCTGGGACTAAGGGAGCTTGCAGAGTTAGCCTGGGGTTGCTGTCAGGCTGTTAGAGCTGAGCCTTGGCTATGTCTAGAAAGTGAAATTAGCTCCCACCAAGGACTCATCTTGAGTATTTCAAAGGCAGGAATGTGCTTAGCTTCAGAAATTGGGAGTCACACAGATATTTATGAACTGTAACATAGGAATATGTTTTGGAGACTGAAACCCTGAGTGTTTCTCTTCTAACTGTGCTCTTGAGGGTTTTATTAATTTGCCAGTGTGATGAATGGGATAACTGGTTTAGAATCCACTTGAAACCATTAGTTTTCTGCCTGCCATTCCACTTGGCCAGAAATCCATTGGCTGTCCAACCAGAAATGCCACTGACTGACTTTGTGTCCTAAGCCTGCAAGGGAAAGAGCTGTGGGAAGGCTGATGTTTTGGGTACACTTAATATTTAACCTGCTTTTTGTTTTTGCTGTGAGATCCCTGAAATGCATGGACAGAGTGAGGATGGTGCATTGGAACATCAGGATCCAAAGATGTTTGTAGGGAGTGCAAACCACATGGGACTGCAGTGGAGCTGGTGCATGGAAACAGGTCTGCCAACACTAGCAGATTCCAGACATTTTCCTGCAGCACCTGATTTTATCAGTCCTATGGCCTCTCCCATGCAAGTTGGAGGCCTAAAACTCTAGGAAACAATGAAATTGGAGCATTGCAGCACAGGATTGAGTGGCAGTTAGTTGAAAACCACTCACCAGTTAACACTGGAATAGGAAGACAACTGATGCTGTCTCATCCACAAGGCTCAAACCAAATTAACTTAGCCAAAGCTTAAAGGAAATCAAGCTAATGTGACATTAATCAGGATTTCTGCTTCCCACACGTGTAAGAAACCATCTTGCTTTGCACTGACTTTATCCCTACTAAAGCATTTACCTAGAGACACTGCTGTAAGTACTGGCAGGAGCTAAAGGTCTTCTATCCAATGTAACTGACCTCTAAAAACATGCTTAGTTCTTGCAATGTGACAGACTTTGGTTTCCATTCCTGTCTGTAAGCAGCAGGAGCATTCCTCTCAACTGCAAAGAGAATTTCTTGGAGATTTCTTGTATCTAGAGTCACAACTAATTAGCTGCTGGATGAGTAAGGTGACTCTTCTTCCAAATATCACTTAAATTGTGAAATCTTCCTAGAAATAATGACAGAATTGTCTTGCAAGAGTAATATCACTTCACTTATGGTGCAGGCTACTTCTTGAGTGCATATGTGTGTGGAGGGGGAGTATTTCTTTTATTTTTATTTCCTAATTAAAAGTCTAAGTTTTGTTAGACCAGAGGAATAGAGAAGCCTTCAACTCAGCCTTTTCCAGCACTAGCAACACTGTAGAGCTGGTTACTTTCTTTAAACATCTGGATCTGAACCTAAGACCTCATTAGTAATAACTGTCTAAACTGCATTAGAAGTTGTTCTGAGCAGGGAGGATTTATCTTGCTTTAATGCAACCAAAAAAAAAAACCCCTAGGCTCTTGCTACTCAACAGTTAATGAAGCAGTAAAACCTCTCCAAAGCAATACATAACTGATTCTCCTCTGCTCTGTAGCTAGCTTTGCCCACAGTGACACTCTCCAGCTGTGGAGGAGGTTGAGCTATAGCTTTTTGATTCTGTTTTTGCTCTTCCCACTCTATCTCAATGTAAAAGGCCAACAGGAGAGAATTTAAGGTCCATTACTTATGGTAAAAGAGTAAGACAGGTTCAGCTGTTGGTTCCAGCCTGCAGCCTGGTAGCTCCTGGAGGTACAAATGAGGTTGGGGATTCATGTGTCTGGCACTGATGTGGAGAGGCTGCAGCCCTGCTCTCTGTTTGCAATGGAAAGGCTAAGCCTAGGCTGGCTGGCAGAGGAGTTTATGGGCCAGTGGAGCTTGATCATGATTAAAGATACCTTCCAGCACCATCTGAGGCTTGCAGCTTCAATCCCAACCCCTCCTGTTTGTCTTGTGTTGCTCCAAGATGTATTAACTTCCTCCTGGAGGAGGGCTGGTGTAAGTGGGTTCTTTCTATGCAGCCATCAGCCTGTTAGCTTAAAAAGTGATTTAGGTTAATGGGCCAAGTATCCAGTTCTGTGAAGGCCAGCAGAATGCACTGTGTTCTACCAAAATGATCCTCCCAGGCCAAACCTGTGGACTGAGCATCTGTCTATATTCTTTGCAGCAACAGATTGCCAGGTACTGCTAAATATTCAGCCTTCAGTACTTAAGGATGTGCTGAAACCCTGAAGAAGAGATGGTGAGATGTCAGCTCCTGGCTTGGTGGAAGCCACCCTGCAGTGCTTAGGTTGCTTGTGTATCACCCAGATTTTGCTCTGTGTGTTATAGTTCAACCTCCACCTCAGGGTTCAGATTTCTAAGGTGCCTGCACTCCTGGATTTAGCTAGAAGGAAAGAAGGGGCTAGCACAAATAATTGTAAGGTATTGCCCCTCTCCAAGCCAAAATGGGACTGCATCAGTAGGCAGCTGAGCAGGTAGGAGTTAACATTCCTTAATTAGTTTCCTTTTTAATGCAAGTTTTAACATAGGATATCTTGCAGAGCTATTCACTGACCATTATAAAATGCCACAGCCACTAACTTGCAATAAATCTCAATATATTGTATGTTGCTCTATCAGAGCAGTCCATGCACATGTGTGATAGGAGATTACCTTCTTACTCTTCTTCAGATGCAAGCTGGACTTGAGGTGCTCTCATACCATGCTTTGCCAGCAGTCAGGTGTCTGACAGAAAGCACAGGATGACCTTTTGCTCACTGCTTAAGGAGGCTTTGAGCTTTGCTGGCATCTTTGATCTGAGCTCTCCAATCACATTATGCAGGTGACAAAGCCTCATGGCACCAGGTGATGTTAGCCCACAGGCACTCCTTAAGGTCATGAGAATAACCTGAGTATTAGTGCCATGCTTGGTAGCTCTAAGCATCCTTAGTTGCAAAGGGATGCTCCTGCACTGACTTATAGAAGTAGCCTGATAATAAGATGAAGGCTTGGCAGCATCATGTCCTACTCTTCCTAATATACAAATGTAATCACCTCCTGGGTTTATTTCCTTAGGACAAGAGTGTATAGAATAAACTATGGGAAAGGTTTGGTTTCCATGGTCTGTTTTGTTCTTTGGTCCTGAGTACTGTGGGCAACCCTGTCCTTGCATTCAGGCCAGACCTTACTCTGAGAAAGAAGATGTAGAGGATATTTCCTTGGTGTACAGAGCCTGAACAGGAGGACTAGCTGCTCTCAGGTGTGCTCTTGTGGGAAATTGCATTTCTCAGGACTTCTGCTAGAGCTGCTCTATAAATGGCAGAAGGCTGTAAAGCTACTGGCTCCTGACTGTGCAACTGCACTTGAAGGTTAGGCTGGAATATGATGAAAACATTCCTGTCCAAGCAGAGATAGCTGCAATCATAACAAAGGCAGCAAAGGCTTGAGTTTGGCAAACTGAGCTAGTGGATAACATAAATGTTCTTTAATAGCTGTGTGCCAAGGGACTGAACAGAGTCTTCATTAGTTTCATATTTTTTTGCCTATATTTTTGGTTCAGCTTCATTTTTCTTCCATATTTTGATAAAAGCCAGAGATTCCATGTTCTGTTGTGAATCTGGATTTGGAGCCAGCAGCTATGTGGAAAAATCAATACATTCCCAGTTGACTCCCAGGTGTTTCTGCTAACTGGGAGGGCAGCACAAGCCTGCTGCCAGGAATCTGTTCTGCCTCCTGATTAAAATGGGTCAGGGCAAAATGGCTAAAAACTACTGCAAGAAGAAGGGGGGAAAAAAGTGTTGATTTGGGTTATATATTGCATGAATTAAGTTTCAGGCAGATAAGGGTGAACTCAGATGAGAAAACACCAGGAATGTAAGAGGAAATAATTGTTCAGAGTGAAAACTGCAAATTAAAAGCATACATTCCTGTTCTAGTTGTTATACACCTTTAATAAATCTTGGTAACTCAGACCCTGAGAGATCAGGGCCAAATAATCTACCCTGAAATGCTATTTGTTACTCAGCTACTTGTCTGCAACTGAGTCTTCTGAAGGAAAGCAGGAGATGTGTTTGCTGAAGGAGCAGTGTGATAGCTGGAAGTGTGTGACAACACAGGAGTGTACAGAAACAACAGTCAGAAAGCCTTTTGTCAGCTGCAAAATGAGGATCTGATCAAAAAATCCCTGGCTATTGGGCAAAAGTAAGTGATAACCTTTGCATTGCCATCACAGGTCTCATTTGGGGCATGAAGAGTTGGGATATTTCTCTTTCTGAGCCAGAGGCTCTGTGCATAGCTGGATTTAAAATAGACACCACTCTGGAAGGGCCTAGAACTCTCCTTGCCTGCTGTCACAGCATGGAAAACATGCCAGTTACTTAGTTAATTAGCAGATGACAAATTAAAGATTTGCTAAGTGAAATTGAAGACACTTCTCTGAGCAAGCTGCCCAGAATTGTAGCAGGATTGGAGATAATTTGGGGTAGGATGCATCAGCAGGGCTAAGTATTTAAAGCTCATGTTTCATAGGGCTGGAAAAAAATATTAATCTTGCATTCCTCCTTCCCAAAAGATTGCATCCAACTACCAGTGCCATCAGGAGGAGTCCCTCAGCTTGGGTATAGTTACCAAAAGCTGTGGCTGCACTCACTGGGAGGCTGGAGCTCAGTTCTGTGCATCTTGTAAAGGGAAACTCCCTACCTAAGCCTCAATAACACCTGGACCTGAGGTAACTTTTCAGAGGCTGTTGCATTTCTCCTGGAAAGGATATTTAAACAAATCTGCCTGTTTTCTTTCTCAATGCCTCCTCTCCCTTTGCCTTTTACATGGCAAAGCAGTAAAATGGTCCTTGCTGAGCAAAGCTCTTGCCTGCTGGACTCGCTGAGGTGCTGCTGGGCATAAATACCCTCCAGGAGTGGAAGTCAAGATTGGGTTTTGTGAACTCTTGGGTGTTTTAGATGAAGCTGAAAATCTATTCAGGACTCAGCTTTTTCTGGCTGAGATCAGGCTTCCAGCAACTCCCTTCTAGTCAAAGAAATAGCCAGTGTGACTTGTTCAAAGCCAAACTGAAACAGGATCAGTTGGATCATGCAGTTTGATCTCAAAGCAAAGTAAGACTGGGATTTTAGTGTGGGCAGATCCAGGCTGTACAAGCACAGGGGCTTTAAGCCTTGTTCTGTGCTCTGGGCAGCATTACACTTGCAAAGCAGCTTGATTTTATGCTGCAGCAAATGGGCTCAGAGTATAGCCCAGCTACCCAAACTGATAGAGCTGTGAAGATTTATGCTCCCTGCCCCTTCACAGAGCTGAAGTTTTGTCTTTGTCACCACAGGTTGTACAGCCTCTTCACCAGTGAATGTAATTCACTGTGCATTCTGCCTTGGAAGAGCTAAGCTAATGACTTGTTCTGACATTGCTGCCTCTGCCTGAGCTTAGTTTTAAATACTGATGTGTTTTCTGGGGGTCTTGAATCAATCAAATAGGATAGGACAGAAGTGGGGTGGGGGGAAGGTTGTGATGGGGAGAACAAAGTAAGAGAAAGCTGTCCTGCAGAACTTGACTGCTGTTAGCAGTGCTTAAGGGCAGCTTGAGCAGTGTTTGATAGCTCCTCTGATTTATAGAGTGGGCAGCATCTTAAAAAGCTTCTTCCTTTGTCTGAAAACACTTAGTCTGCTCAAAGGAATTATGAAGGTGGGATTTGGCCCAAGGGTTTATCAGCATTTGCTGAGTCCATAGTAATGCTGTAAGGCTACACTGGAAAGATCTGAAGCAAACAAACCCCTGTTCTACATGGATAGTTTCAAGGTATTTTGAAACAGTCTTAAACTTTAGTCTTAATCTTTTTTGGAAGGAGACTGCAAGACCTTAAACCAAGAGAAATGTCTCTTACCAGAGGTCATGTTGCTGACATCAATGGTCATCATCTCCTGTCAGATTTACTGCCACAGAATGGTTAGTCCAGAACCAAAATAACTGAATCTGTGGGAGAAACTTCCAAACAAATACAACATTGCTCAGGAAAAAAGAGAGAGCATCTGGTAGTGCTGAGTAGTGCTAAAGAGGGAGGGGACTTTAGTTTCACTTTTCACCCACCAAGGAGGGGAAGAAAAAAGCCTGCAGTTGTTTTCAGTGTGTTAAAGCAGCACTTGGGTGCTCACAGCAAGAGAGGGAATGGAACTGGGTGAGTTTGTTACAGTAGGAAAAGGACTGATGCTGCCCAGGAACTTCAGCTGGGCCAGAAGCTGGTGCCCAGCTGAGATCCCAGGGATTGGGGTCACCTGCAAAGGGTAAATTCCAGAGGTTATACCCAGGGGAACTTTCCAGTAGCTTGATGGCTAAAGGATGATCCAAATAGGATGAAAGGGCTGCAGGGACTCTTGATACCCTGTCAGTCAAGCTGCCCTTTCATTTCCTAATCCAGAGGGGCTGTGCAAGCTAGGGAAAGAAGAATGCAGGTAGAGAGCAGTGGCCAGTGCCAGTGTTCTCCCTACTGAATATGGCTGCTGCAATTTGTGCTTTTGCCCAGCATGTTTGCCCTTCAGAGAGCTGCACACCAGCCTGTGCAGTGCCTCCTGCCTTTGTTCTGGGGTTCTTCTGGAAAACAGATCTGATTATGTTACCACAACTCTTGCTACTTTGCATAGCAACCTTGGGAGGTGACTAGGGATTGATCCTGCAGCATTTTGGGTGTCACTGCTGCAATTTCTGCTCCATTTGGAGAAAAGATGCTAAAAAATGGAGAGTGTAAGGCTGCAGAAATGACCTAGAGATGGGAGGGAGATGCTTTGCCATTTCAGCTTCTGAAAAGGCTGGAGTGGGGATTTAAATGGAGCCACTTTCCCTTTCAGAGAGAATTTTGGTACTTCAAAGCCTTTTTAATCTGCCAGAGAATATGCAGGATCTTGGAGGTCTCTTCCAACCTTAATGGTTCTGTGATTGGAAGCTGAAGCCCTACCAATTAAAATTAGAGACTGGGCACCAGTTTATTGATGGTGTTCTGGAACAGACTGCCAAGGGCAAAGAAGATGCTCAAAGGTTGAGCATCTATTACCTCAGGAGTGTAGAATGTGTATTAACAGAATGCTAGCTCAGGCTTAGTCAAACCCAAGTATGTTTGTCAGGACAATAGATAATTGAATGAAATTCAGTCTTAGGGAACACAGAAGATGAAATTAGTCTCATACTCTTATGAATTGAAATTCTGTGGCTATTACCAAGCAAATCTGACCTAAGCCAGTGCTGGCAGACAGGCTTTGACAAGCTCTTCTTTCTCTTCCTGCTTCCTTTAAGGTATAGCTTCATTTGCTGCAAATCATTGTACATGATGTGCATGCAGGAAAATACATAAAGGTGAAGGAGTTTTTTCCTCAGTGTCTTTCAGTGGCTGGTGAAGAACATGACTATGTGAACTGATTATGGAGAACAAGAAGGAAAGTTCTTGTAGCATTAAGGTTTAGTTAGAGTAAGAAAATCTCTTCACAGGGGGTGAATATTCTTCTTGGTACTTACAAGTAGGTGTGATGCAATGAGGGGTAGTGTCTGGGGCTGAAAACTAATGCTATCAGCTGTCATCTCCATTCATTGTGATGCTTCGGGGAGGAGAAATCAGCACTTAATTTCTTGAGTAATGACTTCTTGAAATCCACTTACTTTTCTTCCTTCATCCCCAAATCACTGCACACCAGTTATCAAGAACTATTGTTAATAGCTGTTGTCAGTGTGTCTCATTTCCTAACAAATGTAACAGCTTCAGAGCATTTCTCAGGGACATCTGTGGATTCTCTTCCATAGTTAATATTGTGGGTCAGATTCCTTACTGTCTTTGGAGCACTGTGACACCCTGTGAAATATTAAGTGGGATCTGAGATAGCTAATTGCCTGGATAGCTCTTTGTTGTTGGGCTAAACTGTCATATTTCCTGGAAGCTTTTGATGTTAACTCTTAACTCAAGAACTCAAACAAGCACTTCAGGATGAGTTGAACTCCTTCCCCTTTTTTCCTCCTGAAACATCAGAGTTCATAAAGTCATGAAATCCTTTTTCTCCTTTTTTTTTCTCTTGCTCTGGCATCAAAATGAAAAGCCCAATGAATCTTCTGCTGAACTTAAGAACAAGTTAATGTGCTCTGATGTCATCCACTGAAAGTGCCCTGCTGTGGATGAGATCCTGTCTGCAAAACACTCTAGCTAAGGAGCAGTGCTGTGTGTAATACAGGGCACCAGACTTCACCCACAAAAGGGAGAAGTCAGACAAGCTTTGTCTTGGAATCAAGTTGCAAGGAAAGCAAGGAAACCCTCTCCCAGCCAGCACAGCAGCCACCCATGCCTCAGCACCTGCATAGCCTTTACTCCCTTTCATTTCATCTCATGAAATAGAAGTTGAGTGTGGAAGCTGGGGGAGGCTACTGCTTTCTCCAGCTGGTGGCAGAGCTGCTGAATGCTGTTGGTTTGTCAGGGCTGTCACAGCTGAACCTCTGCCTGGGATGCTCTGAAGTGGAAAGCTAGTGAAGTGCATGGGCACAGTCAGAGGGGTGCAGCCACTCCTGGCTGCTCTTCCCATCACTGCTGCCTTCTTTCCAGGTTCAAAAGAGATTCTCATTTGGTGCCTAGGATGGGAAGGGCTCCTGCTGAATTTTCATCACCTCCCTGATCTATGTCTAGTGCCTTAAGGTAATCCTGAAGCTTGGCACCAGACAGACTGTTCCATGCTTAACTTCTAGGAATTGCCCATGAAGCCAGGCTGCTCTTGCTTTAAGGATAGGTTTTCCTTGTAGTAAATCAAACAGAAAATGACTTCCCCATAGCTTTTTGTTTGTGATTAAACAAACCAAATGGCAAAAATATTTACTCTGTAGCATAGCAACAAATCAATGGGCTGTTTAGCAACATAACTGAAACTGATCCTTACAATAATACAGCCTTCCCTGTGCAAAGAGAAGGTGGTGGAAGCACCTCAGTAGGTAGGGGAATAGTCATGTGCTTAGACATTGCATAATGAACTAAAATGAAGAGATGCAATTGCTCTGCCTTGCCTGCTGCTCTGCTCCATGGCACTGGCTGTAGTCCTCTCTCTCTGTGCTCATGTTTCACTTGGAGTCATTTAGTATTGTTTTAGACTTCACAGAATTAAGGTTGGAAGAGACCTCTAAGGTCAGCAAGTCCAATCAGCAACCTATCACCACCATGTCACCAAACCATGGCCCTAAGCACCACATCTCTGGCTTTTCAACCCCTCTAGGGCTGGTGATTCCACCACTGCCTTGGGCAGCCTGGGCCAATGCCTGACAACTCTTTCAGGGAAGAAATGTTTCCTGCTATCCAATCTAAACCTCCCCTGGTGCAACTTGAGGCCATTTTCTCTTGTCCTTTGAAGTGCTTTGTCTCTGCACTGCTTCTCATGGGTCTGAGGTACTGCTGGAGCAGATGCTGCTGTAGATTATCATGTTGCTGTTACAATGAATTGGGCAGAAACTCAGTGACTGCTCCTTCCTGGAACTTTCTACCTCTTCATCCTGCTGATGAGGATAGGAGTTAGTCCTGGACTGGCAACTTCTTGGTTTGCTTTGTCCACTGTCAGAGTTTGGCCCTGTTCTGAGGGTGTTAACCAGATCTAGTTATGCACAAGCAGAGTACAGGCTCAGTTCATTGCACATGATTTAAGGGCACTTTTCCAAAGCATTTGTCTGCTTGAAAGATCCCAGAGCACCAACATGTTCCTAACACATAATGTCATTAAATAACAGCCTGTCAGAAGGCAGAAGGCAGTAGAAAAACCTTCCCCAGCCATCAGTGCTTTGTGCTGTATCTGAAGGAGCTGTAACCACCAAGCAGATCTGCATTGCCTGTCTTTGATGTTAAATCAGTTCTGAGCTGGTCTCCACCAAAGAAGCAGAACCTGTTAATGAACAGGAGCACGTGAAGCTGCTGGGAGTGCTTTTCTTTCTCAGAAGTGCATAATATGCAAGGAAATTCCTTTTTATGCCTTGAATTTAATAGAAAGGAAGCTGGGAATTT
This sequence comes from Galbula dea, assembly GCA_013399015.1. Taxonomy (NCBI): domain Eukaryota; kingdom Metazoa; phylum Chordata; class Aves; order Piciformes; family Galbulidae; genus Galbula; species Galbula dea. The sequence continues at coordinate 105,117 of VWZX01005204.1, read as the reverse complement.
CCAGCATATCAGGAAAAAAAAAAAACAACCCAAAGCAGCTGGAAGTCCTGGATGCCAGTAAACAGATGTTCTGTATTGGTCAGCTCCTGCCAGGCCAAGGACATAATCCTTTATCAGGGATTTGAATTTCCTATGGATGCCTGGCTTGCCACAAGGGTTATTTTAAAGGGCTTGATTTCAGTGACACTTTTTACACTGTTTTCAGTTGGGGCTGGTGCTGCTTTTTTTTTTCTAAAGCCACCACAGGGTGACAAGTGTGAAGGCAGCTGGAGCTCTTCATCCACAGCCAGCAGAGGTCATGCCCTGGTCCAGAGTGGGTTGTGTGGGAGCTGAGATTGCAGACACTGACTCTTGAGGGCAATCAGAGCTTTCCCTTCTCTGGAGGGAAGGAAAGAACCAGAACATTTCCAGTTCTCTTCCATCTCTTTCTGACACCTTGGATATGCACAAACTTTTCTTCCAGCTTTTTTCTTTATTCTAGTTCTACATGGGAGGTTATAGAAGTGAAATAGAAAAATGCTTAGAAAAGAGAATTTAAATTTTAGGTAAAGAACAAAGCATAGAACCATAGAACTGCCAGAGCTGGAAGGGACCTGAAAGATCATCTAGATCCAACCCCCCTGCTTGCCAGGGACACCTCCTACTAAATCAGGTTTCCCACAGCCCCATCCAGACTGGCCTTCTAAGCTTCCAGGGATGGAGCTTCCACAACCTCTCTGGGCAACCTGTTCCAGTGTCTCCCCACCCTAACAGTGAAGAACTTCCTCCTAATATCTAATCTAAGTCTCCCCTCCTCTAGTTTGCATCCATTCCCCCTAGTCCTATCACTACCTGACAGCCTAAATCATGAGTTAAAGCAGGGTTTGAAGGGGTTTTTGTGCAGACAAGTGTTTTCCCTGGCCCCTTGGGGTCTGCATGACTTTGGCACTGATGCAGCTCCTGCAGGTGCAGCAAGGTGTTTGTTAGGACTATAGAGGTAGGAGCTATTGCTCAGGTGAGCAGGGTGGGGAGGGAGGAAAAGCCTCTGTGCCTGATCTATGTTTTGATTCTGCCCATTGAGAGCCTATGCTTGGAAGGTGTGATGAGTGGAACATTTTGTCATGTAGTTCCAAGCTTTCCTCCCCCATCAAACCTGATTACTGGGTGTGCACTTCATGTCACACTCCCTTTAATTTGTTTCAAAGAATTGGTCCAGCAGAGGCTGTTCAAGACCACTTCTTTCTACCAAACAAATAATGGAATCATTCTTTGGAACAATTCTGTGGAGATGGGCTTTATACCTTAAAATAAAAAAGGTTGGTCATTTAACTGCATCCATTTAAGCAAGAGAATAAATGTGATTTGAGGGGGTTCTTTTGTTATTGATAATCACTGGCCACACTTGCTGCTTCCTATTGTTCTAAAGAGGCTTTTTCCATTTTCCTCTTGGAAAATGACAGCAAGGTGTTTGATAAGCTATGCAAGCAGAGATGGAGATGAACAGAGTGGAAGCTTCCTAGGCAAACCTCCTGTGAATCATGTGCTGTGAGTCATTGGCATCTGTGCCTCTCTCTCCTGAAGTATATTATCTGCAATAGAAGCTGTGTAGGGGCAGGTGGTGTCCCTTTGGCAAGTACAAACTTTTCCACCATCAGATTTGAGTTTGGAGAAGGTGAGAGTAAAGTTCTGTGCAGTTGCAGCTTATGGACACATCTGCCCAGCTGTTAGGAGCACAGCACCCAGCACAGGACTAATAAGTGCTCCCAAATAGGTTGCTAGAAGCAACAGTGGCTTAAGCTCAGGTTCTCTTTTATCTCCAAGGTATCTCCAGATCCTGCTGCATGAATGGTTCTGATGACAACTCCCTTCCTGCCTCTGATTCTGGTTGGGCTTCTGTTGCATTCCCACTTTGGTTTATCTATTTAATAGTTTATCTTCTCCACTTTGTTCCTGGATGAAAATTCCAAGCTTTCCATCCTACAAATAGCAAAACAGCAACTTTTCTGAAGGCTTATTGCACTTTATTCTCATCTAGCATCCCTTTCCCATGAAAGGCTGGACCAGATCTCCTTTGGAGGACTTTTTCAATGTGACATTTCCTAGGAATCTGATTCATTTTTTGGTGGGCCAAAACTCTTTGTCAGATTTTACCTGAAGAAGTCAATAGCTTTGACCAAGGCCAAAGCTCTTCTTGTAACTTACTCAGCTGTAGGCTTAAATAATTTGGAGATCATGGAAATCAGTAGCACAGCTGTTTTCCTAGTTCCTTTCCATGAGTGAGGTTATTTGCCTTTCCTGGGCAAGCTGCAGCAGGACTGGCATTCATTTATCACAGAGCTAATTTACCACCTCTGCTTTGTGCTGGAAATCCGGTGAGGCTTTGCCTAGAATTCCTGCATTTCCTGGGCTTGATTTGGCAGGAAACTCATCACTGACTGCTGCTTTGTTACTCTGCCTTCCTACGTCAACCTGAGTGGACTGGAGGCTAAAAGAGCAAGGTTTGACTTCAGGATGAATAACCCAACTCTGTATTACTGTGTTCTTGGCCACTGCCTTGACTTTCTTGGATTGCAAGGTGAGGTTTTTCCATGGAATGCTCTTGGAGCTTTTTCCTTTAACTACAATGCAAGAAGCAGATGAAAGTCTTGGTCCCACAAGCTGCTTGATTGCTCTAAACTATTTTATAGAGCCTCTATTCTCCTTTGTCCATGGTCTTGACACTAGATTGATAATAGAAATCAAAAGGTATAGTTAATGCTTTCTGCAGAAGGAAGAGGATTTCACCTGCTTCACGTTTTTCCCCAAGCAAAAACCAGTGGTCAAGGTGCTGCCCTGTGATCTGTGAGATCCTGCCTGTTCCTGTTCCAACCTTGTCCAAGAAAATGAATTTGGAAATGATGGATGAGGATAGAAAGCTCTTTCCCACCCCCATGTTCAGGTGCAAGAAATAACTTTCGGTGCAGTTCCTTATGCTGGGACTACCTGGAGAGGCATTGCTCCCAAACTTCTCCATCCTTTTGGAAGTTATTGATAAATATTTTGTCTTTCAACCTGGTTCTGAATGAGAAGGTGGAAGAACTGCTGCAGCTAAGGCTGACATAGTAGCTGATAAGTCCACATCACCCTCCTTCCTGCTTCACCTTCTAATGGTGTTTTACAGCTCTCCATCCTTGTGGCAGTTACTGGAATGCTGCATGGCAGGGAATGTCCCAAGGCTCTCTCTAACTCTGGAGTTAAAGAGGATATAATAAATTGCATCTGAAAATGTCCACTTGGGGAATCATAAAGACACTATGAATGTCAGTAGGAGGGGGGGGTGAAAGAATCTGTGCTATGATGTAAGCAGCAACAGTTGGCAGCTTCTGAGCAGGGGAAATCTAAGGAGGAGTCACTGAACCTTGTGCTGCTGTCTTTACTGTTTCCCAGAACATCCCTTGGTGCCTCTGACTTGCTGCCAGGACACCAGCTGTGCTCCCTGTCCAGCTTGCCTTCATCCTGTCAAGTGTGTTTGCTGCTACCAAACCCCAACTTCTGCCTTGATTGAGGAGTATTTAATTGCAATTAGGAGTAGCCTGTGTGATGATGTACACACAGGCACAGGAGGGCATGCTCACAAACATGAGTGCATAGGTGAAAGTCAATTGGTATTCCTATGCACTTGCTAAAGTGTCATCTAATATACTTCAGATTTTGGTGCTTATAAGAAGCTTGTCTCTTCATCAGCCTGCAGTAAGAGGACTCAAAAGACACAGGTCTTAGGCTGGAACTTAACCCAGCTTCATGGCAATCAGCAGCATGAGAAAGGCTGAGTTGAAGTGGAACAAGATAACCACAAATTTCAAGAGGATCTCTTCAAATAAAGGCAAGGAGAGCTTTTTCCTTTCCCTAGGAGATGAAAGGGGAAGCAACACTTTCTGCAAGTGTGATGGGAGCTTACAAACCTGTGTGCCTTTGGCAAAGGCTGCCAGCAGCAGTGGGGACTGTTACTGCTGCTGCTTCTCTTTAATCAAATACACTGCTTCTCTGGAGGCAGCCTGCTGAGCAAGTGCTGTCACAAGCTGCCCAGCACACGGTGTTAGGCTTGCAGAGATGATTCCACAACAAATACAGCCCAGGGATTTCACCTCCCATCTCTGCTAACACCTTTCTGTTAGAAAACAGGGCTGGTTATTTTCAGGAGGGTGACACCTTGGATGTGTTTGGATCTTCAGTTCCAGAGTGGTTGTATACAATTGATTGCCTAGAGGACTGAGTAATGTCTTGTTCTGGCAGCATTAGGAACACTAGTTCTTCCCTGAATTCCTATGGAAACTCTGAAGCCATCCATAGTGATTCACTATCTGTGTAATACTGATCCAGTGAACAGCACAATAGGGAAATCAGCTGTGTTTTCTTTTAAGTGGCTTTTAATTTACTGGAAGGAGCTGTGACAGGGCAGATGCCATGGGATAATCACCATCTTCCCCTTCAATGTTGGTAATACTTCTCTTCATGCACAGGTAGCTTAATCATCTTGTATTGGCAGGGGTTCAGTGCACTAGGAAATTCCTTGCTAATTTATTTTCTTAACCTTTTTGCCATTGCAAAGAAGAGTTTGATTATAAATGCAGACTGCAGAGCTGATGTGTCCTGACATCCAAACTAAACCTCTCCTGGTGCAACTTGAGGCCATTTCCTTTTCTTCTCTCCCTGATAACCCACCTAGCTCCAACCTCCTTTCAGGGAGTTGTAGAGAGTGCTAAGGTCTCCCCTGAGCCTCCTCTTCCTCAGCCTAACCAACCCCAGTTCCCTCAGCTGCTCCTCATCAGACCTCTCCAGACCCTTCCCCAGCCTCATTGCCCTTCTCTGGCCACACTCCAGTGCCTCAATGGTAGTGAGAGGCAGTTTGATGGTAACTGGTGCTTGGCAATTTTGCATCCCTTTGTTTATTACATGCTGGCTGCTATAGGAATGCTCACAGAAAAAACCCTGCAGTTGCTGTTATGACAAACAAGGGGAAAAAAGCTTTCTAGAAGCAGATGGAGCTTATTCTACCAAAGCCCTTACAAAAAAAAATGAGCTTACTTGCAGGCAGTGACACAGCAAGAGCTCAAATTGAGGGGGGTGGGGAAATTTGTTGTCAATAGATTTAAAGAAATTGGGCTGAGTAGATGTGTCCAGAATGATTGTTCTGGAGATTGGTGATATGATTAGTGATATATCAGTGATACTGAGGTAAAAGCTGGAGACTGAGGTCAAAAGCCCAAACTGTGTCCTAGTGAAATGCATGGAGGCTGTTCCAGTTCCCTAACCCACTCTGACAACCCACACCAACCTGGCTGGCAGTGTTCTTTCCTTGCAGGAGGTGATGTTTACTCCTAGCCCTTTTCAGTGTTGAAGTAGTAAATGTGCAAATAAACCCAGGAATCTGAAAAGTTCTGTGCAGCAGCCTCTGATCTGGAGGAAGCCAAGTGATTCTGACAATTACAGTAATTATTTGGCTTGCCCCAGACCCTTCTCTACTTCCAGCTCTTATTCAGCCCCTGATGGTATCAGGTAATTTCCTGAATGAAGCAGCAGTTCTGCCTCAATCAAATATTTATGGTTGTGTCAAGTGTTTCCTGATCCCTGCTCTGAGCTTGGGGTTTTCTTTGTTGATTGGGATTCATGTTTCTCCACAGCTCTGGGATGGAGAAACCAAAAACCTGCTTGTTACACAAGTGACCATAGCTCATTTGGGATGTTCACCCTGGTCACTGAGTTATCTGCAGCTCCTTTATCTCCTCTCCTGAGACTAACACTCCTTAGAAGATGCTGATTTCAGTCTCTTTTTCCTAGTGAATGAACCCACAGTTAAGAACTGACTACCAGAAAGCACCTGATTTATACTGGGTTAAAAATTACAACCTTGGTCTTATTTTCTACCCTCATCCTTGATTCTTATTAGCAGGTTACAGATCTCTTCCCTGCCTTCCTCAAGATGAAATAGTAGCTGGGAATTCTACCTCCTATGATCACTTTTCCATCAGCCAACCATAATTCCAGTGCTGAAGTGGAGAAGTCAGGATCCAAGTGTTAAGCATGAGATCTGAGACCCTGCCAGCATCATTTCTTCTGGTTTTTATTATTATTATTAATTTAATAGTTAGCTGGCCACAAGGCTGCTGGTGTGGAGACTTGTTTGTTTATGAAGGTTAAAAAGGAATTGACCCCTCTGTGTTGATGTTTCCTTAATGCTGCTTTCATAACTGTTGCCAGACAAGGTGACTAAATCTAATACACCATAAAAATTAAAATGGAAAATAAGCATTTGCTGGCTTCTTTTGCTGGTGAGGAGTCAGAAGGACTCCAAAGAGGAAGCAGCTCTTACTGTTCTGCTTGGAGAGGCTTCTGTGTGTCTTTTCAAACTGTTTCTTGCTTTGGAATGTGACTTTTTTCTTCCCCTCTGATGAAATCAGTGTATGACAACTGCTTTATTTTACTGCTTTGTTAAAACACTCTAATTACCCCTTATGAGTGCTCATCTCCACAGACAGTAGTTTTTAACAGTTGGTTAGGCATTAGCCCAGGCTGCCCAGGGCAGTGGTGAAGTCACCAGCCCTGGAGGGATTTAAAAGCCACCTAGCTGTGGTCCTTAGGGCCATGGTTTAGTGGCATGGTGGTGCTAGGTTGATGCTGGAGTTGATGTTCTTGGAGGCCTTTTCCAGCCATAATGATTCCATGGGGAAATGTGTGAATGTTTACCAATTCTTACAAAGCCATGCTTGCTGCTAGGCTCTTGCAGCAGTTGTGTATTGGAGTCTCTTCCCTTCCATCAGGTGTGTGGAGGCTGATTTTCCTCCCTTTCAGAGCTAACTCCTGTCATAGCTTCATTCCTGTCTTGAATCTGTGTGTGGAGAAAACAAAATGCCTCTTGCACCTCGAGTTTGGATGCTGAGTTTGACTTTCTTTTGAAGAGGATGCTCTGGCCACTGCCCTCATCCAACATGTATGAGCAGAGCAGAGCTAAAGGGCAGGGAAGGCATGAAGCTGTAAGGAGACTGCAGCAGGGTCAGGTTCTTACTACCAAGCTTTCATCTTTCCTAGAAACAAACCCCAACTCACACCCTTTTCCTTCCTCTGATTTGCAGGAGAAACAAGGCAATTTGAAAAGCAATTTGTGTGTGTGTGTGTGTGCTTTAGCCTTTATGTAACTTGGTTTAATGATGCTGATCACCACCAATCCTGCACTGGAGAGTTCCCAAGGATGGCTCTGGAAGAGGAGGCTCAGCTGCTAAGCTGCCAAAGTGCAGGGGATGGCTCAAATAATTAAACTCCCAAACCTATCATGAGTTGCACTGTAATTTCATTTGGGTTTAGAGTTCAGACACAGCTAGGAAGGCTCAGAAAATAGTCAAATGGCACAAGGGAAGGCTAAAGCCAGCCTCACACTCTCCCATTTTAGGCATGTGATCCCCTCTGCTGTGATGTGGTGTAAGCATCTGGGGTAGTTAAGCTGGGATGGAATCAGGCAGGAGGTGGCTGAGTGGGGTGATGCTGGGATGAGTCTCTGACCCAAATGGTTAGATAAGAGGGGACAGTAGGAGGCTTTGTCTTAGCACTGGAGTGGCAGCTGGCAAGCAGACTCCTGCCCAGCTTTTTCTGAGCCCAGACAGCAGGTCACAGCTGGAACTTGCTTGTTGAGCTCTCCTTAAAGGTGTCCACAGGGGAGAGAACAAACTGCAAAGGATTTATCAGTGTTCACCTCTTCCTCAGTCTTCCCAAATTGTATTTCACCTCCAGCACAGAGCCCAGAATCTTTCCCTGCACTCCAATTCTTCCATTTTCAGTTGCCTGTCAGTTGTCACCTTTTTTCCTCCATCCTCTCCCTCTCATTTTTGCCTCCTTTTGTCCCTTAGCAGTCTACCCATCCTTGGTTTGGTTTTATTTGCAACCTGCAAAAAAATTTGCTTTCTCACTTGTGCTTGGGCAAAGGAATTTTTGCTGACATCTGGGATTCTCTTCCAAGAAGCTCATCAGTTTGGGCCAAGAACACTTGCATTCAGCTTCTACTGTGCTTGTGAAGTCCTAGAGCTGCCTTTTATTTTATTAGTTGGATTTTTAATAAAGATAAACAGGAATCCAGCCATGTATCTTCTAAACCAATTTTCTTGCTGAGACTTCAGTTCAGGACTGAACACTATTCCAACTTGAGCATATTTTTCTCCATTAATCCTGAAATGGCAAACAGCTCTGGCCCTGAAGTATCTTAGCAGGCAGCTGGAGGCCAGCATCAGGATGCAGTGCTTGAGTTGTGGTGCCATACTTTGAGAGGTGGAATGATGATGATTTTTTATTAGTGTGACTGATTATTTACCTCCACTTTGTGATCCTAAATGCACTGCAGCTCTCTTGTTCTTGCTGACCAGACTAAAAGGCACTGCCTATCCCAAAGAGCTTAGGAGCTAAGAGTAATGCCAAGGTGACAGATGGCTGGGTGCAGATGTGGGAGCACATGGACACAAGAAACAAGTTCTGTTGCTCTTCTTAGAGTAATCCCCAACAAAACACATTTTCTAAGACAAAATGTGTTGCCAAGCCAGAAACTGCAGCAAATTCAGATGCATTTAGCATTTAGGGGTTGGGTTTTTTTGCTCTTTATTTATGGATTTCCTATAGCAGGATCCAATAGTAAAATACCTGCTGCAACCATCTGCATGTAATCTTGGGCAAACATTCATTTGATGCACTGCTTGTTAAAGGAGTCTAGGAAAGCAAATATTAGTCTTGGGGAAGAAATGAAGAACTGGAACTTAGTCTAGTCAGTGAAAAAGCCAGAAGGCATCAGCTGGTGTGGTGGGTGAAAGTCTCAGGTGTGTGGTGCTGTGAGCCTGGCTCAGCTGGGCACTGGCTCCTGTAGATACCCTTGGGCTCAGTGGGATGTCCCACAGGAGCAGGACCTCATGTGAGGAAGTCTCTGCAGTTATCCCTTTGGCTTTCAACTCTGGAGATGCCCAAGTGCCCCAGATGTGAGCACTGCCAGCTCAGAGTACCTGCTGTTGGAGGTGCTTAGAGCCTTACCAGAGGGGAATATGAGTCTCTGGGTGTCTGGGGGATGGTAACTGTAGGGGAGTGTTACAACAGCAGCAGGACACCTGTCAAGACAGGGGAGATTACAGATGTGAGGCAATTTTCCTGCTTGCATGTCTCTTCGGGAGTTAACATTCCTTTCTGCCCAAGGTGTCACTGCCTAATGACTCTGGAGGGCAATGCCTGCGTTGCTTGCTGGGTTAACTAGTCCCCAGCACAGTGGGCAAACAAAGTCCCTGTTTACAGATGGTTTACTGTCAGGAGTCAAATGCAGGAGGAAGAAATCTGTTCTGCTCACCAGCCTGTGCCAGGAGAAGTTTGGACTCACAGAATCACTAAGATTGGGAGAGAGCTCTAAGATCAGCAAGTCCAACCAGCAACCTATCACCACCATGCCACTAACCATGGCTCTAAGCACCACATCTCCAGGGCTTTTCAACCCCTCCAGGGCTGGTGACTCCACCACTGCCCTGGGCAGCCTGGGCCAATGCCTGACAACTCTTTCAGGGAAGAACTCAGATGATAAATGCCAAAGAAAGTGACTTTTCATAGTTGCCATATTCCACTGCCAATCTGCAGATAAAAGGTATTTATAAGGATTGCTCCTGTTCCAGGCTGAGAGGAATGCTTATTATCAATAAAGGAGATCTATTAGTGATTTTAGGGAGCTCAAGGGCTGTTGAGATTCTTCTTTCCCCTCACTTCCCTGGGGGATGACAGGGGCCACATAAACAGTGGCAGATTTTAGTGTTAAGCAGGGATGGATGAGAGCTGAGAAGGGTGAACTTTTGAGCCAGTAAATGGCTATTTGCAATCTGAAGCAGCTTTTCCATTCAATGTTTCTTGTGTTCAACCTGTAAAAGTTGTTGAATGGCATAAGATTAGGTTCAGAAAATCTGAATCTTCTGATTTTCTAAGACATAAAATAAATGTCAAGACAATGTATCTAGCCACCTTTCTTTTGAACAATGTACAAAATGTTCTGTTTGAAATACTTGGGAACAGCAAATTGGGCAAAAACACAAGTGATAAAAAGAGAGGAATCCAGGAGAACACCATTAACAAAAGGCTTGGCTTAGATAAAGCAAAAGGGACATTTGGCTTTAATGGAAATGGCCAAAACAGGCTCCTATTAAAAGCATCATTTCCAATTAACTCATCAGAATTTACTTTGGAGCATGCTGAATGGAATGATTAGAAATGGCTCTCCAGAGCTGGGCCTTTGCTGTTAGGGGGAAAATGTACTGCTCTGGTTAACAGGAATAAGCAGCAAGCCATGGCACTATCATTGCATTAGGATTCTTGTCCTAATTATTAGTTTCTAATTGGAAACAAGAAGGATCTGTGCTCTCATCACTCATCTAAATATCCTGCTTGTTAAAAGAAGGATTGCAACTTTGGGGTAAAAAATGCAAAGCTTGGGAACTGTAGTGAAGCTCCAGCTGCTGCCAGTGGTCAGCTGTTAGATGCATGAAGGTAGAATTTGGCCTTTCTGCTTTGAAACCCTTTGCTGTCTTGCATACTTCATCCTATTTGGGCATCAAAGATGGGTTTTACTAAATAAAATAGAATTGTAGGGAGCAGTAGGGGTCCTGATGGATTTCACAGGTTGCTTTGCTTAAATATCTTTAAGGGGGGAGACTGCTGAGATAGTATCTGCTAATAGTCTTTTTTTTCCTTCAGAATTTCTCTCTTTCAGAGCAGTGTCATGGGGAAAGGCTGTTTTGTGGAGCTTTGAGCTTGGAAATCAATTCAGGACTTGCCTCCAAAGAGAAACTGGTGTAAAAGACTATGACTTCAGGTCCAAGGAGGTCATACCACCTGCCCTGGCATGATATTTCTCCCTTGATACTCTCCTTTCTTTGCTGTTGTTGTACTGTGTTATGGAAAGGTTAAAGCCTCTACCTTTGAATGGAGCCTTTTATACTGAGTGATTTGGTTGTGCAGATGAGGCTGATCTCTGTCTGCTTGTCCAGGCTACTGTTGTGTTGGTAGAAATGAAAGGAGAAGAGATGAACTGCTAAGCTCCTCCTCTGGGATGTCTACAGCCAGCACCTCTGAGTTAGGGTTTCCAGCCCTATCTGACATCTACAATCAGGGCTGTTTCAACACCAGCATGGGCTAAGCCTGCTCTGATAGTCTCCAGGACCTCTAGGTTTTCAATTGCTGATGAGATGAATGCAGCTGACCAGGCTGGGGTGAAGATTTGTCTTCCCCAAATCTTCCCAGATGCCTTTGTCCAGGTGGATATGTTCCTTTGGAGATGAAAAGCTGTGTTCAGCATCCCAGCTCACTGCTGCTTTCAGCAGCTCATCCAAAGACTGAGTCAACAGAAAGAGGCTCCACTGCCTTGGGGGAAGACCTGTAGGGAACAGCTAATAAACATTGATTGGGAAATAAAACTCTTTTGCTGCTTCCTGGGTACCAAATCCCAGAGGTGGTTATGTGGTGTTCCTGGGAGAGAGAGCAGCTTCAGCTCAGAGAAGATCAGAGGAATTGGCCTCTTGCTTTGCCTTATAAATATTCATCTCAACTCTCAGCAGGACTGTGCTGTGGTTTTGACTAGTCCCCAGTAACTTCAGGAATCAAACAGTCCTTGGCACCAACCCCACTTCTGCCACCACCTCTTGACAGATCACAGCACAGTAAGTAAATCCCCCATGGTCAGTGATGCTGCCATCAGATACATGTGTTTCCAGCAACCTTTATCTTTCAGTTTCCTAAAGAAATTACTTTCATGCCTGTGGAGCCAGCAAGGGTTTCTCTTCAGTACTATTTCACACTTGTTTGTTATGTTTGGGAACTTTAGTTTGATTTTGATTTCTTTTTTTTTTTTGCTAATGAGAGGTGGGAGAGAGCAGAGGGGAGCAAGAAAATGAATCCAATTTGGCAAGCTTAAACTGGCTATCCTACAGCCAAAGCAGGAAGGAAATGTCTTGCAGTTGGCTGCTGTCCTTTCTGGACTTGTTTAACTATTTAGAGAAAAAAATAAAGTGGTGATTTTGGGCACCCTGGGATTTAGTGCCAAATTGAAGCTGGTCTCACTGGGTGGTGAAGCCAGGGGTGTGTGACATGGCAGTGTTTTGAAGGGGGACAAAAGGAAGCAGGGGTGAATAAAGCCAGGGTTTTGTGTTACTATAATATTCTGAATGACACAGCAGTGTTGCAAAGAGATGTATCATGTGGGGATGGGTGAGGGAGGATTTAGTGAGATTTACTCTTAATCTTCCTCAGCAAAAAGGAAACAAGAATAGATCCTTTCTTCTTAGAAAGACAATGACATTTAGTGTATTTGCTAGAGCTGAAAAATTGGCACAATGTGTTTCATGTCATCATAATGTTTAAATCTGAGTTCAGACTCTCAGCTTGATCTGCTTTGCTCTGGTGCATCCATGGCTAAAGGCATTGTTCTGCAGAGCTCTGAAACTCCTTATCTGACAGAAGGCTTGTAAATTGGCCTGGGTGCTAGAGATGAACATCATTAGTGCTGAGATGCTGCCAACTTCTTCTAGTTGTCATTGGAAAAGACAGCTTTAAACACAGGCTTTATCTCTCTTGAGAATTAATGAGCTGCTGCATCATGCTTTTGTCTTGCCTCATTTTCTTGGGGTGGTTCTTTTCACCTGTGCATTTTGAGTAGAAAGGAAACTTGCTCCAAGTGTGTCAGGAGAGATCCCACCTGCACCCTGCTTCTTAGAGCCAGAGCTGGAATCCAGGTGGTCTGACACTGAGGATGTGTAACCAGGCTGGAGAGCTCTGGATTGCATTTCTAGTTCTGTCAGAATTTGGAGGTCTCCAGTAGAAAAATGCTGTGCTAGAGCTAAGCAGGAAATAATAGTTTGTCTCAGATTGACACTTCAAAATTGGGGGGAAAAAACTCCACTCCCATGTCTTACAACACTTCTTAATACACCAGAAGCTGGAAGATTGAGAGATGCATTGTGGATGTTTAGGACCTCTAGGATCAAGCATGATTTCTGCAATCACATTCTTACTTCAGAAGTAATGTGGCAAAGTCTTGGCTGGCTTTGCAGAGAGACATAGTCCAGAGGAAACCACACTTGTGGATGTTGCTGATCTCCACACTTCAGATCTTCTTATCCTTCAGATCCTGGAAGGCCACAGGAAGGTGTCCTGGGAGCCTTCTCTTCTCCAGACTGAATAACCCCAACTCTGTAGATGATCTGGTCTCTCCTGCAGCTGAACTTCCCTATTTTTCTGGTACATAGAGGGACACTGCTCTGGAAAATGTCAAGTGTTTTTCATAGTTATAAGGGGGGGGGGGGAAAGCTGGTTAATATTTCATACTAAATGTCTCAAGAGCAGAATACCTGTCCTGCATGGAGTCTGGCTGTCACAAGCAGGTTGAGCACCATTTGGCAGCAGAGTTTTGTCAGGTTTCACCTTTTTGGAGTGTGCACAAAAGTTTGCAAAGATGGTGGGAGAAACTTCTTGGGTTTTTCTTTTCCATCAGTGAAGGGGCTTAGTTGGTGGTGAAAAAACTACACAAATCTAGTTTGAGCAACATCTTATGGCACCAGTGATTTGCCACACATGGAAATCCATTCTTGAAATGGCAATGTTCTTATTCTCACCTTACTAGAAAATCCATCTGTCTCCAGCCCCATAAAAATATCCCAGATGAAAATGGAAAAATGCTATAGATAGCAACAGCTCTTCCAGGAAAATGTTAGCAAATCTATTACCCTTCTGACCATCATCCCAGGAATCAATTTGGGATCTCTATTGTATACAAAATCAAAGACTATGGAAGGAAATCAATTACAAGCATTCTCTGAATTTCCTCTGCTGCTCAAACCTGATGAGCTGCAGGTGCCCCCTGTTACTAGAGGGAAAAAATCTTAACCTCTTTACCTGCAGGTCCTGCTTGTTGAAATTTCCATGGCTCCACTAATTTCTGTTGAAATACTTGAGCTTGCTTCAGCCCAGGGTTTGGTGTCCACTTGGCAAATGGGTACTCAGTAACCTACTTGAATCAATGGCTGTGAGCAAAGATCCATTTGTGGACCAGTTCTAGTGCTTTATGGCACTAGAAGAATGCATTCTAAGATTTCTTTTTTGATCCTGAGCTCATTCATGTCATTGAAACATCCTATATAGGGGAAGAAATGCTAGAGGGAGCCAAGGACAGAGCTGTTTTCTGGTGGGGGTGTAAATCTTGCCATCTGTCTGACCTGAGCTACCCAGTGCAGTGATGTAGTATAAAATATGCTGACTCCTCAGCTTTGCAGATGATTTCTGATGTTGATGTTGGGTTTTTCTCCCTTGCAATCCCAGCTGCATACCACTCCCTTGTCACAGATGCTTTTTGGCAATTAAACAAGCTGTTACTGCTCACAGCAAGCCCTGGCTCCCCACTTTGAGTTGGAAACCCTTTACCTTGGAAATGGTTAATTACTCAGCTTCCCTCAATCCTGACGAGCTGCTTTTTGCTNCCCCCCCCCCCAAAGTCTCCAATTTACATTGCCATGACTGGGCAGCAGTAAATCAAAGCCCAGCTGCAGCTACTGAGCTCTTCTAACCCTTTTTTCTCTTAGTTGTAATTTCAACTCTAAGCCCAACAATAAGCCCATCTCTTAATCTCAGCATGAACAAATGGAAAATGGGCAAATGACGCACAAATGTAAGCTTCTTGCTGCAGAAATGAGCCAGAGTGCGTCAGTTCACTGGAATACTCTGACCTTTTCTCCTTAAAAATACTGGGGGTAGGCTGGTGGGAAGGGGGAGGGAGGAAGATCTGGCTTGAGCCCTAGGTTAAGTCTTCTGTATTTGCAGTGTGCAACTGCCTGAGCATAAGGTACCAATAACGGACAGAAGCTGGCGCTGAAAATCTGTGGGGAAAGGGAAGCCAGGGCATGGGGAGAGGAGAGCCAAGAAAAGCCAGACTGTTGCTAGCTTTCAGCAGCTAAATTTACTATGGTATTTGTATAGGATAAGTATTTCCCATCCTGAAGGATTGGGAAGAGGGAGATGCCAGCTACCTGAGGGGATTTAAACCTGAATTCCTGATTGTTTTAATGAGCGTTGTCCCTCTTTATCCCAGCTCTGGGGCAGGGAGCCAAATTTGGCCCTGTCTCCACCAGTGGTGAGGCTATGAAAGGGAAGGGAAGGGAGAGCTTGGCTGGCTGAGTGCTGCTGGAAAAGGAGCCAGGAGCTGTGTTCTGCTGACACAGGGTGATGGGAGCCTGTCAGCACCAGTCCAGTGAGCACTTGAGCAAGGCCAGTGCAGCATCACAGGATCACTTGAGTACTCATCTTGCTTCATGCAGTCTCTGGCTGGGAGTGTTGAGCAAAGTGAGGTTATGAACTGGTCTTGCTGTAAGAAAAAATAAAACTAAAGAAAAAGAAAAATCCACTGCTTTTGGCACTGTTCAGGGAGTGGATTTCTCCCCAGCAGTGCTTCTGCTGCTGCTGCTGTATCAGTTGAGTTTGGTTTCTAGTTGCTGCTGCTGTGATGGTGATCAAAGCAGTTTGCTCTGTAAACTTGGCAGCTGGGTGAGGTTTCCTGGATATCAGGAAAAATTTCTTCCCACAAAGAGTTTAGGCATTGGCCCAGGCTGCCCAGGGCAGTGGTGGAGTCACCATCCCTGGAGGGGTTCAAAAACCCTAGAGATGTGGTGCTTAGGGACTTGGTGTAGTCCTGGAGCCATGGTTTGGTGGCATGGTGGTGTTAGGGTGGTGTTTGGACTCTGTGGTCTCAGAGGTCTCTTCCAACCTTGGTAATTCTGTGACTGTTTTGTGTGTGGGCATAGTTCTACATACACAGAAAACATTGAGGGGGGAAAAATATTAATTAGATATCACCTGATACTTAAAATTGCCTCTCCAGAAGTGCTTTTTCAGAGTTTTTGGTCAAAAAATACCACACTAATTTGTTCTGGAGAGCCTGTCTTTCCAACTGAGTGGAGATGATGTTTATTAGGCATTTTCTTCTGTGGTGTTCTTGTGGCAGCCCCTGTGTGGCTGAGCTCTGAGCTCATCAGGGCATCCTTTCTCCTTGTCCTTCCCTTCACAGAATCATGAAGGTTGGAAGAGACCTCTAAGATCAGCAAGTCCAACCAGCAACCTATCACCACCATGCCACTAAACCATGGCCCTAAGGAGCACATCTGTAGGGGTTTTGAAGTCCAAATACTCCTGACACATTAACAATCTCACATCTTCCCTGTGCAGGACAGTGTTTCCTTGAAGCAGCTGGATGCCCATGGTGTTGCCTGCTCAGGATGGCAGTCTGGTAAAGGGGTTACAGAGGTGAGCAGGGGGCACAGGTGGGAATGGCTCTTTTGTAGCCCCCAATGCTCCTTACTTCAGTGAAACCAAGTGGGAGGTTTCCAAAAAAGCTGGTGCCATGACCACTAGTCACCTTCTCCCCAGCACCTGAGGGTTTGCTGTGGAATGCACTAATATAAACTCAGCCTAGTCTAACCAAGGACTTAAATTGGATTTTAAATAGGGAAAGGCACAGGGCACAAATGTGCTGGAAAAATGTGCATTGGGAAGGGGGGGGAAAAAAAAAGATGGAAATCTCTGAAAGTGAAACTCCAGATTCTTAAAAGCTGCAGAGCTGGACTAGGGAGACCTCAAAGATCCAAGTCCAATGTGTGGATGCTTCCATCACAAGTGAAATGCTTATGTGTACTCTTATTCCTTCTGCCTAACACTTCTTGATCTGAGTGGGAATGAAGCTCCAGGCCACTTCCAGACTCACCAAGCACCTACGTGTGCCTGTGTTTAGCAGCAGACACACCTCACTCAGCCTTCAGTGGTTCCTTACATGCTGTTCTTAATTCACCTCCTTATGGTGTGGGAAGCAGAGCCACAGGACTTCACTCTTTCAATACCCACAGGCTTCTATGAAGGAGGCTGAAACCTGCTGTTTAATGCATTATTGAGAGCTTGGGCTTTATTTTTAAACTTTCCAGGAAGTTAAAAATAGACCTGATCCTTTTCCTTCTCTTATAAATAAAGAGCAGATCAGAATGATGCATTGAACACTGTGTATAATCCATTGGTTAGGGATTACAGCTGCTGAATGCATCAGTGAACTGAAGCAATTCTATTTGCCTTCTGAAATATTCCAACCTGCTTCTTGGCCATTTCCTTGCTGTCAGGATTAAGAGGGCACTCAGTGCTCTTGCTTAGCTTAAGAGTACTTGATCCTCACTGGATTTTGGCTCTGCATTCATCCAGCATCTGCAGACTGACCAGAAGCTTAAGTGGATGTTCAGTATAGGCTTTGGTTTCCTTGTAGCTGTCTTATTCTGTTAGAATGTATTGAGAGAAAGTAACATTTTACTGAATGAACATGTGGCATGAAGCTGTGCCAGGGGAGGCTCAGGGTAGATCTTAGGAGAAGGTTCTTCCCCCAGAGGGTGGTGGAGCACTGGAACAGGTTCCCCAGGGATGCACTCATGGCACCAACTTTCCTGGGATTCCAGCAGCATCTGGACAATGCTCTCAGACACATGGGGTGACTTTGGGGCTGTCCTGAGCAGAGACAGATGTTGGACTGGATGATCCTGGTGGGTCCTTTCCAACTTGATGTTCTTTAAAAATATAGAAGTTCTGCCCTCTTATTGCTTTGAAGTGGACATTGTTCAGGAACACAAACACCTACCCCACCTGCCTTAACACCTTAGCAGTATTAGAACATAACTAAGATGAGCAGAACCAAACCACTTTCTAACCCTGAGCAACTTTGTTAGTGACTTGGGAAGGACCTGGTCCAGGGTGGAGGAGATGCCTGTGAGGTGTGCTGGGTACCTAAGAGATGTTTTCAATTTCTCTGAGGTCATGCAATGGTATTTATGTTTTAAGTACTGTTAGGCTGCATAAAGGCAGGGAAAAATCCAATCAGTGCCTAGGGTGAACTGTCAGAGCCATAGGGGTTTGTGTGCAATGCTGTGACTAATGAACCATTCCAGGTGGGATTTCCAGGAGTGCTTGGGGGGTTAGCTCAGCCCCACTCATTCCAGGGAGATGGATGAATGCTCTAGAAAAATCTCATTGAAATACCAAAGATTAGAGCTAAGCAAGGACTATTTTTCTGTGGATGCCCTTGTCTGTGACCTCCTTGACTGGAATTTGGGGACCTAAAAAATGAGTCTCTTGTAGAAAACCTTCTTGGAAAGGTAATTCTTCATAGGTAGCTTTTGAGTTTTGGGTTTTTTTCTTTCTAAAGGAGTGTAACCACTCAGTGTCAAAAAGGGAAAAAAGATCTCCTGGTTTCACCAAAGCTGTCAGTACCTGATAATTTGGGATAAAATACTGTAACAATCACTCTGCACTTGCTCACACAATGCCCCCTCTCTCCAGAACATTTTCCTATGCAATTACAGTTTTTTGTTTCTTGTGCCATGAGTTTCAGTGGGAGGATGAACTCTAAGCTCACATCTGGTTTAACAACCACCTTACCTGCAGCTCTGCAGCTTTCTGCACCTTCAAATGTGCCCAGCTCTGAATAAAAACCTCTTCTAGACAGGGAGATTTTTTTGGGGGATGCAGACATGCAAATGAGTTGTTCTAAGACAAGCTGCAGAGTGAATTTGTAATGAATGCTGCTTCTCCAGAGTAACTATCCCTGTGTAGAGGTGGTATTGAAGGAGCAGGCTGAGCAAGCTCTCCACTGAGAGGTTCATGTTGAACACAGCAGAGCAGAGAAACTCTTTGCTTGTACTCCTGGAGTATCTCCTGCCAGACCATTGCTCACTGAGTGGAAGAGCTGTCAGGGCTGGCTCTGGTGTGCATCCCTCAGATTCATACCCTGTGCTTTAGAATGTCATCTCCCTGTGTGGAATCCAAAATGGGTTGTGTTTGGTGAGAATTGGTCTCAGGGCTTCAGCTTTTCCCACCTATAAAAGCAAATCCCTATTGGAGAGCAGAAAGGTTCAGCAAAAGGGAGAAGTCTTTTGTTGCTAGAGATCTTTCCTGCAAGGAGAAGATCTTGTTGCTTAGGAAGCCTCTGATCTATATTTGCAAATGGCAGGTAAGCAAAAATAGGGTTGGATGAAAGGAATATTGCCAGCCACCTGGCTCACCAGCTTAGTGTTGCATTCAAGTCTTTCGACCTCGCTTGAGCCTCCACGAGGGGTGTTAGAGCTCAGGGGGATTACAAGGAATGAAAAGCACTAATTCAGCTTTCTCCACAGAGAGAGCAGGTTACATCCACTCTTGCTATCAGTTACAGGATGATTTTTCTGTTTCCTGGTGGAGAAGGGTTGGCCAGGAAAGCAGACATGCTATAGCTGCACAAAGGCTGGTTACCCCCTCAGAGCTCACTCTATTTTTGGAAATACACTCTGGAACAGTTGATGGAAACTTGACAAGCTAAGCACAGTGGCCACTGGTTGAAAGGAACCTGGAGATGTGCTTGTTCTCAAGTGAGTTCTCCTAGCCTTGCAGATGGCTAAGTGCAAAAGAGGGGAGGGGTGGTGAGCCTGAGGCTTTGTTCATCCTTCCAAGAACTGCATGAATCACACTGAATCATGAAAGCTGGAAGAGACCTCTCACATCATCAAATCCAGCCAGCAACCTAGCACCACCATGCCACTGAACCATGGCCCTAAGGAACACATCTGTTTTTAAAGCCCTCCAGGGGTGGTGACTCCACCACTGCCCTGGGCAGCCTGGGCCAAGGACTAACAACTCTTGCTGGGAAGAAATCTTTCCTGCTACCCAATCTAAACCTCCCCTGGTGCAACTTGAGGCCATTGCCTGTTGTCCTCTCCCTGGTAACCCAGGAGAAGAGACCAACCCCCACCTGGCTCCAACCTCCTTCAGGTAGCTGTAGAGAGAGCTAAGGTCTCCCCTGAGCCTCCTCTTCCTCAGCCTAACCAACCCCAGTTCCCTCAGCTGCTCCTCCTCAGGCTTGTTCTCCAGAGCCTTCCCCAGCCTCCTTTCCCTTCTCTGGATGCACTCCACTGTCTATGTCTTTCTTGTAGTGAGGGACCCAAAACTTGAGCACAGTAGTCAAGGGAGACCACACTGACAGCAAGGCAGGCAGTTTCATGCAGTAAACTCTTCACCAGTGCTTTGGTGATCCAAGCTGATGCTGGAGGGTCAGAAAACCAGACTAGAGCTGGTGTCCATCCAGTTCTCCACCCTTCCCTTACCTTCCTCCAAACAGCAGCAGCCCAGCAAGTTGCCTCTTGTCCTTGAAGTGACAAAATTCAACCTTGCTGCTGTGTGGAAGCCTTGAGCCAGCCCTGCTGCAGCTCTGCTCTGCCTCTTTGGGACAGGGCAAGGAGAAGCCAACATGGATTTGTAAATAGGCTGGATTATCAGGGGCTCTTGTTGCAACACAAAGCTTTTGGAGAGCTAGGAAGGGGAAGACTCTGGCCAATCCTCTCTTTCTGCAGAGCATTACAATGCCAATCCTCACTGACATGAACTCCTGCCCATGGGATTTCTGGTCTGTAGTGGTATTTTTTCCCCCCTGTTCATATGTTGCACAGCCACTGCATGACACCACTTGTATTTCTGGAGTTACCACCTACCACAATGAGCCCCAGCTTGTCTCATTTTCAAATGTTTGATTTTCATTAAGAGTCCTGTCCTGACCCATGTGAGTTTTCCACTTGAAACCAGCTGATGAATGCTGATGCTTACAGCAGTGCTAAGTTCCCAGAAGCAGCATAACCTATCAGCCTCCAATAAACCTAAGGAATCCCAGCTGCAGAAGCTTAGGAGAAGTCTATACAGAGATGTATGGAAGCTTTAGCTGTTGTGCATTGCTATGGCTCACAGAGCAGAATTCAGCTATTTTTTTTTGGGGGGGAGGAGAGGGAGGAATGGAAAGTTCCATTGCAGGGCTCCATGCAGAGGCTGAAAGACAAGCAGGTTGGTTTGGCTGTGGAAGTTTGACCTGTGTCCTGGACCTTCTATGTTGACTGAGTAGCTGAAGATGTTGAGGACAGACTAGGGCAAGGAAGACAAGCAGCGACAGTGGGGGAAATGCATTTTGGGGACAAGCTGCAGGTACCTATTTGCAGCAGCAGGTCCCTGCTGATTCAAGAATCCCTGGGGTAGAGCTCTTTACTTCTGAAGCTTTTCTTCTTACCCAACTGAGTTGAATAGAGAAGTCTGAGAATCTGTTATGTCTGAGTTAATAAGAAGGTGGTACCTGGGGCCATGGTTTAGTAGCATGGTGGTGATAGGTTGATGGTTGGACTTGATGATCTTGGAGATCTCTTCCAACCTTCATGGTTCTGTGAGTTGGAGCTGCTCTAAGTTTATCCAGAGGTATTTCATCTGTCTCAGAGCAGTTACTAGATAAATATCATGTAAGTGAAGCTGTCTCTCACCACCATGCTTGGGAAGGCATATCCAGCTGGAAAACAAATCAGCTTTAGACACCACTTCCCTTATTCTAGCAAGGACAAGCTGTGCTGCATGGCTCTCAACATTTTCACCTGGTTTCTAAATGTGCCTGCTGAGAAGCAGCAGTGCAATGTGAGAGCACTGGCTGTCAGGAAGGGAAGGTTAGAGAGGCACAGAAAAGTGCCTGGGAGGGTATGGGACTTTTTATTTGAGCAGTTGTCAGCCAGGAGGCTATGGAAATAAGAGTGTGTGCAAGTGGGCTTCAACCCTTTCACTAAGCTGCAAATGATTAGGCCTGTAATGTTCAGTGGAAACATAGAACAGATAAAAATAACTGTTTAAAAATAAGCTTTCCAGTCTAGAGCTCCAGGATTTTTATATTTACAGATTATTTTTATGGATGCCATCCTTTTTGTCTTTCCAGTATTGTCTGTGTCTCTTGTAGGGGAATTACTCATCTATTTTATTCCTCAAAGATTGATTTGCTAATCTCCCCTAACAGGTGCTTTCCAGGCACATGTGTACCCATCACTTTGTTAAGATGCTCTGGAGCTGCTTTTGGGACTCTTGGCCTTGTTTGAAAAGCAGAGATAGGGAAAACATCTCTTCTCTGTCTGCCTGCTTATGAGGTACCTCAGTCTGTTTGGTGCATCACGTGGGGAACAGGAACATGAAAGGATGCTTGGGGAGGGTGGTTACAGAGCTGAGCTCAGGCTTTATGGAGAGAACCCTTTACAGAATGCATCAGCTCAGGCTGGCTAAACTGCCAAGGTGGCTTTGGGGCTGCCACCTTCATACTCTCTTCCATCTGTGACTTTTGGTTCCTTCTCCAAGCTCAGTAAAATGGTTGGTTACCTCTTCAGCAAAGTTTGACTCAGGAACTTTTGGTTGAGTGGCCACCAGTTCCCCATCAGAGGCTGCTGCTGAGTTGTGTGCATGACCACAAAAGCCTCTTGGCCAGAAGATGTTGGGATCCATGCCTCCTCTTTAGCTCATTTCCTCTGCTGCTCCTCTTGGCCTCTCTAGAAGTTCACTCTTCAGCTGATCAAAAATCTCCAGGCTTGAGAGGTGACTTTTTTTTATGCCAAGACTTTTATTTCTTCATTTTTATTCTCCTTACAGATGCTCAGCTCCATGATGTATGAGCTTCTTTTCAGAGCACCTCTAGTGTCTGTTGTGTTCATCACAGGGAGAGCTCCTGTTTGCCAGTGGCAAGTTTAAGCAAGGAAAACACAGGGTCAGTGTCATAAAGACTCTTCTGTGGTGGAAAGGGGAATCTAAGTCTTTCAGATCTGCTCTCAATTGGTTTAATAATAGTTTAGGAATTGTATAATTTGTATGTGAATTAATCCAACTTGAACAACCCAGCAATGGGCTGAAAACAAGAGATTTTTTGCATTAAGAACAAGCAAGACTGAAGCTTCTACACCTACACCTGGGGAAGTGTGGCATTGTCCAGATCAGAGGGAAAATTAGGAGGTAACACTATATGAAAGTGATATTTTGGGCACTGTGTTACTATAGTCTGAAAGGTCAAGGGTGAAATCTCACACCAGCAGAGATCCTGACATCCTTTAGAGTAAGAGGAACCCATTCAGGGAGCCTAAATGGATTGTCTAAGCCCACAGATCAAACTGCAGAAGTTAGGGTGCCCCTGAAAAAGCTGCTGAAAGGCCCAAGTTCAGAGGTGAGGAGAGGATCCTCTCTTCTTTGCAGGGGGTCAGGGTGAGGGAAATTGGAAACTAAACACTGATGGAAAATTTTAAAACCCTGCAAGGTTGGAGATAAGTGAATATAAATACACTGCCAGCAAGCAAGGAAAGCTGTGGTGCTACACCCACTGGCATCTGTGGAAAAACAAGGCTGTAAAATAAAGCTCCATGTGGGGAAAGGTTAGGCAGGTCTCAATTTCCACCCTACTGTTACTGTAAGCCATGGAACACACCTTGTTGTTGGCTCTGACCAGAACACTGATCCCTTTGCTGTTAGCTAATGGAAAGGATGGGTGATGGTTTGGGTCATTCCAAGCTCCCTGCTTTGGTCCATCTGGCTCTTCAGATTCATGTGCTTCTCAGCTGGAGGGACAAGGGAACTGGGACAGCAGAGGAGGAACAGTGCTGTGGTAACCCAGGAGAGCTACTGCCTTCCTAAAGCTGCTGAAGGAAGCATCCTTGTAGCTGCTCTGGCTCCAGACACTGGAATAAGTCCAAGGAGAGGTCCCTGGCTAACGACCAGAAGTAAAAGTGAACTAGGGATCCATCAATCACAGCACCTGAAATGGCAGCAACATCAACTGCTTGCTGAAACCTCCCTGAAATCTGAAACATGGCAGCTGAAGTGGTTTGGGCTTCTCCAAGGCTAGGTTTTCTCTGCACTCTGAAGTTCAGTGCTTTGTGGTTGGCTGAATCTCCTCTTCAGTGGCTTCTGTTCCTTAGCTTAGACTTCATAATGAATTTCAACAAGCAAATGTGAAACTGGGCAGAATGTTTGCACATGATTTCACACAGGGTTTGAACTGGTAACCCTCTGGAGGAACAATGCAGAGCTTTGTCTTAATTGTATCTATTCTCCTGCTGTGTTGTAGGCATTTTAGGATCCTCCAAATGTTATCAGAATCTCATCTGTTTCCCTGTTATTAGGTTTGCAAAACCATTAAGGTTTGTAATAGCTGCATCAGGGAGAATCTGATCTTTGTGCTTCTATGATCAGACTGTTAACACATATGTAGAGATGAATCACTTTTGCCCAGAGCCTTAGTGTAAGGAACTCAATGTTCATTCTTTCCCTCCTAGAGGTGTGTGCTTTAAGACAAAGGTAGCTTGTTCCTGATAGAAAAATAAGGAAATGGCATCATTTCAGTTCCTCCTGTCATGGAAATATATTCAAGTTTGTGCTGTTCTAAGTGGGAGCACAATGAGATGCTCTATAAATGGACACAGCATCCAAGTCAGGTTAGCAAGCCCCAGTTGCAGTCATTGGCACAGAGAGAAAGGTAGGAGCAGTGATATTGCCAGTTTGGAGTTCTCTGAACACTTTGGCTTCTGATGATGGTGGATTTCTCCTTGCTAAGCATAGTCAGAGCAAGAAACAGATCTGCAGAAGGTTTCCCTCTCCAAGAAGGACACAGTTTCCATCGTGTTGTCTTCCTTCGCCTCTGGTGACAACTGATAAAGCATTTGACTCTTCTCAGATGAAGCTTGCAGGGTCTGCATGTTCTTCATTGTCTCTCAAATCAGTCCAAAATACATGGGGAAAGAAAGAATTACCAGAAATTAGAAGAACAAGCAAATGTGGAAATCCCAACCAAGCTAACTCCTGTCCAATAGGATGGCTTCCCAGCAACAGGCTGGACCAGGGCCATTGCTCAAGTCTACAGTAACTCAGGTTATTATTAGTGCACTGTTGTTGGTGCTATTTAAGAGTTTCCAGTCTAGCAAATGGTAACTTTAGCCAGCATTGTCAGGAAAAAAATACCATCTCTAAACTATTTTAGACTTAAGCACATCAACAGTTACTAATACAGTGCTTTACAAGGCTCAGTAAGTTATGGAGCTAAGCTATCTGCTGGTAAAATAAGCCCAAACACAATATTTAAGCCTGCAACTGTGTGCTTGCAGCATATAAAACATTATTTTCCATAAGGAGAGGGAGCTTTTTGTGTTGCCATTTGTTGTGCTTGCAGAAATGTGCTTGCCACTTGGACAAACACCTTTAGTAAGATAGTTCAGCACGTAACAAATGTTTATCCTATTAGAACTTTGATTAGTTTCATGCATGGAAACCCAAGCATTATATCCCTGACAAGTTGTGTGAACTAGGCTGTGGCAAGTGCTGTTTGTAAGAAGTGTATAAAATGAGTAAAATTAATAGCTATAATTGAGACTCTCAGAGGTAAATGACTGAGAGAATCAAAGGATGAGCTGTCAGTGTTAAAGTCAAGCATCAGAACATGAGAAGGGGATGTTTTTACAGGTAGAATAAAGGAAGTTGTCAGTCTTGTTTGGTTACTTAACTGCTTAGATGACTGGAAAAAATTAAAGCTGAGAATTCCCCTGAAGTTCCAGTGTTTTCAGATCTGCCTCATGCCAGAACTGTGACAAGTGTCTTCACCTGATGATGCTGGTACTCACTAAGATGCTTCACTTGCATAGCCATGGGCAACACTTAATTAAGAGTTGGTAATCAAGCTGTGTGTGAGCCCTGACCCAACATTCCCTGGAGTCTGTGGTCATTCTTCCATCAGCCTTGGCTGGTGATCACTCACCCTCTCCAGAAGCTTTCACACCATACCCAAGCTTCTCCTTAACCTCCTTAGGGAAGGTTTAGGGAAGACTGGTGGCTTTTTAGCATCTCCAATGTTGATGAAGAGCTATCAGATGGTTAGTTAAAGTTGTTTAGGATCACCCTGTACTGTACATGACACATCTTGGAAGTGTAAAAACAAACTGTTGCATTTCTCTTCCAGCCATCACTGGAGAGTGATTTGGACTAGGCTCTGTCCCTGCCAGACTCTAAGTTGTGGAGCCTTACTGTTCTGGCAAAGAGTACAAACAATTTCCATTGTGCAGCTCAAGCAAAAAAAAAAACAACAACCCAAAAATCTGTATACAAAGCTGTTGAATCTTGCACTTTTATGTGTTTTCAGTTGGCCCAGGAGAAATGTAATCATTAAACAAATCTGTTTATCTAACAGGTCAGCTTTGATGTATCTTAGCAGAGAAAAGCCATCAGTACTGCATGTCTATCTCTTGAGGAGAGGCAACCAGCTCTCTTAGAACAGAGAACAGAAAGCTGATGCCAGGCATGGAGGCTGCCAGTGAGGTATTTTATAGCCTTTTGACCTCTTCCAATACCTTTGAAAGGAATTTTTCTTCTTTATTATGTACCCTTCCTCATTTAGCTTTGGAATCACCCTCTGCTTTATTAAAGTAAAAGGCTTTTTCATTCCATTATGATTAGTCTTGGGGCAAATTAAGATGATTTATTGAAGGCAGATACAAGCTCATCCTACCTCTAGCTTCAGCCAAAAGCCACGTAGGCCTAGAGTCATCTGGGTTTGGGCTTAGCTTTGTGCACACAGCAGCTGCCTGCTGTAAGTTTGGAAGATCTTGCTGTCTTAAAAGGCAAGAGGACTCCTCTCTCACCTTCAAAAGCAGAGCTCATTTCCTCAAGCATCCCTACTTGGTGTCTTCCAGGTTCAGGACTATTCTCTGTCAGATCCTCCCCTCTGTGAGGTTGTTCTTGACAGGACACAGGGAGCTGCTGGGGTTGGATTTGTCCAGGTGTAGAGCACTTTGAGAGCAGACAGGAACCCAGTCCAAGGTGCTGTGGGCTGCAGATTTCCCCCAGTTCTCTCTTTTGCAACTCTTCCCTTATTTCAATGAGTTACCAAACCTCCTAATCCACTTTCTCTCAATTTTATGACAAGCTACAAGTGTCCAACTCTTTCCCCATGTGAGTTCTGCCTGTACAATATGTTGCCTTTCTAGTCCAGTCAAACTTAGCATTTATGACATTCCAAAAGCTGTTGCCCATTAGCAGTTTCTCAAGCTTCAGGGTGTTTTGCAACATAGCAGCCTAACTAATGATTGAGGGGAAAACAACATAATCATGTGCTGACATTCCAAGTTGTTTTATAAGCTACTTTCATCTCTGACACCCTTTCCCCCCTGCCCTACCCCTCCCACTGAGTTAGTCTAAATCTGCTCCATCAACTGCTCCTTCACTGAAACATTTGGGGTAGCTGAGCCCTAGAGGTGGTCTCACAACTGCCTTGGGAGGCTGTGGATCTTCCCTTGGTGTAGGACATGCTCTTCTTCTACACCAAATGGAGAAGGAATTCAGTTTATGGTGACTGTTTATGAGCTGTCCTGACTCTGCACTGGAATTATCCCCAGAGGCACCTTCCCTGGCAGGTTTAATTTAATGTGTGTTGCAGGAGTGAAAACTCTGCCTGGCTTTCTGGAGAGCAGGAGTGATGACATGGTTGGATAATTTATCTGCAGGGCTCAACAGGGTTTGGGATTTCTAGGGCTAAAAATACAATGGTTTCCTGCCTGGATTGAAGAGTCAGGGATATCTATGCCATAGCAGTGGCATATTCAGAGGTGTCCTAGCTCCCAGACTTAAGTCAAGAGTTTTGCTGGGTTAGGATGTTTTGGGTGCTGCTTCTGAGTGGAGAAGCTTGTTCAGAGTCATTTAGTGTTCCAGAGAAGTAAGGTGTCTCGTGGTCATGTAGCTCAGAGGGTGATGAACACCAAAACTTTTGGGGTCCTGCATGGAGCAGGAGAACCAACAAACCCATTTCCATCTAATGAAGCTGGTTTGCAGGGTAGGAAAACTGGGGGAATCCCAGGTCAAAGAAGATGCCAATGACAGTGTTATAGGCTACATGTTCTTCTGGACACTGGGAAAGAGCTTTGGTTTTACCCTGGGAAAGGGAAGGTGTGCCACAAGTTTAATTTCTTTGGAGGGGTTTTGCTGAAGCTGCCTCCCTTGGGGGATGTGGCTTGAGCTGCTCTTTGGTTTCTGAGTTCTGGTGATCTTAAAAGTAAAATAAACCCTGATCTCTCTCTACAGCAAAGTGTGGAACTGCAGGTAGACACCATTGCATTGCAAGGTTACCAATTGGCTTCCCATTCTCTTGCCCCAAAAGACCAAACTCCCTAAGAGCTAACATCACTTGGGCTGGTTTTTAACAGAAATAGCCAAAATTACCTCTGAGTTGGGATTTGCCCTTATAAATAAAGCACAAATCTACTGTTTAATTGAAATTAGAAATGTTGCCATAATCCCTGGAGGGTGGGGGGATCAAAAACCAGAGTCTCCTCTAGCAATGTGCCACTGTTTTGCCCTATGGCAAAATAAATGCTGCAAGGTCATTTTTGCAATGTTTCTTTCTTCCTGGTTGACTTCTTGAATCCTTCAGAAAGAAGTTAGGGAATCAAAAGTGATGCTTGCTTTTGACAGCATGTTACTGGAAAGTTTGACACAGTGGAAACTAATTTCTTGGGTGTTGTTGTTTTTTCATGTGTTATTTACCATTTGCCAATTCACTAACACTTTTGGCAATTCCTATAGGTGCCAGTAAATACCAAACACCAAACCTTGGGTGCAAAACGTGAGGCTAGGGTAGTAAAAATGATGTTGTTTTATCTGTAAGGCCAGCCTGTTATCTTGAAACAAGGTTGATCCTGCTCAGGACAGATCAAGTATTTCTGTGGGGAGAAGATTTTATAAGACTATTGTCTTTTGAAACTATGGAAGAGCAGAACTTGAACTCTGTTTGAAAAGTATCAGTCCAAAGCTTGTAGAGCTCTGTTTATGGTTATACAAGAGGCCAAACCACTGGGACTTCACAAAAAAAAAAAGAGAGAAAGGATTGTCAGAGGAAAATAGAACTCTCATTCATTCCAGAAATGAAATTGAAAAATAATTAAGTAAATTGAAAACTAAGAAATGATTTCTGCATTGTTGTATGTTCATAGTTTCCAGGGTTTAGATGTTAAAACTGTGGTGGTTTTTCTTGGTGGCTGACTAAAGAAGGAAGGGAGAAGAGGGGAAAAAGTTCTAAAGGGGATTTAATTAAAGTATTAAAAGTTATGAGGGGCACAGCTGTCTGATCATTTCATTGTCCCTCAGGGAACAGTCAAAGGGTCAAGATTAATGACAAATACATTTAAAGCATGTCAAAGGGAAAATATCCTACATGTTTAAGCAGCCTTTGGAATTAACTGTTGCAGGAAGCCAGATGAGCATACAGTATAGCTTGACTTTTTAAAGAGCTGGATCACTTTATAAACAGCAAGGGCTAGGAGGTAACATATCTTGACACTGGACAGCTTTAAACTCAGCTACAGTGCTGGATTTTAAAGGTGTTAAAGGTCTTCTTGGCACAGACCAAAGTGGGCATTGCTGTCCTCAAAGAGCAGAGCCCTACCCACAGATCAGTCCCAGAGATCTCAATGAAATATGATCATGGATAGAAATTGCTTTAGGATTCAAGGCAGCAGATCATTCATCTCTTGTAAAGAGTAACTGATGAGATAGGAGTCTGAATCTCTTCTCTTCAGATGGAAGCTTTCTTGGGTCATGATGAATTCTTTTTACTTAAAGGTACCTGCTGTAGATCTTTGACTCTGCCTAACTACCAAAAGCTCTTATCACTTGTCTGTACTGGTTGGGTGAGACCCATTGGTGTCTGCCTTACTCTAAAGCTTTAACAAACTTGGAAGACAAAGGAGTTGTGCAAGTTCTTACTAGCTGAAGCCCTGCTGCCTTGTATTAAGGTTTGGTTTTCTGCTCAAGATGAGGAATGGGGAGGGCAATTGAAAATGAAGTCAGGTATCCTTTCAAAGTATCAGGTATCCTAGCCAAACCTTGCACTGGGCTTGTTTCAAGTCTATTGATGGTCTCTTCTTGAAGTCTCCTGGCAAAGAGCAGGTGATGTTTGAAGTGGAGTTGGCTGAAAGCTTTGCAAACATGAGCAAAGTGAGTGCAAGCCCCTTTGAGTGTGCATACTACTGCCAGGCTGGGATGGAAGCTCACTGCCAGTACATCTGAAGCTTCTCTTAAATATTCACCAAACTGCTGTCTGTGGCCCTGGGAATCTGATGCAAGTTCAAGGCTGAGCTGAACCATGCACTTGATCTGTGCATCCCTGAATCCTCAGATAAATGAAGCAGAGCCAGCAGCAGGGTGAGCAGAGTTTTCTTCTGTCTCTATCAGACTACATCCTTCAAGGGGGAGGATACAGAAGAAGCTGAATTCATTGCACTATACCATGAACCATTCTAGAAGGCATAGCAATGGAAAACAAAGGAGCAGGGGGTGTCAGCTGCTGCAAATTAATAGCAATTCCCTAAGCCAGCAGTCATGTCACTGCAGCACCAGCTGGGGAAGGATCTGGCCCACTCTTTCACTTACATGAGTTAAGAAAGAGAGAGATTCAGTAACATGCCTCTCTGCTGAGTCAATAGAGTAAGAACCTTTCTTTCCATGTGCATTAGTTTTGCAGCTATGGCAACAGTGTGTGCGTGAGGGAAGGGAGAGCTTAAAATAGGCTCCTGCTCCTACTTGGAAAGAGCTGCCAGCAAACACGTGTGGTCACCCGAGAGCAGAGGGAGGCAGCACGCTATTCTCAGCCTCCCTTCAGGTCATGTGCCCCTGGAGGCTGGGACTGAGAAGGTGGATGCACCTGGTGACAGCAGAAGCTGTGCTGTGCCTCCAAACCTCCTCTGAAGAGCTGAGGTTTCTTCCTCCATGCCCTTTCCCACAGTGCTGACTCATCTGGAGAGGGCTGGAGAACCTCTCCTGGCAAGACAAGGGAGAGTTGGGGTTGTTCAGTCTGGAGAAGAGAAGGCTCCAGGGAGACCTTCCTGCAGCCTTTCAGTGCTTAAAGGGAGCTTTGGGAAAAGAGGGAGGCTTTTGATATGGGCAGGTATTGGTAGGACCAGGGGGAATGGTTTTAAACTGAAAGAGGGGAGAGTTAGATGAGATGTTAGGAAGAGATGCCTTCCTCAGAGGGTGGTGAGGCACTGGAACAGGTTGACCAGAGAAGCTGTGGCTGCTCCATCCCTGGCAGAGTTCAAGGCCAGGTTGGATGTGGCCCTGGGCAGCCTGGTCTAGTGGGTGGCATCCCTGCTCGTGGCAGGGGGTGCTGGAGCCAGATGATCTTTAATGTCCCTTCCAAGCCAAACCATTCTCTGATCTGCAGGCAATCTGGGTTGTGTTCATCAGCAAGGGACTAGAAATGCTGGTCAGTCATGAAAGAAATTCCTTGTGGCTGAGAAGCAGGCTGGTCTCTTCCACCAGAGTATTGTGAGGTCAAGACAAAGCTCCCAGCATGGTAACTCAAGTGCATAGCAGAAGGTCTCCAGTTATGAGATGTTGCAGGGTGTCCTTCTTCCAGATGTAGCTTTGCTCTGTTTCAGAGGGGGAAGGCTAGGGAAGTGGAAAATAGTAGCTTTGGCTCCTAAGCTGTAACCTGTTTTGGTCTCCATTAATTAATTTGGCACTGGCTGTATTGTGTGCTATTATTAGCCTCTCTATTCCCCTCTGCAACAAATTAAGGCTTTCACATCTGCCTAAAAATAAAACTTTCCTGTCTGCTGGCTAACAAGCAAAGCTTGAATGCAGCATATGTGTAATAAAGATGCACAGCTGTTCTGTCTGTGAACTGGGGAATAGAGGAGGCTTGGGGTTTTTTTGAAGGATGCAGTAGGTACCCAAGAGTGAGAAACAGCCTTTCCAAGAAAGTGTCAAGCTTCAGGCATTGTGGAGAGATGCCTAGAGAAGGTGAAAGCAGAGGGAAACATCAGGAAGGTAACAAGAAATTAAACAGGGGGGAAAAAAAGTTATTTTTTATTTATTTTCTAGTTTTAGTTCTTTTTTTTTAAAGCCATTTCTGGAAGGTGACTTCCTTGGTTAAGAAAGTCACAAAGGGAGGTGTAATTCTCCTGGTGTTTGATATAATTCCTGAAGACCTCTCAACTTCAGAGCATTTGCAGCTCTCATTTGCTGCCCCTCTAGTCCAGCAGGCTCCCCAGGGATGCACTCATGGCACCAACTCTCCTGGGATTCCAGCAGCATCTGGACAATGCTCTCAGACACGTGGGGTGACTTTGGGGTTGTCCTGGGCATGAACAGGAGTTGGACTGGATGATCCTTGTGAATTAGCTTGAGTTGTTCTGGGATTCTATGGTCTATAGCACATCTTATTGCTTCAGCAGCCATGTGCTAGGTGATGACTCTCTGCAAACTGTTGCTTTTGCTGCCCAGTGTGCTCCAAGCAAGGCTTGAGTGACATGTAATTGAGTGTGTGCATTTTCATTCTTTCCCTGGCTCAAACAAGCATCTTCAAGAGAGCTGCTTTGAGCTGGTCAGAGCTTTTTATCACCTGACACATTTAGATATGCTCTTTAGATAAGATTAGCTAAATGAGTTTCCTTTGACACTGGTATTTACTCTGTCTCTGCATTAGTTCTCTTTGGGTGATGTGGGCTCCTTGCTTTGCTCTCTTTCATTCTGGCTGTCTGCATGATGTATTAATATTGAAGTCTGTTATGTAGGCAGGAAACTTATTTATTCTTCCACCAGTTGGTTCAGTGGAAATAATCTGGTTTATATTTCTTTATTTGGCCCCAAAGTACCAGCACAGAATTATTAATGTTGTTAATTGTACCAGTGCAGTTGTTAACTACCAAAGCAATAGGTTGCAAGGTGCTTTTGTTACAGATAAAAAGAGGTGTGGGGGGAAGACAAAAATCTGTTAATTGAATTAGCATAAAATGTTCTTCCCATGTTCATTCAGATCTGTTAGGAACCATAGTAATTAGGGCTCTTAATAGCTAATTTTTGGATACAGGAAACAGTCATCTCCAAAGGTAGGGAACTTGGCTCCATGGTCACTTAGTGTCTCCTGCAAGCTCTTTCCCCATCAACAAAGGTTTTCCTGCTACCTGAAGGATTTTCCTGGGAGACATCAGCAGAGTCCAAACTCCTGATTACAAGACACAAAGTCTAACTACCAGACCATGCAAGAATTAAACCCCAGAAGTCATCCACTCTTGTTTTTCTCCTTTTCTTCCTAATTCCCTGGCATTTCACAGAAATGACTGCAAACTCTTTTTCCATCCAGACTTTAGCACTGGTTTGGTGACAAACTTGGTAAGATTAGCCATTTTCCAGGCATTAGGAATGAAAACTGCTTCTGAAGCTGGCTAAACCTTTCCACTCAAAGATGCATTTTCAGGTTGGGGTTTTTTTAACCAACTTTGCAAACCTTCAACCTTGGAGTAGAGATGATGTTTCCTAGGCTGAGAATCCTCATCCTTAGTAGACACAAATACCTCTGCATCAGCAGGACCTTTGTCCATAGCTGTTGCTGGCTATTGTTGGCCTCATCGTTTAATATTTTCTCTGCTAATTTTCCTGGCTTTTATCTCCCATCACACTTCCCTGCATTTTTGAACAACATAGAGTTCATCAAAGAGGGGAGGGGGGGAAAAAAAACATCCTGGATTGTTTTAAGTAGTTGTTTTGCATGTTGAAAACTAAACATTTTGAGTAGTTCATCCTTCTAAACAAGCACAAAGCTTTCAAGCAAGGGATCCATATGAGGGGGGAAAAAATAACCCCAAACTTTAAACCCAGGCATTTTAAGTTCATTGAAAATGGAGAGGCAAAACCATGAAAAAAAAGATGCAGAACTCTGTTTTCCTGTCCTGAATTGTATTTGCAAAAGCAGACCATTTATCATCAAAGAAAAACACATTTTTTGCCTGACAAATATTGATCTGTGGTAGCCCCAGGCATTGCCAGATCTGCCTTGGCTTATCTCTCCTGCCTTCCCCACCTTGCTGATGAGAGAGAAAAAAAGCAACAACTTTCCCTGTTCCTGCTGAAGGTCTGGGTTTCTGAGCCAATGTCAACAGCACTACTAACACACACTAGTTTCCACTCAAAGCTTGAGAGTAGGTTTGGTGAATGTGCAGGAGAAGAAAAGATTTCATTGGGTATAAATGAGACAATATCTAGCTTTTTGTGTTAAACTTCCTATCTAATTATTGTAGTAACTCCTAAAGCTTAGCAACAGGGTAAAGACAGGCTGAAATGACTGGGTGTCTGGAAGGGGTTTGTGAACAGTTCTTATTAGCATCTATTAAAGCAGGGTATGTATAAAAGAGCCACCAGTGAGTCACTGCTGTTCCCTGAGTCCTGTCCATTCTGTGTAGGAACGTTCTGCCTTGGCCACAGCTCCTGCTGAGAGGAGGAACAGGTTGTGACTCAGCACACAAGAGGATCTGTACAGCCTCCTCTGGGTGAATCAGAACTTGAGGAGAGGAAAACCAAACCCTGGACTGCAGTGACTGCCACCAGGGCTGGTAGCCTGCAGGAATGAAAAGAGAAGTGCAGCTCTGTGGAGTGCTGAGCAGCACTGCTTGGAGATGGTGGGTTGAAACCAGGACCTAAAAGTGCTGAGTGGGTGGGGGCAGGAGGCTGGGGCCAGGCTTTGGTCACTGGTACCCAGGGACAGGACAAGAGGGAACAGGCACAAGCTGCAGCAGAGGAAGTTCCAGCTAAATATAAGGAGGAACTTCTTCACTTTGAGGGTGCAGAGCCCTGGCCCAGGCTGCCCAGAGAGGTGCTGGAGTCTCCATCTCTGGAGACATTCTAAACGTGCCTGGACACCAGGCATCCCTTTGTAATGCATGGTTGAGTCAAGATCTTTGGCATGTTTGACAGCAGATGATGACAAGGAAAGTGGGGCAATATTTAGCTCCATCAGTAAAAAAGTCTGTAGGGATCTATGGGAGAGATGGAAGTCTCTGAAATCATAGAAGTCAAATAGATTCAGAGCAAAAAAAGAAACTTTAATAGATAAATCAGGTTTTCATGGAAAAAAAACAGGTAAGAGGCTTGGATTTTGGAGGTTAGGATCTGTCTTTGTCAGTAGAAAGCTTCTCTGCTCCCACAGAACCATGTAACTAGTGGGGAGAATTGTATTGCCCATTTGCCCTTTCTGACAAGTTTTGTTAAAGATGGATTAGCCTGAAAATGGAGTGGAGCACACAGACCTCACTCTGCTCTGCCTGATGGTCTTGCTGTCAAAACAACCTTTTGGTTCTCAAGCAAGACCACCTCACATTGCCTCCATCATCAGCTCCCTGTTATTCATAGCTTTGGGCTGATTTATGTTTTCAAGTGTCTTTAGATAGTTATTTCAGGCTGTGTTCCTAATTATTATTATTTTTTCTAATGGCCAGGGATGTATTTGTTTAAATCCTGGCTGACTTTACAGGGACAGTTTTGAAAGGAAGAAGAAAATGAGAATCACAATCACAACAGTGCTAACTTGTTTGGGATTGATGCCAACCTGGCTTTAACTGGCACCAAAATGAACAATAACCCTGGGCTTCCATGCTCTTCTTTGCCTCCAGATAACAATTGCTTTTCCCTGTGTGATGTTTCAGCTGGCTGCTCTATAGTTCCTAACCCTTCTCAGCCCAGCAGAAGACAGGAGGACTTCTCTGTGCTCAAACTCTGAATGCATCAGTTCTGCTCCTTAGTAGATGAGAGGGAATTAGGGAGAAATGAAATCAAAACCTCTAGAGATGTTCACCCTGATGGAAAGCTCTCTCTCCAGATTACCATGTTGATATTTTGCTCTCCTGCTGTGGAATGAGGATTGGACTTGGGAGAGCAAGAGTTTTCCTGATTAATATTTCTCAGGATTACACCCTGTTGGATTAGCACCTAAAAAAGCATAACTAGATGATGGGGATGGTGTCTCTCCAAGCTGCTGTTCCATACTTTGTTGCTACTGGGCATCTTGAAGCTTCTTCTGAAGAACATCAAATGAGGCATTTTCACAGGCTGTGGATCTGGTCCAAATGGTGACTCCTGAACATGGAGCTGGAGATTGTTACTGAGCACAAGAGAGGCTGGGTCTGTAGGTAGGAGACTCATAGAATAGAAGGTGGGGGAACTCATTTGAATAAGCAGGGGGAGGCTTTGGGTCTATCTCAGCCAAATGCAGATCCTCACCCTCTCTTGCAACTGTCCCTCTGTGTTTTCAACACTCTGAGCCTCAAGCAATCTCCAGAAACTAGCTGGCAGAATAGAGACCAGCTTGCAGTATCAGACCCCAGGGCTTGTTCTTCCTCCTGGTGAGTTAAAAGTTTGGTCCAGGTAGCTCCTTTAATTCAGTGGAAGCAGCTGAGGAAAATCCTCATAGCTTAGCTCAAAGGCTGAGTCAAAAGTCAGAGATGGCCAAGGGATGGCACATCCCAGCACCTGCCTCTTCACACCAACTTGGAAAGCACAACTGTGACCTCCAGCCCAGGCAGAGAACATGGGGGAAGGGGAGGAAGGAATCTTCCTCTCAGCCCTTGACCAGAATCATCCCAGTTCAAGTTTACATTCTTTAACTTCCACTACTGGCACTGCTGCTTCTGCTTTCACTCAGTGCTGTGTGCACAAAAAGAGAAAAGAAAGAAAAATGACAGATGGAAAAAGCATGCTTCAGCCACAGCTGTTTCCTCCTTCCTTCAAAAAAAAAAAAAATGATTTAAGCACCTTATAACCTAAAGGAGGGGAAAAAAATGATGGTTTTCAAAAGTGAAATATGTCCTGTCAAAAACTCTGCTATAAAATTGCCTGTTCCTCAGAAAGATAATCTCTCAGAATGATTGCTTAATGATTTAGGATTTGGGTTTTTCTTAGCCAATCATTCTGAAAGTTTCCACTACAGAAGAGAGAGAAACTAGGCTTTGGTGACAGACTGGGAGGAAAACAGGAATAAAATAAGGGAAAGAAAAAACCCTCAAAAGCTAGGGATTGGTTATGGTGATCATCTAGTGTAGATGGGAAAATCAGTCTAATCACCTGCTTTTGATGACAAAGCTCCTGTTTCTTCATCTACCTGAAACCCCAAAAAGACATGTTCTTACTGAAAAAAATCACTACCTTGGTTTACAAAAAACAGATGGGACAAAAGCAAGATCTTTTACAGACAGGGTAATGGATCTGGAAGCAAAGCTGCTTGGAAGCAGCACCTGAGGTTTGGGTATCACTGTGCTGCAGCCTTGCATTCACCTATACGCTGCTGCCTGCCCAGCTCCATCCAGGGCCGGGGAAGCAGATGATTATGGTAGTAGACACAATTTCATCCTGTTTTACTTCCAGTCCTTCCCTAAGTCATTGCCACTTTAGAGGTGACTGCTGAGAAGGGTTTAAAGCTGTTTTATCCTACCAGGGGGAACAAGAAGTCAACAGAGTTGAGGGAATAACCATCCCATTTAAGATCTGGTGAGGCTGGTATTGGGCTCTGAGCCTGAAGATTTTTAGCTGACAACAGCTGTGTTGGAGAGGAAAGAGTGGAAAGGACCCAGTGTGATCCTAATGGTAGAGCAGCATTATTTAGGTAAATAAAACTCTTCTGGTCTGGAAAATGAGCAGGCTGAGGATGGAAAGCAGTAGGGGCTCCTTTCTTAAGGCTCCAGTTCCACAAACACTTGCAGTTTAGCACCTAGATGTCTCTAGTTCATCTCATAAGGTAACTCAAATGCATAGAGCTAAGCATCTTGGGAAATGGTTGCCAAATGTGGGTCTGAACCAGAATTTCAAGAAGGACCTGAAAAAATCTGCAGCAGCAAACAAATGACTTGGAATTGTAAAGCATTGCTGCTGTGAGGCTAGGAGAGCTGGGTCAGAACAGAAAGCCTGCTTGTCAGTCTGGAATGGAGCCTTTACAAGAGGCTGGACATCAGGTATCAACAAAAAATAGACAGGTTTGAAATAAGAAGCAGATGGTTCCCCCAAAAAGCTCTTGTCTTGGAAAATAAATGAGAGGAAAGAAAAGCAAATTGACTAGCAGCAACAGTTTTGTATCCAGGGATCTGGTCAGAGATCTGGAAAGAGTTGACAATTAATTGCAATAACACATTACAAATTGTCACTGTATGATGAAAAATCTTGGGGGGTGGGGGGAGTGGGGGTGGTGAAATGCTGTTTGGTCTGGAAATTTGGATTGTACTGAAGTCATTGTAAGGAAAAAATGTAACCCAACTCAACCCAAATTTCCAGAGAATTTTCCCACCCCAAAAGCATTCCCAGGGATTTTTAAGTAGAAGCTGATCTTTCATGTCAGGCTTTTAACCATCAAGAGGTGAAGGTTGTTCTTAATCTGGTGTGAAAAGAGTGACTTCTTTGGGGAGAGGGGGAAGTAAACCTGCTTTGGTTTTTCTTCCAAGTTAAATCTGCCTGAGAACCTTAACCCCATGTCCACCACACACCAGTGTTTTACTCTTCAATTCACATGGACAAAAATAGTTCACTCCAGTTCAAGGCTTGACCTAATTTCTCTTTCACATAGGACACTTATCAAAACATGGCATTTAGGCTAAAGTTCTCTTACAGGATATGTTCTCCTTTATCTCCCTCATAAATAACTACTTTTGAGCTGGAGCAGAAAAAAGGAAAGGGGGAGAGAGGAAAATGCCACCCACAATGAGACACAGAAGTAATAGAAATCAAAGCAAGCAGCATGGTGGTGATAGGATGATGGCTGGACTTGATGACCTTAGGTTGACACTAAATCCACCCATACAGAAGGAACTCTCCTGGCTCAGCCTCTCATGGAGTCCCAGAAGTCATCAGAATTAGTCACTGAGTTACAGACTTCTCAGGATCATTAAGATTGGAAGGAACCTCTCAGATCATCAAGTCCAACATCAACCTATCACCACCATGCCACTAACCCATGGCCCTGAGGACCACATATCTATGATTTTCAGCCCCTCCAGGGATGGTGACTCCACCACTGCCCTGGGCAGCCTGGGCCAATGCCTAACAACTCTTTCAGGGAAGAAATACAGATAGGTAGAGAACAGCTTTGCCTTCCTAGCTTGGTAAAAGCAATTAATTCCATTTTCCTATCATCATTACTGCCTCTTCTTCATCATCACATCTCTTCAGGGTAAAGCATACAGCACAGACAGGTGGAAGATCCATTTCTCCTTGAAGTGAAGACAGGTGTCAAACTCCCAGTGACTTCACCTTCTGGTTTTTGTAACATGGACAAAAATCTGCTGGAATAAAATGAGTTTCAGGGATAACCTAGTTTACCAGAGCACTCTTACCCAAGCCAAAATAATTCAGAGAGGTTTTCAAGAGATGCAAGTTAGGCATTAGGTACAGAAAGCAGAAAAGGCACAGGTTCACCCTCTGCCCACGTTGTCCAATGTCCTCAGCAGAGAGCTCTGTGCAGACTTCTCTTTGCACATCTCTAGTTGTTCTTTGCTGCTAATGAGCACGAGATGTTCTCCTAAAATAAGATGATTTACACCTTGTCTTTGGAAGATACCTTCCCACAAAACCCCTAACAGGTATCCTGAAAGATTCTTTGTTTGTAAAGGGAGCAGGGATAAGAGATTGCAGGAGGAGCCTGCCCAACTCCACAAGAAAGTCTGTTAGGATTAACAAATACCTGGCTTATGTCAGAACCTGCTCAAGATAAGAGGAAACATTATTTTTTAATGAAATCTAAGTATGGCCCTTGCAGATGTGGAAAGAATGTAACAAGCAGATCTTTTCAATTCCCACTTGGCTACAAGAAATGAGGTTTGCAGCCAGGTTGGGTTTTTACTTCAGTATTTTTTTGGTCTCAATTCCCCCCTCCCCTTTTTGCCATGTTTCCTTGGTAGAGTGGGAAGCACAAGGATCCTCCTCTTCAATCACTTCAGGCTGAGGAGCAAACCAGCTTAGTGACCATGCAAAGCTGGTTTAGATTGGATATCAGGAAAAGCTTCATTGCTGAAGAACATTTCTTCACTGCAGGTTGTTAAATGGGATTGACTTGTTTGGCCTAAGGAGAGAAGGCTGAGAGGAGCTCTGACAGCTGCCTATGAGGGCATTAAGGAGGCAAGCAGCAGGCAGAGGAAAGTTCTTTAAGTGAGGAGACAATGTTGGCACAAGAAGAAATGGGTATAAATAGACAGGCTCTGGAAATCCCTTCCAGTAGGAATAGTGAGGACACATAAAAAACCCAAATCAGGCCAAATTTTAAGCTGAAGATCATGAAAAGATTACTTGCTTTCTGCTACAGCTCAGGATCTCTCACTCAGGAGGTCCATCCTCTGTTTCTGGAGAAGTGATTTTTCTCCTCTGTTTGATCTAAGGCTGGCACCAAATCCACCAGTGCCCCTGCACCAGCTGAATTCAGGGAGAGAGCTGGGTATAGGGAGCTGCTCCCAAATATCTGTGACTTGAAATGCTCCCTCTTTGGGATGCAGTTGGATTCAACATGTAGTA
Organism: Galbula dea; assembly: GCA_013399015.1. Taxonomy (NCBI): domain Eukaryota; kingdom Metazoa; phylum Chordata; class Aves; order Piciformes; family Galbulidae; genus Galbula; species Galbula dea. Next base: position 64,938 of record VWZX01005204.1, on the reverse strand, counting down.
GCAGAGCCCATCCAAGTGCAGCCCCATCCAACTTCTGCTGTGTCTCATTTTGCCAGCAGAAATAAGATCCTTTCCTGAGTCTGAAATGTCTTCTGGTGTTGTGTGAGCTCATTAAAAAGTCAAGATTATTTTTGTCTTTCTAAGTAAAAGGGAAAATTTACTGTGATTTGATGACCTGATGTGTTTTCTGGACCTCACCACAGTACTCCAGGCTTGGAACAAAGGAGGATGAGCTCATCCAGTTTTCACAATAGCATCTTCTCACTGTGGCACTGGTACAAGTGTTGTTACAGAAGAGTTTTGGAGTATTGAGCAGCTTGCTCCAGACAGGCAGAGGTTTGAATGATCAGGAAAAACAGGATAGGAACAAGTTCCTCACACACATCCTCACTCTTCCTGCTGTCAATAAGACTGGAAATGTCTTCAAGAGTCCAACTTTGCTATGCCTTCAGTTAAACTTCTACCTTTAGTCTTCAGGGAAGTATTTGTCCAGCTAACAGCACTTTGAACTGGGCTCCTTTGCTCTCCCTTGAAGTTCCCAGTGGTTTGCAGTCACCAGGCATCCTTCCCCAGGGCACAGCCTGACCTGCTTAGCAGAAGCTTCTTCAGGTTTTCTGATTGTCATATCCAGTGTTTGCTTTTGAAAGCAGGCATCTTTTAACAAAGTTTTGCATTCACTGTTGTTTTTTTTTCCCCTCTGTGTGGTTAATGTGACACATGGAGTTAAAACTCATAGTGACCTATTGCAAATAGAAGCAATGTTAAAAAGGAGAAAGAATAAATGTTATCTTGCATAGAATTTTCTTTTTCCACAGGCAGTGTGTGCTTTTTGCTCCTTCCCTGGTATCACCACCTTCTCCTGAGAGCTCATACTTGCCTTCAGTGTTACCCTCAGGTTTCCCAAGCTGTGGAGCAAAACCTTTTACGATGATGTTGCTAAAACAAATCCTTGTATGCCAGAGTGTCACTTGGCAACCATTTCTGCCCAAAGGTCGTGCCCAGTTCAAGAGCAGGGATGTTGGCAGCCACAAGCACCGTGGATCTTGTATGTTCTCCTCCTGAGCAGCCGTGGCAGGAGGAGGGCTAGTGACGTTTGTAGCTCAGCAGGAGCTATCTGGCGTAAGCAGCTGTACTGAGAGAGCTGCAGTCAAGATGACTTTTTGCCAGAGCTCTGAGGCTCCTTGTGCCATTTCTCCTTTTGCATCCCTTCCCTTGACTTCAAGCTTCAAAGATGGAGCTCTTTGGGTTTGTCTTTGAGGCTTTTCTTGGCCTGCAGGACCAGACCTCTCTTTCTGCCTGAGGCTGACAGATCAGCTCAGTCCTTGCCTGCATTGCCTCTTGGCAACCGATTGCTGTCTCCTCTCTTTACACAGAAATGGTGCAGAGCAGCAGCCAATCTTCTTTTCTCTTCCCTCTGAATCACCTTCTACCACCAGGCCCAGATGTCTGGCTTGATCTCCTCAATGCTGCAGCAATGCAGTCATTTGCACCAACCCATCTGTTATTTTCCTGCATGTCATGAGAGATCCAGGGAGCAGAAAGAGGTCTTTGAACTTTGGTGGTGATGGTGGAGTTTAAAATGTTCTTGAATTGACTATGAGCATAAATTCCTGTGTTTACTTTTATTTAGAGCTGCTCCCTGAATTAGCTTGATCTGGTGTCCCAGAGTCCTATGAATGTCCCACATCTTTTGTCACTCCAAGAGGATATAGATATATTATTTTCTCTACATCCACAGAGTTTATTCAACTTATTCTATTGCTCTTGGTTTATTTACACATATTTTTTTTCATGTTTAGAGGCCAGCAAAAATCCAGTAGACTATTGTTTGCTGAACAGTGTTGGACAAATTAGAAGCTCTATAGGGAGGCTTAATGCTATTGACTTTCCTTTTCCTCCCTGCTGCATGCAAAGGTGTTAGGGGTTGGTGTTTGCTCAGAGAAGGATACTGCTAAGGAGATGTTGGATGACTGGGTGGTAGAAGCAACAGGGTGAGACTGTTGCAGAGCCTAGCAACAGTGGCCTGTCTTAGAGCTAGAAAGATTAGCAAGAGGTTTTGGAGGTGCCGTGGCCTCAACAACCAGTTAGCCCCTTGGAGTGGGATAGAACTGGGGCTTGTGGAGCACACCTCTGCTCAGAGATGAACAAATGATGGAGATGAAGCTTTCAAATGGTGCTCCAGGAAAAGTGAATTTTCAACTAGATACATTGCCAAGTGATGCTAAAAGATGGAGATTTAGGAGGATGCCTTTCCCCTGTCCTCATGGGAGGGAAGAACAGAAGAATTTGGGTAGAGAAAGCTCTTTGAAATCAACCCCTGGAGCTGCACATCCAGTTGCTATGGTGAAGCAGCTTCATTATGTTTAAGTGATGCTCTGGGTTGTACCTGACAGAGATGGCAGTGAAGGCTGCAGCTTTGCCAGTGCCACTCTTCCCTACAGCCAGGTGCAGGTTACCCTTCCAGTTTTAGTGGTGGTGTCTGGGTGTAAAAAGCAAGGATGTGTGCAGGGCTGGGTGGATGGACAGCAGGAAACTCCAAAGGGCTGGTCATTAGAATCATGGAATTGTTTAGGTTGCAAAAGACCTTTAAGATCATCAAGTCCAACCATTAACCTAGTGCTGCCCAGTCACCCCTAAGCCAAAGCTTTTTTGTACATATACAGAGAGGGTGCAGCTCAGATGGGGAAAAGGGACCCAGGCAAAACCCCTGGCTTCTCTGTGGAAGATAGCTGTGGCAGCAATGCAAGACAGCAATTTCCTCAGAAGCTGTCTAAAGTTAGAGTCAGAGCATCCTGCCTCTTTGCTACTTCCTTGGGGGAAGGAAAACTCCAGGATCCTAGCACAGCTCCAGCTGACATGAGAAGGCAGCATAGCACACAGCTGAGGTTCTGAGTTTGCTTTGCAAATGCAATGCTCTGTCTCCTGGAAGAGGAACAAACCTGGCTGCATAGCAGCATTTTTTCAGAGAGGTGACATCAGGCTTTTAAGATCTTATGAGGGCAGAGTGCATCCACAGGAGCAGGCTGGTGAATCAGGAGGAGGTGTGGTATAGGAAGGCACTTGCTAATGTATTATGAACCAAAGGCAGACCCACACAAGCATACCTACTGGGCATTTCACTTTGGAGCCTGGGAAGCCCCAGGAACATCACCTGTACCCAGACACTGGCAGCACAGCTCCCAGAAATGCAGTTGGAAGCAGAGTAAAGAACATTTTCTATCCCCTTGTGACTACTCTGTGCTTACACTAAGCTCAAGGTCTCCCTCTTGCATTTGCCCCAAAGGCTGACAGACCTCCTCCCTTCACCAAAAGCCACCCACCTTGGGTCCTGCCTGCCAGATGGCAGGTGGAGAGAGAGCTGCCTGCCCAGGGACACTGACGTCTCTGCAAGAAACCAAACCACTGCAAACACGTGAAACATTTCCCCAAAGTGCAGCTGCAGAAAGTATTTTTGCTAGGAGCAGTTGTAGCTCTTAATGACTGCTGAGCCCTGTGCACTTTTAACTCACCTAATCCTTTTTCCTACAACAGCACCATCTTGGAGGAATCAGCCAGGGACTGTGAACATATTTTCCTAGTACTTGCATTCTTGCCATCTATTAATGATACCAATGGAAATTCGTGGGGAGTGGGAATACTAATACCTCTACCTTATGGTTCAGATCCTCCAGGGGAAGGTTTCCATAGGGATCCAAACACTTGAGCACTTATCAGGAGCTGAAATTAACTCTGGATTTTCCAAAGAGCCCCAAGGGTTTAGATGGCTTGGGGGGAGCTCATTATTTTAGGTCCTATGTAAATCCCAGCCTTGAAAAGGAAAAGCAAAGCTCCATGTGCTCACTTCACAGGGAGACCAAACTTCATCCCACTCTGATTTTGGCCTTAACTGGAGGTGCCTAAGTTAAGAGCAAAGCCATTTCTCCAGGAGGTGAATAGAGGATGAAAGATGTTCCCCCAGAATACTTTTCTTTTGTTTTTTTTTCCTTTTAGGAGGCAAAGTGTGATCTAAAAATATAATATTCAAGGCTTAGGCAGCAGCTCCCCAAAGGCCTCAGAGAGACAACAGCTTTGTGTCTGGCTGCTGCTAACTCTGAACAAATTTACTGTGACTGTGGACTGGAAAAAGAACAGAAATTGCTCTTCCATGTAATGACCACCCAGCAAAAGGGGAAATCATCTAGTGAGGTAAAAATCAGTGGGGTGAGTTGTTCCTTGGGTTTATCTTTCAGCTCTAGGATTAACATTTCCAAGCAGACTGCAGCTACCCAGAGCTTCAATAAGTAATCAGGGTAAAGAGGACTAATAAAAGGCTTGAGCCAAGCAGCTCTGAGCTGCACACACTCCAGAGTCTAAGGTACAGAGAGCTGGGGCTGTGTGCATGGATATATGCACCTGGCTGTGCACACAAAGCACACAGTAGCTGCCTGGGAGGGATGGATGGATGGAAAATGTTTGTAGTTCAAGGGTTAAAGGGCAGCTGATGCTGCATGGAAAACTTCTCCAATCTCCTATTTATAACAGTTCTGTCAGAGGGCAGAGTTTTCTGTGTTTTACTTCCCTGAGTGTATTTTTATGCATAAGGCTATTTTGTCACTTAATACCTACTAGGAAACTGGTCCCAGAAGAGCAGGTTTTTGGAGGTTTAGGACCATTTAGGATTCTGATGAACCTTCCTCCTTTTTGGGGTGCTTATCCTCTATGCTACTAGAGGTGGCTGGGGGTAATTGTACAGTGGAGCACAGTAGCTAATATTAACCAGAGACTGTGAGGCTCTGTGTGAGTTGTTATAGCTCTTCTACACAAGGTGTGTGTTTGTGCCTGATGTTAGGGTCTGAGATGCTGCCATAAGGTCACATCCACCTCACCTGGGCTGCTTTTCACAACTGTCAGTATCTTGTCATGTAATAGGAATGGCAGAGGGCAGATCTGTGCACCTAGAGCTGAGCTTAACAACAAGCTGAGCTTAAATAATGACATTCCTGAGACAGACCAGCATTTGGCATGAGGATGGTGGGCAGAAGGGAAGCATTGCAGTGAGGGAACCTTGTGCCATGCTGGAAGAGGCAGAGCTGTCCCACAGAGGTAGCACAGGTTTTGGTTTTGGTTTTTGTTTTGTTTTCACTTTCCAGCCTGTGCAGCTTTGTAGTGTTGGAGCTTTTTGTTCTCTTCTGAGATCTGAAGTCTGAGCAAAGTGGGGTTTGAGTGATTGCTGTGAGTTTGACTTTGTTAAATGCTGAAGAATCCAGATTTTGTTTTCCAATGTGATTTTTGGAGGCTTTTTCCCCCTTTTTCTTCTCTGATTTTTGATACATGGGGTGGGGGGAAGTACAAAATGTCAATTATCTTTATTTTACTCCCAAACTAAAATTCCTTTGGAAGCTGTCAAGCAAAATAAAGGTTTTTCTGTTCCACTTTAAATTGAAAGAGTAATGAAGGCACCTACTCAGTTTAAAAACATCTCTTGAATCAGGCTTAGTTGAGGCCATGATTAACTTAGATGACTTTGGGGAGCTTTGTGCCCAAGACGAGGTCCCAGTTCACACTGCAGACCTTCACACAGCTCTGCTTGCTAGGGCATGCATGCAATTTGTGCAGGGTTTGCATTTTTCCCTGCTCCAAGCTTTCCTTTGAACATTCCTTCCCTGTGATCTGTCCTCTGACACATTCTGTCCTTTGGCTTAGCTCATGGCACTAAGCAGCAATACCTAGTTGTCAGAGGGAGTGGGTTTTTTCCCCCCTGGGATGTTTTGCTGACATTTTCATGCATCCTTGTTTTGTTTTTTTTTTTGGAGGTATCCAGGAGGTTGGATATTGCAGAGAGATAAGAGTTCATATGGCTGAAACTCAGGGGGAAAGCCCCCAAAAGAGCTCTTGTTCAGGATCAGAGGTGATAAGGCAATGGCAGAGACTTTCCTGAGATCATTTACCATGGAGAGGCTATGGCTGGCTGGTCCCTGTTGCTCCAAGACAACTTAATAGAATCATTATGGTTGGAAAAGACCTCTGAGATCATTGAGTCCAGCCATCCAGTGTGTCAGAGTGAGCAGGTCACTGAGAGGCACCACTCAGCCTGCACGCAGGGCATCTGACAGTGGAACCTGGTTTTATCTAGTGCAATATTCACCCGTGAACCAAACCCCAATCCAGCAGCACATCTATTTCAGACTAAATGAGAGAAATGTTGCTAGTGGAGTTGCTTGATGTGTTCAGAGGTGCAAGGATAGCTTAGCCCCAGTTAGAAACCGTGCAGGATGACTTATTAATAGCAATTTATGGTTTAGTTTCAGAAGTAAGTTTGAAAGAGATTCTGTGCCCTGGCTGGCAGTTACAGCAAGGATGGAATCCAGTCCTGACATCTCCACCAGTTACACATCTGAGAAACAAGCCCAAGTTAATGTCTAAGGGCTGGATAGCAGGGGTTCTTTTCTGTCAATCTGTTTTGATTTGGGGGCTCAGGAAGGAAATATTTCCTGCTTTAATATGTCACAGTGAAAGGGAGAAAAAACCCCAACCCAGAGCATCATTTAGCAGTGTTAAATAATGTTAATGGTGCTTGGCTGATTGTCAGCTCCTGTGAAGGAGATCTAAAGACTTGAGGTGGCTTTGGCTGCTTGATTTTGGAAGCCTAGGGGGGAGGAGTGGAAAAGGCCATTGTGGGGAAGTAAGTGCAGGAGGAAGTGATGAGAGAGCATCCCTGAGGCTGGCTATCAATACCTGTGCTTGGAACATGCTCAAGAAAAGCCTTGAAATTTGAAGGGGTGACAGAGATTGTCTGCTGAAGCTGCCCAACACCTCCAGCTGCCTTTGAAAGGGAGAGTGAGGACTCAGAGCATCCAGCAAACAGGAGAAGTTGATTAAGAATTTGAATAACACTACAGACATATATTTATAGTTGTCAGAGCTGCTTTTTTTGTTGAGTTTTGAGTGTGGGGGGGTGGTGTTTGGGCTGCCTAAAAGAGTTTAGACTAGAAATGTAAAGCAATGCTCAGAAAAGCTGTCAACAGAGGAGCAGAGCCAAGAAATTAGTGCAACAATCTATTAGCCAACTGAAGAGACAGTGAGGTGCATAATGCCAGCCACCTAACCTTCTCTTCAGGGTCAGGTTTTCTCTCTCATTTTCTGTGCTTCATGTATTGAGATTGAAGAGTTCTCTGAGCATTATTTCATGTTAATGCAGGAGACCCAAAATCTGTGACAACAAAATAAGGACCATTGAATGCAATCCCTATCCCTGACAGTTCTTAATGCTGCTTATCCTGCCTTCCCTTTCAAGATTTAGTCATCCTAGATTTCCTTCCAAACGTGAATGAGGTGGCTTAAATCAAACCATAAATTATGTTTCCCCTTATTATGTGCTTGCTAATCAGGATGGAAATGAAAAGAAGTTGGTTGTCAAGCCAGGACTTTTTCCCACAATCTCCAGGAAAAATATCAGTATTAGGCAATTGAACAACAAAAGGAAACCAGATTGCACCTTGGGGAAAGAAAGAAAGAACCTGTTAGGCAGGAAGAATAGAGGAGCATAGATTTCTGCCAAATAAGCTTAAAGAAAAGAAAAGGAAAGAAAAAGATACTTAGAATTAAGAGGGCCTGCGAGTGAAGCTGGGGAGGACAGAGCCGGGAGGCTTCCTGTTAGTAAACACAAAGAATAGGCGCTAATAGGGCTCCAGGGGAAAGCAGTAGCTTGGGAATAGCCTTAGGAAGAAAGACAAACGTACACAGAGGATGCAAAAACAGTGTGAAAAGTGATTCATGGGGGCCTCGGTGCTATTCCTAATTGTTAAAGGCTTTATTGTACTGAGGCATTCCTCCAAACTAAACAAAAGAGTGTTGATTTCAAAGCCATTTCAATTGCCTTCCCGGAGCTGGCCAAGGCTGCAGGGAACACCTGCCAGGGTGTGCAGAGCAGAGCCACCACAGGCAAAGCAGAAGAAGGTTTGGGTGAAGGTTAAGGCATGTAGAGATAGCTGGGAGAGCTGAGGGACCTCGCTGGGGATAGCTGATACAAGCTCTCTGTAGAATATGACATTAGTCACTCACTGACTTGAGGTGAAATGTGGCCTCACTTCCAGCCCTGGGATTAAGGGACTGCAGCACTGGGGGAACTGTCACCAAAGAGTCAGTCCAGTTGATGGCTTGGCTGGTTTTTGTTTCTGTCTCTGTTGGCTCAGGCTTCTTTAGCCACATTTTATGGGTAACCTACATGGAAGGTGCCAGGACCACCACAGGCAGGATTAAGAATCACTACTGTCTTCCAAAGAGGAAGAGCTCTGTATTTAGAGAAGCAGCTCCTAATCCAGCACAAAACCAGAGTGGAGCTTCACTCAGAGTGTCAGGGTGACCAGTGCTGGAACTTGGAAGGATCCCTGCCTTTGGGACTGATGTGCATTCCACACATTTTGAGTTCTTGGACTCATGCTCCTTAGCCATGTTTATCCTCATCCTACCCAGAATGTTCACTGTTGACACAGTTCATGTAACAAAGGCTGCAGAAGTAATTTCTGCAATGACATGGAAGCTCTCATGGAGACATCAGGGAAGTCTTTGTGGAGTTAGTTTCAGCTACACTAAGTATGTGTGAGCCAGAAATCAGAATCCTGCTTACTGTCTGCTTTGTGACTCAGGCAGGAGATCCTTGGCCATTAGCTAAGCTCTTGAGCCTTAACTTCCATGACAACTTTAAACAACTTCTTTGGCAGATCAGATCTTTCTTAGTTTTCTACCTGTGCTGCCAGTTGACTTCTACAAGCTGACAAGGAAGGAAAATCAGGATAGCAGATACTAAGACATTTCAGGGATTAAAGACACACAGTTAATGCTTAGTCCAGTAGTCTTGAACATAAGTGCACATTTAGCTAGAAGTAGGGTGCAATGTTTTGGAAGCTTTCAGTGATTTTGAGGTTTATATTTGTTCATTAGTAATGGTATGTTTAGGAAAGCAAAGGACCTGTCCTGGCAAGTAAGCTGTGAGTAGAGAGACATGGCAGCAGCTGGGGAAAAGTTCTTGGGGCAGGAGGGAAAGGGTTCAGGAATCGTCCCCTGGAGTCCAATCTTCTCTGCTTTGTCTAGTCTGATTACAAATGATTCAAGTAATGAAGTTTCTACTGTTACTCCTGGGAAAAATCTGTGGTTTTCTATTACTCATGACTTGGGCCATTCTCTGAAGCAGGGAGTGGGGAATGTTCATCACTCATGGTTTATAGTCTTCCTGAACTTTCAACATTTACATTTAAAAGCGTGAAAAGCAAAACACTGGGAACATGCTTGTCAGGAGCAAAGCCACTGAGACACGTGTGTTTCTCACATGCACATGGGTAGCTGACTCCTTACACATGCTGATGCACTTGTCTGGTGACCCCAGAGATAGAGTGGTTAGTCCTTGCTGGAGATCTGAAAATCAGTGAGGCAAACTGAGTCACACACAGCATAATTCCCCCCTGCCCCATTTGGTACTGCTGCTGAAGCATGCTAGGAAATTCAGCAGGTCAGAAAAGGTGTTCTCAATCTCTCTCCCTCCCTCCCCTCCCCAACATCTAGATCCATTTTCCTGCCTCAATTTAAATGATGGAAAAAAGCAGTGGTTGGACCAACAGCCACTCAAGCTCCTCTGAGGAGCAGCTCTCCTCTCTGTCCTGGGGCTTAGGGGTTGGTTCCCTGAAGTGCATTTCAAGCAGTAGATATCCCAACATTAATAGGTTCAGGGCTTAGTGTGAAAATCCTGCTGACATCTGTCTCTCTTGAAAGTCCTCTCTGTTAGTGAGGTCTCCCTATACCTTTCTGAACGTGCCTCTGGTAGATGTGGAAGCAGCCTATGGAGACTAGGAGGGTTGGAAGGAACCATCAGCAGGAATGCTTATAACCCAGAATGACTCCTCAGCCTCAGCTGTGGGTGCAACAATTAACCCCTCTGAGCACCTTTACTTGAAGGATGAGATCTTCCCAGCATGAGTTGCTTTGCACTCTAGCTCTTGGCACTGGAACCAAGAAGAGTAGAGCACTGTGGAACCACCTTGTCCCACAAAGCTGTCCACTTTTTGCTCTGTTCCCTGGCCTTACTGAGGTGTGAGGTGCTTGGGGCAGGAGTTATCTGCATGCTCCAGCTGCAGGCTGGGGGTTAGCTGGGAAGGCACATTGTCAGAGGATGGCTGTAGGGCTTGCTTTGCTCTTCCACTTTTTCTTCAGAACATAGGCTGGTGGCCCAGAGGGACCTCAGAGCTCCCCTGGGTATCCATCCCAATGGATAATGGTAAATACAAACAGTCCCAGTACAGGTGGCTCCTTCCTAGTGGGAGTAACTACTCTGGCTGCTTCCCTTCATTGCAGCTTCTCTCTTGCTGGGGCAGCTGAATTAAAGCAAATATATTTCACATCATGCTGCCTACCACAGAAGAGACTCTAGGGCATAGATTCATGCTCTTGGGGAGAGGTGAAGGATAGACACGAGTGAGTGAGAAATGCTCTGTTAGCAGATATGATTAGCTGTTATCTTCCTGTTTGGCAGAAGAAAAGTGAAGTCCTGGAGGCAGTCAGCCTGCTGGAATGAACTGCTGTGCTAGCTTTTTGTTAGGGCTGATCAGCTTGTTTCCAGCTTGGACACTGAGAAACAGCTTTGTTGCTTGTTTTTCAAATAGGCAATTTTGCCAGAGCTTTGATTTCTTTTCTCCAGAGTCTCCTTTGCCCTCTCTGATTTCTTTCTCTGCTCCTACTGTTATGAGTGGTATGCTATTATCTTGCCTTGCCTTACGCTGAGCTGCTCATAGGCTAGCTGCCCTTCACACACAGCTCAGAGGTGACAGAGCTGACCTCTGCACAATTAACTCCAGCAGGTCCAAGCTGCAGAAGGTATCTTTGCTTTAGAGGGCAGAGGAAAGATAAAGTCACTGAAAAATAGAACTCAGTTGCAGGAATTGGAGCAAGAAAAGCAGTGCAGCTCCCTGGCTCACAAGAAAGGGTTGCTGAGGTGTCAACCTAAGCTGATAATCATCATTTCAAGTTGGAATGTGAGTCTTTCAGTTTTCAAACAAACCAAAAAAAACCCAAACTAAACAAGAAAAGAAAAACACAACCAAACAAGAAACCACCAAAACAAAAAAAAACACCACAAAACCCCCAAACAAGAACAAAAACCCCAAACCAAGCCAAATAAAACCAAACAAACAAAAAAAAACCCCAAACCAACCAACCAAACCCACCTAAACAAAACCACTCAAATTTCAGTTGCTTCTTTGCCCAAAATGTCTTGGGAGAAATCAGCTTTGGCACTAACATAGCTGGTTACAGATCTCTCCAGAGACACCACCCCAAAGAGCAAAGTGTTTATGACCTTCAGCTGGACTTAAGGCAGAGTTTAAGGCCCATGAAAAGCTCAAGCTGTGTTGGGTCCCCCAAAAGCACACTGCAGAGATACAGCCAGAGAAGCATGAATGCCTTTGGCTTTGTGAATTTGGCTGCTGGGTCAGGGCTTGAGTGAGAAGATGCAGTTTGTTCTGTGGTCTGATGAGACACCACCAAACCCAGGACCACCTCAGGCAGTGGGCAGTTGATCCTGAGCTAGCTGCTGATGTCAGGTTTAAATATGAGCACTGTTACATCAAATCCAGTGACTGAGGGAGCTGCTAAGACAGCTGCAAGTGAGAAACCCTCCCTTGTGCTTTTGCAACTGTCAAGCTCTTCTTTATGCTCAGCATAAACTTGGAGTAAGGGCTGCATTTGGTTCTTTGCTGGGAGAGGGCTTAGTGTAGCAGTGGCCATGGTTAGGCCAGGGCTGAGCTGGCCACAGCTGGTGCCTCTGCTGGGGAGGCTGTGGCCACCAGTTCTCCCCCTGAGCATGGGTGGCACCCTCAGAGTGCCTCAGCTGAGCAGTGGCACAACACCTGGCACTCAGTGGCTGGGACAAGAGTTCCATTCCATCTACCCACTTGGAGCTAGGCGTTTTTAGCTCTAGTGTGAACTCTCCTGGGGTGGGGTAAGATGGGATGTGATGTTGGGGGGATTTTGAATGGTAGCTGTTGCTGTGCTGCCTAAAATGAGCAGTACAAGAATAGCCTGCTCCCCAAAATATAAGTGGTCTTTGAGTTCCAAGTCTTAGAAAAGCTCTTTTGCCTGTGGAGCACGTGTCAGATGGAAAGTGCCCTTCTGATTTCCTCCAAACATGCCTGCAGCTGTTCCTGCTTCCCTCTTTTTCCTAATGAAATTTTTAGACCTCACCTGTTGACACATGCATTATAGGGTTGGAGGAGGGGGGGGGGTTTTGTCTGTGTATGGTTGGTTGTTTTGGTTGTATTTATTTTCCCCCCCTCCCTTGTTCTCCTAAAGGAAAATGACTTGAGATGTTTTGGAGAAATGACACAGGGCAGAAGCTGTGAAAAATCCCTTGGACATATTTTTATGGGTGGGAAATTTCAGCTCCTGAGAAGCCTTTGTGCCCACAATATAGTGCCTGGCTGGAAAGAGTCTTTGTTTAGAGCTTGTTTTATTTTGTGAGACAGAAGCTGGAAACTGCCCAGGTCTTAGGGGGAATACCAAGCATTTAGCTTGGCCAGAAATAGAGCTGCAGCTTAGGACACACTGAAACAAATGGGAGACAGAGTGATGACCCAGATCCAAGTTATTAAGGGTAAATACATATTGACAAGATTGGGATTAGGGAGAAGGTACTTACAGGAGGAACTGTCTACACCTTGTGCACTGGGTGATGCTCATGCTGCAGTCTGGGACTTTCTCAGAGGAGTTGATTTTTTTGCTGTTAAAAAGGAGGTAACCTGCTCAGAGGAAAAATAAACACAAAACCCAAACCAATTTCTCTTTCCCAGCAACTGCTGGATCATGAATGCAATGTGACCCCAGGTACCATGGTAGATCTGGCAGCAAGGTGCCTGTGCTGCTCTAGTGGCACTGCCAGGCTCTTACCACGTAAGGATCTGGCCCCTGGTGATGCCAAAGCTAACCTAGATCTCCTCCTCTGCAGGAGACTTCATTACCCAGTTCACCTTGAAGTGCCCCTTTCCCTGTGCCTGCAGCCCTGTCTGCTCACAGGCTTAGCAGATCTTCCTGTGTCTGATGATGCTATTAAGAATGACCCAGGAAAGAGAGGAAAAATAGAGGTTCCTAAAATAGGGGTTGAAAGAGGACAAAAGATTTTCATTAACCATCTGAAGAACATGAGCCTTCTGTGAATGTGGTGATAGAAAAGAAACCCAACCCAAGGAGGGGTTTAGGAAGCAGGTGGGAAAAGAGTCTCAGAGGAAAAGATACTTGTGGCTGAGTTAATCTTTCACACCTCTTAGCTGGTTGGTATGCAAAGACTGAGCATTTAGAAAACAATATTCCTGAGTTTAGCACCTGGTTGGTGCTGGTCTTTTCCTTTCAACTTGTTTTACAGCCTCAGTAGTAAGATCAGAGGCAGTGTGCAGGGAGCTTGGGCTCTGCCTCCCTTAGCATCTGGATCGTTGGGTGTGCTTTCACTGGGAAATCAGCAGAGCTTGCTCTTGTGGCACAGGACAGCCATAGCTCAGAAAGCAAAGGCAACAAAAACCTGATCCCTGCAACTGTCAGAAAGGATCATTTCCCCTGGAGGAAGCCACAGTGGGGATTAGTTCTGAGGGGGCTCTAAACGTGGGGGATTTGCTTTGGTGGAACCTAGTTATTTGGAAATGGTGTCAGACAAGGGCTAGGAAGCCTCAATTCTTTCTCAGCTGGATTAGCTGATGATGTCCTAGGTCAGGAAGCATGTTGTTGGTTTAGAGAAAGCCTCATAGCATTGTTAGGGCTATGCTTAAGGCTGTTTAAATGCTTAAGGATGCAGACAGATCCTTAGGTGCTCCTGCAAATCCCAACAGGCATCCTTAGAAGAGGTGCACAAACATCTCAGTGGTGTGCTTTTGTCTAGTGGGTCTGGGAAAAAGGAAAGCATGAGGAAAAATTCTTCACCTTGTGGCATGTAAACCTAAAATTGTTCCAGTTTTCCAGCAGCACAGAAAGAGTGGAAATGTTATTTATTTTGGAGCAGACCATTTGACCCAAAGTGAAAAATCTCCTTTCAGACTGAGATGACTTATTGATGCTTTAGGGATTTCTACTTTTTTTAGCAGAGAGATTTAGTTATAGTAATATTGAAATACAACCTAAAACCTTTCTGAAGTGGAAAAATTGCTTAGAGTAGAGATGACTTTAAGACATATTTTGTGATGGTTCTCTCTGCTGGTTTCCCTGACCATGTTTTGTATCAGCATTTCAAATTTCTGTATGAAATCTGAGGTCTTATTCCACCAGTTGGTCTCACATGTTCCAGAGCTCATTAGATCTTTGGTTGAAGTGCTCCTTACTGTTTTGATGGTTCTGAAGACACACATATCTCTGGAAAAAAAAAGAGGCTGGAGATGCTAAAGATGAATGTCCACAAATGAGTTTGTAGCAGAATGACCTCACCTGACTCACTCTGCTGGGATGAATCCACAAATAACACCCCTTCCAACTGCTTTTCATTAGTGAAGAGTTCCTTGCATTTTCTCTTGATTCATCAAATAGCCTCCAGAATTTGGCCTATGACTTTTAAGCTCTTCATGCTTTAAATTGCTGGCTAGATATAGCTTTGGGGCACCTGGCATTTAAAGTTTGATTTATTAGCTGTCCCCCAAAGGGTCTCCTCTGTTTGCAAGCAGCTCCGTGCCCAGGGAATGAAGTGTTCTGGAGCTTGCAGCACTCTGGGACACGAAGTTATTTTCATACCCACAAAGGGAGGGTATTTTTCACAGGAGAGCCAGCAGGAAATGATTGTTGCAGCTTACCTTGAATAGACAAAGGGGAAATCACCAGCGAGCCCAGCACAAGCTCCTGCTCCTCCAACATCCAACCATGGCAGGAGCTTCTGGGGCTTAAAACAAACAGGGAGATCTGCTCTATTGTTCCTCTGGTTTCTATAGCCCTTTGCTTGTTTGAAAAGCCATTGGGAGAGCCTGTGAGCACAGAGCCAGGCTTTGTGTCCTTCCTTGTGTGTGTTATTTCAGACTTGACTCTGTTCGAGCTGTGAGGATTTAAAAAGAGCATTTAAAAGACCAATCCATCATGATTTTTCTTGCTCAGGGGGAGGGGGGGGGGGTGGTGGTGGTGGTTGTTGTTGTTGTTTCAGTTTTTACTCAGCTTCCTGTATTTACTTCTCAGCCTGCTCTGGTGGTGTGCTGACTTCTGCTGTTTACTGGGTTTAACAGCTGCAAACCTCCAGGAAGGTCTCACCAGCTCTTCCTCTGTGTTTCTGTGTTCTCCTGTGTGTCCTGTGTTTTCTGTCTTCTGTCTCCACATCCTCCCTTCCACCCCAGAGCTGAGAGGGGAGGGGGGAGAACATGTGGCATGGGTCAGGAACCTCCTGCCTGTCCCTGCTGCTCTTTGATTAAGTGCATAAAACCATATTGCAAAAAAAGGCTATGCCTGCTTCCTAGAAAAAGCCTCAGAGTCCTTTCAGACAGCACCTGAGGCTGTTACCTGAAGGTAGAGAGACTCCTGCTGAGGGGAGCACTCTGGGCTTAGTCTATCCAGCATCTGCTTGATAACTGCCTGCTGCCTTTGGTGTATTCTACTCTAGTGCATGATAAAAGGTTATCCCAAGCACTGACACACCCCAAACACCTGTTTGGGACAGAACCTACCTAACAAACTCCTTCTCTTGAGATGTCTTTTAGATGTGCTTTTCCTTCTCTAAAAATGGAGCTCTGGTCACAGTGTCTTTCATGGGCAAACTGGCACAGACACATGTGCATGACCTTGCTCTGCTATGCAGGAAGGGAAGATAAGTTTTCCCTGCAAGTCAGCAGTGCCAGGTGCTGTCAGGAGCCCTGAGCAGAGCTGGTGCTATGTCTACACAGCCCAACAGCTTCTCTGGAACCCCTCTGCTGTGAGGACAGACTGAGAGAGTTGGGGTTGTTCAGCCTGGAGAAGAGAAGGCTGCAGGGAGACCTTAGTGCAACCTTTCAGGACTTATAAAGAGGTTGATAAGAAAGATGGAGAGAGACTTTTTAGCAGGGTCTGTTGTGGCAGGACAGGGGCTGATGGATTGAAACTAAGAAAGGGACATTCAGACTAGAAGAAATGTTTTCCACTGAGGGTGGTGAGAGCCTGGCCCAGGTTACCCAGAGAGGTGGGAGATGTCCCATCCCTAGAACCATTCCAGGTCAGGTCAACCTGCTCAAGTTGAAGGTGTCCCTGCTGACTGCAGGGGGCTTTTGAGCTCAATGACATTGAAAAGTCCCTTTCATCCCAAGCCATTCTGTGATTCCTGACTGCAATTTACTCCCTGATCAGGGCTGTGAAGTGGATGCTGATGCTACTGCATTGTTTAAAGCTGCACCTAGAAGCTATTTATTTCCTGTGCCACTCTGGCTGAGCAGAACTTTTACCAGTCTCTGGTTTATTTAAAGGATTTCTCAGAGCCCTATTATAAAAGGTAAAAAACAAAAAAGCAGTTTCCATTGTCTCTGCATGGATGCCTCTTTTGCTGGGGAAGCAGCACCACCTGCCACCTACTCCCACCCTCCTGCTGACAGCCAGGGAGGTTGTCAACTTGCTTGGCAAAGCTGGGGGCTGCCATCACCATACTTGGCCTCACATCCTCCTGGGAGCACTTTCTTTACAGTTAAAATGATTCTTTCTCTAAGGTAGGCAAACTCCTTTAGCATGTTTAAAAGAGGGGGAGCAAACATAACCAGTGAGTGATTTTCCCAAAAAGACAAAAATCACCCAAAAACAACAGCAACAAAAAGCCACACACAAAAATGAACCAGAAAACCCACACACAAAAAACCCCCAACCACCTAAAATCTAGATTTAGAGGTTTACTAGGTTTTATTAGATTTCTGTTTCCTAGAATAGCTTGGGTAGGGAGGGACCTTAATTTGAAATGATGTCAGCACAACCAAAGAGCTGCCCTCCTCCACTTGAACTGGTGTAAGACTCCTCTTACCAGCAGAGCTGCTTCTACTTTGCAAAAGCAAAATCCAAGATATTGTTGTAACTCTGGAAGGTTTTCATCAGCTTTGCTGTGGCTGGGGGGGAAAAAAAGCCATCCTCACACCCTGCATAGTTCCACTTGTAAAGCACTGAAGCTGAAGAAGCCTGAGGCAGCAGAGCTCCATGTTGTTGAACCATCCTGAGGTGCCATCAACATCGTTATTTTCCTAATTTCCCTGTGTTTACTGAAGGCTGTGAGCAACCAGCAAAAGCAGTGTTAAAGCATGGAAGACAGGAGAGAAGAGTGTCATCAAACAAAAGCAGGAAAGAGGGGAGAGGAAGGGCAGTGTTGGGAAGGACAGGAAGGCGGATGGGGAAAACAAGGGAGGCAGAAGAGAGATGGACACAGCAGAAACAGCACACGTGAGAAAAGTCTCCCAGCAGCAGCTATCTGCTGTCTTCAGAGCAAAGAACTTCACACAGGAGGAAGGGGGTGGGAAGACTGGCAGGAGACCTTGCAGTTAGTCCCCATGCAGAGCTAGCTAAAAAGGAAGAAAATGGAAACCATTTTGCTGTTAAAAACCC
Source organism: Galbula dea (assembly GCA_013399015.1). Classification (NCBI taxonomy): domain Eukaryota; kingdom Metazoa; phylum Chordata; class Aves; order Piciformes; family Galbulidae; genus Galbula; species Galbula dea. Next base: position 47,415 of record VWZX01005204.1, on the reverse strand, counting down.
CTGAAAGTCAAAGATCTTTCCCAGCAGAACTGAGAGAGAGAAGAGGCAGAGGGTGGTGGTGTAAGACATCATGACTTCTTGTCTCCTGCACCTGCAGCTATTCTGGGGTCTGGAGTTTGGTTCCTTGGAGGCTTTTCTTCCTTTATTGCTGGCAGCCAGGACTTTAGAAAACACACAAGATGCCACATGAGTCAAGATTTTGGTTTATCTTTTTTGGGGGGGTTTTGCCTTTGTTTTTGTTTCCTTTTTAACTGCTTCATCAGAAGGGGCAAGGGAGAGGAGGTGTATCCAGTGTAGGATGACATTCAAATTCTAAGTGCAGTGTAGAAGTGAGAGAGAGAGATTCTGAATTTCCTGAAGAGAAGACATAAAGAGCTCTAGAGAAACTCCTTCAAGTGTTTAAATTTCCATATTGAAAGCTTTTTCTTTCCCTTTGAGATCCAGGTTTGGATTAATTTTGGTCTGTATCAGAACAATGACATTCAGCTTCTTTCTCCTTTTGAATAGCTTTGATTACTATTTTGTTTAACCATTCCCTCATAAATCCAACAACCTGGGACCAGTATACATTGCACTTTGGCTCAGGACCATGGAAAACAATGGCTTAAGTCCCATACATGCTTTGGCATCCACTCAATAGCTAGTACATTCATTTAAGCTAAATTTACTTCTGTTTTCAATATTTCCAGTGTGCCCTAACCCTTTTTGACCTACAATCTGCTGTAAATCCCTTTTACTACTCACTGACACGTGACTTTATAAATCACACAGAGGGCACTAAGATGATCCAATAACCAAACCTAGTATTTAGACTACAATTGAAAGGTCATCATTCTGGGCATGTTCAAAAGGCAGAGCTTGCAAGAGCAGTTAGCACATGATTCAATCTTTGACCTTAAAAGCAAAAGGAAACCAAGGTTCCTGCCCTCCTCCTTGCCCCTGTTACTCTGCACACATCCCTTCATTTAAAGGAGTGCATTCAGCAGAGGGATGAAGCCATTGGCATTATTCATCCCTCAGAAGCCACATCTTAAATATATCTGGCACCAGCAGATGCTGCAGTGCTCTGAAACCCAGGAGCCCACAGGTGGTTGGATTCAGCTGCTCCCTGAGTCCTTTCCCAGTGGAGGGAGAGGCTCCACACATTTTCATCCTCTGTTTTGCTCACTGGAAACCTCAGCTATTTTGCTATAACCAGAACAAAACTGAGGCACTGTGCTCATGAGGCAAGATCTTGTCATTGGGGCTGTTTTGGATGAGGTTGCCTGGCCAAAATGTCTCAGAGGTTTTGGGGTAAAATAGGTGAATTCAGCTTCCAGCTGGAATCAGTGGAGAAGTCCTCGTTAGCTACCTCATATCCACTGACACAAAGCCTATCCTAAAGCTTTTTCCTATTGCACCAGTGGGTAGGACTCATCTTGTTATCTGTCCTTAAAGTAGCTCCTGTAAGTCAGGTCAGGGATAAATTGGAAGTGCCTGCCTTTGTGAACTCTAAAAAGGAGATTAGAAGACTTAAGTGGAGACATTTCAAATATAGATAAATCCAGTTGAGAAAGAGGAGCTCACCTTTGGTACCTGAGACACATCTAGTAGTGGCAACTGAGTGCTGCTGTTGCTCAGTGCTCAGCACCCTCCTGTAGGCTTTTCCTCTTGCTATGTGGACACAGACCCAGTGACTTTAGCTGGTGCTGGATGTGACCACAGCAAGCTAGTTGCTGGAGTTTTTTGTAGGGCTGAGCTTGTAATTTCAGCCACTCTGTGTCTTCCCTGCTCACCTGGTGGTTTCCCCTATCATCCCCAAGCAGCTGAGAGACTGATCACTTGCAGAAACTGGTTTGTTACCAGTGCAGAGATGTGACATGTTCTATGTGTGTGTGAAAACCTGGTTTAGACCTAACTTGTCCATGAGCAGAAAGTGTATAATTCTGTGAGTAAAAAATACTATAGCATTGCTCTTGGTGGTTGGTTACCACCTGCCTTGCTGAATACCCACTAAAAATTTGCCTTGCTTGTCATGCCCATGGTTTTGGAAGCACTGATATCTACTCTTCAGGGGAATCAGATTGCAAAGTTGTTGGTAAATGAAAAGCAGGAACCCAATCTGGTTGCAAAGCCAGTGACTAGAAAACCAAACCAAACACAAACCTCTTAAAAATTCAGAGCTTTCATCTTGGCAACTTTTAAAATAACAAACTACTGCTCTGAACATTGCCTAGCATATGAGAGAACATTACTCACTACAAAGTGATGCAATGTGACAGCTGGTATTTGGAAACTCCAGCTATACACTGACTATAAGTTGCCTTGACTTGTTACAGCATTTCCAAGACACTCTGTGTGTGGAAAGCATGTGTGTCAACACAGGCAGTGCATGGCTCTCAGGAGGACTCCACACCTTCTGCTGGCACAGGCTTTTCTCTTCTTTTCTTGCCCTGTTCCATCCAGTTTCCAGATAGGCTCCTCCTGCAGATGCACCTCTGCCAAAAGCCCCAGCAGTTTGAGGCAGAGGTGCTGAGTGGGAGCACAGCAGAAGGTCAGTGCAGGGCATGGCCCTTGGTTGGAGGCTGATAGACACTCAGCAGCAGGCTCTCCTTTCCACCAGTGGGAATTCCTCTCTCTTTCATCTACATTATCAGCTTTATGGATGGCTACACCATTTTAAGGCCTATCTTAGCATGCTTTACCTGATACCCCTCACTGGGCAATGCCTGGCCATACTTCTTTCTTTGATTGCTCACTCCAAAAGGCACAGGGACCATGTTTTAGGCCATGCCATACAATTTAATTTCTTTTCAATTTAATGATAAAAGCTGCCTCCAAGTCCAGATACACTTACTCCCCCTTCTGCCAATTCAGTCCACAGGCTGCTCATGAGGCAGGGCTTTGTGTGTCCAGAAGCTGGGGTCATTTAAAAGACCTAATGGAAATCCAGCTGGGCCTTTCCAAAGTGTTCCCACTAGGCTAAGCATTCCCAGTGGAAGCACCAGGACAGCAATGAAACCTGAGCTGCCTTTGCAGAAAGAAGAGATCTGTGTTCTCCAAGCCCTCAGCCTTCACCATCCCTCCTGCTCCTCCATCACTTTGATTGATTTCCCCTATGAAACATGAGCCAAGGATCTCCCATCTTCTATTTTTACTCCAGGTTTGGATCACTCTGAGTTTCCAGAGGGCTTTACCTCCCAGCTGGGATTGGAGTTGTGATTAAAAAAGGACTGAATGCAGTCAAAATGAGTCAGAGAGGCAGGTGAGGGAGAAGGAAAACTTTCCTTGGCAGCCTTAGAACCTAAAGTTATTCTTAAAGTCACGGTCTAGGGGCAATGGAGGGTGAGCTTTAGCACCTGGCCCAAGGAAATCCAGGAAAAAAGATGTTCTCTGGACACCTCTTTGAATTGCCAGATAGCTCCTCAGAGGTGTTTGTGCTTTGTGGAGCTGCAGGAGAGCTGGACACCTTGAGTCTCCTCATCATGGTGAAGCGCAGAGGTCAGTGGAGGAGAGGGGTGCAGTGTGTGGAGCACGGGGTGGGAGTTAGAAGAAAGGAGCTTGGAAACAAAGAGGGGAAGCAGAAATCCAGAGCTCTGACAGTCCCCTGGACTGAGGCTGGGAAGTCATCCATAATCCTTTGGAAGACTAGCCTTCCAAAGGAGCCATTGTTTGAGTCTTGGCATGATTTGTGCCTGGAATTTCCAACTTGCTGTGGAAGAGTTTCTCTGATCATTTGAGGTCATATAGGACTGTGATTCAGTTATTGTGACCCCCCCCATTGCTAAATAGTGTTGAGGGGGAGAAGATAGCACAGCTGGCAGCATGCAGTCTCAAACCTCTCTTTGTCTCTATGCACCTGCATTCTTGAAAAGACTTTGAGAAGCTTTTGTTTCTTCCCCAAAACTCAGGTTCATACTGAGACAGCCACTGAAAGTGGAAACCAAAGCAGCTCTTGGGGAAGGCATTTGTAAGGAATGCTACCAACTAGTATCTACTGGCCCTTGCTTTGCAGGTGATTGTTTTTTGACAGGCACTGAGAGGGTGTTTTAATTAACAGTAAGGGAAAAAAGAAGGCAGAGGAAAGAATGATTTTTCATCTTTTAGAAGGTCAAAAAAGGTGTTCAGATAGCATAGAAATGGATGTGAGGGCCTAGAGAGAGACATGTCAAAACACTGAGATCCCACATCCCCTTAGAGTAGCTATTTTCTTTCTGTTATCATGTTAAATAGAGGTATCACAGAAATTAGTCTCCTGTTCAGACAGGCCCATAAGATAAAGCTGAGGTGGTGCTAGGTACTTCTTGCTCAGAGTCCTGCTTTTGGCCAAAGTCAGGAGGGTGCTTAAAATAAAGAGCTGTATGGTGATTTTGTGAGGGGTTAGCCTGTTGCCATCAGCCCAACACATGGATGTCATCACTTCTGAGGAGGACATGGCAGTCACAAGTGTGAAAGGTTAAGGAGACTGTTCTTCAGCCAGTGCAGGCCACCTCACATCTTCTCTCTTGGGAGGAATAAGAGGAGACAGCTTGCAATGGGACAACCTTCTGAACTCCAGTTCTTGTCCTTCTCATGGCAGAGCCTATCAGCCATGCTGAGCTTCACTGGCAGCTCCCTAATGCACTTCCCTTCAGCTTTTAAACTCTTCAAATCAGTTTTAGTCCAAGCTGGGACCCCAGATCAAACTGGGTTTATAGGAAAGAAGTTGGTTTGCCACAGGGAATCTCATCTGTTTTCCTGAGCTTGCTTCAGAGCCAGCACAGAAAGAAATAACCAGGTTTATTGTGAAAGAAAAAATGCCTTACACCAAACTCTGAGTGTGCTCCACATGTGTATCCCATGTGGGGGGTGGATGGGCACTGCCTGCCCAAACAGCTCCTCAGCACACAAAAATAACAATAAATACATACATATATATATATATAAAAAATAAACATTTCTCTCAGCTTGTTCCAGTGATCAAAAAGACATAGTAAAGCTCTCTCCAACATGAAAATTAAAATTAATTAATTATGTTCAAGCCTGCATTAGATGCAAGGTGGTAGGAATAATAATAAGGCAATGCTAATAACTGTGATTTTCTTCTGAGCAGTTATGGGAGATGCTGGAAGCTGAACAATAAGCTTACTGTAAGGACACATTGAGCTCAGCTCCCAAACTCTTCCAGAGATCACACACACCTACAGGAAAGAATTTTTATAAAGCTGGAGAGGTGAGGAGAGGCTTTCAGCAGCTCCAGTGCTCTTACAAGTGCTGAAAATAGATAATTTTTCACATCTATCTCTCCATCCTAGGCAGCACATCTGTTCAAACAGGGGAAGGTATAAAAGGCTTGCAAATAAAATGTGAAGTTTGCAGGTATCCATGACTGAAGGTGGTTCAAAGGTGCAGCTACCTGCCTTCAGGGACACCTTCTGAACCTATCACAGAACCACAGGATCATGAAGGTTGGAAGAGACCTCTAAGATCTCCAAGTCCAACCAGCAACCTAGCACCACCATGGCCCTAAGGAGCACATCTCTAGGGTTTTTCAACTCCTCCAGGGATGGTGACTCCATCAGTGCCCTGGGCAGCCTGGGCCAATGCCTGACAGCTCTTTTAGGGAAGCAACTGTTCCTGATATCCAAAAATGTCTAGAAGAATCAATGAAAATATCCTATTTTGGTCTTTTCCTATCTTCTTTTCCACCTCCTATCAACACTAGCAACCATTTCAGTTGTGCCAATTAAATTGCCTAAACAAGATCAGAGCAATGATCTCAGGGAAGGAGGGGAGCAGGTCTCAGGCTGTGAGCATGGATTTCACAGCTGGATGGTGTCCAGCTGAATCCAAACAACTGGATGGAGACTACTTCTGAACAGGTGGCAACCAGTGGGGTTAGAAACATCTCCAAATGTTATCAGAGTAGTCATGTGCCTGGGTTGGCCCAGCAGAAGAGAAATGATCCTCACCTCTGGTATGCCTTAGTGCTCCATACATTCAGGTTTCCCAAGGAAGGAAGGGAGCTACAGAAGCAGCAAATACCAGCATGAGAGTAAATAGCAGAGGGGAAGCATGCTGTCATTTCCATGTAAAAACAAATTGGATCTGTATGCTGAGTGCCTGGTGGGTGGTGAGAGCCCTGATGCTGTGATCTACAGCCTCTTGGAACACAAAAATCCGCACCATTAGCCTTCAGGTTTCTCTCTGCAGCACTGAACAATTAGGCAGGGTGGAGGCTGCTTTCAGCCAGGCATAAATCTTTCTTCCCTCTGCTGCAATCTCACGCTGCTAGCAATAAGTTTTCTTATCAGGCTCTGATGGTAAGAAACAAGGATCTAGATAAAGTTGTTTATTCCAGTCAGGTATTGGCATGATGTGAGAAAACACACTGAGAGACCAGATGTTCAGAAGTTGGCCACCACAGGCATTTGCTCAGGAGCAGGAAAAAGGATTTTGCCTCTTTTTTCCCTGGCCTGGCTTTGCCTGTTGTTGTTTCCTACAAGGACCTCGAGCCTTTCCTTCGTCAGCCAGCAAACCCCTGGGAGCAAAGCAGCTTGTCTTCTCTTCTGCTCCACCTCTTCTCAGAGGAGTTTTGAAGACTGTCAACACACAAAAGATAAATAGTGCTCAGGACAGCACCCAACTGAAGGTGCTGGAGAGAATTGAAGCACATTTTTAGCCATCTCTTTGGCCATTCCAGTAACCACCAATCTCATGTGGGACAGTGTTGACAGAAGGAAACTCCATCCTGCCACTCTCTGCTCGGTCTCTAGAGCAGACACTGTGGTCATGGAGGAAGCTGGATCTTGGAAGTGGTCTGGTTGGAAAAGTGACCTGATAAAAATTTACTGAATAGTTTTCAACCTTGGTTCCATGAGGCAGTTCCTTGCATGTAGTCTTTCAACCATTAATGCCAGCACAAAGGAGAGGTCAGGGACTCAGAGCCTGGAACAGGCTGCCCAGGGCAGTAGTTGAGTCATCATCCCTAGAGGGATTTAAAAGCCATTTAGAGGTCATGCTGAGGGATATGGTTTAGTGGTGACCTGACAGTTGGGCCAACAGCTGAACTTGGTGATCTTAAAGGTCTCTTCCAACTGAAACAACTCTGTGATTCTATGAGAGCTCAGCTATGAGGTAACTTGTATCTTCTATCCATCAGAGAAGTCACCTGGCACTTGCAGTCCCCACAGACACCAGTACAGCAGCAATACAGTTCCTTGAAGTCCCTATGGGTGGTTTGAGCACAGATGGCATCATGGGGCAATGAAACATGCTTGCAGCTAGGCAGTCTCTCCCCAGATGCAGCACATTCATCTCTTTCATCACAGGGAGATTCCCTCACAAAATAGGAGGACAGCTTTCGTGGATGACTGTGTCCTTTTGGGGTTTGCTTGGAAGGATTGTCCCCAGTTAATACTATTACAATAGAATCCAGACAGGGAGCTAAAAAACCAAAACATAATATGAAAATATTCTTTGATCTTGACCAGAAGTTTATTAAATAACTAATTCACAATAAAATGAGCAGAGATGCAAGGTCTCTTTTGCCTGCAAAGTGTTCGTGGTCTACAAACACAGTAGGAGATGATCAAATACCTGCATAATCTTTTATGTACATTCCAATACCTTCACTACAATATCTTTATAATCCTTTTCACCTTTTGCTAAGGCAGTTTGGACCTGAAACAATTCCTAACAGAGCATCTCCGAGGACAGGATTCCTTGGGAGGGCAACCCATTGTATGAGGCAGGAAAAAACCCCAACCCAACAACATTAGAAAGCACTTCATTAACCAATCTGAAATGAAAGCATTCAATCTTAATCCTGTCATCAGGGTTGCCTAATTAAAGCCATGGGCAGATTTATGAAGCTTGCTATTTTTGCCCCAGCCCCAGCACAGGCAGTGCCTTGGCCTCTCGGCGCAGCGGAAGTGGTGTCAGCGCTTGCCTGGACAAACCTGAGTTGTGTTTACAATATCCCAGGAGAACTTCTCTATTCTTCAACTCCCACAGAAAACTCTCCTCTCTAGCTTCAAATAGAAAACCCTCAGGCCAGGCTCCAAGTGATTTACACAAGCTGAAGCTGCAGCTTTGTTTTCCTTTCATATTTCATCTTCTAATATCTCTTCCTGATTCCTGATCGTTTCCAAGTCCAGTTTCAGGCAGTGGGATATGGTTTCTTCCTGATCAGACTGGAACAAATTTTAGGGGTTCCTGTAAAGACATCAGATACAGTCTGCATTTGCAGGGGGGTCTGTGGTGACTGCACTTCATCAAACAGGATTGGGAACTTGGGGGTTGTAGACAGAGACACCTGTAAGCATAAAAAGAAAGTGAGTTTGGGTCACAACAGACAGGGAGTTTGTAGGAGAGCATGGTCCCCTCTTGGCACCATCTCTGCCTCTATTACCTCTTAGGGCCATGGCACTCTTGTGAGACAACTGGTTCATACAATGAGGAATCTCCAGGAGCACCCAGGACACAGCCTCAGCCCCTTCCTTCCACCTTCTGTTCGGCGTTGTCACCACTATTGATGCTGCTGGAGGAGAAGTGGAGGAGAGAAAGGTCTGAGTTTCAAAATGAGTGACAGAAAGAGTCTTGTTTTCAAAGGGTAAAGAACCTCCCCCCCCCCCCCAAAAAAAAATCAGACCAAAAAAACCCTCCCCAAATAATAAACACACAAAAAAACAAAGCAAAGAAACCAGAAATGCAATTTACAGAGAACAAAACCCAGACAACCCCACCCCAAATAACAAACCAAAGAAACCCCAAACCAAAGAAACCATTACTACAATTTTCAGAGGACAAAATAATCAAGCTCCAAATACTTTCAGTATTTGGTTCTTCACATGGATTGATGAAAACCTTTTAGCATTATCCCTATATTTAGCATTGCAATAAATGTTCCCCAACTCCCCACTACCAGCACTGCTCCTTTAAAAGCCTAATAGCCTCATTTTTGACAGGTTTTCTTTCTAATGTCACTGTTTTCATCCTCATGAATTATAGATCCAGTTCTATATTCAGTGTTGGTATCACAGGAAAACCAGTAACTTCTCTTTATGATGAGAAAAAAATAAGACAGGAGACTGCAATGTAATAGAGGACAAATTTATTGATTAGGGGAAGAACAAAAAAGTCCTTTCTGGATCTTGGCTTGCAACAAGTCCTCAAAGCCTCTGTCAGACCCTACCTTACTCATGCTGGGGGAAAGGAACCATGGGCTTCAGCAGGAATTTGATTTCTTTCTTACAGTGGAGCAAAGAGCAAGATAAATGAATAACTATCCCAGCAGTTGGTTGGCCAAAGCCCTAATTCTCCTGTCTAGCAGAAGATGACCTCTCACTTGACTGTAATTCATCATGACCTCTCCCAAACTAAATATGCCTTTGTGAATTCTGACCTGGACACTACCCACACTCACAGTTCAAGATATTTTACTACTATTGACCAGCATTTCACTGCTGGGTCTGGACCCCTCCTTTCAGAGGGCCCTGTTAGCAAGCAATAACATTCCTTTTCTTGAGTTCCTTCCCTCCTACAAGAGCTGAGGTGGCCAAAGTGGGCAGATTTTGACACAGCAGAACCCAATGCAAGGAGTTTTGCACCCAAAGTACAGAGAAAGAAGAACATATTTAAGTAATTTTTGCTCTTCAGTCTGGAGAACAAAAATGCTGTTAATTATCTCCCTGTTATGCCTGATGGATCTGCACTTCCATGAGATGTTTCAGTCTCTTCTAAATGAGATTTGTGAATAGCAGGGGAGTGTGCACAGATGTAAAAAGCATATATATATATATTTATACCTTCTTATTTTCTCCTCTTACACAAGGAACTTTGCCAAACAGTGCTGTTTCCCCTCTGTACCTCTTACCTCCATATCCTCCTTTCCACAGGAGCTGACAGCCTGTGTCACAGAATCCCAGAGTGTTAGGGATTGAAAGGGACCTCTGGAGATCATCTAGTCCAACCCCCCAGGCAAAGCAGGGTCACCCACAGCAGGTTGCACAGGATGGCATCCAGGCAGGTTTGGAATGTCTCCAGAGACAGAGACTCCAGCACCTCTCTGGGCAGCCTGGGCCAGGGCTCCACCATCCTCCATATTCTGGCAATTTCTCCTGCACACTCTTCATTCCAGGAGGAAGGAATGCAGAGGCCAGACAGGCAAACTTATCTTTGCAAAGATTTTAAGCTGCTTTTCCTCTTGTCAAACCATCCTAAAATAAATGTATTCTACACCTATAGGCTAAGAAACCTTTTACAAGGAAACACTATCATGAAAAAGTATAAATCACAGTGGAGATAAGGATTCAAAGGACTAAAGTTGTATATACAATTGAGCTGCAGAGGTATGAAGGTCTGGCAGATGTCACCAAGATGCTATTTTCTAATTGTTTCCTCACCCAGAAACCATCTTCTTGTCAAAGCCTGAGCAAATTACAGGAATAGAGTTTATCCCAGAGCCTGTTTCTGACATGAGTAACTTTGCCATGCTGCCCTTCTGCCTAAATCCACCCAAGATGAGGCTGGAAAGTTTTACAATTTTTCTTGCTGTTTTATTTTATCTCTTCTGCTCTTCCTAGGGCAGCAGAATTATCCCCATTGAATGACAGAAACAAATGCATTAAATAGAGGGGAAAAAAAGAGGTAGAGAAAACAGCTCTGAAAACCAAAATATTTTCTTTTTAAAAGGGGAAGAAATAAAGGAAAAGGAAAAAAAAAAAGTAGCTAACTAATACTGAAGAGCAGAGCAAAGTTTTGTGGTGAAACTCCTGAAGTCCTGGAGGCCACTGGTAGACTTCTGTCCAGGAGCTGTAGCAGTAGAGGGATATGGATACAGAGCCTTAGAGCATGACCTGGTGTCAGGGAGGGTGAGCTGAAGAGGCCATCTGGAGCAAAGATGCAGGTTCCCCCAAGTGAAGGGAGCTTGGGGTACACAGCCCTGCCACCACCACTGCCTGCTTTCTTCTGGAGGGCAGCAGTAACACTCCCAGAACAAAGAAAGAGACCTTTTCCATGAGACTCCTTCACCCAGCATGGCTGAATATCAGTTCCCACCAGCCCATCCTGTGCCTGGGGGAAGAGGAAATTAAGGAGGAGTGAAGTTGATCCTGCTTGTCCCTCTGTTGTCAGTGCTCCACAGAGCTCCAGAGCATCCCACCTGCAGCCACCACATCTCCCAGCAAGATTCCTCACATCCCTTCACTGCCCTTCAGAAGAGCCTCACCTGAGAGGTTGGGCTTCACCCAAATAAGTGCCACTCAAACCCAGCTCTGGTAGAGAATGGTGGTGGTGGAGGTTCAGTAGGTGGAACTACTATCTTTGACTGAGGACCAAGGCTCCTGTGTGAAGCTAGGAAGTTCTGTGCTGGAGCATCTGGCATCCTTCAGCTGTCACATGAAACAAGTTCTCCTGACTCATGAAATAGCACATCCTTAAAGATCCCATGGCATGCTCTGCAAAACCCCACTCAGCAGTATTGGTCCACTGAGCAAACCAACTTATCTTCTGCCTCTTGTCATCTCTGTTTCCACTAGAGAAGGTGATTTCCATTTTTGTCAGCTGTGCCTGGTAGTTGTATGTAATAGATTCACCCTTCCACACTAGAAGCTGTCTGCTTTCCAGTGGGTGGGTGTAGGTGGAATGGGATGTTTCTGTAGGATCATTGGATGCAGTGTACCAATGTCAATCAGGTTTCCTCTGTTTCTCAAGCTGCTTTGTGTGCAGTACATGAACCAAGCATTGGTGCTGGATGGAAACTCGTGGCTAGTGATGTGAGCAGAGACATCTAAGATCATTGCAGTCTGATTATTTTGTGTCTATGTGAATTATCTCTGAAAGACTCAAACCATTTGGGCACCACGATACAAGAAGGATTTCAAGTCATTAGAGAGTGTCCAGAAGAGGACCACAAAGATGGTGAAGGGTCTGGTGGGGAAGTCACATGAGGAAGGGCTGAAATCACTTGGTCTGTTCAGCCTGGAAGAGAGGAGACTGGGAGGAGACCTCATCCCAGTTTAGAACTTTCTCACCACAGGTGAAGGAGAGGCAGGAGCTGATCTCTTCTTTCTGGTGACCAGTGACAGGAGCCAGGGCAATGGCATGAAGCTGTGCCAGGGGAGGGGCAGGGTAGCTCTCAGGAGAAGGTTCTTCCCCCAGGGAGAGGTGCAGCACTGGAACAGGCTCCCCAGGGATGCACTCATGGCACCAACTCTCCTGGGATTCCAGCAGCATCTGGCCAATGCCCTCAGCTCCATGGAGTGACTTTGGGGGTGTCCTGTGCAGAGACAGGAGTTGGACTCCATAATCCTGGTGGGTGCCTTCTAACCTGGGATATTCTGGGATTCTGTGTGATTGTTTCCTAGAGTGTGCTTGGAGACATCCCCCCAGGAGGCAGAAGGGGCAGTGTCTTTGTAAGTGGTGAGATGAGGAGGGCTGTGTGCTCCCTGCTATCCATGCACAGGGACAGAACATTCAAACTGGAGTAGAGCAGACATGCTATTAACAGCAGGATTACTTTGATGAGATGAAATGAAAGATCTCCTCATATCTATCCTTGAAATTATGGCTCTGAAGTGAGAATTGCAGAAATACACCTGAAGGTAAGAAAGCTAACTCTTTAAGCTAAGGGAAGCCTTAGGAGAAGAACAAATAGCACTAAAATGACAATGGGTGCAATTAGGCTGAATATCAGATATAACCCTCAGTAAGCTGAGGAGGAAGAGTCTGGAACTACCTTCCCCTGGAAACACAGGGAGCCCAGAGACTCAGACTTTTGAAGACATAACTTAATCAGCTTATGAAATGGTTTATGTGGTGTAGCTACAGAACACAAAACCTCCTTCAACCCATTTTGGTGGTTGCACTCAAACAAATCACTAAGATTAGCTTCCTAAACCCATTACCACCCTGCTTATGCCTTCTTGCTATGTCTCCATCTGCTTATTGCTTGAACCTGTGGCTTGGCCTGGCACGTGTGGTATGCTTTGTACTGTGTGGTACCTCTAATCCTGTTTCATTCTGAATCCCACTTGATGTTGGGCTGGGTAATGTGCTGCTGATGTGGAAAGGAGGCTGCACATCTTACACAAAAGCAAAGGAAGACTCTCTCTCTCTTTTTTTTTCCCCTCCAGGAATGCACTGGCAAGAATCCCACCAGACAAAGATTTAACTTACAGCCACAAGAATGGACATAAATGGTGAATGGTTGCTCTCCTGAAAGAGCTCAGGAATGCCCCTGGGATTCCAGTCTGGGCTCACTCCAGACCATTACACCTTGCACATCTCTCTGTTACATGTGTGAATCACAAAGGCATAAAGGTTGGAAGAATACTCTAAGATCATCAAGTCCAACCTTCCACCTCTCATCACTAAACCATGTCCCTAAGTATCACATCTCTAAGCTTTTTGACCACCTCCAGGGCTGGTGACTCTACCATATCCCCAGACAGTCAAGAGTCTTTGCTGGAGAGAGGTAACTTGTGTGAAACAGGTTTTTACTACCCACCCTTGTACCTTTGCCAAAGGCTCTCAAGCCCCACACCTTTTACTGGTATGTATTATTGCCTCAGGTGAAAGGGTTGGTGGCAACTGGCATCTGGGTGGACAGGTGTGAGTACAAGAGACTGAGGAGTGAAAGGACATGGCTTTGCCTCTGTGTACTTGGCTTCTCCAGGGGCTCCTCCCTCACTTATATCTCAGGAGTACCAGCCAGGGCTGACAGCCCCAACTCAATTCTGTTATTCAGTGACACTCCTGATGTTTGGGGAAACCTACTGTCACAAAACACCTCACCAAGGTTACCTCTGTTCAAGTGCATGGAGAAAATGAAGGCAGAGTTAACATTAGGTTCAGGCTGAGAGAAGATGCAACCACAAGCCAGAAAATAAGACTGTCTCCAGCTTCCAGCACTTTTTCATTCTGCTTTTCCCAGAACCCACTGAAGATGTTTTTAAATGTCTTTTCTTAAAATATTGGTAATAATCTGTTCTTCTTCAGTAATGTAGGAAGGTTGATGTTTCAGCCCCTGCTAAAACCCAGCCAGCAAAGCAGTGGTGAGAACATTTATCTTCTAGACTCCAGTCTGGTTTTACTGTGGGAACACAGAGGCCATGAATCAGTGGAACTGCAGTCTAACTTCATGGTCTCCTGGGGAGCCTGAGATGCTTTTGTCTCTGTGATCAAACCCCTTTGTCAGCAAAGCAGACTAATTGCTGGAGGCTGTATCACCTTCAAACAGTGCAGTGCAGGGAGCAAATGGGAAGTGTAGTAGCAGTGGGAATATAAACCCACCTGCAGACAGAGCTCATTGGGGACTACATGTGAGTTAAATCCTTCACCAGTGAGTGTCCTTATGAGGAAGGGAGATCCTAGTAGGAAGCAGCTAGTAAGGAAACATGTTCATGTTTGTTTGGATTTGGGTTAGTATAGATTTGGGAGCTCGAAGTCAATGATGTTAACCAGTGAGAGGACAAGAGGAAATGGCCTCAAGTTGCACCAGGGGAGGTTTAGATTGGATAGCAGGAAACATGTCTTCCCTGAAAGAGTTGTTAGTCCTTGGCCCAGGTTGCCCAGGGCAGTGGTGGAGTCACCATCCCTGGAGGGGTTGAAAAACCCTAGAGATGTGGTGCTTAGGGCCATGGGTTAGTTGCTGGTTGGACCTCTTGATCTTAGAGGTCTCTTCCAAGCTTGATGATTCTGTGATTCTATATGAGAAGTTATTGCTGTTTCTAGGATGCTTGCACAGTGCAATCAGTTCAAAGAAACTTTGCAGCACACCTCCCTGAGCAGCTTCCAGTGGTGGTGCAGCTGGATTGAAAAGATGTGGTAAAACAAGAACAGGAATTTGGGAAATGAGCTCCTGGCTTTATCCATCATTGTGAAGTGTTCTGTCAAGTGCCACTGAAGTTGTCTGCACCATATTTTCTCTGCTTTTAAAGTAGGCTTAGAACATTGACCTCCCACCCTGGGAACTAATTAATTGCTATTGATAGAGTACTTGGCAATGTTCTGTTGACAGACACTGAAGAGGTGCTGATATTGCTGCTAGAGCTCCTCTAAGTGCCATCTCTTTTCATCAGGATGGAGCCTAAGAGCCAGAGATGGAAAGGAATATTCAGTGGGAAGCAGGGAGCCATTATTATTGGCACTGGGGCTCTTTCAAAATCATTTTACTGACTTTAATTAATATTTCAACTCCATTTGTGTTCCTCCAAATCAGCCTAGATTAAAGAATTCAGACAGCACTTTGGAAATCCCTGGGCAGGCATCCATGGCTTGCTTTTGGTTTGCTTTGGTTTGTTGTTCTCCAGAGTCCCTCTGTAAGAGGAAGAATCTTTGGGGGCAGCTCTGGAACCTGGGCTGGTGGGCAGTGTATCTCCCAGCCTAAGAACCCTCCTCAGTTTTCATGCCTGAAAGACCAGACTCTTCCCTTGCCCATGTCACAGGAGTGCCTTGGCCATGCTTAGCTTTTGTACAGTTCTCCTCATCTTCAGATCTCTTGGAGCTGACACTGCCCTTGGAAGACTTCTTGCTGGCAGGTGATTAGCTGGGTGCCAGCCATGCATTTGGCACTCAGCACTGTGTAAAATGCTACCTCTGCCCTTTAAGGTCCTAATTATAGCTCCAGCCCTCCAGGATGCTTAGTGCCCTGGGAGGTTCCTGTTTCCTTTCTATTCCTTCAGTTAAAATGTTAGAAAAAGCCATAGCATTTCTTAAGCTGAGGCTCCTGGAAATTTTATCTAAAGACACATTGAAGAAACCCCAGTTATTAAGTTTGCAAGTGCTGAAAGCATGAGCAAACCTAACAAACCTGCCTTACACTTCCAAGATAATCTATGATCAGAGCTAATGGACAGGTTTAAAGTGTTAGAGAATCACAGAATCAGTAAGGTTGGAAGAAACCTCTCAGATCATCAAGTCCAACCAGCAAGCTATCACCACCATGCCCCTAAACCATGGCCCTAACTCCCAGGTCTGACCTTGTTCTCAGTACCCTGAATGAAATCTCCAACCTCTGCCTAATTATGTTTATCAGTTTAACTTCCATTAAGAAAAATCAAAACCCTAGCTCAGAGTAGATGCAAAGCACAGAAGGAGTGAACATTGCATGATCCTCTCCAGCTTTTTTTCCTCTGCTTTCTGGAGGGAAATCCATTCAAATGCCTTAAATCTGAGCAGCATCTGCTGTAACCTCTTCCACAGTCAGGAGGAATTCCCACTTGGAGATATTGTTGGCTCCAGGCAATGAAAATCCATGACCCATATAGAGGATGTGCCAATGGTCAGCTTCTGTATCTACAGCTCCCAGCCTCTGCTCTGGCTGGGCAAGAGGACCAGATCTCTCTTAGTTTTTCTTCTTGGATTCTTACACAGCTGTTGGAGGGAAACTCACCCAACCACCTAAGTGACTCAGGAAATAGGTTGCAAATCTGTTCCATTCTGGCCATGCTCCAGAGTGAAGCAGGACTGTACTGGCCAGCAGCAAAGGGTTGGAAATCCACACTGGGACATATTTCACATTCCAGGGCATGTGCTGATTCCCCCCCACCTCCACAAAAAAAAAGGAAAAAATCCAAAAAACTTTCCACTGCAAGCAGGCACTGTGAAAAACTTGCCCTCTCTAATTGTCCCACTGCCACCAAAACTGGTATTGGGAATATTGTGGTATCCAAACCCCTGTGACTAGCAGAAGAACAAGCTCACATTCAGAAAGAAGTTAGTTTTCTCTTGCCTGGCTTGAATGTGTTGTTGGAGCAGCTTTGCAAATACTTGGAAGGAAGCAGCCAGGTTGTGTTCATAGCCCTGAACTCTTCCCTGTGAGGTCAGACCAAAGGTTCACCCAACCCAGAGCCTTGTCCCACAGCAGGTGTCAGCCCAGGGAGTGGGGCAGGCCAACTCAGAATCACTGAATTATTCAGGTTGGAAGAGACCTCCAAGATCATCACAAGTTCCATGCCATCTTTTCTCTGCAGACTCTCCAGCCTCTAGAAAGTTAAGAGATCAACTACTTGCCAGAACCAAATGTGATATCTCTTTATTTTAAAATATTCATAAATGCAGAGCTGCTTATCTACAGCTAGAGAAGAAGTGAGCAGCACAGGGCTGGAACAGGTGAGCTGATAGCAGAGGAAAAGCTGCTCAGGGAGAGCTGTGTGTTTTAATTGCTGAAGACAGCTTTAATTGCCATCTTCAACTGCTCAGCAGGGGATGCAGAGAAAGTAGAGCCAGACCCTGTGCAGAGGTAAAGGACAAGCAGCAGCAGAGAGAGGCTGCAGCAAGGGAAACTCTAGTCAGATACCAGGCAAAAAAGAATTTCCCCTGACAATGAACAGGTGCCCAGAGAGATGTGAAATCCTCACCCAGAAAGATATCCAAAATTCAGTTAGATTAGGGTCTGAGCATCATGGTCTAGCTTTGAACTTCACTCTCCTCTGAGCAGAGGGTTCCTTCCCAGCAGGATGCTGGCTTGACCTTATGAATCTATACCCATGACTTTTGACTTTACAAAGCTATCACCTTGCCAGATTCAAAACTGCTTCCCCTAACCTTAGAGATATCCTCCCTAGGTGCTGCCAGCATCCCCCAAAAACCATTAGCTTTTGCATCAGCCTGTGCATCCTGAGTGAATGTACTGCCCACCTGATTCTTGTATCTTATTGATCTTCTCTGCAATTTTAGCCCCTGCTCCCTTGCTTTAATGGAATGATAATAATTTTGTTGCTAGTTACCTGTCACCAGAGCATGTCACCAATTCCCTGCAACTCTCACTGCATTGGTATAACTGCAGTTGCACAGTCCCCTTGCTGTAACTCCCCCACCTGTGTTAACTACTGGACAAGTTACATGCCACATTTCTTCCATGTGTACCTACAGATGCAGAAAGTGTTGTCAAAAATGATTTTTTTATCTATATTTTCTTTTTTAGCTAATGAAAGCAGAGAAACAAGGTAGAATTCCCCCATGTGAGTGCAAATTGATCCACTGCTTTTCAGGAGATGGAAAGAGATTGTCACAGTAAGAACCTTTTTAACCAGCAATTTTGGGGGACCTGTTGTAAAAACTTCCTTATAGTAATCTTTTCTGTTCTCTCTTGCCCTAAATAACTACACAAACACTGGAGTTGCATCATCTTCTCTGAGTCCCTTCTATCACACTGCAACCAGCTGGTGCCAAACTGCTAACGCAGGCTGGAGAACTGGCGATGTCACAACAGAAAGTTTTGGCTCCCTGGTGATCTGTGGAACTGGAGAAGCGATCAGGACAAGACTCTGAGCAGCCTCTGTTGGTTTGGCAGCCAGAAATGGTGGCAGATACAACAGCCACGTTGGGAAATACCACACAAAACACTGCTGAGCTGGGAGCACAAATCTTGCCCAAGCCCACGCAGGTCCTGAAGGGATCGTGGGGTTCCTTCCGAGCTCCTGCCATCACCCACAATTGTCCTTGGGTTCAGGGCAGGGGCAGAGTGAGTCAATGTTTTGAATGATGGGTTTGAAAATTGGGCTGCTGGAGGGAGCAGTAAACAAACACACATGACTCCTAAACCTCATGCCACCAGTTGGCTGAGTTCAAACCCAGACGACGCGTTCACACCAGGAAGACTTTGCCTCCACCACCTCCTCCTGATGGCTTGCTTGCAGCCTGCAGGCTGACTGGGCTGCTGAGGAGCAATGACATTGCTCCTCTTCTCACCCACTGCTGGTGTAAAAGCCAAAGGAAAATCATTTGAACTTCATCCCAACCTCTTGCCCCATTCTGCAGCTTTGCTAGCACTTCCAGGATCCCTGTGTGCTAGAGCAGCCTTGGAGTTTCTGCTCCACAGATGAGGAACAGAGACATGAAGGGAGAGCTTTTCAGAAAGTCTCAGCATGCATTAAGGGACCAAAAGAGGACAACTCTTAGATAGGCAGCCAGCTTTCTTCTCCTTTGTTTTGTTTTTCTCCTTTTTGATGCTGAGCACTCAGCAGTTCTCTGCAGCCACAATTTTTAGATGCTTAACTAGGCCTTGGACTTTTATTTTAAGGCAGCAAAGCTGGCAGCTAAGTGACTTGCCCAAACTCACCCAGGGTGTCTGTGGCAGAGCCAGCAGTCAAACCCAGATCTCCTAAGTCTCAGGCCAGCCTTAACCACAGGACTATTCTTCCTCTCACAAAGATGATCCCCATCCCATAGGAAAAATATTCTAACAGGATTACAAAAAAATAAAATAATAATACCAAAAAATCCCTATAAAAATACTTAAACCTGAACAAATATGTAATAATTGCTCTTCAGAATCCAGGCAGGCTCTAATTAAATCCATGTCCTGTAACCTTCATTTAAACCAATCCCAATATTATTTTTAGGTTTTGCATGTGGATTTATTGCTTCTATCAGCAGCATGTTTGGCACTGGATGCCATACAAAACTCTGTGTGTTTCATCAAAGCCCTGGCAAGAACTTTTCTTCTCTGGACAGCTGCTGTGGGGCTTGCAGCAGAGGAGAACTAGCAGCTTCATTTCCCTGACATGGGTGGCTCAGATTAAAAAACAGCCTTATTTCTTCTGCTTATGTTACTGTCCCCTTAGGAAACAGGGTGGTTGTGTTACTGATCATGTAAGCAAGTCCTTGCTGATTTGCACTGCAAGCCACAGTTTGGGATTAAGCTTTAATTCCGGAGATAGGAGTTATATAATAAAGCAGAATGTGACTCCCCCTGGGCTACACTTGCTGACCTTCCCAGGATAGTGAGCAGAGGGCTGTGGTGCTGAGGCCAGAAATCTGACCTGAGCCAATTCCTTCATCTCCTTAAGGATAATTTCATTTTCCCTCTTGATTTCCAATGCAAAGAGTGTGTGTGCTGTGCAAGAGTTTGCAGATGTCCCAGGAGCTGAGTCAAGCTGGAGGTGTTGTTTTCACACGTGAGAGAGGCAGTAGAAGATGTTCTCTTCACAGGCACGTGGCAACATCTCTCTTCTGATTTTTTTTCCCCCCTTTTTATTCATTGTTTCATCCTTCTGTAATCCCAGGATGGCTTAGAGGAACTAACCACAATAATACTATTTTTTTTTTTTTACAAGATTTCTAACTTAAGTTTTGGTCAGGGACAAGAAACTCAAATATTTCTGGTAAACTAGAACAATGTGGCTTCTGTGAACTGTACTTGAAGGTTGTGCCCTGAAGAATTGCAAAACATCTACTTGTCCTTGTTTCTTAAAACCTTCCAGCTTCACTTATGGAAAAGGGTTAAAAGCAAGAGGAGAAAAAGAGTGAAGAGGTCACAATAACTCAGGTCAGCTGCAAAGCCAGGGTATTTCTTACCTTCTTACCCTGCCTCTCAGTACATGCTAGACTAATGTCTCCTTTTTTGTTGTCCCATGAACAACAAACGTTTCACTTCAGCTCTCAGTCACTGCTTTGGCCCTGAGCCTTCAGAGCAGATGTAGTAGATGGTGTTATAAAAATAGTAAGTAAGCAGCAGTGGCAAAGGCTGGACAGGAGAAGGGGACATGCAACTGCCAGACAAGCCTGACAACTGCAAGTCCTCCTTTGGGTTCTCACTGTGTCCTTCAGAGGATTGGACTGGGCATGCAGATCAGCAGAGCTTGCTTTGTTGTTGTTAAATGACAGCAGCCAGTGCTTAACTTGCCATGCAGAACCACAGAATCATCAAAGTTGGAAGAGCCCTCTAAGATCATCAAGTCACCAAGCTATCACCACCATGGCCCTAAATAACACATGCTTTTAAATACCCCTTTTATAAAGCTCTGGATTTTGCCTGAGCATTGCACCTTCATTTGCAGGCTCAAGGATCTGGTTTGGGACAGAAAAGCCTTTTACTGCTGGGACCTGATGACCTTTTCCAGCCATAATGATTCTGTGATTCCTGCCTCATACAAAAGCTGTGTCCTGCCTCTTCTGAAGGTTTTTCCTTGCTAGTTCACTGGTGTGCTGTGACCCTGAAGTGAGTATGTGCCTGGGAGAGCCACAATGGTAAATGATCTCTGATTCAAGAACACTTGTGCTCAGGTCACTGGAGCCCATTCACTGCCACTGCTGCAGGTGATTAGACCCTGACTGCAAAGCAGCACTTCAGCAGATGATCAAAGTTACACAAGGGCTTTCAGAGTGCTCCAAAAATGAACTGACACAAGTACATCCTCCTGAAATTGGGCACCAGGTGAGGATTGTGTTTTGCCACTGAGGTGTAGTCATATGGAGGAAAAAAAAAAGCCCAACAAACCAACAATAAAGCACTGTGAAAACAGAAGCCATTGTCTGTCATTACCTCTTTATCTGGCTATGATGTATCCATCCAGCCTTGCTTCACTGTGCAAGGCACTGTGGCTGGAAGCATCCATCAGCCTCTCAGTTCAGTTGGATTCATTATGCTCAATCAAAAGGTTTCAGAAGAGGAGAGAAATGTCTGCAGCAGTTAATCCTGTCTGTTCAGGTTGTCAGGACATTGGCATTTTACACTTCAGCACAATTACAAGACAAATCTGCTAATGGGATGTAATCTTTCAGAGTAAACAAGGAAGCAGAGCACTAATATTCTGGCAATTGATTTATGCAGGGTAAATGGTGCAGAGTAAAAGCTTCAGGAAGCCACATGAGAACAGCCCTAAGCTGGCCTGGTGCTGCTTTCCCTTCCTTTCTTCCACAGAAAGAAAACACTATGTAAAGTCTGTTTTTAATTGATCTGCATCCAGGAATCAACACTAGGTCAAAAGGGACACATTGTACCTGAGGGGGTCCTCTCCTCTCTCTTCCCTGCTCTTATAGATGTGGCTCTTAGGGCCATGGTTTGGTGGCATGGTGGTGCTAGGCTGCTGGTTGGACTTGATGATCTTAGAGGTCTCTTCCATCCTTACTGATCCTGTGAGCTCTAAGCATTTATTTCTTTGACTAACCAAACCTTGAAAGGTTCAAGTTAAGAGTGATTTCAAGTGGGTAGTTGCCTTCCCACCAGCCTAAAAATTTCCTAGGCTGGCTGGTCAAAGAATTGCTGTGTAATTCCATGCACACACATATATCCCCAGACAGACAGCCACACACACATCACACCCCCTGTTATCTCTGGCATATTTTTAGAACAGATGCAAGAGAAATAAATGTGAATCCTCTTGTAGCTTCTGCCCATTGCTTGGTTGCTTACAGCACAGCAGTTTTGTAACTCTGCCTAGTCACTAATACCCTCCAACAGCCATTTGGACATCATGTTTTCATTAAGCATTTATAGCAAACCAACTGCAATTAAAGATTTATAAATCCTATTGCATTACAGCACAACCCAGAGCAACAATTGACCCTGAGGTCAACTTTCTTTTTGTTTGTTTGGTTTTTTTTGTCTCCTAAGGGCAGTAACATATTGGGATCAGTTATCAGTGGAAAGCAAATGTTCTGCTTTCTTCATGGGTTTGCCCAAGTGATTTTGGTTTTATTGGAAGCAGTTTGTTGGGAACATAGTATTTATTGAGGGAGGAAGGGCCTGAAAATTAGAATACACCAATAAAACAGAAGTCAGTTTGGAGAGACCTCCCACAGAATCACAGAATGTTAGGGGTTGGAAGGGACCTCTGCAGATCATCTAGTCCAACCCCTCTGGCAGAGCAGGTTCACCTGGAGCAGTTCTGAGAGACCTCCCAAAGTCATTTGCAGCCCTGACTCTGTTCTTTCAACACAGGCAGGGATTCAGCACATTATTTGCCACGTGATAGACACAAATGCACTTCAGGCAACTCACCTGAGCTCTCTGCAATGACCTGAACTCTGCTTACCTGACCTCCTCCCAGAAATACTGCTCCCATCCAGAGAGCTGCATGGCACAGCTGGATGTCAGAGATACCTGTTGCTGAATTATCTTCATTACTTATATATTAAGTATATTGAAAGAGATTTAAGTGGTTATTTTGCTCTGGAGGAACTTTACCCCTTGGCCCAGCAGTGGTGCTTGAACTGGTTCATCCACCTCTATTTCCTGTTAGAAAGGATGCTGAGAGGCAAGGGTGACTTCTGGCAACCTGGAATGACACTGTGAAGTGATGACATTGTTAGGATCCAAAAGAACATTGGTATAATTGGGTACATCCAGGCTTCCACAGGGCATTGGGAACTGAAGTCATCTATAAAAACTCTTTCTCAGGGTACCCCTGGGACTGGGTTTTTCCCAAGGCCTTGAAGACTTTACGAGCTACTCGAAGGGAAACAGGCTCTGCCCTTTCAGTGAAAAGCTGGACCCACAGCATCCAGATGCAGCCCAGCTTGACCTCTGCTCTTCTGGAATGAGGAGGGGAGGGGTTTATGCATTTGTTTACCAGGATTTTACCAACTGTTACTCTGTGAATGTTTAAAACTACACCTCGAAATTCCTACTTAGTCATCAGGGAAGTGGACAGACTCCAAACCAGCACAGCACGTCACCACCCTCCATAAAGTCCATGTTTGAGGGTAACTATGTTTTGCTGCAGAGAGAAGTTGCCATCAATTTGTGGACATGTTTTTTGGGGTTTTTTTCCCCATGATTTTTAAGACTTGGGGGTATTTCTCCACCTTTATGGAAGACCTGTGGGCTCCTAAGCCATGCAGAACACCCACAAGTTCTCTTGCATTTCCAGGGTGGTGAATGATTTCTGGTTATAGAAATGTGTGGGTCACAGCCTGATGTTTTCCACCTATTTGTCCACTCTCTGGCTCTCCCTCTGATGGGCTTGAGAAGGTTCCCCTGGGTGGGCGTTGCTGGAGCAGAGCTGCTGGCAGGAGGAGCAGTGGGAGCCAGCACAGCAGGGCTGAGCTAGCTTCGTGAGAAAGTGCTCCGGTGGAGCTGGTGCAAAGCAGCTGCCCCCTCGCTGTCAGCAGGAAAGTCTCTGTGCAGGACTAAAACTCCTCCTTCTCCTCCAAACTGGGGTTTTGCAAGGGCTTTGTATGCTAGCCCAAGGCTGGGGTGGGGGGAGGAGGGGATAGGGGGAGGAGAATTGCTTGGACCTAGTTTAATAACACACTCTCCAGGCTAGAGAATCCACACTTTGCCTGTCAAAACTCCACACTGAGCCTTTCTCTCTGTTTTGCACCTAGGCTGGATCTCCCCAGGGATCAGTGATAACGTTTTGACTTGTGACAGATGCTTCCTTCATAAGGATATTTTCCAGGCTGATTTTTCCCCAGCTACCTCATAAAAATAGTCTCTTTTTTATTTGAAATGAGTTATTTTAGCTGCTGAAGGGGGTGGAGGGGTGAGGGCAGCAGCATCCTTTAAAAGTTGCCTTTTTGATTAAAAAAAAAACCCTGAAAAATAGAATTCTAAAGTAATTAACATGTGTGTTATTGGATGTACACTGATGATTACATTATAGGAGTGGTTATCAAAGGATTACAGCTAAGAGGTTTAATATTCTCCATGTTGATCCTGTAGCAAATTAATCTGGTCTGACCTTTACTGTTCTTTGTTATGTCACCACAGGATCATTTCAGCTCTAGCATCTCTTACCCCCTTGCAGTGAAGTGAAGAAGAGTAGGGACATTCAAACCCATATCTTTTAAGGCAAGAACTAATAAAGCCTAGCTTAGCTTGTTCATCCTAACAGGTCAGCTGAGACAAGCAGACCTGAATTACAAACTTGTATCTCTGTGAAGCTTCTGTTGTTGTTGTAGCAGCAACAGAGCGTGAAGAGATCTGTTACCTCTCTAAGGATTAGGTTTGGTGCTTGATAAAGTGGGAGCTGCTTGCTGCCATGTACATGTTGAATCATCTCATCCCTTAGAAACAAAGCAGAAGATGAGGCCAAGAGGCTGCATCTAGCTGTCTCAGGCTGGAATCCATCATCTTTAATCCCCCAGTGTCCACACGAAGGCCACACAATGAAGGGGTTAGATGTGACAGTGCAATCTCACAGCCATGAGGTCACACCAAGCAGCATGGATTAAAACCATGGGACTTCAGGAGATGAGCTTCAGACTTCAGAGATAAGAAAAGCTGCATAATGACGGATTCTGAGCTTTCTGTCTGACTCAGCAGAGAACAAAAGACTAAGCCAATTAAATAACTGACATCTGCTTTTGTATGCTTGTGTTCATCTCCACGTAAAGCAACCTCAGGAGGTATTTTTTACTGCTGTCAGAAGAACATTTCTGTCACTGATCAGGTCTCTACAGATGAATTTTCCTCTTGGAAGTGCTAAAAGAAGCTACAGGTGCACAACACCCAGCCAAGTTCTGAGGAGATACAGGAACTCTTGCCTTTTTTTTGACCCTGCTTTATTCCCTCCACAGGACACTGGATTTCTTTCCCCTCTTCTCTGGGCAGCCCATCTCCTGCTGAGGGCTTTGGCTATAGAATGGTTATTTTTGCCTGAGTTTTTTGCACCCATAGTCATCTGATGCCAGACCCCAGCCCCTCTTTGGAGAAGAGTCTGTATTTGTCTAGCACCATTTCTCACATTCCCATCTAGCTGTTCTAGCAGAGCAGCTGCTGCAAACACCACTGCTCCTCTGCTTGTGCTTTCCTTCCTGGTCTGAATTTGGGTTACCCCTTTGGTAGGAAGGACATAACTCTGCCATCTCAGGACAAATTGCTAGCCTAAATTTCTTGCTCCTCAGAAAGACAATGTTCATGTTTCCTAGGAAACTTCAAGCATTGTTCATTGTAAACATAATCTTTGCAGATGTGAGGAACTGAGGTTCCTCTTCCACCAGAGAAAAACTAAAACCCCAAACCCTAGTGAAGTTTATCAAACCTTTTCCCTCTAACAGCTTTCTGGAAAGGGAATGAGATTTCCATTGTTCCCTTCAATTTGCTAAGCTCCTGATTTGAACTGGTTGCAGGGTTACCTTTCTCAGGACCCTGAGGAGCTGCAGCACCACCCAAGCCTCATGGTGAATGATTGCTAAGAGGAAGGTAGCCAAAATGATGATGTGATCTAGTAGCCTGCTGAGTATTCTTGTTAGGAAAGCATCAGACTCTGACCTGCTTTACTCCAAGCCTGAGGGAGTGCTGTGGAGCACAGGGCAACATTCTTCTCCCTTACCTTAGGATCTAAGGTTGGCTATTGGCTCTAAGCTAATCATCCAGGCAACCTCTTTGGTCACTTAAGAGTTTAAAAGGCATCTTCAGAGAGTGACTTCTGCCATCAACCTGAATGTATCAACCCTTTCTCTCCTGGCTCACTCCAGATGAAGCCTGGGAGACCACCTTAGCCACAATGTCCAGCTCTTAGATGTTTAACATTCTGTCACCCAGATGTCCTTGAAAGGAAGACACCTTTAGAGCCCAAGCTCTCACAGACTTGTTCTTGTAGCCCAGAAATGACACAAATTTCCCTTTGCTTTCCTTTCTCCTACCTCTGCTCTGTTGTTACTGGTCACTACATTAAAGGATTTGCATTGTGAAGTGGAGAAAGTGTAGAATTCCCATCACCCACTTCAATATGGCAGGAAAACATCAAGTCTGGCCTGAAAACATGAAGTGTGGCTTGTAATTCTCCAAGGCTATGACTGTATTGTGTGTGAATCCCAAGAGCTGGAAAGACACACCCAACCTAAGGTCCTCCAGTTATCCAACAGTGCTGCAGAAACCAGGCCTTCCTTCAGAGCCTGCTCTTCACTTGCCAAAAGGAGTTGATTGCCCAAGTCCATCAGTTGCCAGGAAACATATGATGTTCAGCTCTGCTTTCAGATGGCAACCTGCAAACACCAATAAATAGGATTTATTCTGCCTGATGCTGTTTCCAGAAGGATTTCTGTACAACTGTAAGGTAGGCACCTATAAATTAAGTTGTGTGCCTGTAAATTAATCAAAAATTTCCCAGTCTGTCTCTCAGAATTCCATTTGGTTGATAGTAAGGATAATAAATTCAATTTATAAAGGCCCTGATAATGCTATTGTTAGCATTGGCCTCATTTCCCTTTGAGAATTTCCTGGCTTGGGTTATGTAGAATACTGAAAAATTGTAATTGTTTGAACTGACATTGCATGTGGAGGACTGGAGGATTCAGAACTTATTTATTACCTTTTCTTTGTCCCCCTAAACTAAAACAATTCACCTGTTTCCTCATTAAAAAGAAACAGAACAAAGCAAACCAGAAGGAACCAAAATGAACCAAAACAAACAAAAAACCCCCAACCAACCAACCAACCAAAAACCCCCAACAATCAAACCCCCTGGATCAGTTGCAGTACTGTGAGATACTGAGATATGTGAGACTTTGGGGCAGAAGCTTGAGGAAGGAGATCTCTGCTGGTTGCCTAAGATCCTAAGATCTACCCTGCCCCTCCCCTGGCACAGCTTCATGCCATTCCCCTGGGTCCTGTCACTGGTCACCAGAGAGATCAGCTTCTGCCCCTCCTTCACCTCTGGTGAGGAAGTTCTGAAGTGTGATGAGGTCTCCTCTCAGTCTCCTCTTCTCCAGGCTGAACAAACCAAGTATAGAATCAGAGAACATCAAATATTTTCAGGTTGCTGTTAGTTCCCTGCTAATAGCTGAGAACTAGACCAGGCTGTCAACCAGCACAAGGAGAACTGCTCCTCACCTTTACCACTGTTATGCTCCTTCACACCAGCTGATGAGTTAAGTCTTTGGTCATTTGAGTGCTACCTACACTCAGAAAAGTTAATTAAGAATAAGAGAGGCTCTCCAGCACACAATGGTGGTTCTGTTGCTTTAGTTCTGGTAGTAAATACTTTCTTTCTGAAACCAGAGCTCCTAAACTGATTTGTGTTACAAGAGTAACTTTCCCTTATAATTAATTGATTGATGACTTAGTTAATTACTTAGTGATGTGACCACTCAGATGGCATCTGGGAAGGGCTGATAATGGTCTCTGATTAAGTGTCTGGTTGGTTCCTGCTGGTATCTCTGCTCCAAATGTGGGGGAGCATTGGTTTGGATGTGAAGGAGCCCAGGAGCAGAGGGAGGAATTTCCCACCCCCCAGCCTGACCCTTCTCCTCACTGCAGATTTTGCAGTTTGAAATGTTTTGCTAAGTTTCCCTTAGGATTTGAAGAAAGAAAACAGTCTAAAGGAGGAATTTAGATTAGATATCAGGAAGAAATTCTTTCCTCAGAGGGTGGTGAGGCACTGGAACAGGTTACCCAGAGAAGTTGTGGCTGCTCCATCCCTGGAAGTGTTCAGTGCCAGGCTGGATGTGGCCCTGGGCAGCCTGGTCTAGTGGGTGGCATCCCTGCTCATGGCAGGGAGGTTGGAGCTAGGTGATCTTTAAGGTCCCTTCCAAACCAAACTACTCTGTGAGTGTCTAAGGAGCATCCTCCCAAAAGAATTGCTATCAACCCACATCATCTGTGTGTCTTCTCCTTCTCCTCATCCTCATCAATTAAATTGATTTAATATTTTTAATCAATTTTATGTGAATTGGATTTGATCAATTGGCTAACAATTCTAGAAGTGCATGGATTCATGCTGGAAACATTTAGTGAATAGCTGTGCTCTGCCTAGGAGACATTTCTACCACCTATAAAGAGAAAAAAAAGGATTAAATTAATCCTAGGGCACCATTTTTAGAAGACATACAGGTGTTAAGTTTGCTTTCTCCTAATTGATTTGGGTTTATTTTGCTTTTAGCTTGCACTTCCATAAGAAAATACAGTGATAACAAACAGTTCCTTAAAGTTCCAGTGTGGATGCTTGAATAGGATTCATTCTCTCTGGCCAGCTCAGTTCTAGCTGATTCCTTTCAGATTATCATCAGAACATTCCCATCCTCAAGCAAGAAAACAGTGCTTGGTGTTGAGCATTTCATCTTCTTAACCAACTCAAAGGGTTTATACTTCTAGTGAACATCCACCACAGCATTTCTACAAATTCCTTAACAGAACCAAATTGAAAAGTCTCTCCTCAAGAGAAAAAGATTTATTTGTTCCTTTTGTTTCATTTCCATTAAAACCTGGAACCCCCTCAGCTCCATTTCATTTCAGGAGAGCTGCCATGGTAGATTCTTGCTGCAAGCTCTATCTTTGGGCAGTGAGGTTCAGCTAAGTGTTGGCTTTGGGTGTTTTTTTTCCCCATATCTAGCTCATGATTTAAATAAATAAGTAATTAAATTATAAAGAAAGCTATAAATTCCTCCTGTCTGCTGTAACATATCCCATTTTCCAAAGACTTATGCTACTAATATTTGTTAATGAATTATAATAAATCCTTGACCCTTGAGGAGTCTGAAACCAGCCTCAAGCTGCTCAGGGCAGCCTTTCCTCTACTTTTTACTAGAACATTTTCCATTCACCTTTAACTAATCTCAACTCAGGATTAGAAAGCAGAAGGACATGGAAAAAAAAAAAAGGAGCTGGTGAAAAAGTAAGGAAGTTGTGCTTGAGTACCAAGCAGATTTGCTTCATGCTTGACCAGCTCTGCTTTTCATCTCTCAAATGTAATACAAACTACTTGGATCTCCTTTCTGTTCAGCTGTAACTGACCTGCACTCACCTGGCTACTCAATACCATTGGGTTTATCTTTCCAACAACACAATAGGCACAGAAGTCCTTTCCCCACCCCCCTCCCCTTTTCTCTTTCTTCTCTTCCTATTCAACTTCAGCACCACTTGGGAGAATGGAAAAATTAATTGATTTTCCCTAATGAGGTCTCAGGGAGCAGATCAGGTTAACTGTGGGCAGCAGCTGCAATTTCATTTGTGAGTGTTATACACTCAGTGGATTACTGCACCTCACCAGGAGGCTGGCACACTGCCTGCTGGCACCCAGCAAAAGAAGGCTCCCAAAAATGCCTTGAGAAGTCTTAATGTCTGTGTGGATATATAGAAGGGGAAAAAAATATGGAGATTCATCCTTATTTTTCATCAGAAAATTGCTAATGTTCATGGGGTTTTTTTAAGGAAGTCCTAGAGCTACCTTAAATGTGAATATTGGGGGGGTTTTTTTGTTGTGGTGTTAAGCCCAACCTTACTGTTCTGGAATTGTCTCAAGAACCAGAAAGTGAAACAGAAACACTGTGGAAAAGGAAGAAATTTGAAGCTACTGCATACTGGTTAATAATCTAAAGTGCCAGGAAAGTATCATTCTGAGCATTTAGAACCCAATTCTTAATTAAAAGACAAGACAGTTTCAGCCTGGTGAGAATCTGGATCTGCTTTCTCACCTTAAAACTGAAAATGTGTGTGAATATTGGTGAGGTCTAGTTTGTGGATTTTTGGGTTGGATTGGGTTTTTTTTTTCCCCCTAACACTTCATGTTTAAACTTGAGGTATTTCACTTCCAAACTAAGCTGAGTTTCCCTCAGAAAACAACAAAAAAAGCATATTTTAGGTGTCCCTAAAATAGAAAAGAGAAGCCAATGTTCAGTCCCTTCTATTTTTCCACCTGAAATCATTAATATTTTGCAATCTGGATGAAGCTGTGGATATTTGTACTCTGAAATGTCAGCCAGCATCTTACAATTTCTCATACTTGTCATCATTTGACAGACTTCAGGTTCACATTACCAACTGGCAGGAACATTTTGCTGGTCATCTAAGTATTTCCTTTTTCTCTTTCCCTTGCCCAACCTCTTCCATGTCAAGGCAAAATCAAGAAGTCCCACCTGAAAACTCAGCCAGAGGCAACTCATCCCAGGTGAACACAGGGAGAAAATATCCTGGGAGGGGTTAGAGGGAGCAGGAATGATGAGGTCTCCATCTGTAGTCATACCTGAAAGTTAATTCCCCAGCATAGGATCATAGAATCCTTTAGGTTGGAAAAGACCTTGAAGATCATCAAGTCCAACTGTAAACCTAATGTTGTGTTGTGGTGGGAAGGTTAGCTCAGATACTTGTATCAACATGAAATTAAGTCTAAAACAGGATTTGGTTTATACCAACCTTGTTTTGTGGCACCAGGAGCCCAGTGTAGGAAGAACTGTAATTCTAAAGCAGATTGTGTCATCAAGGCAGTCAGTGGAACCCCTCAGGGATTAATATGTGTTTCTGTCTTTCCTCTGAGGCTGCAGAACTTCCTTGTAAGAAGTAAAAGACAAATATTCCCTGAGAGGGAGATGTGTGTGGCTGATCAAACACCTTGCTGAGGGCCAGAAGGCACTAAGGAAAGGAGTGTGTGAAGGGCAAGGACTCAGAGAAGATGTTGGGGAGGGAAAACCATTCACACAATGTATGGAAACCTCAGAAGAACATGGCAAGATCTTTGCCTTTGGGAATTCTACCCAGAATTTATTCTTCCTTGCACTAGAAATAGTCCTTTCTTTAAAACCAGAAAGTAATGAGTGAAGGTGTTGTGATTGCACAGGGAGAGAGAAACTCTTTGCAAGATGTATTCAGTCAGATTAAATCTATTGCAAGAAAACTCATGACAGGACCAGGAAGGGATGTCCTGGACACAGAGCATCCTTCTCTTCCCTCTTTTACACCAGTGGAAATGCTATCTCTGTGCTTTCCCCTACTGCCATGATAGCTCAGGAAGGGTCCTTTTGCATCAGCTGTCTTAGCCTTTGAAAGCCTCTGACCTGCAGGTTCCAAAGCATAACTTTCTGCATTGTATTTCCTGCAAACTCCTCCCAGCCACTCCTAGCTCCAGAGTATTGAACTTGAGCAGGACTGGTGCCACATCAGAAAAGTCTGCAGGCAACAAACAGCAGCATTTGCTAACTCCATGACTGCCAGATCCAACGTGGAAGAGGAATTAAATGCAAAGTGCATAACTCAGCTCCACATAGCATGGTCTGGCTGCTTGCCCTTTTGCCTCTGAATTACTGTTTGAATCCTTGCCCTGCCCAGTACAAGTGAAATTATTCTAATTATACAGTTTGAAAGAGTCCCTGGTGACATGCTGGATACTGAGTATTTCCTAGTTCACTGCAAAACACTTTCACATAGAATGCAGATTACACAGAGGGTCATGAGCTCATAGAAACTCTGACAACTGTCTTGAAAGCTTTGTGTTCTGAGGCTAGGTCACTTTTGGGCATGGATTAAAGAAAGATGATGAAGCCTCTGTTATTTTTAAAGTAAACTTCTAGATATTTTATTCTTTTTAATCTCTGCCTTGCATCCTCTGAAGAAATAGAAATAGATCTGCTCTGCTCCTGATGCCATTCTCAGATGCATGATGAATGAAGCAGGTTGTGCCTGTCAGCTCTGTTTATGAAGGTGGAGCAAACCCAAGGCCCAGAACCCAAACAACATGCTAACCAAAGGAAGTTGAGAGTTGGATCCAGACTTGTTACCTGTTTTCCCTTTTGAATGACAGACACACTTGCCAATTTTAAGGCCCTTTTCCTCAGGATCTGATCTATTTCTAGCCAGCAGGGAGGACCTGCAGAAGAGTCACAGTCTCTAGCTCAGGAGATAAAACACAGATAGAAAGATCTGGCTGTTCTTCCAGAAGCTTTTTTTCCAGAGTTGTGGAACAAAGCCTGGTTTTGACACCACTGTGACATCAGTTAGGCATCTGAACAGACACAGGAAGATGGATACAGGACATTCAGTCATCATTTTCTGTCTCTGGGGGTGAGCCATGCCAGAAGACTCAGGCAGTGAGAGTCTCCTACAGGAACATTGTCCTCAGCTGTAAGAGCAGAAATAGCAAGGATGGTTTGTTTTCTCCTGGGCTTCCTCATGTGTTGAGATTTGTTGCTTCCTTGAACATGTGTTTGTAACTACAACCTGGGATAACTGAGGCCATAAAATGACACAGCCAATTATATCCAATGACCATGGGTAGGCAGAATGAGCTCTCACAGGATAAAATGGGGACAAAACATGCACTTTGCAAAAACTTGTGTGGAATATTTTGCCAGGGCTGTTTCTTATTTGCTGCCATGAAAAATGAAAGGTATTGAGGCACTGGAGTGTGGCCAGAGAAGGACAAGGAGGCTGGGGAGGGGTCTAGAGGATAAGGCTTGTGAGGAGCAGCTGAGGGAACTGAGGTTGGTTAGGCTGAGGGAGAGGAGGCTCAGGGGAGATCTTAGCTCTCTCTGCAACTACCTGAAAGGAGGTTGAAGCCAGGTGGGGCTTGCTCTCTTCTCCTGTGTTACCAGGGAGAGGACAAGAGGCAATGGCCTCAAGTTGCCCCAGGAGAGGTTTAGATTGGATAGCAGGAAACATTTCTTCCCTGAAAGAGTTGTCAGGCATTGGCCCAGGCTTCAGAAGACAGCTGTAGGGAGGACATCCATCCAGGCTGGGTTGTCCCTCCTCCTACAATCAACCTTTTAAAACAAAGTGTATGAGATACCTGCTGGAGCTGCTGTGAGAGGACCTGAAACAGCTTCTCCAAAGGGCAGCTGAATTCATGCCAGAGCTCCACTGCAGACCTGTTGCTTTATCTCAGACCTAGATGGCCCAACCCAGTGTCCTGTGAGCTTTTGGGGCTATTTCTGTTGGCCTTGTCTGATCCTGGAGAAATATCTCCACTGTTTAGTGACTTCCCAATTGCAATTACAAATGGTTTGGA
This sequence comes from Galbula dea, assembly GCA_013399015.1. Lineage (NCBI taxonomy): Eukaryota > Metazoa > Chordata > Aves > Piciformes > Galbulidae > Galbula > Galbula dea. The sequence continues at coordinate 14,068 of VWZX01005204.1, read as the reverse complement.
GGGGATGATGTCTCACCATCTACTGAGCAGCTCTTTGGGGGAGGGGGGAAAGAAAGAGGTCTCATGCTCAAAATGAGTCTTTTGGATCTTCTGGAGAAGACTGAAAAGCAAAGAGAAGTTTAGATTCCCCCAGATCAGCCATCACAGCACCTACACAGCCAGCTTCAGTCTTGCCCAAGCCCTTGAATCCATTGCACTCCAGCTCTCAGCTGCTCCCAGAGCTGACCAAGAAAATAACTCCCTAACTGAAACTGGGACTGGATGTTTTGGTGAACTTGTCTCTCTTATAATAAATATTTTCCCCCTAAAATGCTGGAATTGTCTGTTTCATTTCAAGCTGTTCCTTCACCCCAGCAAAGAGGGATGGTTTTTTAATGTGGAAATTTCTTGCACAGGTCCTCTTGTCCTTTGAGCCAAATCCCATTTGCTGTTTCTTCCAGATTGATTTATTGATCCTTTTTTTGGCCCACCTGCTTAGTTACACAACTACATATCACAGAGGGGATGTAACCACCAGCTTCAAGCCCTTTCTGAACAGTGACTGGAAGCAGCCAAGGAAGCTTTATCAGTCCCACACTGATTTATTTAGCACATAAAAAAATTTACTACAGCATTTGGGTTCTGCTTGAAGAATTTTATTTAGCTTTTTTTTTATTTCTTCTTCTTTTTGTGTCTGTCTTGGTCTCTTCTGAAAAGCTGACACATGTAACCAGGATTGTTTTCTAGTCTAATCTTTTCAGATTTTTAGGGCTTAAATCATCTTTAACAAATAGAAACTTTCAGTTGAATCATGAGAAGGAAATTTCTTTTGCTTTCCAACTACTCCTGACCAGATGGCATGGTAAAAGGTTTGGGGTTTTTATTGTTTTCTGCTTCTGTTTGGTTTGTAATTAAGGAACTACTTAAATGAGAGGGGGGAAAATAAATATATATACATATATATATCTATATCTTTCCAATCTGGGATCCTTTGTTACTTATAGAGCTGAACTTCTTTCAAGTTTTCAAGAAAGTTGGGGAGGGACTTTTTAGGTGACAGGTAGGGATAGGGCTAGGGGGAATGGATGCAAACTAGAGGAGGGGAGATTTAGATTGGATATCAGGAGGAAGTTCTTCACTGTTAGGGTGGGGAGACACTGGCACAGGTTGCCCAGAGAGGCTGTGGAATCTCCATCCCTGGAAGATCTTAAGGACAGGCTGGCTGGGACTGTGGGCAACCTGCTCTAGTGGGAGGTGTCCCTGGCAGGCAGGGGGGTTGGAACTAGATGATCTTTCAGGTCCCTTCCAGCTCTGGCATTTTAAGGATTCTAAGCTTCAGACAAATCTATTTTCAGTGGATTCAGAATTCCAGTAGAAATCTGGCAGCCTGGAAGGCTAAGCTCTGGGGATCTTGTAAGGTATCTGACTGAACCTTTCCATCTGTGTGGATGGACTTAGCTATTCAGCTTTATCCTTCAAGAAGGCATTGCCCAGAGCGTGGTTCCTGTTGGAGCATCCTTTGTTCTTGCTGAGGAGCTGGTCCCACCACCCACTGCAGAGATGTCTTACAAGGAGTGAAACTTCTATTTTAACAGCATTCTTTATTACAAATCCTTTTGTTTTCACAAACCCTTTTGTAAGGGAGGCAAGTGCAGTTCATCCTGATTTACAGATGGGAAAAATCAGAGCTCAAAATTGTAACTGACTCATTAAAAACAATGGCAAAGGCATAATGATCACAGAGAGATTTTGACTTCTCCTACTCCTATAATACCAAAACACCAGAGCATCTTCCTCTTCCCTTTATGAGGAACAAGCTGCTGGTTGACATCTCCTGGGGCAGGTTCCACAGGCACTGACTATGCACCATGCAGTGAGGAGTGGGGAGGTTGGTACCTGGGTGTGGAGCAGCCACTTGCTTTCCCAAACAGGTCCTTCTTCATCCTGGAAACATGACCTTTCTCTGAGACACAGAGCATTTCATTGTTGGAACTGTGAAGATTTTAGAGTCATCTGAAGGGAGACCTTAGCTCTCTCTACAGCTACCTGAAAGGAGGTTGGAGCCAGGTGGGGGTTGCTCTCTTCTCCTGGGTTACCAGGGAGAGGACAAGAGGCAATGGCCTCAAGTTGCCCCAGGGGAGGTTTAGATTGGGTAGCAGGGAGCATTTCTTCCCTGAAATAGTTGTTAATCCTTGGCCCAGGCTGCCCAGGGCAGTGGTGGAGTCACCAGCCCTGGAGGGGTTTAGAAACCACAGAGATGAGGTGCTTAGGGCCATGGTTTAGTGGCATGGTGGTAATAGCTTGACAGTTGGACTTGATGACCTTTGAGGTCTCTTCCAGCCTTCCTGATTCTGTGACCTCAGAGATTCACTTCTCATTTTGCAGGGAAAGGTGGTTCCAAGGCCTTCAAGTGCAGCTCTGGTCATTTTTCCAGTTGACAAATACACCACAGCTCACTCCCATCCCTTCCATTTCCAAAGGCATAAACAAGCTTCAGACCATTCTGGGTTTGAATCACAACCAAAGTAGCAAAGTCCTAAAATCCAACATATTATCTCATGGTAAATCCACTTCTCTGCTGTATGATTGATATGCTTTCTAGTTAATTGAAGTGTGACACACAAAGCAAAAAATGTGAATTGAATTTTATGGCTCATGCAAGTTGCCAGGTCCTTGGGAGATAATTTTGCTGAGGGGATAACTTATCTTTTCAAACTTTATTTCTTTCTGGGTTTGGAAACACTGAAAGAGCATTAGCTTGGAGAGACAACACTTTTATTTATTGGCTTTGCTTTCTTGCAGCTAATGGCTATTTTATTTTTCAGAAGACCTGCCTAAAACTGGCTTGTAACCACAGTTTGTGTACAAATGTCACACAGGAGAAGAACAAAACAAACAGAAAACCACACACACACACAAAATCACACCAAAAAAATCCCAACCTGTTCACCAAACCTCTGAACTTGAGCCTTATCTCAGATTTAATCTCAGTTTGGCATGAGGTTTGACTCCTGATCTGCTTCAGCTGAACATCCCATCACCTGCCAGACCTCTCTTCTGAAGCACAACTCCTCTGCTTCCTTTTAACTTGGACTGCATCTGATATGAGAGTCAGCCCTGCTGGGAAAAGCCTGCTCTGAGCTTGTGCTCTGCTATACATGACCAATTAAGACAGGAAAAGAGCTGATTAGAGGGATAGTAATTGTGGTGACTATTATAAACCATTACACATTGATTTGGGATCTTTAGAAGGGGTTTTTTACACACTGAGTATTGATCCTCATACACAGATGAAGGTCTTTGTAAGGTCATTGTTCCTTCCTCAAGTCCATGTGGTATGTTTGAAGTGCAGCACCACTAAAACTCTGATCCTCAGGGAACACATTGCAGTGATGCAGAGACAGAGATTCTGCTCCAGAAGTCTGGGCACTCTCCAGCACTACTACAGACACTTCCTTGGCAAAACCTTTGCTGATGATGCCTGGAAGATCTTCATCTCACATGTCTCTGCCTAATGTTTTCTGTGTCACCAGCCTGAACCTCAGCTGTCAGGAAAAGCTTTGCAAGTCTGAGAGAAAAGGAATTTGTTGCTCTGAAAAGAGGCAACTTTATTCCTGCTGTGCCATGGGGGTAGGGAGTCTGTGCCCCAGCCTGCTCTGTACTCTGAGGAGATAAAGCTGAAATGCAGATTACTCTCTAGATTACTCACAAGCTCTTGAGAAGCAGCACTTCTTGATTTCTAGTAGACTGGTTAAGTTTGGGTCCACCCCCAAGAACAAGACCCCCAAACACAGCAAACTGCTGATAAAGTCCATCATTTCTCATCTAGATGTTTCCATGTGCAAGAAAATGGGCAGGAGTCTACACAAACCCCACACCTTGCCTCTCTGGTTAAGGTGATTAGAGGAGCAATTAACAGCCTTATGAATGGATCTGCTAGATTTTCCTATTAGAGGAGTTACTAGATCTGCAGCAAGCCAAGGCCTTTATTGTTTCTTGTGCTTTTAGCCTTAGTGTGCACCAGAGGCATACTTCAGGGGCAGTTTAATTAAAAAAAGCCAATAGTCTAATTGAAACAGATTTTCTAATACAGAATTATTGGAGGAGTGGAGTCCTGGGTCCAAGACCTGCTCTGCCAGGGAGATTGGACTAGATGATCTTCAGAGGTCTTTTCCAGCCCCTAACATTCTGGGTTTCTGTAAAATGGGAATTAAAGTGAGACAATTGAAAAGAAAAGGAGATGAAAGGAAACCCAACCCTTTCCAGTCACCCTGTGAAGTTGCTCCAGTTTCTCCACACTCCCCTGCACTCACCAGGCTCTCTTGGGGAGGGTAAATCTTGGGACCATTTTGCTTAAGGCACAAACCACTGCCTGCAGCTGTGTTTGTCAACAAAGCAATAATCATGTGTCCTGGCACCACCACTGCCAGAAGAAAGTGCATTAATGACCCATAAAATCTCTGGTCCTGACCCAACTGCTTCTCATGTTTGCCTTCTTAATCTGGCCTCGTGATAAAGCCAGCAGCTGGCAGATGAGTGCCTGTCAGAGCAAAGCAAAGTACAGTCTGTGGTTTTAAACTACATTACCCTCATCCCCATTATGAAGAAATATAGCTCCTTCTAATCCCCATTCCACTCCTGCATAATTGTGAACAAGCTGCTCTAGTCTCTGGAGAGGAATCCTTGACTCTTAGACTGCTCCCAAACTGGTGTTTTAAAAGCATGGCTCTGAAGCCCACATATGTTCCTTGTGTTGTGTGCACAGATCACACTGATATGCACTGATTCTTCAACAATTCTAAACCAGACTGCTTCTTAAACCAGAAATCCACTCTTTTTCAGCACAGAACATTCCTTTATAGGTGATTTTTGTTTTCACTAGACAGTTGTTGATGCCACCAATTATGCCTTCTGCAGGAGAAGGAGGAACAGGCAAAGGAACAAGAACACATGGAATGGGAGTGGAGAATTGCTAATTCTGCTTGGGAACAGAGCAAGCAGTGAACAAAATCTTATGCAGAAGTACACAGAATCACAGAGTGATTGAGGTTGGAAGAGACATTTAAGATCATCAAGTTCAACCAGCAACCTAGCACCACTACGGCCCTAAGGACAACATCTAGATGGTTTTTAAACCCCTCCAGGGATGGTGACTCCACCACTGCCCTGGGCAGCCTGGGCCAAGGACTAACAACTCTTTCAGGGAAGAAATGTTCCCTGCTACCCAATCTAAACCTCTCTTGGTGCAACTTGAGGCCATTGCCTCTTGTCCTCTCCCTGGTAACCCAGGAGAAGAGACCAACCCCCACTTGGCTCCAACCTCCTTTCAGGTAGCTGTAGAGAGAGCTAAGATCTCCCCTGAGCCTCCTCTTCCTCAGCCTAACCAACCCCAGTTCCCTCACTGCTCCTCACAAGGTTTATTCTCCAGACCCCTCCCCAGCCTCCTTGCCCTTCTCTGGCCACACTCCAATGCCTCTGTGTCTTTCTTGTAGTGAGGGACCCAAAACTGAACCCAGGACTCAAGGTGTGGCCTCACCAGTACCAAGAACAAAAGGACAATCACCTCTCTGGTCCTAATGGCCACACTTTTTGGTCCAGGCCAGGATGCATGACCTACAGCACAGACCCATAGCTTCCCAAATTTTGAGTCAGCAAATCTCTGCCTGTGGTTACATCCATGTTGTGGGGTACAAGCTGCAGAGCACTGGCACCAGGTCCTCCTGTACAACTCCTATTTCTGAATGAATGAATAATATTGCCTCTGTGCTTGATAATCTGCCTCCACTGACCAATTCTCTGGTGTTCCATGCAAGTACAGAATGTACAATGCTAATTAGCTGCTTCCCCCAGCTACTTAAGAAGTGGTTTTGCACATGCCAGCAAATGAAAACACACAATTAGGACACATTTAGTTAAGAGACAAAACAAGAAAAGGTACAACTATTATTGGCCAGAACAAAAATCTTCACAAGCTTCATTCCTATTGAGGTCTAATTAAGTTTGGTGGGAAAAGAAGAAAGTGCAAATCAGCTCAGCTGAGGATTTAAAGGTTTGGAAAACAGGCCTAGGTTAGAAGGTGTGACCCTGGGTGTTTTGACTGGTGACTGTGGTTTTATGATTAGTGTTACTATGAGCTGCTTGTTGTCTGCACACATGCTATGAAACAAATCTCCTAAGCCAAATGTGAGAGCAATTAGCATTAGGAAGTGAGCAGGACTCAGAAAAGTAGTCCCAGGAGATATTTGTTACAGATGAGCAGTATCCAGTGTCAGTTGTAGCTGATGTGATGTCCTGGTCCATGTCCTTCTACTTAGGAAGTAAATAAAGCTCAGCTTATTGTTAGGTCAGTTTCATGACAAACAGAAGAGTTTGAGGGAGCAAAAGGAAAAGGCTTTTTTCTTTCTCTTCCTCTCTCATTGAGCATTTCCCTATTCCATGGCTAGAAATACTTGAGTTTGTCCAGGATTAGAAAATGCTGAGAGTTAGTGGCAGAGAAGATAAAAAGAAACTTTCTTCCAGGGAATTTGAGGCATTCTTCACTATGGGAAAATTCTTCACTATGGGAAATAATGGGTGAGAGGTAGTTTCCCTCCATCAGGCACACAAGGTCTGTCATAAGAGTCTTGTCCCTGGTATGGTGGTGTCTCTTTCTCCACTTCTCCTGAAGTCTAATTCCTATCTGGTTTATACATAGCAAAGAGGTTTCCTTCCCACACCCTTCCAAATCACAGTCATAGACTCATAGAATCACAGAATCACAGAGACATAGAGTCATAGAGGCATAGGATTACAGAGTCACAGAATTATAGAACCATAGAATGGCTTGGGTTGAAAGGGACCTTAAAAAACATCTCCTTGCAAACCCCCTGCCCTGGTCAGGGATGCAATCCTGGGATGCAATTCCAAGCAGGCTTCAGCAAAGCAAGAGAGAGAGAAGTCACTGAGAGCTAATGACTAGCAGGTTGATATCAGACCCCAGACAGGCAGAGTTTCTGCCTTGTTAAATGTGTCTCCAAGTTCAAGAAAGCTAATTAAAGCCAAATATATTCTTCTCATCTTACAGGTACTCTGTATCTGTGGGCTATTAGACACCCAAAAATGACTTCTCTTTCTCTGATCCTGTAACTGTGTGTCAAAGCAATGAGTCCTAAATAAAGTTTCATCTTTCTCAAGGTGTTGCTAGGTGCTAATTAGCCTCCAGGCTTTATCAGGAGGGGAGAAAGTGCAGGAAAGGATTTCTGTGAAGATTGGGTGTTTGCCTAGGCTTTAGAAATCAGCCCTAAAGGAGTCTGTCATTAGAGGTTGCTGTGACACTTATTGGTCTGTTTGTGGTTGTTCCAGGTGAGGACACTGCACTTATTAATGTGAATATACATTGCTGGAACTGGGCTTGGTTAGGCTGAGGAAGAGGAGGCTCAGAGGAGACCTTAGCTCTCTCTACAGCTACCTGAAAGAAGGTTGGAGCCAGAGGGGGGTTGGTCTCTGCTCCTGGGTTACCAGGGAGAGGACAAGAGGCAGTGGCCTCAAGTTGCACCAGGGGAGGTTTAGATTGGATAGCAGGAAACATTTCTTCCCTGAAAGAGTTGTCAGGCATTGGCCCAGGCTGCCCAGGGCGGTGGTGCAGTCACCATCCCTGGAGGGGCTGAAAAACCCTAGAGATGTGGTGCTTAGGGCCATGGTTTAGTGGCATGGTGGTGCTAGGTTGCTGGTTGGACTTGATGATCTTAGTGCTCTCTTTCAACCTTCCTGATTCTGTGATTTTAGCAAACTGCTTTTCCTCACTCCAGAGCCATCTAAAACATCTCCAAAGCAGAGGGGAAGACAGAGCAATATTTATACTTCCCTGGTCTTTGTTAGTCTGGTTCAACTAAGGCAAACTCCCATCCTTGACCAAAGTCTCTCTGCCAGCTGCCTTTATTGTGTCACTGTAAAACCACAATAAAGCAAAGTGACTAACTCACTCTGAGGTGAAAGCAGGCAGAGCTGAATCAAACCACAGGTCCTAATGTCCCAACCTAGATCAAATTCCCAGCTTCTTCATGGGTGGAGGAGTGGGAAATATCCTTGGTTCTCTGACAGCCTCAGCTCTACGTGCTCAAACATTCAAGCACTTTCTAACAAAGGGCTTTGGGAAGCTAGGTGTGGATATACCCACTTCTTATGTAGTTATTTTAATGTTTTTTTACTGTTCCATTTACTGGGAAGGAAGGAAGTGGTGAGAAAGCTGAGTTATGTGCCCAGCCACAGAGCCCCAGCACTTCACACTATTCCCATACTCCCAAGGATGGTCATGTTCCTGGCAGGCTGATGCTAGGGGAAGGCTCACCTAAAAGTGCTTACAGCTGCTGTCAAACCCTTCATAAGGTGGCAGAGGACACCTTGTTTGTGGATCTTCTAACCCTTTTTTGATTCCATTTGTGACTGTTAAATTCCCCTGTGCCCTCTTGTAGTTCTCTAATCACAGCCAATTCCTGCATTGTTTGGGGGTGGCTGAATCCAAAGCTTTGAGGCTGTTTTGGGTCATGGGTGCCAGACCTCAAAGTGACCTTAACTAACAGCCCCTTGTTTCTCTTCCACTTTCATGGGCTTACTTTCCAGGATCAATCTCTTTCCAAAAACAATATTAGTTTTGGCCCCACACCTTGCTCCCTTTCACTGTGTCTGGAGCAGGAGGGATAAGAACAAAGCTCTCAGACTTTAAACACTTCTCTTTCAACCCCAGCTGGGGCCTTTTCTTTACATGCATTGTGTTTCTTAGAGGGAAGGTGGAGTGTTCTGCAGCAAGGGATCTCTGTGCCCACTGCCAGCAGCTTGTGCAACCTCCCCCCAGGACTGTTCACTGCACTTGTTCCCATCCCAGGTTGATATTCCAGGAGTACACAGAGGCAGGAATGGCAGGAGAGGCTGGTCCTGGAGTCCTGTGCTCCATGGTGATGGCTACAGCAAGAATCAACAGCTGGAAGCTACTGATTGTAACCTTGCAACAAGAAATTGGTTGAACATGTTTAGGAGCAGAGTGAGCTAACCCCTGGAAAGAACTGACTGCAGGAGTCAGAGGACTTTTGTCTGGCTGCCTTTCAAGAAGATATACCAGGCTAAAAGCCTGGACTTTGGTGGGCTGTGACACAGGGGAAAGAGGCTAGGCAGAGGCTAAGTGGCACTTCACCTCTCACCTTGAACTTTCATGCAGTGAGAAACAGACTTTTGAACACAGGAGTTTCCAGTCATGACAGAGTTGTATAGACCTAGGAAGGCTGGAGAGTAAGGGCAGTGTGATGACAAGGTTTGCTCTCATTGAAAGGCCAAGAGAACTCCCTGAGCTCTATTTGCTCTGGTAATACCCCTGCAAAGAAGGTGTTGCTTTGTATTTCATCCAGCAGCTCTTCCAGAGTCATGCCCTCTTCTCTGCCCCTGTGCAATCCATGAGGAAGGACATGAGCTATAAATCCCACTGGGGAAGGGAGGGAAGCCCTGACAAGCAGCTCTTTTAGCCCATTACCAAACCCTTCAAACCTTCCAGGGCTCTGGACATGGTCCCTGCTCCCCAGGAAAGATGAGTCACCAGCATTCCACCAGCAGCCTGGGCTGGAGAAAGCTGCTGTCACTTGTCAAGATCCAGGTTTCTGTTGCTTTAACAACAGGAACTGCTAGGTGTGCTCTGCTGTGCTTCCAGCAGATAAATGTGGGAGAGGATGGGCAGCTTAGCAAAGAGCAAAGGGATGCAGAGAGGCCTGTTCCATTTGCAAATTGCAGGGCAGGGCAGGAAGGGTGAAATGGGGAAGTGTTAATGCTCCATCAGCTTATCTGACAGGTGGAGCTAGGGCCATTGGGGTTGAGGGTTGGGGTTTGGGTTTGGTGGGGTTTGGGTTTTTTTTTTTTCATGTTTCCTATTGGCAAACATTGCATTTCTTGCTCTTCCTCTCCTGGGGAAGAGTTAATTGCCTTCCCTCTTTCCCTCCCTCTCCACCCAAGCACTGGCCTGTGCAGATAGTCTGCTGCTACGATGCTTTGCAGGAGCTGGTCTGGGCACCTGCAAAGCATTGCCAGGCTTCTTGAGCACACATCTTCCTGAGTTTGGGGAAAGAGATCATCCTTTGTTTTCCTCTTTGCAGGCTTGGAGTGAGGGTGATTATCTCCATTACCTCTAGTTCTGTCCTGTTTTCCCTGTCTGTGGTTCTCTGCTTCCTGGGAGCAATGCCACTGCTATGGAGTAAAGAGAGGGATTATTTTCACTGTCTGTGGTTCTCTGCTTCCTGGGAGCAATGCCCCTGGGACCTTCCTGAGCCAGCTACTATTTATTTAGGAGAAATATTTTTATTTAGGAAAAGAATTTTTTAAGAGGAAGGAGATTTTAAGGGCAGTAAATCATTCTGTCTCTCTCTACCTAGGGATTGCTTACCTCCTAAAGTTAGACAGATGAATCTGAGGGGGTTTAGGCTTTTCTAGAGGTTGCTTTTTCCTCTGGACAGCCTTGGATCACTGACTGCTCTCCAGTCTGAGGGAAACTGCTCCTGGGATGCCATACACCCAACTGGGGCTCAGCAGCTGTTTCATTTAGGGTGAGACCTTGAAATTGGGCCTTAGCCTTGTAATTGAGTCATCAGGTCATATACTGGGTTGTCCTGCTCCTTCCCACCCCATTCAGACAGGAAAGTCTCACACAACAACTTCACCTCCTGGAAAAGGTCACATACAGAGTTCACAAGACACTGCCTCTCTATTCCTCTGTTTCACTCTTAATATCCCTGTGCCTTTCCCATAAGGCACAAAACAGGGGAAGGTGTTTAAAAGTGCTCTCTGCTTCTGCACATTCCCCATAATTTGGCAGCATTTGGGTTGAGGCTTTTGGTTTACATTTACCTGAGGTTCAGGAAAATCAGGACAAAGCTCAGCTGGAGTTTCACAGAGAGCTCCCATGCAGAATGGTTACAGGTTTTCTAGGTCTCCATCCATCCAGCCCATAAATCAGATGAGGTTAACTTGAAACTCAGCCCAGGTATGCCCTGACACCCCAGCAGCCCCAGGAGTGATCCAGGCAGCTGCACAGAGCCTTGTGCAGCCCTTGCCTGTGCTCAGGTCCCTGACTTTCTGCATCTCCCATCCCTTTTGCCTTCACTGGTCCATTGCCACCCAGCTTGTCTACTTGCCCAGCATGCCATGACACAGCCCAGGTGTGTTAGCACCAGCATCCCCACGTCAGCAATGTCCCCTGGTAGGAACAGGCAGAGCCCTTATCACTCACTGCATACTGTTCTTTCCTCTCCACAGATGTTTTGCTTTGTTGGGGGCTGGGTTTTGTGGAGTGTCAGATGTGGAAAACTGAACAGGATGATCACTCAGCATGTACCTTGTCTCTGCTGAGAGCTGGAAAGTCACAGCAAGAATGAGCAATGAGAGAGGGAAGAATTCAGAAAACACTGACTTGCTCAAAAGGAGGCAAATTAAGTCCAACTCCTCTGTGGTTTTGCTGGTCTTGATAGAGTTGCACTGAGAGACATCTACTCACATGTTCCACTGGCTTGTCAGCAGGCAATTGGGAAAAATCTTTTAGCACTTTTACTTCAGGAGTGATCATTTTTCCTTCCCACAGAACTCCTGTGGGTATGAGGAGGCCTCCCCCAGGGAGCACTAATGAGCTCATCCTAGCTGACCTTCCAAAGGAACCTTTAGCCCAAGCCTGAACATTGCTCAGCAAGTGCTCCCTTAGCATGGCACTGCTGCTAGCTTGATGCTCCCTTTGGTCTTGCATCAGTTTACCCACAAGGGTTTCCATGGCAATTAATCCCCATGATCGTACCTGTTGGATCATGCCTGCTCTGCTGTTTTTCCACGGGATGTACCACATGCCAGCCCTCTAAATCCTTGAAAAGCCTTGGGATCTATAGGCTAGCAATTACCCAGTGTCTGTGGAGCAAATCCAAACCACACTCTGGGGCTGTGGAGCTCTAATTATGCTCTAGCCTGCATGACTAACTGCCTGCTGCCACTTTGCCCAGTCCCAAGGTGGAATGGAGACCTGGCAGCCAGGGGATGTCTTCCTGCAGCTCAAGGATTTCAGGGGTTGGATGGAACTCAGCTGCTGTAAACTCTAGGTGCAGATTTTAGAGCAGCTAGATTGGTAGGAGGCCTCTCCACAGGCAGCTTTTCCACTGCAGGAAACCTCTGTCTGTTTGGTGACACCATAAGAAGCTGCCCCCAGAGCAAGCCTGCACATGGGGTGGGTCAGAGTCACTGTCCCTGTGTCTGGGTCATGCAACAGGAGATGCTGTGCTCCTTGTCCTGAGCCTCTTTCTTCTCCTGCATGACCCCTTCCATAAGACAAGGGCTGGCTTGTGGGTTAGGGACCTGGAAACTATCTGTGCCCAGCCTGAGGCTTCATGGGAGGGAGAGGGGAGCAGGGAGAGTCAGCAGCCCAGCTCCTGGAGGAGGCAGCAAGGTCTTTCTTCAGCTCTTTCCCAACACTGCACTCAAAATAACTTTTCAGTCTTAGTGTGCAACATGGTGTGATTTTGGGGTTATCCTGTTCATAAAAAAGAGTTGGACTTGGTGATCCTTGTGGGTCCCTTTCAGCTCAGGATATTCTGTGATTCTGTAATATCTAACAACCACCAGCATCTATCAGAGGGGATCCACCTCAAGAAGGGAGGTGAGAGCTCAGACTACACCCCCACCCTGTGAGCAGATGTGTACAGTGTCCTTAGCAAAGCTGTGAGAGCTCTGGGATCATTTTCTTGACCATAAATTCAGCCATGTTCACAACTGTTCAAATTTGGAGGGTTCACCAAAGACACAAAGGGGAAGATCTAGACTTCAAAATGACCAGGAGTAAATTTTGATCAGTGGAGGTGTGTGAGAGAGAGTAACATCAAAAGGAAAATCCAGGGCTCAAGGGTGTGACACTTGAGCTCCTCCCAGGAGCAGGATCAAAGGGTGGAACCCCATGCTCACACCCAATGCATTACTTTAATTTTCACTTTGTCTTCTTCAAACTGCCTCTGGTTCCAGCCACCACCCATCAGAAACACTACTGAATTAGGGCATTTTCAGTAGCAAACCCACTTTCCTCTGCAATTAAACCCTGCAAGAACTTCTCTGGAAAGGAAGCCTGATCACCTTCAGAGGAAGACACATGGTGTGTTCCTTTGGCCACTCCTGTCCCTAGGATCTGTAGGTCTTGCATTATGCCAATTAATTATGTTCTCTAGTGTTTACCCATCTTCATGCTGCAGAGGCTTGGGAGTTATAAAATGCATGCTTGGGGCAATGTAATTTCATCTCCTTCTGAAACCTCAGAAGGTACAAGAAGATCCCTGAGGCCCAGAGAGCTCCATGAAGTACTTGGGAGAATAATGACAATTCATTGGCTTTGCCCAGGAGTTTTAGTTTGCATTCTGAGGAGGATTTTATGTGGGGCTCTGGACTTTCTGGTTTGCTGAGGTACAATCCTTTCCAGGAGTTACTGAGGCATTTTACAAATGTTTACAGCTGGGGCATGTGGCAAAAAGGGGTGGGAGGCAGACATCATGGACCTGAAGTACCACTCATTAAGTTTTTTACTCACTTAGTACTACTCATTCCTCAAAGGATAGTTGTGCTAGTTAAAACTGCACCCATAAGACTCACTGGTACCACAAACAGAGGTGGTAAGCAGTGACTGGTGACCTGACAGCTGGTTAAAAAACATTTGCAGTCCCAGGCAGGATCTGCTGCCAATACCTCAAGCAGGCAGGTGGAGTCACATGCATCTGGACATCACCATGCAGCAATCTCCTATTGACATCTCTGGACAGTGGGTGGTACCTTTGGAGGGCATATCACCAAAGGAAGGCAAGGAGACAGAAAGCAACACCAGCAAGATGATTCAACTGCATAAAAATCTCTCTTTAATCTTTATGACCAGCTCCTGCACACTGGCAATGTTCTCAGCCTCTTGCTCTCTCTCAATGGGCTGGGCTGAGAGACAGCCCAAGCTGTAAGTGGTCTTTGTAGGTTTGCATGTCACTTTGTGGAAGGTTGTGTCCAGATTAGGACAATATATATAAATATACTTATTTATATATATTTATTATTAAATATATATATATAAATA